>BSBK01004995.1:10000-1210000 GCA_027943335.1 Chamaecyparis obtusa | reverse complement strand
GAGCACATACAAGCATCATATTATCATCTTAGAGTATATCAGAAAATAATGTATAGAGGTTACAACAAGCAAGTCAGACACAGAGAATTTCAAGTTGGCGATCTGGTCTTGAGAGAGAATCCTAAAAATCAATCACATAGAGAGCGCAAGGGGAAGTTTGAACCCAACTGGCTAGGTCCCTTTGTTATCACTACTACTTTGGCTCTGGAGCCTATCAACTCTCAACAACTAAAGGAGAATAGCTCTAAGAACCAATCAATGTTCTCCATCTGAAGAAATTCTACGCCTAAGGCATTCGGTCTATGGTAAAATGTCCTGAAAAAAATCATAAAAATTAGAAAAAGTCTTGAAAAAATGAACATCTTGGTGAAAACCTAGCAATGGGTGCTTTGACGATTCACAAAAAAGTAAAAAAATATCAAAAGTACAAAAAAATTGAAAAAATGAAAAATACAAAAAAATGAGAAAAAGAAAAAGTGCCTTGGTAAAAACCTGGAAATAGGCACCTTGGTAGCAAAAATAGAATCTCTGCCAAGATGGTGAAAACCTGGCAAATGGGTGCCACTTGTTCAAAACTCTCCATCTATCAGCACAATCTTGGTCTTTCCCAGCTTTCAATCTTTCTTTAGTTTGTACATATTTCTTGGTTTGTTTCTGCATTCCTATTTTCAATAAGTTGGTCTGTACACCAATCGGCTCAAACGTCTGTATCCTATCAATGCTTAACACTTGGGGGCAATCAATGTCATATCCTATGGCCTCTAGTACATCTTAGATGAGTCATATCCAGTCAGAGTCCTTTGAAGCTTCATCCAAGTCAGTCAGTCAATCTCCTCTCTAGAATGGATTTTGCATCTACAACAACGCAATCAAACATCAACACAAATTGAAAATGATCTATGTTTTTACATGCTTTTATCTCCTTGTATGCTTACTGATTCGCATTGAGATTTTTGCATATTGCGTCCTTTCGAGCTCTTCGATGATGTCCTTTACAAGATTTAGAGAGTGATGACTAGGGGCATAATCTTTTCTTTGTTTTGGATTTACAAGATTTGTCCTTTACAACTTTGGAAATTCTGGATTGAAATGCTGTCCATCTGTAAGAGCCTCTATCTTGTATTGGATGGCCATGCATACCTCGACCATTGATACCCAGAAAATTAAAGGAATATTTTTGAGTGATTTCTTACTCCTACTGTGAAATAGGATCTTACCTAAGGATGTGAATGATAAAGGGTCACTACGGGTAATTCACACTAGATTTAGAATGATCTCTTGACTACTTGATGTGTTTGTTATGCAAGGCATATTTAAGTCATCATGATGTTTATGTTCTGATGCTTATACAAATTGCTATATCAAAATGGACATGAAATTTAGGTCATCCTAGCGTTTGTGCCTTGGTGCTTATATCTAATCTGACATTCCAAAAATAAAATCAATATTCATATGTCCATGGTTGCCTAACTAGTGGGTATTGTATTGATTCCTGTGCATACAAATCGATATTCATATGTCTATGGTTTCATAACTAGTGGGCATTGTATTGATTTATCTGACTACCTAAAATTTCAATGATGACAACAAATCAACACATGATTAGTGACTAGGTCCTACGTCCTAGGTTTGCATTTCATTCTACATTTCATTTTGCACTTTACATGATCTCACAAATTGCTTGAACACTTAAACAATTCTTCAAAACCAAAAATGCTAAAGATGACACAAGGACTGAGCATTGTATGAAGTTTCCTCCTATATGCACCCTAAAATGGTCACCTAGACTTTGGGCCCCCATTCAGCAATTTATCAAATCCTTGAATCGGTATTTTCAAAAATCAACATTTTTTAATTATATCAATTTCCTTGATCAAATCCTAATTTTATCATTTATTCGATTATTTTCCATGGGCTAACCATTTTATCCTAAAGCTTTATTTATTTAAAATGAATTTCCTCCCTTTTTATTAAATAAAAAGCCTCCACTTTTCCTCTTATCCTAAGTTGCACAAATAAAGCATTATTCTTATTTAATAAATAAAAGAAAAAGTATTTTTTGTCTCATATGGACACAAAAGTCAACTCTTAGTTTCCCATTGGAGGATATTTGTGCACATGGATTGCTCCTCTTTCAAGCTCCACCCTTGATTAAATCTTTTGCCTCTTAATCTCCATGGTCCATTCCTTTTAAATTCTTTTAAAAGGAGAGCTCTTTTCTCATTCTAGGATCCCAACTTTTTATGCTAATCTTATGTTGCAGGATTTCTTGGAGACTTTGGAGCTTTTGGAGATCATTCTTGCATTCTAGTTTCTTTCTTACATCATAGCTTTCATGGCATCTAGCTTAGTTTCCTTTATGCTTTAGCTTAGCTCACATAGCTTAATTAGTAAGGTTTTGTAACACTTCTATCTTTCATTTTCATAGCTTAGCTTGCATCTTCATCTTAGCATAGCTTGTATTGCATTGCATTTCCATTATTGATTCTTGAGGATATTGGCATTCTTGCCCTTGTCTCTTTGAATCTCCCATTGTGTGGTTTACTAGCAAGGTTGCATGCTTCAATAGCTCTAGCTGAGAGCACCATCAACATCCTTGTGACTCCATGCCTAGGGAGCTCTAGGTCGCTTTCTCAAGGTTTCCCATTCATGGATAACCTACAAGGACTAGATCTATAGAGAAGAAAAATACATGCATAATGAGAACTTCTCTCCCTCTCCTAAGGTCTATGGAAGAGGGTACACTCTTGTCAAAAGTATGGGTTCTCTAGGTCATGGTCCTCTCAGTCACAGATTAGATGCTAGAGCCGAACCACTCGATCATGCTCTTTTTGGCCGCAGATCTAAGACAACGGTTGGCCTAGGTTTTGAAAGTCATAACAAGAAGACTACTCCTATCCTTGTTGTGACAGATAGTGATGATGAATCAAGCTACATACCCAATTTGAAAAATCAACAAAATAGGTGTGAAGATTGGGTCCCTTCCACCAATCTCCTTTGGGGAGATTTAGATACTCCAGTTGCCAATCCCATAGTTTTAGACCTACAACAAGAAGAATTTGCTATTGAAGATCATGTTGAGGATCCTATTCAAGAACATCAATACACAAATGGCATTCAAGAAGGTGTTACCCTTGGTGACATCAAAGCCTCTACCTCAAGGCCTAGAAAATATGCTTAGTGTAAACATCCCAGCTAGGATTCAGATATGAACTCACATGAGTATGAATGGGAATCTCTTTCTGATTGTTCTATAATTGACATGGACATTGATGTTGTCCATACATATGGTTACCAACCCGAGGTAGCTAACGACTCTAGTGCAGGATTAGTGGATTCAAATCCACAAGTCGCTTTAGTGGATGATGCTTTGTTTGGTAGGATAAGTCCTGATTTGGGTACCTTAGAGGGATACTTGACAGACCCTAACTCTGCGATCACCAGAGATGATGCCATTTGCATACACAACATTGAACCATTCATTGAGCTACCTCTTGCCAATCCTCATCTAATTGATTGGTCTCAGTGCTATCAAGAGCCTCAGCTCCTAACTTTTCAAAATGACTATGAGATAACATGTTACATAAATGCTCTTGAACCTGTAGTCTCTTCCACCAGTGAACCAACTACAAGCATGACAAAACCAAATATCAAGTACCTTAGTCACAAAATGAAAAGAAAATAAAAAAAGAATAAGAGTTTTGATGGCGAGAACCACTATGTGGCGGTGTCAGAACCAAAAAAAGTAAAAATAAAGGACATATCCGAGGGTGAAAACCTCTCTGAGGCACCTAAGGATGAGGTACTTGATCATCTCCCAAGTTATTTTCAAGACAGATCTTCAATGCTTGTTGAGACTAGATAACCAGTTAATTTGAATACACAAGAGGCTCCACAAATAGTACATTTAGCTCAGTCTCTATCAATACAAGAAAAAGAAGCATATACCAAGTTCCTACAAAGCAAGAAAATTAATTTTTCTTGGACTTACTCAGATATGCCAAGATTGGACACTAATCTCATTATGCATCACTTATCCATAGCTCCAGGTATCAAACCAATAAAATAGAAGTTGAGGAAAATGCATCCTCACATAGCTCTTCTCGTCAAAGCTGAACTAGAAAAAATCCTCAGTGTAGGATTTATAAGAGCCATTGATTATGCTGAATGGATATCCAATATTGTACCAGTTTCAAAACATGACAAGTCCATGCATGTCTACATAGATTTTAGAGATCTTAATAAAGCATGCCCAAAGGATGATTTTCCACTTTTGAACATAGACATAATAGTGGACATGACCGTGGGTTATGAGATCTATTCTTTGATGGATGGTTTTTCTAGGTATAATCAAATCAAAATAGCTCCTAAAGACTAGGAAAAGACTGCATTCACTTGTGCATGGGGAACCTATTACTGAAACATCATGCCATTTGGACTAAAAAATGCAGGAGCTACTTACCAAAGAGCTATGACTACTATCTTCCATGACATGATACATAAGAATATGGAAGATTATGTGGATGACACCTTGGAAAAATCTAAAAAAAGGGATACACACCTAGGAGATTTAGAAGTCATTCTAGATCATATGAAGCAGTTTCAATTAAGATTAAATCCCAAAAAGTGTGCAAGTGGAGTCACCTCTGGAAAACTCCTAGGATTTATCATTTCAGCTAAAGGAATAGAGGTGGACCCAGACAAAGTTCAAGCAATATTGGATATGCCACCTCCCAAAAACATCAACCAAATGAGGAGTCTTCAAGGATGCCTTCAATCTATAAGGAGGTTTATTTCACAACTGGATGATAGAGCTCAACCCTTTAATAAGACTTTACACAAAGGGGTTAAATGTGTCTAGAATCAAGATTGTCAGCAAATCATGGACCAAATCAAGAAATACTTGGCCAATCCTCTAATCTTAATGCCTCTTATCCCAAGAAAACCTTTCATATTGTATGTGTCAGCAACAAAATCTTCCTTGGGGGCATTATTGGCTCAACTTGATGATATTGGAAAAGAAAGAGCTATATATTACATCAGTCATACTTTGGTGTCATATGAGGTTAATTACACTAGTATTGAAAAATCTTGCCTTACAGTGGTGTTTGCTTCCCAAAATTTGTGACATTACATGCTTGCGCATACAATACACCTCATTGCAAAAATTGATCCTCTCAAATATTTTCTTGGTAAGGCTACTCTCACAGGTAGACTTACTAAGTGGATGATGATTCTATCAAAATTTGACATAGAGTATGTTGAATGTAAGGCTATAAAAGGACAAGCCATTATAGACCAATTGGCTGATTTTCCAATTCAAGATAAAGCACCAATTCAAGTTGAATTTCTAGATGAGCACATAATGTACATGACTGCAAGAACATGGAAGATGTTCTTTGATGGCTCTTTCATGCAAAATGGTTCAGGAGCAGGTGTGTTATTTGTTTCTCCTCATGGGTACACAATTCCTAAGTCCTACAAACTATTGTTCCCATGCACAAATAACATTGCTGAGTATGAGGCCTTGAAAAATGGACTAAAAATGGCAATAGAATGGAGAATCACAAAGCTGCATATTTTTGGGGTTTCATAATTAATAGTCAACCAAGTTAATGAAGAATACCAAACCAAAGATGAAAAATTGATACCCTACCAGAAAATGGTTGATTCATTGTGATGATATTTCACCTTTGTTACATTTCAACAAATCCCTAGAGCAGAGAATAAAGCAGCTGATGCTATGGCTACATTGGCTTCACTTCTTCAGCTAGAACAACATGAGTCTAGATTTGAATTCCTAGTGGAAGAGCTACACTACCCTATCTATGACTCCCAAGAAAGCCAAGTTGTTTGTACCCTTATTGGCCATGAGTCATCTCGCTATGGTGCCATTTACTCATACCTCCATGATGGCATTATCCTTGAAACTTTCAAGCATTTTGAATGAAGAAACCTAACCCAAAATGCCTCTCGCCACACCCTTATCTCTAGTGATTTGTATAGGAGGGGTTTAGATGGGACACTTCTTAGGTGTTTGGAAAAGGATGAGTCTAACCAAGCATTAGCTAACATTCACAAGGGAATTTGTGGAGGACATTCAAATGGTCTTTCCATGGCCCAAAGGTTTCTTAGGGTGGGGTAATATTGGCCTACCATGCAAACAGATGCAGTAGCTTTTGCTAAATCATGCGAAAAGTGTCAGAAACACGATAACTTGATACATGCTCCAGGCAGAGAGCTTATTCCTTCTATTTCTCATTGGCCATTTCAGCGCTAGGCCTTTGACCTTATTGGGCAGATTCATCCCAACTCATCAGGTGGACACAAATTCATTATCACTACTCCTAATTACTTTACCAAATGGGTAGAAGCCGTCCCACTTTCTTTTGCCTCAGGAAAGATAGTTTCTCTATTTATTTTTAACCATATCATCTGTCGGTATGGAGTGCCTTCTGAAATAATCACTGATAATGGAGGTCAGTTTAAAAACAAGGACCTTAAACATCTTTGCAAGAAATTCAAGATAAAATAGCATTGGTCCTCCATTTACTTCCCGCAAGGAAATAGACAAGCAGAGGCTTCGAATAAGACCATTCTTAAAATTCTCCATAGAACAGTTCACAAGAATGGTAGAGATTGGCATCTACAGATAAATTTGGCCTTATGTGCCTATAGAGCGAGTATTCATACTCCAATAGGGGCTACTCCTTTTGCCCTCACTTATGGTGTTGAAGCAATGTTACCTTTAGAGGTGGAGATTCCTTCACTTAGAGTTTCCCTTAAAGGTCTAGTGACAGATGAAGACTATCGCGCCATGAGGCTACAAGAACTAGAACTTCTAGATGAACAACATAAAGCATCCTTTGATCACATGAGAGTCTACCAAAAGTGTATGTCCAAAGCATTCAACAAGAAGGTTCGTCCTAGAGAATTTCAAGTGGGGGATCTTGTCCTACGAGAAAACCCTAAGAACCAACAACATAGAGAGAAAAAGGGAAAATTCAAACCTAATTGGCTTGGACCATACATCGGCACATTATCGAATCTTAATTGATTATCCCAAATTCTATATCGAGGAATATTCTTTATTCGTATTTATCCTAATTATCTTTAATTTAATGATTATTTGGTGATAAATCCTATTTATCCTAAAGTTTGATTAATTGAATATTCTAAATATTTAATTAATTAGATTTAATACTGCCACTTAATTATTTAATTGGATTTAATTATATTTATTCCTAAATTATATTATTTAAATTTTGACAATAAATCAAATATCCTATGACTAATTGATTAAATTCTTATTTAATTAATTAATGTCAATTGTCAAATTTAATAATATAGTTTTTGAATAAAAGTTTGATTTAATAATTGATTAACCCATAAATCAATTGTTTTATTTTCAAAATCAGTTAAGTTGAGGATAAATCACTTTATTTATTAAATTAATTCATAAATAATTATGCACATCCAAAAAATAGTTAAGCTTTAAATCAGAAAATCAATTCAAGTTGTTTTAAAAATAAACTCAACTCTCTTTTGAGTTGAAAGTTGATCTCAACTTATGATTTAAATCAAAAAGCTGATTTGCATGATTTTGTGAGTTAATCTATCTCTAAATTCTTGATAACTCAAAAATCAACCTGAGTTTATCAAGAGTGATTTATGGCTTTTTCCATGCACCTCCAAAGTCCTGGATTTCTATAAATTAAGGCCTCAGCTCTTCATTTTGGATTGATCCACGAATTTCATCCTCATGCTGGTGAATTGGTGATCGAAGAATCAATCTTTGTGAATCAAAGTTGTTGTGAGATTTTCATTATTTTTGAGCATTCATATCATATAGCATATCATTGTTAGATTAATTGCATGTCATATCAGTTTCTTATATAGAATAGATTCATATCAGTTTGTTTCATCTTATTACATAGAAAACCAAAAAAAAAAAGATTAATTTGCATTCATCTCATATCTAGATTCTACATTCAAATCCTTCATTTAGGTGTCGTCAAGGTCACTAATCTTGGTCTGATTTGAGAATATCATACTCGCACCTACTAGAAGGCAGTAAATCACCTGGTTAGATTAGTTTTCATTTCACTACATGATTTTGATTTTAACTAACCTCTAATGTTTTACTGAAGTGTTGTCTATAGCTAGGTACAAAACTCACACACACATTTTTGGCACCCACTGTGGGGCCCTAAAATACGTTTCCATTCAATTTCTATCATCTTCTTGTCATTTTCTATTCCAAGCTATGATTTTTAATTTCTATCCGTATAATTTTTGTATGAGTTTTGTCAGAAACTCATACCAGGAAGGATCCACTATCGTACAATAATTGATTTGATCAAGGATCGTACCATCAGAAACATAGTATCATTTGGAAGCTCTGTTGTCGTACGATCTTATACCCATTGTTGTATGAGTTTTTGGATTGTTGTTTGGGAGGTGACCCACTGTTGTACACATTTCAGTGCTAGGTTTCAATTGTCATTTCATTTTTTCAGCTAGTTTTCCAAATTTGATTTTCAGATTTGGACTGATAGCTAACATTAACAATTGAAATTTGTTGTTTCTGATTGATTTTTGTTGATTTTGATTGGGAAAAGGGTGAGAGTTGCTAAAAATAGGTAAAAATATACTAAGCACATTGTGAGGAATTCAAGTAATCTTCTCAGCTGATAACATTTTGATTTGGACTAAAATGAACATCTCACATGTCTGGCTTTTGTGACTTTTTTTTTTTTTTTGCTTTCATATCACAGATTCCATTTTGGGCTATAAAAATGAACATAGATTTGTTTTTCAGCATCTTTGTTACACATAGTAAATAGGCCCTATGAACACTATTCATGGTTCTTGAGAGAGTGGGTTTCCAACGAAACTCTTCTCAACGAAGGAACCCTTGTAGGTAGGGAGGTTATTGAGAGCGTCTCACGTTCTACTAGATTTGTGCATCTTCAACTTCTGATTGATACATTCTCTCTCTGGAGAGTTTGATAGATCATAAGTGGTTGACATCATAGATCTTTGTGAGATAATCTTGGTCTTAGCATGTCAGATTAATCTGTCTACTTTGTTTGGGTTAAAAGTGAAAAGGCTAGTGGACTATGCTCTACCCCCTTTTTGGGTAGTATCAGAAACTTAGATCCTTGAATCTGGAACCAATCTCCATGTGGTATCTTTTGTGAGTCACCTTTAGAGAGGGTTAACTATAGTGGACATTCCCTTAATTGGGTCAACCACGTTAATGGAACCTCAAGCGGTAATAGCCATTTTCATCATGGTAGTAGTAGCTACTATATAAATGTCCTTGTGGAGAAAATCTTCACAAGTGTGGTCTCTTGTTGGGCTATCAGATCTCCCTAGCAGCTCCTAATTGATTAATTTCTTAGACTATGTCAAAACCCTGGTGTGCCTAGATTGGAGTTCACCCTCTTGAGATCACAAAATTTGCAGAGTCAGACCATTACTACAAACCCTAGTGAGGCCAAATTTTCATTTTCTAGGAATATGTGTTATTGCAAAATTTTTTGGAACATACATTGTTAGCACTCGTAGGGATTAGCACATTCAGTCACTTGGTTGTTCATTCAAAGGGTTTCTTTGTCCCCTATTCATTATTTTTAGATATGCTTGAGATCAGTTGCTTGCTATTTTGTGTGCCTGTTTATCTTTCTGGTTACTAAGAATGAATCATTTGGTACAATCTTCAAATCTGGACAGACAATTTTGTGAACAATCTAAAACTAAAAACCTAAAAATTGCAAAACTTGATGTCAAACACCTTTCTGGAGTCAAAAGTCATTTTGTAAAGTCAGAAAGTCGTATGACTTTTGGCTATTGTCATTTCATGACCCCCTAATTGTTGTATGGTAGCTGGTATATTTTTGTACAAGTTTTGCTTCCAGTCAATTCAAAAAAGTCAAAAACCCTACTATTAACTATCGTGCAAGTTTTGAAACTATTGTACAAGTTTGTCAATTGTCATTTCATAGCCTACCCACTTTCGTATGAGCCTGCAGAAAGTCATTTGAGAAATTTTGAAAAATTGCCAAAAAGTTGTCAAAACTGTCAGAGACCCAGCTTTTACAGCCTATTTCCAGAGTCTGTCAAATAAATCACTATGTCAGGAACAGAGTAGCAACTACTAATAATCCAATCATTTTCCTAAATTGGCCTTTTGAATCTGATTCAACGTTCTGTTTAATCGATTTGAGTCTTTTTCATCTTGTGTCAAAACCTTGTCATAACTATCAATCTTCAATCCATCTTCAAAATGGTTGAATGTTGTGAACTCATGTCTGCTATCTTTTAGGCATCTACCCATACATCTAGGGCATAATATCCTTCATTTACATCCAATCTTATCCTTAATCAACCAAACTTTGACAAGGTTGCATCATTTGATCTTCTTGAATCAAATCTTTCTTCAGTTGTCTTCATCGTATTCTTTTGCTTCAGCCAATGTTAATGGTGGAAACTAGAGCTTCCTCTCACAAGAAATCAGGGGAAATATCTCATACTCTACCTTTGACTCATATCTAGGGTCCAACTCTTGAAAAACTCTACAATTCTGGTCTTTACGAAGACGACGGTCTTGGCAACTTTCAATTGAAAACTGGTTACATACCCCCTCCATCAACTCACAGAGGTAATCAACAAAATCCTCCTTGATCTATCCCAGGGAGCCCTAAAAATCCTAACATGTCTCAAGAAGGGACAAACCATGGCTCTCAAAGAGCTTAGTCTCAACATGGTATGGATCAAGAACCTACACCTACTGAAATTGCTCAATATCAAATTGATGATAACTTCAAAAGAATGATGAAACATTTCTTGAAAGAAGATAGAGAAACATGCTTTCTAGAGTTATCTCATCAAGGAGCTAAACTTCCTCCCAATTTTAATGTGGAAGATATCATTACACATGAGGAAGAAACTCCTATTTCGGCTATGATGAAACAAATGCATGCCATGCAAGTAAAACTTAACAAGATGGAAAAAGAAAAAGAACCTAAGGAGTTATCCATGGAGGCCCTATGTCCTTTTCCATTTGATAAAGACTTGTATATGCCACCATTCCCTAAGAGGGTGGAAATGTCAAAATATGATAAGTACGATGGAAACTATGATCCTCAAGATCATGTCAGAGAATTCTATACTCAATCTATGGAGTTCATGCACGAACTGACCTATCTGATGCATCTTTTCCCTCGATCTCTGGGAGGGGCATCCATTCATTGGTTCTCTAGGATGCCACCTACAATCAAAACCTTTGAGGAGTTGATCAAATTATTCTATCAACAATACTCTTACAACATCCAACATCCAGTCACCATGATTGATATCTGCAATCTCAAACAATATCCAGGAGAACCATTCCTGACATTTCTCAAAAGATGGAGAAAGAAATTCTCTCTATATGCTAGGCCTATTCCAAAAACTGAGAAGATGGAAATCTTCATCAACAATCTTGTTCCAGAAATCAGCTACCCTTTACAAATGAAAAATCATACATCTTTTGACAAGATGGTAGATAATGCAATCAAAATTGAAAAAATACTTGTGAAAAAGGGAGACGTCACACTTCAAAAGGACAAGTATGAATCTAGTTCTAAGGATAAGAACAAAAATTGGAACAAGAATAAGGGCATCGTCATAGATGGCATTGTTGATAATCTCCATGCCCCATCTAAGGCACCTTCTTTCAATCTAACCATTGGCACCCAAGCCATAAAAGCTTCAAAACAAAAGGTGTCTGAATCATCTCAAAAGAAGCCGAAATACAAATCTTGGTCCGCTGATAATAAATGAAAGTTCACTCCTCTTGGAGAATCTTTGGAATCAGCTATGAGAACTCTGTTGGCTAATAACATCATCTCTTTACCTGAGATCTGACAATCTGATCCTGATCCTAAGCTAAAATGGTGGAGAGAGAATGAATTCTATGATTTCCATCAGGGTAAAGGTCACAAAACTAATAACTGCTTGTGCTTGAAGCATACCATTCAAGACAAGATTGATAATGGAGAAATCATGATTGATAATCCTAAAAGCAATAATGATCACACAGCATTCACCAAACCATTTTTGAAGCATAGCCAAGGAGATTCATCTTCTCAACCTAATGTGGGTGCTAAGGTCAATTATGCCTATCGTGGAAATAATACTGTTATCAATATGGTTGAACCAAGCCTATCTGAGCATTGCAATGTCATCACAATTGTAAGAAGAGATAGAGAAAATCAAGCAGCTAACGCAGTTACTCAATCACAAGCTCAGGCACACCTACAAGGACAAATCCTAGATCAATTAAATGTCCCTAAGGTGCCTTTCAATCTATCTTTCACTTCTAAATAGAGGGAAACATCTAAATCTTCAAATCCTAAGGACACGAGGCCTACTTCGTACAGTATCGTTCAACAACTCCAACATACTAATGCTAAAATCTCCATGTTTGAGTTGCTTCGGATATCTCCAGCTCATAGATCCATTCTAGACAAAGCTCTGCTCAGATCCAATGTTCCTTATAACCTTGATTTAGATAGATTCAAGGCTATGGTTGGTCATCTTACGTCTCCATAATATATCTCCTTTTCAGAGGATGGTGATAACTCCTTGAGTCATCTACATAACTAGCCCTTGCATATTGAAGTCTTGATCCAAAACCGTCATGTCAAATGTGTATTGATAGATGGGGGTGCTGGTCTGAATATTTGTTCTTATAGCTTGATCAGATAATTGGGATATTCAGAAATAGCCATTGATCCTAGAAAGAAAATAACTATCAAAGCAGATGATGAAGTAGAAAGATCCTCCAAGGGAACAATCGTCCTACCTATCAGAATAGGTCCTATCATCAGAGATATTATATGTCAAGTTCCTTATATACCTTTGGCTTACAACATCCTTCTAGGGAGACCCTGGATACATGAAATGAAAGCTATTCCTTCTACATACCATCAGTGTTTGAAATTTCCTTGTGATGGAGTAGAGGTAACCATTCCAGCTGATGTGTCAACAACTTGCAATGCATTGAAGGAAAATTTGGATAAACTTGTTCCTAATAACAGAGAATCTTCCATTAAGCAAACAGATGTAGCATCCACCTCTAAGATGGAACACATTGCAAAAGAGGTCAATATCAAAGAAAATGGTATGGGAGAATATACTATAGAGCCAGTCTTGTCTTTGACATCTCTCCCTATCTCACCTAAGTCTTATGGGCAAGCTCAAAAATAGTTCAAACCAGAATCTAAGGAACCTCTTGAGGCATATAAAGGAAAATTTGTTGCAAAGAAAGTACCTAATTGAGAATTTGAAGAAGATGAAGTTGTGCTTGCATGGCTTTACAAAGATGAACCTGAATCCCAAGTTGTTCCACCTAGTGACTCTAAAGTATTGAAGGTTCCTTCTAAGTCATATGGCCCAGGGGATAAACTGATAGCTAAGATGGGATATAAAGGAAAAGGACCTCTAGAACTACAAGGTAAAGGTCTTCAGTCACCTCTTGAACATCGTGGTTGAGCCAACAAGAATAAAACAGGTCTAGGATACATGAAGAAGCCTTTCTATCTTAGCAAGAACTCCCCACATGTTCTAGAACAAATTGAGCCTTCCGTAGAAAATCAACTAAAGAAGGAAATAACTGAACAATCTGATAGTGATGATTCAGACACTACTGATGAGATCATTCCTTATGATAATTTTCCAAAATAAATAAAAGACCTCCTTGATGTTGAAGATGATCCAATAAAAAGAATTAATGTAGTAGAAACACAAGAACCTACTATAGAGCAAGAGATAGTTGCAACACAAGAACCAGCTAATCTCAAAGACAATCAAACAGATAAAGAGGAAGGTGGTAGTTATTCTGAGATAGATTCTCATGAGTATGAATTCAAATCAGAATCTAAGGGTAACCCTTCTTGGGGTATTCATCATGACTTTACTCATGTTCTTAGATTTCCTAGAGGCATAGATGAAGAATCTAATGATTATGAATGAGGAGCCATTCCAGAAGAAGATAAGCTTATTACAGAGAAACATGTTGATGTTATTCACCAATATGCATCTAAACCCAATGTAAGTCTAGAGAGAAATGATGAACTTATCAAGTCTAATCCACCGATGGCTGAAGTGGAATATCATAATGACATTGAGCCTATTCATGAAGTGAATGTCTTAAGTTGTAATATCACCTTTGAACTCAAGCATCAGGTTAGGACCAATGATGACAGATCCATATCTGTAAACACTCTTTCCCAATCTTTCACCACTTTGACTATCCAACATCCTGAACTTCTTGATCAAACCTCCATAAACCCAAGCCATGGTATTTATACCTTCCCGAATGACTATGCCCTGGCTTGCTACCTCAATGTAGTTGAGCCTATGAGGAATTCCTTCAGTGAACTGAGCATTAGCATGATGGAGTCAGACATCAAGTATCTTAGTCATAAAAATAAGAATAAGAATAAAAAGAAAAGGAGTTCTGAGGGTGAAAACCACTTTGTGGCAGTCTCAAAACCTACAAAAGTAAAAATAAAAAATGTATTCGAAGGTGAAAACCTCTCTAAGGTGCCTAAGGATGAGATATTTGATGTCCTTCTGAGTCATTTACAGGACAAATCTCCAGTTCTAATTGAACCCACTCAATCTATCAACTTGGGAATAGTAGAAGAACCATAGTTAATCCATGTAGCACAATCTTTTTCAAAAGAAGAGAAGCAAAAATTTACAACCTTCCTCACAGAGAAGAAGATCAACTTTGCATGAAAATATTCAGATATGCTAGGGTTTGATCTTGATCTTATAATGCACCATTTATCTATAGCTCCTAGAGTAAAACTAGTTAAACAAAAATTAAGGAAGATGCATCCTCATGTTGCACTCTTGGTAAAAGCTAAATTAGAGAAACTACTAAAAGCCGGATTCATCCAAGTTATTGATTATGCAAAATGGATCTCTAATATTGTACCTATTTCAAAACTAGATAAATCAATCAAAGTGTGTACCAACTTTAGAAATGTAAATAGAGCATGCCCTAAGGATGATTTTCCACTACCTAACATTGATATGATAGTGGACATGATTGCGGGTTTCAAGATGTATTCCTTAATGGATGGTTTTTTTGGATATAATCAAATAAAAATTGCTCCAGAGGATCAAGAGAAAACTGCTTTCACATGTGCATGGGGCACCTTCTGTTGGAATGTCATGCCATTTGGGCTTAAGAATGTCGGTGCTACATATTAGAGAGCTATGACATCTATTTTTCATGACATGATGCATAGGACTATGGAGGATTATGTTGATGATACTTTAGCAAAATCTATGATTAGAACTAAACATCTAAATGACTTGAGCAAGATTCTCGACAGAATGGAAAAATTTAGTCTCAGAATAAATCCTAAGAAGTGTGCTTTTGGTGTTACTTCTGGAAAGCTCTTAGGATACATAGTTTCAAAGAAGGGCATTGAAGTTGATCCGGCTAAAGTAAAGGCTATAATGGAGATGCAACCTCCAAAGAATATTATTCAAATGAGGACATTGCAAGGAAGAGTTCAATCTATCAGACACTTCATATCTCAACTAGCAGATATATCACAACCTTTTACAAAAATATTACATAAAGGTGTGACATTTGCGTGGAATGAAGAATAGAACTTTGACCATATCAAACAATATCTATCAAATCCTCCTATCCTAATGCCTCCTATTCAAGGGAAGCCATTGATCTTATATGTCTCTACAATAGATACATCACTGGGGGCATTGCTAGCACAACATGATGAGAACAAGAAGGAAAGAGCTATATACTATATCAGTAGGACATTGGTGGCATATGAAAATAATTATTCTATGATTGAGAAGGCTTGTCTAGCTATGATATTTGCATCACAGAAACTGAGACATTACATGTTGGCACATACCACCCATTTGGTAGCTAAGATTGATCCACTAAAGTACCTACTAAGCAAAGCTGCCCTCACAGGTAGATTAGCTAAATGGGTCATGCTCTTAAGTGAATTTGACATTGAATATGTTGAAAGAAAAGCTATAAAAGGACAAGTTATTGTTGATCAATTAGCAGATGCACCTATGATTGATGATACACCAATGCAAATGGAATTTCTAGATTCCTCTATCATGACTCTTTCTTCTAGAGAATGGCAGTTATTCTTTGATGGCTCCTATACATAGAATGGATCAGGAGTAGGCATATTATTTATAACTTCTCAAGGATACTCCATACCTAAAGCATTCAGATTAAAATTCCCTTGCACAAACAATATTGCAGAATGTGAAGCCCTTCTTAATGGCATGAAACTAGCAATTGAGTGGAGAGTAACAGAGATAAACATTCATGGAGACTCTCAACTTGTTATCCATCAAGTCAATGATGTGTACCAGACTAAAGATGAAAATCTCATTCCATATAAAAGAATGGTAGATGATCTCAAGAAGTATTTCATATCTATCTCATTTGAGAAAATACCTAGAACAAAGAATAAGGTTGTCGATGCAATGGAAACACTGTCTACACTATTACAGAAGCCTAAACATGAGCTACGCTATGAGTTCCTAGTGGAAGCACTATCTTATCCTGCATATGACTCCCTTGAAACCCACATGATTTTCACTATTGTAGGTCATGATTCATCCAGATATAAAAACCTATTCTCCTATCTCAAAGACCAAATCATTCCCGATACCTTCAATTGCCATGAAAAGAGATACCTTATCCATAATGCCTCTTGATATGTCATCATTGGTCAAGATCTATACAAACATGGTCTAGATGGTACACTACTTAAATGTTTAGAATGGGAAGAGTCTCAACGTGTGTTAGTGGAAGTCCATGATGGTATTTGTGGGTCACACTCGAATGGTTTAACACTAGCTCAAAAACTTATTAGGGTTGGGTACTATTGGCCAAAAAAGGAGAAAGAGTCTATCAAGTTTTCTAAGAATTTTCAAAAGTGCCAAGTGCATGGCAACTTAATTCATGCTCCAGGGAGAGATCTAATTCCATTTACTACACAATGGCCTTTTCACCAATGGGCATTTGATCTTATAGGAGCTATACATCCTCATTCTTCTAATGGACATACCCATATAATCACAGCTATAGATTATTTTACAAAATGGGTAGAAGTAGTCCCTTTGACTCAAGCAACTGGAAAACAAATATCTATGTTCATATTGAACTATATCATATGCAGATATGGGATACCTCATTCCATAATCATAGATAATGGTGGATAATTCAAGAACAAAGATCTAGATGATTTATGTGCTAAATTCAAGATTACCCAACATTGGTCATCTATCTACTATCCTCAAGGGAATGGACAAGTAGAGGCTTCTAACAAGAATCTATTGAAAATCTTACACCGTACAGTTAATAAAATAGGAAGAGACTGGCATCTCATGATCAATCCAACTCTCTGGGCCTACAGAACAAGTATCAGAACACCTACTGGGGCTACACCTTTCGCTTTAGTTTATGGGTCTGAATCGGTCCTTCCTATTGAGGTTGAAATCCCATCACTAAGAATCAAAATGCATGGTCTAGTAACTGATGATGACTACAGAGTATCTAGGTTGCAAGATCTTGAACTACTAGATGAGTGCAGACAAGCAGAGTATGATCATCTCAAATTATATCAGAAGAGAATGTCTAGAGGTTACAACAAGAAAGTCAGACATAGAGAATTTCAGGTTGGTGATCTAGTCTTGAGAGAGAATCCTAAAAATCAATCAAATCGAGAACGCAAGGGGAAGTTTGAACCCAACTAGCTGGGTCCCTTTGTTATCACTACTACTTTTAGCTTTGGTGCCTATCAACTCTCAATGACTGAAGGAGAACAGCTCTGAGAATCAATCAAAATTCTCCATCTAAAGAAATTCTATGCCTAAGGCATTCAGTCTATGGTAAAATGTCTTGAAAAAATCTTTAAAATTGGAAAAAGTCCTGAAAAAATGAACATCTTGGTGAAAACCTAGCAATAGGTGCCTTGATGCTTCACAAAAAAAGTAAAAATATCAAAAGTACAAAAAAACTAAAAAATACAAAAAAATGAGAAAAAGAAAAAGTGCCTTGGTAAAAACCTGGAAACAGGCACCTTGGTAGCAAAAATAGAATCTCTACCAAGATGGTGAAAACCTAGAAAATAGGCACCACTTGTTTCAAAATGCTCCATCTATCCTCACAATCTTGGTCTTTCCTAGCTTTTAGTCTTGCTTTAGTTTGTACATATTTCCCGGTTTGTTTTTGCATTCCTATTTTCAATAAGTCAGTCTGTACACCAATCAGCTAAAGCATATGTATCCTATCAATGTTCAAACTTGGGGGTAATCAAAGTCATATCTTATGGCCTCCAATGTATCTTAGATGTATCATCTCCAGTCAGAGTCCTTTGAAGCTTCATCCAAGTCAATTAGTCTATCTCGTCTCTAGAAAGGATTTTGCATCTACAACAACACAATCAAACATCAAACTGAAAACAATTTGTGCTTTACATGCTTTTCTCTCCGTGTATGCTTACTGATTCGCATTGAGATTTTTGCATATTTTGTCCCCATGAGCTCTTCGATGATGTCCTTTATAGGATTTAGAGAGTGATGAATGGGGGCATAATCTTTTCTTTTTTTTCTTCTTGTATGTGAAAATCTAACAACTTTGGAAATTTTGGATTGAAATGGTGTCTTACTGTAAGAGCCTCTATCTCGAATTGGATGGCCATGCGTACCTCGACCATTGATACCGAGAAAATTCATGGAAGTTTGATCTAAATATTTTCTTTTTTGAGTGAGTTCTTTCTCCTATTGTGAAATGTGATCTTACCTAAGGATGTGAACGATAAAGGGTCACTATGGGTAATTCACACTTGATTTAGAATGATCTTTTGACTACTTGATGTGTTTGTAATGTAAGGCATATTCTGGTCATCATGATGTTTATGTCTTGATGCTTATACAAATTGCTATATCAAAATGGACATGATATTCAGGTCATCCTGGCGTTTGTGCCTTGGTGCTTATATCTAATCTGACATTCTAAAAACAAAATCAATATTCATATGTCCATGGTTTCCTAACCAGTGGATGTTGTATTGATCCTTGCATATACAAATCGATATTCATATGTGTATGGTTTCATAACTAGTGGGAATTGTATTGATTTATCCAGTTACCTAAAAATTCAGTGATGAGAATGACTAACACATGATCAGTGACTAGGTCCTAGGTCTTAGGTTGCATTTCATATTGCATGTCTCTTTGCATTTTTTTAGCATATTTGAATGATCTCACAATGGCTAAACAAACTTCAATGCTTAAACAATTCTTCAATTTTCTCTTCAAATCTAACAAGAGCTAAAACCTAACTCGAAGGTCTCTTCATGGAACCACAAGCAGTTATCCTCCTGGGTTAAACATCCTTTTGACATACAACTGAGTACTTGTCTTCATCAATACTTGCAAAACATATCATGTGTATCATTGCATTTACATATCATAATCATCTGTTGCATTACAATTCAACCATGTGCATAAACATAAATCATCCATACATCTTTCCATAATCAACACACATTTTCATTACATCCACACATATGAAAGAAATCATTACATTGCATTAATCCATACATACATTCTACACTACTCATAGCATAAGAATCACATGATATCATCATAACTCAAAAACATGACAAGTACAAATGAAGTCATAACCAAAATATTGATCTCATATATATATCCAAAATCTCAAACTAGTCAGGGGTGCACTACTGGCATAGTATACAAAAGAATGAGCTCATGTGAGCTATTAAAGTTAGAACAGTATCAATATCAAGAGATCAAAAATATAAGAACAAACAGATAGATCAACTGTCAGCCTGCTCCTCTGCATCTGGTGGAGGAGGTGGTGGTGCCTCCAGTACTGCCTCTGCTCTAGGTGCTCTGGCTCCCTCTGATGCCATCATATATTGGGAGTATGTAGGGACTCTCTGCATAGCAAGGACAACTATATAATATGTGGACACATAATAGCCCACCCATGAGGTCTGATGAATCACCTCTACCTGTAATATCTACACCTATGCACGAAGCTCAGTGCACTCTCTATCTGCCTCTAAATATCTCTCCTCCCACTGAGCACTATGAACCTTCAGGTCCCTTATCTATAATCTGATCCATCTGATAGTCTCTTGTGGAGTAAGAGGAAAAGTAGGATCAACATCAGCTACTAGCATCTCAGTATCTTGGGCAACTTGCTCAATGGTCTCTGCTCTCTGCGCCTTATGGTGTCTAACCTGTACACCTAGATCAAACCCAGTATCCTCCTATATCAGATTAGTACAACCACCCACAACCTTCTCTACTGCAAGTACCTCCTCAGCTATACCAACACTCCCTAAAGTACCACCCTCTCCCCTAGTCTGTCTATGAGAACCTATAGATATGCCTGCTGTGGAACTAGTGGGATGAGGAGGCCTCATCTGTCTTGATGGTCTCTGTAGAGGAGCCATCACTCTAGGTCTCAGAGGTGTGGGATGCATAATAGGAACCTGTGTGGGTCTAGGACCCTATCTCATCAATGCTCTAGTAACATCCATAGCCTCCTCCATGGAGGGTATCAACTCTGTAGGATCTAAGAACATGTGGATAGGATGGTCTGCAAGCTAGGCAATGAATCCATCTATAACTCTAGCATCAAGTACCTCTGGTCTATACTCCCAGTCTCTACCAATGATAGCATTGTACTCCTGTTAACACAAAGCATAAGAGAGCCTCATGGTCCATCTAAGTCCAAGCTCATGAGCTATTTGAGCATAAGTGGCATAATCCTTTGATGCCTCCTGCACTCATCCATACTGCCGCCACACCCTGGTGATAATAAATCTCTCTAAAGTGGAGGATGATCTCCCAATTAGCACATGACTCTGAAAGAAGAAACTAAACTGCTCTCATGCAGTAGGCCAAGGCTCAATACCTACATATGGTCTCCATCGAACAAAGGTCATATCATCAAGACATCGGCTCTAGTACTCTACATGACCCATCCGACCCTATATGACATATCTGGCATATATATATATATATATATGTATATATATGTATATATATATATATATATATATATATATATATATATATATATATGTATATATATGTATATATATATATGTATATATATATATATATATGTATATGTATATATATATATATGTATATATATATATATATACATATATATATATATATATACATATATATATATATATATACATACATATATATATATATATATACATATATATATATATATATATATATATATATATATATGTATGTATATCATAGGCTCCTATGGCTGCCTCTGTGAGGTACATACTGGTCTCAACACGGGGATATGCTCCCACACCCAGATCTGTAATACTAAAGCTCCAGCTACAAAAGACTTGCTCTCCTGATACACTACCTCATGCATCTCAGAGAACATATGGGCCAAAAGACATTGACCCCAAGCCAACTCAGAGGGAGTCACCATCAGATGCACCACCATCGGGGCCCAACCCATTAATAGACCATTCTACTGATGATTAGACATGATAATCCCTCCTATCATCCTAGCAATAATACACTCTAGCCGATGCATCTATCCATAATGTTGTACTAAGGTCTCCCAGGAAATAGAGGCAATCATCTGGGTATCATCTCCAAAGAGACATTTGAATGCTAATAGACCTGAGTTCCCCAAACTCACATATTCTGGATGTCATCCTGCATGGAATGGAATGCACAGTATCCAGTACACATCCTCTAGGGTCACAGTAATCTCCCCCGTCAGTAAATGGAAGGTCTAGGTCTCTGAGTGAAACCACTTGATCAAAGTAGTCAAAAGTCTATGATTTACCCTAATCTCAGGTAAATGTATGAGATACTCAAAGCCACAAGATGCAAGATGTACCCTCATCGGGTTAGGTAGTGACACACACAGTCTCTGCATGGCTACATGTGAAATGCGTACATGAACATCTAGATATATGACCTACATAGTACAAAAATAGGGAATCCTATCAGTACTTTGGTTATAGAACATGTTACAAGGGAAAGAATTAAGTAGTTCAGTCTTTTACAAGGTAGGTTAAAAGATCAACAATCAGGCTAAGAGATCAGAAAAATAAAAAATTTGACCTAGTAATGAGTTTTTGGCTCACTATTTTTCATATGACACTTCAGGCTGGCAGGGAAAGTCGTATGAGTTTCTACATCATACCATACAACAAAGCATAGTGATACGACAAGGCATACCTCCTCGTATGAGTTATGAGGGACCCGATGAAATGTCATACAACTCTTGGGTCCCTCTCATACGAGTCTTGGGGGTTAATGAAATGACAACCTATCTACAGTTCAAAAGTCATACGAGTCTCACTGGAGAGTCATACGAGTTTCCATGCATTCAAAAATTCAAATTTTAAAAAGCGTACGAATAATGCTAAAAAGTCTATAAATCATGGAAAAATTGACTTTTCAGAGAAGCAAAGAGGTCCACCTACCAGATGTTCATACTGCCGAGGTCTCTAGTGTCTTCAGCTATGCTCAAATCGATGTGAACTCATAGGTACCTTTGGTTCTACCATTTTCTAGCTCAGAGGGCTCCACAAGATTTCTAAAGTCAAAAGGTTGAAATGAATTGAAAATGACCCTTCCGATCTTTATATCACTTTTGACCTAATTTTCAAAAGTGCTATGTTTTTCATGAAAATTGCACCCCTGGCTAATGTCAACATTCTGAACCCATTTTTGGGATCAAAATCAAAATTTGAGATCATTTACTATGTCAAAATCATGATTTAAAATTTTCAAACCCAGGATGGTCTACTGCTTACATAATCGACCTTCAATCTTCACAAAAATCCAGTATTCAACTTAACTGATTATCTTACCCAAAACTATCAAAATTTCAACTTGGTCAACCATGGTCAACTCATGGTTTCACCTAGTCAAACTTGGTCTTCTAGAACTCCAAACGATGCAGAATGCATTCTCAAACATGTTTAACCACTTCTCAAATCAATTAACATACTTCTGAACTATTCAACGCTGACTTTTCTTGTTAGATTTCAATTTTTATCCCAAAGAGGGCATGGTATTGCACATCATTCAAAGTCTATAACCTAAATTTGAAATCAAATCTTTCCTCAGTAATCAAGACAACAACCACATCTAGTTGTTGATTCATCAAAAAGACCTCATCGCTTGGGGAAAATCAATCATCGCTTGGGGCATATCAGATTCATCGAGATCCATATCAATCTGGTATTCTCTTAATCTTGTAAATTGTATCGGTCTTCCATAACCATTGGTTCATTAGTGTTATTTCCTTGGTTCTTCGTAACTGAAGGGTTCAAATGTGATAACAATGTGATTCTTATTGACAATCAGGTCTGGAATCAGTCACTCACTTCTTCGCAATCATAAGGTTCAGAATCAGGTGTTTTGACACTTTTTCACAATCATTGATTCATTGTTGTTATAGTTAGCATTATCTTTGGTCATTCAGGACCTATTATTTTCATATCAATTTCAATCAATTTCTGTTTCATATCAATTTCAATTTCAAACATCAGTTTCAACATCATACACAGACTGTCTTTGAACCACTGCGCTTTGCACAGTAATTCAAAGAGGGGCAAAATGTAATACCCCAAAAATGGGCTATAGGTTCATTAACCTCCTATATCGACACATTGAACAAAATCAACATCAAAGTCCTAACCTAAGGCACATCGACACATTATCGAATCTTAATTGATTATCCTAAATTCTGCATCGGGGAATATTCCTTATTCCTATTTATCCTAATTATCTTTAATTTAATGATTATTTGGTAATAAATCCTATTTATCCTAAAGTTTGATTAATTGAATATTTTGAATATTTAATTAATTAGATTTAATACTGCCACTTAATTATTTAATTGGATTTAATTATATTTATTCCTAAATTGTATTATTTAAATTTTGACAATAAATCAAATATCCTATGACTAATTGATTAAATTCTTATTTAATTAATTAATGTCAATTGTCAAATTTAATAATATAGTTTTTAAATAAAAATTTGATTTAATAATTGATTAACCCATAAATCAATTGTTTTATTTTCAAAATCAGTTAAGTTGAGGATAAATCACTTTATTTATTAAATTAATTCATAAATAATTATGCACATCCAAAAAATAGTTAAGCTTTAAATCAGAAAATCAATTCAAGTTGTTTTTAAAATAAACTCAACTCTCTTTTGAGTTGAAAGCTGATCTCAACTTCTGATTTAAATCAAAAAGCTGATTTGCATGATTTTGTGAGTTAATCTATCTCTAAATTCTTGATAACTCAAAAATCAACCTAAGTTTATCAAGAGTGATTTATGGTTTTTTCCATGCACCTCCAAAGTCCTGGATTTCTATAAATTAAGGCCTCAGCTCTTCATTTTGGATTGATCCATGAATTTCATCCTCATGCTGGCAAATTGGTGATCGAAGAATCAATCTTTGTAAATCAAAGCTGTTGTGAGATTTTCATTATTTTTGAGCATTCATATCATATAGCATATCATTATTAGATTAATTGCATGTCATATCAGTTTCTCATATAGAATAGATTCATATCAATTTGTTTCATCTTATTACATAGAAAACCCCCAAAAAAATAGATTAATTTGCATTCATCTCATATCTAGATTCTGCATTCAAATCCTTCGTTTAGGTGTCGTCAAGGTCACTGATCTCAGTCCAATCTAAGAATATCATACTCGCACCTACTAGAAGGCAGTAAATCACCTGGTTAGATTAGTTTTCATTTCACTGCATGATTTTGATTTTAACTAACCTCTAATGTTTTACTGAAGTGTTGTGTCTACAACTAGGTACAAAATTCACACACATAAAAATTGGTCTTTGTCTTTGTCTAGGGGGCATAACTGTGTTAGCTTTGGTCTCTTAGGATGCGTTGGTCTTTAGGACATCTTACAAATGATCTTTTTCAACACCACCCCAAACTGTGTTTTTCAACACTACCCTAGCATCAAGTGTTTCTCAACACTTATTAGATATCTTACCCGTAGTCTAGCATGATATGATATTTCTCGCTGGTAGATGTGATACTCAAAGTTTGACTCTATGACCTACACACACACACTTAAACACTCAACTCGCTAAGCCTTGTTTGACTTTATTTCTTTATGTGCTGTCTATGATGATTTCTTTGATGAGTGTTCTCTCCCTAATAGTTTCTGATGATGCTAAGCTAGAAGACTAGGGGCATGAGGACATGTTTTATTTTATTTTTCTACTTGTGGGTATATTTTGTTGGTCCTAACTATCATTAGCATTTATGCTTGTTCCACTTGACATTAGGGTCTACAAGGTATTATCCTTGACTATCTTCGCAAGTGCCTACTTATAGCCATCTTGACTTTCCTTGTGTCTCGATGTGAGTATAATCTTTCCATATTAAACTTAGGTAATCTCACTACACTAATCATCTTGACCTATATGTCTTTGATTCTTAGGTGGGATTCCCACATATCTATCTGATATAGATCATATTCAGATTCACATAGTCATACTAGTGTGCATTGTATGATCTTGCGACGCTACCAATAATGCTCGATGATGAATATTAGAGTCTAAAAGCTTTGTGACCTTGCAAGTAAACCACTTTTCATAGTAGCTTGCATTTTTAGGTTCATGTTAGTTTAGTTTTGCATCTTGCATATGGAGAGAGCTCTCCTTTCATCTTTCATGGACTTGTCGGTCAACTACACTTACCTTTCCTTTTCTTGATCATGTCTTTCACTCCTTGTCTTTCACATCACATCCTATTCGTGTCATCACAAGGGGTTAATCTTATCATCATATCTATATCAATAAGGAGATCATTTTTAGAAACATGAGTCTATATCATAAACATGAGAACTAAACATACATCTATGAGAGAGATTATACATGAGCATATATAACATACATTTTGAGCAATATGACAAGACAATATAAAAACTGAAACATCCATCACAAGTGGGACAAGTACACAAGATATATCACAAATCTAGTAAATCTCATATATAAATGTCATGATACAAATACAATGTGGGATCCAAAATCTAGATAATGTCCCAAGGTATGTCTCTATACATCTATCAACCTAAATCTAAGTTTGGCTAGCCCCATCATGAGATGGTGGTGGTGGTGCCACTGCCCTATCGGGTACCATGTCTGACATGCCTACCCTTTGAGAGTATAGTGGCACTCTCTAACCCTCAAGTATAGCCTGTAGGTAGAGTCCATGATAATATGCAACTCATGCTACCTCTCATTGGATCTTTGCTACATCAGCCTATGCCACCCTCTCCCACCGCTCTATCTCGGCTCTTGGGTCAATTAGTTGTTAGTCTCTCATAGCTATAGTAATCTATAGCTATTGCATCTCTGTCTCTAGCACCTAGATCCTCTCTCTGAGATCCTCTCCCCCTGTAGGCTGATCCTGCCCATCATCCACTTGTCGGTGAGATGGCCTCATTGCATCATCCCCCTCATCCTTAGAACCCTATCTCTATGACCATTTTCGGCCACCCGATCGAGAGCTCTACCTTGTCTCCCTAGCTCTCCCTCTCCCTCCTTTGTCCCCTCCATCCTTTTCATCTCCATCATCTCCCTATGCTATCGACTATGCATCAGGTATAGTAAATCTAGGGAATGGATGCCTCTGTTGCTCTGCCCTGTAAGCTGCATCCACCCCTACATCTGCCATATCTAGGAGATAGTCCCATGGCTCCCTACATATCACTACGGTATCCTATACTGGTAGTCCACCATTGGTAGCCATCACTATCCATCCTCATCTCTAACCTAAGCATAGGTGGTGGTCTCGGTAGGCACCCTTTACTGTCGCCCGAATTGTCTCCAAACTTGAGTGATCACAAAGCACTTGACTATATCAGATTGCCAACCTACCAGTGGCCAGCTACATAGCATGTAACCTAGCTCCTCCTCCCGATCACCCCACTACTCACAAGCCCTATATGGTCTCCACTGAAATGATGTGAGCTCATCCAATAACCTGCGGTAGTAAGTCACATCCCCGCTATGTGGCTGGTTGATGAACCCTATGTACCTATAGATGTAGGGGCATCTCCACTCCCTTGGCTACACACATGGACACATAATGGAGATGTGCTCCCACACCCATACCTATGCTAGGATAGCACCGCATGCCCAAGTTCTGCTCTCCCGATATACAATCTCATGGAGCTCATGGTACATATCAGCTAGGATGGTTGGGCCCCATGCCATCCATCATGGGTGTGCTATTAGATCTACCACCAACCTACCCTAGCCAAGTGGGAAACCCTTCTAACTCCTATCATTAATAAGGGCCTGTGCTACTATAAAACATATAAAGCACGAAACCAAGAAATCCCTGCCAAACTCCTCCATCAGCTGATCCCAGCTGAGGTGTCTATCAACAAATGTGACATCCTAGAACATGTCCTCAATGATCTATCATCCCTCAGTCAGATCTTGATCGTCATACACTTGTGCCAACAAACAATCAAGTCAATTTCTATCATATGGAAACTTTGCATCTATGACCATCTATAAACATGATTATACTCACTGGATCTCTATGACTAGGCACTTGAAGGATCCGATAGACATCCTCCAAGCTAATAGTAGCCTCTCCGGTCGGCAAGTGAAAGGTGTTATTCTCACTATGCCACCTCTCAACCAATGTTGTCAATAATCCATGATTAGATCAAATGTGGGGCATCTACAGCAAGTAACTGAACCCCATCTCCCTCAGGTCTGCTCGTCTTGAATCATCAAGATCCTGAACACACCGTAGCCCAGTCACTCTCGGTGCTCTAATGAGGAGCACATGAAAGTTCTCCTACAGGCCATTAACCCAAACTAGATGTTAGAACATATCATGATGGATGTATAAAATTAGTACAAAACAACTTAAAAGCAAACATTGTTTGGACCCATGTCATAGTGCTCAAAATTTAAAACATGTCAGATTTTTTTACACTGTGCGATACTATTTTTTTATTAAGTATCGTGTGATACTTTCCTCAATAGCAGTGTGATAATATCTTTGAGTGGGATAGTTCGCATAGGATCGCATGATATTTCATCCACTATCATGCGATACTGGATTACATACCCATACGATACTATTTTGACCCACAAACTATCACACGATAGATATTATCAAAGAGTGCAATACTTTATAAGTATTGTACGAAATTTTGTATGGCTAAAATTTGAAAAATTTTAAAAACATTAAAAACGTGTTTTAAATTGAAATAAATGCACTCATTAATGACCTACAAAGTGAGTTTTTCTGAAAACATATCGAGGCACCATACTGCGGAGGCCAGTTGTGCAATCGGGCATGCTCAAATCGATGCCTATGAACTGGAATCACTACTTGCTGGGCCATTTTCTCTCTCTATTCTCTCAAAATTCTCAAATCACTAAAAGATAAATGATTTTGAAAATGGCCTTTTTACCCCCTTTTATAGCATTTTGACTTTTTGACCAATTTTCAAAACACTTTGAAATTGCACAAAAATTGCACCCCTAGCTAATTTCAATGTCCTAGATCCATTTTCAAGATTGAAATCAAAATTTGAGTTCATCTTGATAGTCAAAATCACATCTCAAAACTTTTCTCCCTCTTCTGCGCAGTTGGCTGACCTTTTGAGGCCTAATCCTTCGATCCTCACTGGGGCATCTTCATTTGTTCATCCTCATCTCTTTCAACCTTCTAGTCTTTCACTCATTTTCATTCACTTCATCTCTCTAAGGTTTGACTTCATCTTTACCCTATATCTTTCTCAGTCAGACCTAGTCAAACTGGGACATGTCTTCACTGCTTGATGGTTATCCTATCACCTTCGATTATGATTTCTAGTGACTTGATCAAATTTATCAATTTACTATTTCTCCTCTACCTGATTTCAATTTTGATTTCGAGGGGGCAGTATCTATCAGCTTCAATCCTTGATTCAGCTTTATCAAACCTTTCTTGAGATTCTTATCTCTTATTTGAGACTTGACAATTTCCTATTTATAGGTATGTTGGTCTTGTCTTTTAGCTTATCTTTGTCAGCTTATGCTTATCTTTGTCCTGATGTGTTCCCATCTATCAAACACACATCTAGGTTGTTTTGTGATCCCAAATCGATCTCACACTTCAATTACATTCTTTGACTACATGTGATCCCAAATCGATCTCACATTGGTCAAAGAGGGGAAAATGTATGCACCCTAAAATGGTCACCTAGACTTTGGGCCCCAATCCAACAATTTATCAAATCCCTGAATCAGTATTTTCAAAAATTAACATTTTTCAATTATATCAATTTCCTTGATCAAATCCTAATTTTATCATTTATTCGATTATTTTCCATGGGCTAACCATTTTATTAAATTCATTTATTTAAAATGAATTTCCTCCCCTTTTATCCTAAAGCTTTATTTATTTAAAATGAATTTCCTCCCCTTTTATTAAATAAAAAGCCTCCACTTTTCCTCTTATCCTAAGTTGCATAAAAAAAGCATTATTCTTATTTAATAAATAAAATAAAAAGCATTTTTTGTCTCATATGGACACAAAAGTCAACTCTTATTTTCCCATTGGAGGATATTTGTGCACATGGATTTCTCCTCTTTCAAGCTCCACCCTTGATTAAATATTTTTTCCTCTTAATCTCCATGGTCCATTCCTTTTCAATTCCTTTAAAAGGAGAGCTCTTTTCTCATTCTAGGATCCCAACTTTTTATGCTAATCTTATGCTGCAGGATTTCTTGGAGACTTTGGAGCTTTTGGAGATCATTCTTGCATTCTAGTTTCTTTCTTGCATCATAGCTTTCATGGCATCTAGCTTAGTTTCCTTTATGCTTTAGCTTAGCTCACATAGCTTAATAAGTAAGGTTTTGTAACACTTCTATGTTTCATTTTCATAGCTTAGCTTGCATCTTCATTCTTAGCATAGCGTGCATTGGATTGCATTTCCATTGTTGATTCTTGAGGATATCGGCATTCTTGCCCTTGTCTCTTTGAATCTCCCATTGTGTGGTTTACTAGCAAGGTTGCATCTTTCAATAGCTCTAGCTGAGAGCACCATCAACATCCTTGTGACTCCATGCCTAGGGAGCTCTAGGTCACTTTCTCAAGGTTTCTCATTCATGGATTCCCTTGGAAGTAATGACTTAGAGAAGTGCACTATTTAGTGTGTACACCTCCAACGAAATAGCAAGTAGAATCCTTTTTCGGGATCCAAATCAAAATCTGAGATCATTCATATTATTAACTACTTGCATAATCAACCTTCAATCATCACAGAAATCTAGAATTCAACTTAACTGATTATCTTACATCAAAATATCAAAATTTCAACTTGGTCACCCATGGTCAACTCATGGTTTAACCTATTCAAACTTGGTCTCCAAGACCTCTAAACGATGCAGAACACATTCTCGAATGTGTATAACCACTTCTCAAATCAATTAACATGCTTCTAAACTATAACGCTAACTTTTCTTGTCAAATTTCAATTTTAATCCCCAAGGGGGCATGGTATTGCACATCATTCAAGTCTGTAAATTTAAATCTGTAATCAATCTTTCCTTAGTAATCAAGACAACAACCAAGTCTAGTTGCTGACTCATCAAAAGTCCTTGTCGCTTGGGGCAAATCTATCATCGCTTGGGGCATATCAGATTCATCAAGATCCATATCAATCTGGTATCCTAATCTATCTTGTAAACTGTATCAGCTTTTCGTAACCATCGATTCATTAGTGTTATTTCCTTGGTTCTTCATAACTAATGGGTTCAGGATGTGATACCAATATGATTCTTTTGGACAATCAGGTCTGGAATCGGTCACTCACTTCTTCACAATCATAAGGTTCAGAATCAAATGTTTTGGCACTTTTTCATAATCACCGGTTCATTGTTGTTATAGTTAACAGTATCTTTGATCAACCAGGACCTAAATCTTGCATCTTTAAATCTTTCAATCAGTTTCTATCTCAGAATCGGTTCATCTTTCAAATCAGTTTCATACATCAGTATCATACACAGATTATTCTTTGAACCACTGCGCTTTGCACAGTAATTCAAAGAGGGGCAAAATGTAATACCCCAAAAATGGGCTATAGGCTCATTAACCTCCTACATCTTCAAATCGAATGAAATCGATACAAAAGTCCTAACCTAAGGCACATCTGCACATTATCAAATTTAATTGATTATCCTAAATTCTGCATCAGGGAATATTCCTAGAAATATTCCTAATTTATCATAATTATTTGGCAATAGATCTTATTTATCCTAAATTTTGATTAATTGAATATTCTGAATATTTAATTAATCAGATTTAATACTGCCACTTAATTATTTAATTATATTTAATTATATTTATTCCTAATTGTATTATTTAATTTTGACAATAAATCAAAAATCTTATGACTAATTGATTAAATTCCTATTTAATTAATTAAAGTCAGTTGTCAATATTTAATAATATAGTTTTTAAATAAAAGTTTGATTTAATAATTGATTAACCCATAAATCAATTGTTTTAATTTTAAAATCAGTTAAGTGGAAAATAAATCACTTTATTTATTAAATTAATTCATATTAAATCATGCACAATCAGAAAAGCAGGCAACTAGAAATTAGCAATCAATTTTAAAATTGAAACTCAACATCTGATGATGAGTTGAAAAAGAGAACTTAAGCTCTATTTTGAGATAAAAACTTCTTTTGCATGATTTTATGAGTTTATTTATTCTTAATTTTTTGTTAACTCAAAAATCAACCTGAGTTTATCAAGAGTGATTTATGGCTTTTCTCAATGCATCCTCAAGCCCTGGATTTCTATAAAAGCAAGGCTCAACTATTCACAAATCCCTCTAAAAAAAATCTCTCAAACTTTCAAGCTCTCTAAATCCCTCAAGCTTTCAATCTCACATCTCTCAAATTTGCACAATTACTCTGGCGAATTTACAACAGAAGAACAAATATTTTGCGACAGATAATTTTGTGAGATCAATTCATAGTTTTTCATAGCTTTGCATATCAATTCATATAATTCTTAGATTAATTTGCATATCATTTCAATTTCATTCTAGATTAATTTCATACAAATTTTCATCCTATTGCATCAAAAAAAAAAAAAAAAGATTAATTTGCATTCATATTTCATTGCTTTCATCATTTTTAATCCTTCGTTTAGGTGTTGCATTGTCACTGATCTCAATTTCAATCTGAGAACATCATAGTCACACCTACTAGAAGGCAGTAAATCACCTGGTTAGCATAGTTTCAATTACTTGCAAGATTTCAATTTTTGCTAACCTCTAATGTTTTACTGAAGTGTTGTGTCTATAGCTAGGTACAAAATTCACACACAGAGCATAGATAAGGTTAAGGAGTAAATAAATAGGAAAGAATTAATGTACTTAGCGGATGAGATAAGTAATGTGTGTTGGTTTCATTTCTAAAAGTAAATGATGTGTTGGTTTGGTAAAGAAAATGAATTCAATTAATTGACTAAGGCAATTGGTTTTGAAGTAGAATGAAAGCAATGTTTCAATGAAAATTGAAGTTGAAACGGAAATAGAATTCGTTAGATTAAGTAATACTTGATAATGGTAAATGAATTTATTAAGGGAACCTTAAGGAATGTACTTGTAAATATTAGTGACGATATGTTAGAATATTAAGAAAAAAATATATTGTTAGTTGTAATTTTAGGTCATAGACCTGATTCCTTATGGGTTCCCTAGCGGGGACATTACAGACCATACAAACAAAGCCCCACATGAAATCCATCTCTGTAAATCTGATTTTACTCCTATTTTCCCACATACATGTGTTATTTGTTTCACTTCCAACCAACACATGTGTTCTATGAGTATCTAATCAATACCTCAAACACCGTGTTCTTCATAGATCTATCATTGCAAACCTAAGCCTAATCCTCTCATGGATCTAATATTCTAAGATGATGTATCTACCCTTTGGAATTTCCATGTTGCGGCATAGGATATGTCATCACCATCAAAAGTCAAAGGAAAGATGAAATATCAATATGACAAAGAGTTGGCTCATACCACAGCCTCACTTATTTCATCAACCCTTAATCAAATCTCAGATATAGAGATTGGGTATGTTGACATGACCAATTTCTTGCAAAGGCTCGACAAAGTTCAGGAAATGGAAAAGATTTTGACAAAGCTACAAGGGGAGCTAGAGAATTGTCAGGCAATAGAAGTGGATGTCACCAGTAATCTTAGGAAAATAGGATGTGAAGTTCTTACCAGAGATGATAACATCTTCACTAAAGAGGAAATGACTACAAAATATACTGATAGAGTTAATGCTGATTTTGATTCTAAAGAATTTGGAGCACAGACAATGAACAATTTTTTTGCAAAACACTTAAGGGATTCTCTTGCAGATGATTAAAAAGGTTTGAAATCAGCATATATGAATGTAATCAAGGTTGAAGCCATTTTAGAGACAATGAAGATTCCAGATCTTCCTATGGTTCATGATTGTATTGCCAAATATAAGGCCTTCCTTGATAGTTTCAAGGATTTATTCACTTTCTTCACCTTTTTGTTTTAGTTTCATGCTTTGTAGATTGGAGATGATGAATTGCATATAATTCAATTGCATGTCCTCATGACATGTAATCCAATAATTCTTCTCACCTAGTTTTACTGGGTCAAAGTGGTTGAGTTGCTCCTACCTTTTCCTCCTTTTTCTCATTTATTTTCCTATAAAAGGAATGACCCTCCCATTGTAAAAACCATCTTTATTTTATGGAAGAAAGCTTTTCCAAACTTATGCAAGCATAATTGTGATTATGTAGTACTATTTTGGAGAAAAATAAATAGAAAGAAATAATTGGAGTTGAAGTTGTGACTAAGTACAATTGTGGTGAATCAAATTGGAAGCTGTGACTGCAATTTAGTTTTATTGTCTTTATATTTATGTTATTCTTGTGTTTTATTAAGTGAAAAGTGAATATAAAAAATAATCAGAGTTGAAGCTATGACTGGGAGCGATCGTGGTAATATAAAACTAGAAGCTATGACTGTGGGTTATATTACCATCTTATTTTCACGCACTTTGTTAGAATAGTTAGAAAGTCTCCACTTTTTGAAGTCTATGTGCCCCAATGGTAGAGGTATTTCTTATAGATTAGATGAATAGGTCTTAGAGCCAAGCTGGTACTCTTTTCAACCAGCATGTGAGTTGGTGTTGGTTTATCGGTATCACTATTTCTAGCTTTTAGATAGAAGTGTAGTTTAGAGATTAAAGTTTTTCCCATTACTCGCTCTTCAAAAAAAGTGGATTCCTTCTTGAAAGATAAGAAGAAATAATATTTGTAAAATCCTATTTGATAATATCTTAACTTCTTTCTTACCTTGAGTTGATCCAAGGAATGATGAGAAGGGGGAGCCTTCCCTTTAAGGTAGGAGAGACATTGTCTCATACGTTGTGGCAGGTATGTACCTATTTTGTGATTGGATTTTTTCCCAAAACTGTTGGTTGCATAATATCCACCCAACAGACATCATCCACAAGATCAAATAATTGGAGATAAGAGAGTTAGCATGATGAAACAAAGTAAGTTGAGAAACAATACATGTTTAGTTTGTGAATTTGAACCTAAAACTATTAAAGATGCACTTGAAAATGATGAATGGATTAAGGCTATGAATGAAGAGATTGAGAAAATATAGAAAAAGAAAACATGGACATTAGTACCAAGACCTAGAGACAAAAATGTGATTGGAACCAAATGGATATTCAAAAATAAATTGAATGATAATGAAGATGTGAAAAGGAACAAAGCAAGACTAGTATGAAAAGGTTATGCACAAGAAAAGGGAATTGACTATGGAGCAGCTTTTGCACCCATTGCTAGACTTGAAGGGGTAAGTATATTACTTTCTTATGCTTCTTACAAAGGATTTAAATTTTATCTAATGGATGTTAAATCTACATTTTTTAAATAGGATACTAGAAGAAGAGGTATACATTGAACAAAATGAAGGTTTTGTTGATCCTAATAAGAGGAATATGGTATGTAAGTTGCAAAAAGAAGTATATGGATTGAAACAAGCACTGAGAGCATGGTATTTAAAGACTGCATTCCTATCTCATTAGTATTGGATTTATTAGAACGAGTGACAACAACAATTTATATTTGAAAGGTGAAACTGATAACAAGATTCTTATTGCTGAAATTTTTGTTGATGATATAATATTTGGAGGACATGATAACTTATGAAAATCATTTGCTAATGAAATGAGAAAAGAATTTGAAATGTCAATGTTTGGAGAGATCAAATTTTTTCTTGGCTTGCAAATATTATAATAGAATGAAGGTATATACATTACACAATCAAAGTACATCAAGGAATTATTGAAGACATTCGGTATGGAGGACTTGAAACTAGTCGATACACCTATGGTCAGCAGATGCAAATTGAAAAAGGATGACAAGTCAATTGAGGTAAATTAGACCTTGTATAGATTAATGATTGACAAATTGATGTATGTTGTGCATAGTAGACCAGATATTGTGCATACGGTTGGAATAGTGGAAATATTTTCTACTAATCCTAAAGAATCACACTTGATTGTTGTGAAAAGAATTTTGAGATACTTGAAAAGCACTGAAAACTATGGTTTGTGGTATAAGAAAGAAGGCAAATTTGAACTGAAATTTTATACTGATGCTAATTGGGCTGGAAACATTGATGATAGAAAGAGCACTATTGGTGGAGCATTCTCTTTGGGTGAAATATTGGTTACTTGGATAAGTAAGAAACAAGGATGCATTTCTCAGTCCATTGTAGAATCAGAATATGTTGCTACTACTACTAATTGTTCTAACATTGCATGCATAAAACAACTTTTGGAGATCACCAATCTAGTGATAATATATAGTAATAACACTAGTGCAATTAACATTTCTAAGAATCCAGTTATGCATGCAAAAACAAAGCATAAATCTATAAAGTATCACTACTTGAGGGAGCACTTACAAGAAAATCAAGTAAGATTGGAGTATGTGAAATCACAAGAAAAACTTGTTGATATATTTACTAAACCCTTACCGAATGACACATTTGAGTACTTGAGAAGTAGAGTAGGGGTCCATCCCCTATCTATCAGTCACTAAGGTGATTAGGAGGTTGCATCAACCTACACTTTATCAGAATATCAATGATTTTGATGCACGATGTTCACACTTTGGGTTTCCTAAGGTTGTGAAATCCACAAGACAAACTGAAACTACATATCAATACATACAACATACTTGAATCTAAATTGAATACCAGAGATATCGATATGGCTACTGAAGAGCTGATTTCTTTTTGGTATTTTTATCAAAGGGAGATAGAATATCATATGAAATACACAAAGGGGAGAAATATCTATCCATAGGGAGAGAGAATAATAGAGAGATATCAAAAAGATTACCGAAAGGGAGAGACATTGATGTTGTGTAGTGATTAAACATATTAAATGCCTAATCTAGGCAAAGCTTACCGAGTTACAACATTTGCATACAGAGTTGTAGAATAGATGTTTAGTATTATATGGCATATTTCATATTGTGTTGCCATCAATGCCAAAGGGAGAGATTGACACACTAAAACTGATTAAATATATTGAAAGAGAGTTTGACAACTGATTGGATATTTGAAAGACAGTGATTGGTGATCACCAAGCTACAAAAGTATATGTGGTACATTAAATCAGTTAGTGTATTGTCGTTGATGTCAACTAGTTTTGACTGTACTTATCATGATGGTTACAAACATCTTAAGAAGGAAATAATTATGAAGGAATAAGATATCTACATAAATATGAGATGGATGAGAAATATATGGATATTGTATTCATTGGGTAACTTATTGATGAGTCTATGACATTATGTTAGTAATTTGATTGTATTACACAATTTTTTTATGGTTTGAAGATAAAAAAATATACAAATTTATGTGGCCGGTAAATGGAGAATTCATTATACACCAAGTTGGAACACTGTACACCATGAAAGTATATTATATACCGAGTACAATATTAACTAATTTAGATATCACTGACGCAATGTGGTATTGACCGAGTAAAAGAAATAAATGGAAATAATGACTGTCGACTAAAGATGATGAGTTGGACAATTGTGAATGATTTCAAGATTAATGATAATGTTTGTTATGATGATCAAATGGCTGGAAAAATTCAAGGATGATCAAATGAAGGAGAATGAAATGTGTTACTGACACAACTATCGGGGAAGGTTAAAATGGAAAAATTAACAGTGAAGATTAAGAGGAAAAATCTATGGTTGGAAATAAAATGGTTGTTGGAAAGTTGACTATACTGATGTATATGACTAATATTTAGTGTTTTCATTATGGAAAAAAAGTCATGTAGAGTTTTGGTGTCAGCGCAATAACTTAGAAGATAAGAAATCGGCTAAGTATGGAGAACAGAGCAGACAGTAAAGCACCTGATCAACAGAGCGTCAGTGCATGTGTGTATGAGTGAGTTTTGGTATGCACCCTTGAAGATAAGCTTATGATTATGTTAGTAAGATATGGTTAAGAATGCATGGTGAGATGAGTTAGTATGAAGAAGATACAATGAGTTGAAGTGACACAATCAGTGAGCGGCAAAGCAGAACAGAGCATGCAGCCAACAAGAAAGATTTTGATTATCGATCATTATTTTATTTTGTAAAGGCTATCTGCCTATTGTAAATGTGTTTTAAACATGATAATATTAATGTATGTAAACACGCTTGAGCCAATTCATTTGGAAGCATTGTATGTAATAGGTTATAGGCTGACCTAGTGAATAGTTTTGTTTGCACCTATAAATTAGACATGCACCTTTGTATTTGATCATATGATATGATATAGAGTTGATAGAAGAAGAGAAGAAGTATGCAAAGAGCATTTAGAATGATATAGAGCTTTATAAGAGGTTAAAGCATCAATGCACAAAAGGAACTGATCAGACAAGCAGTGGCATAGCAGTAGTTCACCATTGTAGATATAGTGTGTATCTGATATCCAGGAGGTTGTAGCCTTCTCTATTGAGCAGTGAGCTTTGGCAATGATCCAACCACCTCTAACAGGGTTTGACCCTTGACAAGGTCATTGTACTTAAGCATTGTAATGATAGCTCCTAATAGGGATAAGGAACATTAACATGTTCATAATACACAAGTACAATTATTAGTGGGTATTAATTCCCACCGGGGTTTTTCCTTTGGCCAAGGTTTCCCTGTAATCATATCTGGTGTTATGTGTTATGAATGTTTACTTTACTTGCTTTAATATTCAGTTCAGTAATTAAGCTATTGAGTTAAGTTTCAACTATCAGACATTAATATTGTAGAACACTGATTCAACCCCCCCCCCTCTCAGTGTTCCCATTCCTAACAATTAGTATCAGAGATTTGGTCCTCTGAAGATAATTTTTAACCACTTGAGGAGATCATGGATACAAGAGAAGTGAAACATCTGAAGAAGAATCTTAAAGCAGCTTTTGAAGACCTTGACAAATCTAAAAAAGAAATTGAAGAACTAAAATTAAAGGTTAGTAGTTCTCAAGTATTCATCAAGAAACTAAGAAAAGATTTGAAAGATTGTTCTACAAGTGATTTAGGAAAAATGGTCAAAAAGATGAATGAGGAAAACACATCTCTGAAGGATCAGATTGAAGAGTTGGATGAAAAACTATTTAACAATTAGGAAGCCTATGAAGAACAAGTCAAAGAAAATAAGCAGTTGGATGAAGAACTGAGGCAAGAAAACATGAAAATATTGGAGTTAGAGAACATTAAGAAGTGGGTGGAATCTGAACAAACTGACGAAAAGAATCATATTGACAAATTGCACACAAGAAAGGATCTAATGGAGTCACAGTTGTATGCATAAAAGATTAAAGGAGATACCACTGGTATTGGATTCAATGAAGCACAAAATCAAATCAATGATATTCGAGAAAGAATGAAAGCACCAAAAGAATCTACAAAAGCTAAGAAGACTAGAAATCATACTGAAGCTAAAGCTGAACCGTCTAAGGATGAACGCAAGCCAGTAAATCAAACTTGTTATGCCTATAACAAGCATGGACATATAGAAAGAGATTGTAAAGAGGTAAGACCTTTCAATGGTTATTGTTATTCATGCAATAATTTTGGTCATAGAGCTATGAATTGTAGATCAAATAAAAGAAGTCAAACTCAGCAAAATCAGAGAAATCATCCACAACAGAATGTTAGAAGTCCTCAAAACATTACATGTCAAATATGCAATTATAATGGTCACACAGCTAGACAATGCAGTATGGTAACTCACATCAATGCACCGAGGAATATAAGGCCTCTAGTTATTTATCACTCTTGTAACAAGACTAGACATATCTCAAAGTTCTGCAGATCAAAAGTTCAAAGACAAGAAAGCCCCAATAAGTCTCAAGGATCAATTTTGGATGAATCAGGAGAAGTCAAGTTTGTGAAAGATATAGAAGATGCGAGCAAGATTTGGATGGAAGTTAAGCAAGATAATGTTGATGACTATGTATTGGATGCATTCGTAATGGATGCGCCTTCTACTTCTGGATGAATGACCCTCATGGTCATAGGGGGAGCTAGATTAGCTCTAGACCCCTGTGTGGTTGGTATAATCACCCTCAAAGTATGCACCTTTTATTTTAGATTTTTGGATACTAGTTGATGCTATATGAAAGAGTGCACAACTTGATTGTTAGTAGAGACAAAGATTGAAATTTATTGTTACATTCTGTGTTATGGAGGCAAGAATTAATGTAAGAAAGTTGTTTTAATAGTCATCGAAGATCCATTATCCACACATTTTCAATCGAGATCGAGCCTTTGGAGAGCTCAGGAGATCAAAGTAGTTTGTGTTGAAATATTGAAGTTGGTTTATCAGTGAAGAAATGTGAAAGTTGTTCTGGAACCCTAGTTCGGTCGTGATGATTTAGAAACCCTTTGGAAACCTCTTTGAGAAATTAACCAAGTAATGGCCACTCCAGTTGTGTTTGATGTTTCTGAAGGAAGAGATATATATTTAAGAAGAATCCCTTTAAGTCAGTCTTAGATGATTTGGAAGGGGCATGCTCTAGGACTCTAATGGGAGTTATGCATGTAGAATACATATGTGCATACATATACTACAAGAAGGAACCTATAGGATTGGATAGAATTAGGTCACACATGGAAACAATGATGAAACTAGACATGACATTCATGGATGAGTCTGTGCACCTTTCTAATCACCCAATTATTGAGTATGTGATTGCACATGAGTTTTATGAATCCAAATGGATTAAGATTTTACTAAGAAGAATACATGATGACCTATTCTAGATAGGATAAGTCCCTATTAGAATAACTATTGTTCTCATTTATGAGATGACCGGACTTCCTAAGACCAATTCCATTCTTCCCACTGGTAAGGATGTCAGGAAACAAGTGGAACAAGCCTGTAAGTCTCGTAGTGATAAGTGTGGCATGACAATTGATCTGATAGAGGAGGACATAAAGCTAATGTCTATGATACTTGGTTATAAGTTCCAGCATACCAACAGAGTTAATAGTGTGTCCACAGCCACTATTCTAGTAGCCATTAGAATTGTAAATGAAAATGGTGAGTTCAACTTGTGTGAGATCTTGTGTGCACAATTGATGGATAACATAATATCTATCAAGCATGATAAGAGCAAAGTGTTCAGATTTGGGTCACTTATCATTTATATGTACTTCCATATTGTTGGAAAACTATCAGATCTCTATCTAGATAGAAGCATACCTACAATGCCATAGATTTAATTGAAGGAAACATCTGAAAGCACCTTGAAGGATTTCATGGACCTAGAAATAAAGACATTTAGAGTCAAAGTGCAGAGAAGGTATAGGATACCTAAGAGCATAGTTGAAAAGTATAAGGACAGTATTTTCTTTATGGTGGGATAGATATCACATGCATGAAAGTTGTAGAGGCTAGAACCAAGTGGATTCATCCACTTGGTTATGAAGTGGAGGAACATATTGTAGAAGCTTATGCACAAGTCCCAATGTCAGCACCTAAGGATCCCAATGAACCAAGATGGGGTACTTATGAGGAGAAAACAAGACAAGTAGATTCAGTCTTATATAGTGATGTGACCAAGAGAAAAGAATCAAAGATCACCTCTGACATACTGAAAATCCATGGTGTTACACAAGCAGACCTAGATAAGGCAAGGGAAGCCAAGATTGCAATGCAACTTGAGAGAGCACCCTCTTCTGAAGTTAAAATAGAGAAGACTAATGATCCAAAGGAGAAGAAGAAAAAGATAGAAGATAACACTCCTGTGCCTACAAATACTATTAATCTGGAGTCCACACCACCTCCTAAGCCTAGCAGGATGCCTAAGAGGAAGAAGAAAACTAGCGTAAGCCATCCATCCTCTAGAACAACAAGAAGAAAAGATAGAAACACCCAAGCACCTCCAGAGGTAGGATTCAGATGGAATCTTGAAGTGTTGATAACTAGGGTAGTTGATGAAGGAAGAATTGATCAGATAGAAAAATTCTATGATAAATATAGGGAGATAGATAAATCAGAGATTCATGGTATGATAATCAAGCACATGATTAAGTTCAAGAAAATAGTTATGGAACTTAAGACAGTTATACCGGAGAATGTATGGAACATTTTAGACTTTTTGAAGAGAGAAGAAATAAAAGATCTCATAATAAGAGAAAAGATACTAGATGAAAGCCTCACTGTATGTTCAGTTGAAGAGAAAACATTGTTGTTAGATTTGGTGAAGCCTCACCTAAGACCCAAGATGAGAACTCTATAGATTATGAATAAGTACTATGAGTTGCTTGCGAAGGAAACAGAGAATAGATTTGAGAAGGTGTTCTTGGATAGACACATGTATCCTCCTACTGCACCTGCAACTCAAGTTCCCTCAGAGAAAGCCAAGGAGTTTGAGACACCTAATGCACCTATGATAGGTCCATAGGATTTTGCACCCTCAATGATAGTTCCTAATGAAGCAATGGAGTTTGTGCCCATGCCTACGACAAAATATGACACTATCATAATGGATAATTTTGAAATATCAATGGCGGCCACAGATAAAGACCTAGATAAGTTTGAGGAAGCTTTTGTGAGCATAGAAGAGGCTGAGATACTATGTGGTGATGACACACATATGCAGCAAGAAGAAGTTCAGATTGAAGACTTGACTGGATAGGAAGAAGAAAAGGAAGATGAACCTGTAGATGAGACCTCTATTGAAATACCAGTGAAGTTATGGATAGCACACTCCTTACCCCTAAGCCCTCATTGTCATTGTTTTCAAGTTTGACCCCTGACACAACAAGTCTAGATTCATGGGGAGAAGAAGACTTGATAAAGATCAGTGTGTTAGCAATGGAGAAAGTAAAGGAGAAACAATTAATGAGAAATCCATTATTTGTTGAATCAGTAAGCATATTGAATAGCCTATAGCCTGAGGAAAAGAAAGTAATAAAATTTCATTCAATGGATGATGTAAGAAGCATCCTATCAAGTTTTAAAGAAAACTTCTCAAGCCTAGAAGAATCAACATCCAAGGTTGTAGAAGAAAAATATCTCAAGAAAAGATTGAATGAGATAATAGAAAAATTTTCACTTGAACTCAATTCTCTTAAGGTTGGTCAAGCAATGTTGAACAAGATTGTAGCTAAAGGAAGGAAGATAATAGCTGATTGTATGAACAAGGAAAAACTCACATCATATCTTTCCAAGAAGATTCAGGAAGCTAAATCTATGATGACAGCTATGAGAAAATCAGTGTTAGATCCCTCACAAGATGTAAACATGTGAAATAATTTATATCAAGGATAGTTAGACAAGATTGAGAAGGCAAAAAAAGAAATGGCTAAGATAAGGGCCAAGCAAACTCAGTTAAGGAATGCACTTGCGCCCTCCCTAGATGTGTTGAATCAAAATATCAAGGAGATAGATGCCACTATTGTGACATATGATCAAGGTCCTAGCATAGATCTATAAAATATGGAGAAGTTAACTTATGCATTATGTGCCCATCTCCAAACAGTAGATGCACTCAAGGCATTTTGGCAGCAAGAGATCCAAAACTTGAAGATTGCATACCCAGATGTACTCACTGTGTAAGTACTTGTAGTTTATTTTTTGAGCACCTTTGTCATTAATGTCAAAGGGGGAGTAGAGTAAATATGGAGTAAGAGTAGAGTAAATATGGAGTAGGATAAGGGAGATATAAGATAGAGTATATGATGTACAGAAAAAGATAAGAGTATATGTTAGAAATTTTTTGTGTAAGATATAGTTTAGTAACTTCACCATATTTCTTTGTTGCCATTAATGACAAAGGGGGAGATTGTTGGAAAGTTGATTATACTGATGTATATGACTAATATTTACTGTTTTCATTATGGCAACAAATTTGTATAGATTTTTGGTGTCAGTGCAATAACTTAGAACATAAGAAATTGGCTAAGTATGGAGAACATAGCAGACAATAAAGCACCTGATGAACAAAGCGTCAGTGTACGTGTGTATGAGATATTTTTGGTATGTAACCTTGAAGATAAGCTTTTGATTATGTTAGTAAGCTATGGTTAAGAATGTATGGTTAGATGAGTTAGTATGAAGAAGATACAGCGAGTTGAAGTGACACAATTAGTGAGCGACAGAGCAAAACATAGCATGTAGCTGACATGAAGGATTTTGATTAGCGATCATTATTTTATTTTGTAAAGGCTACATGCCTATTGTAAATGTGTTATAAACATGATAATATCAATGTATGTAAACACGCTTGAGCTAATTCATTTGGAAGCATTGTATGTAATAGGTTATAGGCCGACCTAGTGAATAGTTTTGTTTGCACTTATAAATAAGACATGCACAGGTATTTGAGCATGTGATATGATATAGAGTTGATAGAAGAAGAGAAGAAGTATGTAAAGAGAATTCAGAATGATATAGAGCTTTACAAGAGGTTAAAGCATCAATGCACAAAAGGAATTGATCATACAAGCAGTGTCATAGTAGTAGTTGACCATTGCAGATATAGTGTGTATTTGATATCCAGGAGGTTGTATCCTTTTTTATTGAGAAATGAGCTCTGGCAGTGAGCCAACCACCCCTAACAGGGTTTGTTACTGAAGAATCCTAACAGGGTCCAACTGATGAACTACAACTGATTTAGAACCTGAATGAAGAATCTATGATTAAAGATCACTGAGGAGTTGTTGATTAGATAAGCAAGATGATTAAATTAGTATTACATTGTCATTGATGTCAACTAGCTTGACAGTACTTATCTTGTAAGTTACTATACCGAAACATCTGAAGAAAGGTGAAAGAGATGAAGAACAGAAGTATCTACATGAGGAAGATGTATATGTTAGATGAGGATAAGGAATACACTAAGTAACTTGTTGATGAGTCTATGACTTGATGATATTGACTTTATTATGTTGCATTCATCTATGATGAAGAATAGAGCTGAAAGACACAAAGCAGTGTTGTCGGTAAATGAAGCATTCTAGAATACACTGATGGAGTGAAGTGTATACCGAGCACAGTGTTAATCGAGCTTGTGTTCACCGATGCATTTCTTTATTAACTGAGCAAGAACAAAAAGGAATTAAATTATTAGTTTAGCCGATAAGATTGATGAGTTGGAAAGTGTATGAAATCTAGGTAACAGATAAGGTTTGTTATGAAGATTGATGGCTAACATAATTCAAGGAAGATCTAATGGAGCAGATTGAAATGTGTTACTAACACATCAGCCAAAGAAGGTTAAAGAAGAAAAATCAATGAATGAGATTAAGTGGAAAAATCTGATGGACAAAAAGAAAATGATTTACTCGTCTATATAAGAGACATTGGTTTCATTGTTGAAATGATGCCAGAAGAAGAAGATATTGCATAATAATTGCATGAACAATTTTTCATGCATTTTGATCATACTGGTTAGTGAGAACCGAACTGTAGAACAATTACTGAGCTATAGAGAGTAATTATCGATGGACAGTAAGTTGATATAGTGTTGAATCTGAAGTGATATATTGATCAGAAAGATTTGTATGAGCTGAATATTGATCTGTAAACTGCAATTGAATTTGTTTCAAGTCAGATCATCTACTATTACATATTTAACCATTGTACACAGTCAATTCTCTTAACCAAGTGGACTTAGAAACTCTTTCTATGTTTCATTCATAGAGTGAATATTGTTATCCTATCAACCCCAGAGTGACTGTTGGTTGGACAATAAATTCTAGTCTAAAATCCTCTAACAAGGTCACACCTAACAATGTGTTTGTAACCTTTAACAGGGTTGGGTCTTCACTGACCTCACTTCAGAAGAGTGAACATTTTTTAGCTGCCTGTCCTAGGTGGCTTTTTCCCTTCACATGGTTTCCATGTTAAATCTCTTGTGTTATGTGTTGATTGTGATATTTGTGTGTTATCATACTTTGCATATTTCATGTTAGATTTGATCGATAACTACTATAAGTTTTAGATTGATAATCGGTAAAAGCACAGACAGTGAAAGTATTTTATGTTTACTGAGTAGCAAAAGTTGAAGAATTTGTTTTGGATTATACATTTTGTTTTGGGACACTGGATAACTGATTCACCCCCCTCTCAGTTATTCTAACAATTGGTATCAGAGTTATGGTTGCTTAGAATAGTGTTTTTAAGGACTCCAGCACAAAGATCTCAAGATGTATAAGAGGGAAGTGCCAAGATTGAACAAAGAGAACTTCATAGTATGGCAAAGCCAGATGAAGTTGCACATATCTGGAATTGGGAATTTTGCACTAGAACTGATGGAGAATGGCTACATTAAACTGACACCTAGTCCCTTAACACTTGATCAACTGAAAGACAGGCATGAACACAATATTACTATTATGGAAGTTGTTGCTGCTTGTATCGATGGTGAATTTGAAGACATTAAGGGATGCACTACTATGAAAGACATGTGGGATAAACTAAATCAAATATACAGTGGAGATTTGAATGTTAAAAGAGCCAGAGCAAAAAGCCTAAGAGGTCGATTTGACGATATGAAGATGAAAGAAGGTGAGAACATTGTGCAATACTCAAATAGACTAAAAGAGGTAGTACATGCTATTAGAGCATTAGATGGAATTATTGATGATGAAATAGTGATAAGAAAGATTCTCATAACTTTACTACCAGTTTATGCAATCAGGATCTCTGTAATTCATGAAACAAGAGCTACATCCAACCTTACTCTTGACACACTGATTAGTAAGCTTACAACCTTTGAATTGAATAACTTTGACAACAGTGTTGTACCTTCTGTTGAATCCACTTTCATCTCTTCTTTGAAGATTGGTAAGTCTAGTAGCAGGAATAAAAAGAATAATGATAGTGATAGTAATACCGATGATGAACTTGATGAGCTTGAAGCTCTTGTGGCTAGAAGGTTACCCAAAGGTAAAGGAAGATATAGAGGTAAGCTACCTTTGGCATGTTTTAATTGTAAAGAAGTTGGCCACATTGCTGCTAGATGTCTGAATAAGAAAGATGATGATAGATCCAAAGACTGATTTGAAGGAAGCTATGGGAGAAGAGTCAATAGAGGCTACCGACATAACAACAGAGATAACTAAAATAGCTATGACAAAGGAAAAAAGGTATGTTACATAGCTGAAGATATTGAATTCGAATCTAATACTGATGATGATGTAGAAGTAGTATTTGTTGCTATGAAAGATGATTCAGAGGAAGAAGAGAAACATGAAGAAACAACACTGATCTCTAAAGTAAGTAGAATTGACACATGGATCATAGATAGTGGATGTACACATCATATGACTAGTGATGTAGATAAATTTGATCTACTTGATGAATATGATGGAGGATCTGTTAGGATGGGAAATGATGTACCCTGTATGGTAAGAGGTAAAGGTTCACTGATGATTAATGATAGAATAAAATGTGAAAATACATACTGGGTAGATGGACTGAACTATAATTTGTTAAGTGTGGCACAGCTGAATAATTCAGGCCACCGACTTTCTTTTGAGAGAAAAAAGGTAAAAACCTATGATGATGGAGGAAGACTTGTTGAAACCGGTACACAATCTAGAGGTAATCTATTTTATCTTGATATTGATTAATCTTCTTGTTTATTAATGAAGGATGAAGATGCATGGTTGTGGCATAAAAGGTTATGCCATGTGAACTTTGATAATATGATCAAGCTTAGTAAGAAGAAAAGAGTTAGAGGGTTGCCTAACTTGTCAAAACCTGATCATGCTATGTGTCATGAATGTCAGAAAGGTAAGATGAATAAGTCTAGTTTTAAAAGAAAAGACTACTCAATAAAGAAGATACTTGAGTTGGTTCATACCGACCTATGTGGTCCTCTGAGAACTTAGAGTTATTATGGTGATAGATACTTTATTCTTTTTGTTGATGACTATACTAGATTGATGATAGTTATGTTCCTAAAAGAAAAATTTGAAGCATTTAAGATGTTTAAGTGGTATAAGGAAAAGGTAGAAAAAGAGATTGGAAAAGAATTAAAATGCTTAAGATCTGATAGAGGAGGTGAATTTATCTCTGATGAATTTACTAATTTCTGTAATGAGCATGGTATTAAAAGACAGATCTCTACAGTGAGAACACCTCAGCAGAATTGGATTGCTGAAAGAAGGAACAACTCAATAATTGACTGTGCAAGAACACTAATGCTGCAAAAGAATATTTCTCAGACATACTGGAGGGAAGCTGTCAGTACAGCTATATATGTGCTTAATCAAGTACAACTAAAGAAGGACACCAACTCGATACCCTATGAGCTATGGTTTGGACACAAACCTACTATAAGTTATTTCAGAATTTTTGGAAGCAATTATTTTATTATGAAAGATAAGAGAAATGGGAAATTTGATTCTAAAGGTGATGAAGGAATATTCTTAAGATATTCTACTAAGAGTAAAGCATATAAATGTCTGAATAAAGTTACAAATAAGATAATTGAAAGTACTAATGTCCGTGTTGATGAGTTTGATGACAAGAACATAGAGGAAAGTAGAAAGGAACCAGAAGACTATGGTAGATTCACTTACATTGAACATCCTAATTATCTACCAAAGTCGCAACCTGTGATAACCAGTCAGCAGGAAAATAACCTTGAGGAACAGGAAAGGGAAACCGATGAACAAGATGGAGCTACCGAGCAAGCACATGAACCTGAATAGGATGAACAAGAAAGAAGAAACTAAGTACTGGCTAGTTTTGTTAGGAGACATCATTCTGAGACACAAATTATTGGAGACAGACAAGCTGGCATGCAAACAAGAAGCAAAGCAAGACAAGGTACATGTCTAGTTTGTGAATTTGAACCAAAAAATGTGAAAGTTGCATTAGACAATGAAGAATGGGTTAATGAAATGAAAGAGGAAATAGAACAAATAGAGAAGAACAAAACCTAGTCCTTAGTACCCCAACCTAAAGATAAGAATTTTATCGGTACTAAGTGGATATTTCGGAACAAACTGAATGAAAATGGTGAGGTGACAAGAAATAAAGATAGATTGGTATGCAAGGGATATGCATAGGAAGAAGGCATTGATTATGGTGAAACATTTGCACCTATTGCTAGATTGGAAAGAGTTAGAATGCTACTTGCATATGCTAAACACAAGAAATTTAAAGTTTATCAAATGGATGTGAAGTCAGCATTTCTGAATGGTATACTTGAAGAAGAGGTCTATATAGAACAAACTAAAGGATTCATTGATCCAGACAACAAAGACATGGTATGTAGATTACATAAAGCTTTATATGGTTTGAAGCAAGCACCAAGAGCCTGGTATGAAAGACTGCATACTTACTTGTTAAGTATTGCATTTGTTAGAACTAGTGAGAACAACAATTTGTACATGAAAGGTGATACTGATGACACTATTATTATTGCTGAGATATTTGTTGATGATATTATTTTTGGAGGTCAAGATCATGTATGTAAATCTTTTTCTGATGAGATGCGAAAATATTTTGAGATGGCTATGTTAGGAGAGATTAAATTCTTTCTAGGACTACAAGTGATTCATCAAAGTGATGGGATATTCATCTCACAATATAAAGACATAAAGGAAGTCCTGAAGACATTTGGCATGGAAGATGCTAAACCTATGGGAACATCGATGGCTACTAGAAGTAAACTGACAAAGGAAGATGAAACTATAGAGGTAAACTAGACACTTTACTAATCCATGATTGGTAAGCTAATGTATGTAGTTCACAGTAGACCAGATATAGCACATGTTGTGGGAATTGTTGCTAGATTTTATGCTAACCCTAGAGAATCACACATGATTTCTACTAAAAGAATCTTAAGATACCTGAAAAAGATAGAGGATTATGGATTATGGTATCCTAAGGAAGGTAACTTTGAACTGAAGGTCTATACCGATGCTGATTTGGCTGGAAATGTGGATGATAGAAAAAGAACCACTAGAGGAGCATTCTTCTTTAGTGAAAGACTTGTAACCTAGACAAGTAAAAAGAAGGCTTGTATTTTTTAGTCTACAGTTGAAGTAGAGTATGTTGTTGCTGCTATTAATTTCTCAAACAGTGCATATATTAAGCAAGTGTTGGAAGGAATGAATGAGGTAATCACTGACCCGGTGATTATATACTGTGACAACACCAATGCTATTAATATTTCAAAGAATCCAGTGATGCACTCTAAGACAAAGCATATATCAATTAAGTATCACTACTTAAGAGAACAAGTGCAAGAGAAGCAAGTGAAGTTAGAATTTGTTACATCTAAAGAACAACTTGCAGATATCTTTACAAAGCCTCTACCGAAGGACACATTTGAATACTTGAGGACTAGATTTGGGGTCCGTCTCCTATCTACCGGTCACTAATGTGATCTGGATGTTGCATCAGCTTGAACTTATCAAAATATCACACATGTTGATGTAGCATAGTTCACACTTTGAATAATGTTCAAGGTTGTGATTAAGTTTGAAGAACTGAAATAGATTGGGATATCAATATATAGAGATACAGAGACTGTATTGGACAACAATGAGTTACTTAGCTACTACAGAGCTGATTATTTATTTATTTCTTTGGCATTGTTGTCAAAGGGAGAGATAAATAATATGAAGAAAAGTTAAACATGCACTGATGAGAACTACCTAAGGGAGAGATAATCTGAAAGAAATAGAACATTGAAGATCAGTTACAGAGAACAGAAGTAGGAACCTGAGAGCTGAAAAGATCATATCTACAGAATGAAAAAGCTGTATTTTATAATGTTGTTTAGTAACGTAGTGATTAAACATATTAAGCTAGGGAGAGCTTGCACAACATTTGTTCACAGAGTTTTAGAATACATGTTTGGTATGTGTATGGTACACTTCATATTGTTTGAGTTGCCATCAATGCCAAAGGGAGAGATTGATGAACTACAACTGATTTAGAACCTGAATGAAGAATCTATGATCAAAGATCACTAAGGAGTTGCTGATTAGATATGAAAGATGATTAAATTAGTATTATGTTTCCATTGATGTCAACTAGCTTGATAGTACTTATCTTGTAAGTTACTATACCGAAACATCTGAAGAAAGGTGAAAGAGATGAAGAATAGAAGTATCTACATGAGGAAGATGTATATGTCATATGAGGATAAGGAATACACTGAGTAACTTGTTGATGAGTCTATGACTTGATGATATTGACTTTATTATGTTGCATTCATCTATGATGAAGAATAGAGCTGAAAGACACAAAACAGTGTTGTTGGTAAATGAAGCATTCTAGTATACACTGACGGAGTGTAGTGTATACCGAGCATAGTGTTAACTGAGCTTGTGTTCACCGATGCATTTCTTTGTTAACCAAGCAAGAATAGAAAGGAATTAAATTATTAGTTTAGCCGATAAGATTGATGAGCTGGAAAGTGTATGAAATCTAGGTAACAGATAAGGTTTGTTATGAAGATCGACGGCTAACATAATTCAAGGAAGATCTAATGGAGTAGATTGAAACATGTTACTAACACATCAGCCAAAGAAGGTTAAAGCGGCAAAATCAATGAATGAGATTAAGTGGAAAAATATGATGGACAAAAAGAAAATGATTTACTTGTCTATATAAGAGACATTGGTTTCATTATTGAAATGATGCCGGAAGAAGAAGATACTGTAGAATTATCGCGTGAACAAGTTTTCATGCATTTTGATCATACTGGTTAATAAGAACCGAGCTGCAAAATAATTACCGAGCTACAGAGAGTAATTACCGATGGACAATAAGTTGATATAGTATTGAATTTGAAGTGGTATATTGATCAGAAAGATTTGAATGAGATGAACATTGATCTGTAAACTATAATTGAAGTTGTTTCAAGGAAAATCATCTACTATTATATATTTAACCATTGTACGCAGTCAAATCTCTTAACCGAGTGGACTTAGAAAGTCTTTTTATGTTTCATTCATAGAGTGAACATTGTTATCCTGTCTACCCCAGAGTGACTGTTGGTTGGATGATAACTTCTGGTCTAAAATCCTCTAACAAGGTCACACCTAACCATGTGTTTGTAACCTTTAACAGGGTTGGGTCTTCACTGACCTCACTTCAAAAGAGTGAACATTTTTGGGTTGCCGGTCCCAGGTGGTTTTTCCCTTCACAGGGTTTCCACATTAAATCTCTTGTGTTATGTGTTGATTGTGATATTTGTGTGTTATCATACTTTTCATATTGCATGTTAGATTTGATTGGTAACTACTATAAGTTTTAGACTGATAATCGGTAAAATCACAGATAGTGAAATTTTATGTTTATCGAGTAGTAGAAGTTGAATAGTTTGTTTTGGATTATACATTTTGTTTTGGGACACTATATAACTGATTCACCCCCCTCTCAGTTATTCTAACATCAACCCTTGACAAGGTCATTGTACTTAAGCATTGTAATGACAACTCCTAATAGGGCTAAGGAACATTAATAGGTTCATAATACACAAGTACAATTATTAGTGGGTATTAATTCCCACCGGGGTTTTTCCTTTGGCCAAGGTTTCCCCATAATCATATCTGGTGCTATATGTTATGAATGTTTACTTTACTTGCTTTAATATTTAGTTCAGTAATTAAGTTATTGAGTTAAATTTCAAGTATCAAAAATTAATATTGTAGAACACTGATTCACCCCCCCCCCCTCTCACTGTTCCCATTCCTAACAATGGTTTATAAAGTCTATAAAAGGAGACAAGAGATTCAGATTGAATTTTGGAATGTGCATGAGAAGATTTCATTCATGTGAGCTGGTCAAACAGGTTGAAGACATAACTGAGAAAATATGTAGACAACACTAAGTGACAAAGAAAAGGAATTACTGAGCATATTAGAGTTGGAGGATACAAAGAGATTGAATTGAGATTATTGGAGAGAGGCATTTTAAGCTCAGCATAGATATGAAAATCTACAAAATAAGTTATATTTGAATCAGATCATTACTGTAACAATTTAACCATTGCTATAGATAAATATCTTAACCGAGTGGACTTAACAGTCTTTATATTTCAATATGGCATTCAATGAATGATGATTGTTTTCTTGTTGACTCCATACTGAATGTTTGGTCAAAGGAGAACTGTTAGTGATAAATCCTCTAACTAGGTCACACCTCACAATGTATTTTGTAACCTTTAGCATGGTTGTCTCTTAACCGAGCTTACTTTAGAAGAGTGAATTATTTTGGGTTACTGGTCCCAGGTGGTTTTTCCCCTAACAAGGTTTTCATGTTAAAAATAAAAGTGTTATATGTGTATAGATGTTTTGAATTGTTATTTTACTTTACACATTACTATAACTGGATTGATCAGTAAACACAGTATTTAATTTATTATTATCAGATAGATGAACAAAAAGGTATAGTTGATATATTTACGAGTTGATTAATTGATTTGAAATTTTTGTTATATACATCCGGGAGTATTTGGGACTATAGGATAACTGGACTTAACTAATTCACCCCCCCCCCCAAACCTCAGTTCTCTAACAGTTAATTGATAATTTTCTATTCAAAAAATATCATAATGGTGTGCTTTTAAGACGTATTGATGTGGATCAGATCAACAAAGTGTTATAGGAGTTTCATGATATAGGGGGTCACTTTTCACCAAAATCTACAAAATTTAAAATCATTAGCGTTGGCTATTATTGGCCAACCCTATTTAAGGATGTCCATGCTTGGTCCAAAAAATATGTAAAATGTGCTATGTTTGTGGGAAAGGAGAGGTTTCTAGCATTTCCATTGCAACCAATTCAAGTTGAGAAACCCTTTATGAAATAGGACATTAATTTATTGGTTTTATAAATCCACCTTCCAGTGCAGGACACAAGTGGGTCCTCATTGCTACTGATTATTTTACAAGGTGGACTGAAGTAGTAGCTTTGAAAGAATCCATTAAATTTATTGTCCTCAATTTCTACGAGGATATTATCACAAGGTTTGGAGTGCCAAAGTCCATTATTATAGATAATACATTAGCTTTTGTTAGATTAAGAGTGACAAGTTGAGCTATTAGGAATGGTATTTATCTAAATAATTCATCTAATTATTACCCATAGGGTACTTGGTTTTAACAGATTCTACTAACAAGAATCTGATTAAGATCATTAAAAGGACTTTGTAGGATAATCAGATGGATTGGCACACAAAGCTAAAATCTTCTTTATGGGAAGTTATGATAACACCAAAGAGGTCTATTGGAAGCTCTCCCTATGTCCTAGTGTATGGTAAGGAGGATAGATTACCTATTTCTACTGAGCTTCCTACAATAGATATTGCTAATCATCTGATGTTATTCGAAGGAAATGATCCTATGGAAATAAGATATGCTCAACTTTTAGAGCTGGAGGAAGCATGAAATAAAGATATGAAAACATTGGAGTATCAAAAAATTTAGGTAAAAAGGACCTTTGATAGAAAGGCAGTTCCAAGGATTTTTAGAGAAGGTGACATTATTCTAAGGTGGGATGAGCTAAAAATCATTCTAAGAAAACACACTAAATTTTATAGCATGTAGAGTGGCTCATTTATCATTTTTGAATGCAAAGAGCACAATGCATTCCAAATTTCAACAATGGATGCAAAAAATCCCAATCAATGGGATACACCTCAAGCATTTCTTTGAGGTTTGATCTACCTTGTACATTATAGGGTAGGTTTTATGTTTTCAATAAGGTTCTCATGCACCATAGGTAATATGTTTTTAGTTCTTCCAAGTTCTATCAAAGCACATGCTTAGTTATTTTCAATTGTTTTGTTTTGTTTTGTTTTGCCAACTTCCAAGGTCTAGGTTGTCCTATGAGGAACGAAAGCCAAAAATCATAGGCCTAACCGAGCAAAAGAGCAGAAGATTAAGGAAATTCAGTGTAAGCCTAGTGATGCTAGTGTTGACAGAGCGCCAGTATAAGCTGAGAAAATTTATTATTGACCAAGCATTAGTATTTACTAAGTATCAGATAATTAACTAAGTGAAGATAGTAATTGTTGAGAAGAACAGTTTTAGCGATGACCGAGTTATCCAATAATGACCGAGCAGAAGAACACAGTGATGACTGAGTGACAATATTTTACAGTTTGTGAAAGATTTGAGATTCCCCACCGACATAGTTGAATTCTTGGAATATGTAAAACATGTTGAAGATAAGGATGAATGCCCTAGAGTATTTAATGCATGGTAAACCATTTTCTTATGGATTCAAGGAGAAGTTTTGAGAAGTATCTAGAAGTATGAAAAGAAGGTGAACAAAATGTTTGAAGGATTCGATGAATCTGATCTAAACCTAAGATCTATGAAGATGATTAAGCGGTAAAATATTAAACTACCTAATCAAGGAGGTATAAGGATGACCTAATTTTAGGTTATACAAAGAGGTTGACTCAGTTGATTGGAGAACCTAAGCAGAAGGTTGAGAAGATCTATGAAGAATTGAGAAGAGTTGTGAAGTGGTTGCTTGAAGGGATTTCCAAGTAGATCAGAGATGGAGATGATAATGAAGGCCAATCATATCTATATTTGTAAAGTGATTTGTATGTTTTAGATCAAAACCTATTGTTACTTTCTAACCATTGTATCAGTCAAAATCATTTAATCAAGGTTGACCTAACAGCCATTTCTAAATCCTTTAATCAAGGTGACATTCTAATGGGAAGTTCTTAAGCCCTCTAACAAGGCCACTCCTAATATGGTGATGAAATCCTTTAACAAGGTCACACCTAGCAGTGTGTATTGTAACCTTTAATAGGGTTAACTCCTCATAGATCTTACTTTAGAAGAGTGAAAATTTGGTAGCATGTTACTGGTGGTTTTTTCCATATTGGGTTTCCACATTAAATCCTGGTGTCATACTTGTGTGAATTTTTTTTGATGTGATTTACAGTTAAGATTTTTATATTCTGCAAGCTGATTACTTTTGGACAATGGACTGCAAGTTTTATGTTATTGATTATATTCTATAGAGACTGAGTTGATTATTTAATAGATCTAAGTTGGTTAAAGTGTTGAAAATTTGAATTGGCACATCTAGACCTGAGGATAATTGATTTACCCCCCCCCCCCTCCAACTCTTAGTTATTCTAAAATAATTCTAACAATCTATTGAATGTAAATACATCTCTCACACAAGATCATGAGAGTGGCCTTTATTCTTTCCTATACAAATAAAGATCATGAAATAAAAGAACAAGTATATCAATAAGATGTCAAGGGTAACTAGTCATTACCTCTTTATGACCGGTTCGAGTGATTCTATGTTGGTTTTTTCTTTGTGCCCTATTCCTAGCTAGGTCCCATCAACCCCTCCAAGTGTCCCTATATCCTGCATGTGTAAAAAGAAATAAGTTAGATCCAATGGATCTAAGAAATGGCTGGTTGCACTCAACTGCATACTCATACACCTATGATGATACTAACATGGTCTTCATTTGCATAGAAAAGAGAAAAGGTCATATCAAATCATCCACATCTCATGAGTATCAGTTGTTTTTGTTAATATGTTTGCTTCATGTGAAGGTGAATCCTATCTCTTACTGGCTTGTGGAATTAATTGTGTCTCCCATGAGGGTTTGAGCCCAACAAACCCTTGAGACATAAGATTAGTGTGAAGAAATGAAATTAGAAATAAAATCAAAGTAAAATTGCAAGTAGTGGTTGGAACATGAAATGGACATGTACCTTTCCATTGAAACCTTTTGTTTCAATCATAGAGAATTAGATTGCATCACAAATGCACTTGTGTATTGGAAACCAACTAAAATAACATTCATTTCTATATAAGAACTTATCTTCAATGTTTCATACTTAAGCTAAAGAAATTTCAGAAGACCTTGTATCATAAGGATTTTTGAAACTACCCTCAGCTTAAATATGAAGCATTGATTGCTTCAAAGGATCAAAGTACAATTGTAGATAAAGTCATAAAATCTCAATGGATGCATATTTATAAATAAAAGATGATACAAGACATTAAAGGGACATGTTTTATTGCATGAAACCTTTTGTCTTATTTAATCCAAATACAATGAGATAATCAGAACATAAAGCTAAAAGTTCATAAAAGAAAAGATATGCAATATCAAGACAATCATTTCATTCATGGAAAATGATGCTTCAATTTAGTGATCTCCAGCTATCAACTGAGAAATAGTGAATGTACAATAGAGAAGTATTAGTTCTAGTATGCATACATTAAGGAAAATTATCATGTGCCATTCTAATGACCATACAAAAATATCGAATAAACATTTTCATGTTATCAAAGATAGTAAATGCCAAAGGAAGATAACAAAGGCAGTCTTCAACATCAAATTTTAATGAGATCAAAGAGTGCCATGGAAACTGCATGTAAACCCTCAACCTTGTGATAGAGTAACAATAGATAAAGAGAGAATGGCAACCAAAAATATACCAAAGGAGAAGCCCACAAAATTCCAACACTGAAACAACCCTCATCTCATAGCTCGAGACCTTAGGAGACATTTTTGTAAGCAAAATCTCATATAGAATAGAGAACACTAAGAATGCACAAGAGACCAAGCTCAATATCTCAAAAATGTGTGGGTAATGATAGTTTTTGTCTATTGTAATTTCTTCATTTTACAATATGTACAAAAATTTTTTTACAAATACTAGATCCAAGAACCCTAACAGTGTTCAAATACACAAGAATATGATAGTGTTTAAAATTTATGGCAACCAAGTAATAAAGATGCAGCTCAAAGTATGAATAGAAGTAGTGGCTCATATTATGGCTTAGGAAATAGAATCAATGGTAGAAGAGGCGATTTTTAATAGATAAAACCAAATGAGTTTCAAACATAACAAAGCTTACGACCTTAAAATAGAAAATATATAAAAAAATAGACAAGGGTCGAGCTTTAACAAAATAAAAGTCATTCAAATATATTAATTTCATAAGAAGTCTAGATTGAGAAAAAAAACAAGTAATGTACCTTTATATTCGATGCCCAACAACATAGAGGTGGCACTTAGGAATTGAAAAAAATAAAACATTTGGATCTACAAAATAAGGTACCATTCATGGTGGCAACTTAGCCTACTCCATCCCTTGGGACCAACAAAGGGTAGTACAAGAATATTAACCTGTTGTCCATCAACTACACCTTTCGGCTTGATCTTAGGCCTTGACTCACCCTCTGTGGATGAAAACCAAATGAGTTTCAAACATAATAAAGCTTGCGACCTTAAAATAGAAAATATATAAAAAAATAGACAAGGGTTGAGCTTTAACAAAAGAAAAGTCATTCAAATATATTAATTTCATAAGAAGTCTAGATCGAGAAAAAAACCAACTAATGTACCTTTATATTTGATGCCCAACAACATAGAGGTGGCACTTAGGAATTGAAAAAAATAAAACATTTGGATCTGCAAAATAAGGTACCATTCATGGTGGCAAGGCAAGAAAATCTTAAACAAACCTTATGTTTTCCTCATAGGTGGTGCCACAGAATGAATCACAAAGACCAAATGTAGAATGCATAGGAGACCGAGCTCAATATCTCAAAAATGTGTGGGTAATGACAATTTTTTTCTATTGCAATGTCTTCATTTTATAATATGTATTGAAAATACTATAAAGATACCAAATCTAAGAACCCTAGAGGAGTTCAAGTACACATGAAAATGACAGGGTTTCAAAATTGTGGCGACCATGTAATAAAGATGTGGCTTGAACCACCCAGGAGATGAGGAAATACATTCATAAGGATTCTCCCAATAAACTGAGCTCAATCTTCAACTCCTGATATCTAATATTATAGGAGAGAAAGATCATTCAAGAGGGAAACTATTAGCATTCAGCAAGTCCTACTTACATAATCAAGTCATTGGAACCTAAGATACATGTTGTTTCAACTTTGACAATAGTAAGGGCAATTACATCAATTTTACTAAGTGTTTTAATACCAGTAGCTCCTATTCTAGTTGTTGTTCCCGTTTTACCATCTCAAGCAGCTAGAATGGAAAGATCATTTTATTTTGTGCCTTTTAATCAAGGAAACCCATTGAATTTTTCTCAACACTAGGATGTGTGATTGGAAGCCTTGAAAACCTTTCCTGATTTTACAAGACAAAGTTAAACTACAACAATTGATTACATTAGAGATATGGATACATTATGAAATGTCCATTATATTACCAAACATGATTTTGTTGTTAAGTCATTAGAAACATCTTTAAAAGGGGTTCAAAACTTTAACGGTAAGTTCAATTGATTTATGGGACCAACTTGGTGATGCCTTAACCAAGTTTTTTGAAGACAAGTCAGATCACTTATCTCTTGTAGGGAAGCTAAGTACTATCAAAAGAGATCCTCAAGAGAAAATGATTGCTTTTAAAATTCATTTTCAGAAGACATGGAATAGGATTCCATCCATGGTGAAACCTTCTACAGATTATGCATTTTTATATTATTTGAAAAGCTTAAACAGTGACATATCCATAATGATATAATCTATGGGGGGTCTTTCGCTTCCCCAAGCTTCTGGTATTGTTATTAGAGTACAAAATAGTCTTATCTAGGCAAGAAAGATAGCCTCAAGGCTATCATTGCCTATTTTCCTAAATATCCATCCTAACATGCCTTTAAGTACACCACCTTTTTATCCTTTACTAGTTGTTCTCAACCAATAAATAGTGGTTGAAGGTCCTTCTCAGGAGTTGCAGGACATTAAGAATTGTCAGCAAAAGATGAAAAATTTATTGCATACCTTTAGTAATGAGCTAGTAAGCCTTAAGAAGAAGCAATTTCAAGATAGACATCCTTACAAGTCCATGAACCAAGCTAGAAACCAACCTTTGCAACAACAATATCAAGGTCAGTAATACCAAGGCAATAAGTAGGCTTATCAAGGTAATTATGCTAGAAATAGGCAAAATGTAAATCAAAGACCTTTTAGGCCATATGTACCTACACCCTTGAATGCAGTAAGGGATATTATTTCTACTCAAAATAATCTTGTAGTAGATTATGAGTGGTTTTATCCATGCAACCAACCTCACAACTGGGCCATATGTTCAAATGGAGTCATTATTCAAGCATTAATGGTTCAAAATGCTACAAGTTCACGACCTGTACCTAGTGGTGAACCTGAGCAACAACAAGAAGCACTTTTGATTAATGCTACTTTCATGAACTAACAAGGAGAGAGTTTTTTTTCTATAATAAAAAATGATCATCCAGTTTCTGAAAATACTAGAGCCAAAAAGAGGGCCCTAGACAATAAAAATAACATAAAAGAATAAGGATGCAATAGTTATAGGATCATCGACATCCTAAGTACCACATATCTTGTAGATAAATCCTCCCGATGTAGTTAAGCAACAACCATAATAGAATGTGGGTCTCTTTGTCCATACTAGAAAAAGTGGATTTTTTATAGTCTACATTTTCAAAAAAGGATAAGTCTACTAATGATGATAATGTACCATTTAGGTTGTTTTGACCAATACAAATGAGACTAACAACAAAAAGGTATAAAGATGTATAAGAGGGAAGTGCCAAAGCTGAACAAAGATAACTTCGCAGCATGGCAAAGCTGGATGAAGTTGCACATATCTGGAATTGGGAATTCTACACTAGAACTGATGGAGAATGGCTACATTGAACCAACCACTGGTCCCTTAACTCTTGATCAACTAAAGGATAGGCATGAACACAATATTACTATGATGGAACTTGTTGCTTCCTATACTGATGTCGAATTTGAAGACATCAAGATTTGTGATATAGCTAAGAAGATGTGGGACAAGCTGACTCTAATATATAGTGGAGATGTGAATGTTAATAGAGCTAGAGCAGAAAGTCTCAGAGGTTGATTTGATGATATGAAGATGAAAGAAGGTGAGAACATTATGCAATACACAAATAGACTAAAAGAGGTAGTACATGCTATTAGAGCATCTAGTGGAGTTATTGATGATGAAATAAAGATAAGCAAGATTCTCATAACTTTGCTGCCAGTTTATGCGATCAAGATCTCTGCAATTCATGAAACAAGAGCTACATCCAACCTTACTCTTGACACACTGATAGGTAACCTTACAACCTTTGAATTGAATAATTTTGACAATAGTGTTGTACCTTCTGTTGAATCTTCTTTCATGTCCTCTTTGAAGATTGGTAAGTCTAGTAGCACAAATGATAAGAATAATGATAGTGATCATAATACCGATGATGAACTTGATGAGCTTGAAGCTATTATGGCCAAAAGATTGCCCAAAGGTAAGGGAAGGTATAGATGCAAGTTACCCTTAGCATGTTTTAATTATAAATAAGTTGGCCACATCGCTACTAGATGTCTGAATAAGAAAGATGATGATAGATCTAAAGACTGATCCGAAGGAAGCTATGGGAGAAGAGTCAACAGAAGCTACTGACACAACAATAGAGATAACCAAGATAGCTATGACATAGGGAAAAAGGTATGTTACATAGCTGAAGAATTTGAATCTGAATCTAACACTGATGATGATGTAGAAGTAGTATTTGTTTCTATGAAAGATGATTCAGAGGAAGAAGAGAAACATGAAGAAATAGCACTAATCTCTAAACTAAGTAGAAATGATACATGGATCATAGAAAGTGGTTGTACACATCATATGACTGGTGATATAGATAAATTTGATCTACTTGATGAATATGATGGAGGATCTGTTAGAATGGGAAATGATGCACCTTATATGGTGAGAGGTAAAGGTTCACTGATGATTAATGATAGAATAAAATGTGAAAATGCATATTGGGTAGATGGACTGAACTATAATTTTTTAAGTGTGGCATAGCTGAATAACTCAGGCCACCGACTTTCTTTTGAGAGCAGAAAGGTAAGAATCTATGATAATGGAGGAAGACTTGTTGGAACCGGTACACAATCTAGAGGTAATCTATTTTATCTTGATATTGATCAGTCTTCTTGTTTATTAACGAAGGATAAAGATGCATGGGTGTGGCATAAGAGGTTATGTCATGTGAATTTTGATAACATGATCAAGATTAGTAAGAAGAAAAGAGTTAGAGGGTTGCCTAACTTGTCAAAACTGGATCATGCTATGTGCCAGGAATGTCAGAAAGGTAAGATGACTAAGTCTACTTTTAAGAGAAAAGACTACTCAACAAAGAAGATACTTGAGTTGGTTCATACTAACCTATGTGGTCCTATGAGAACTCAGAGCTATTATGGTGATAGATACTTTATTCTTTTTGTTGATCACTATACTAGACTGATGATTGTTATGTTCTTGAAAGAGAAATTTGAAGCATTTAAGATGTTTAAGTGGAATAAGGCAAAGGTAGAAAAAGAGACCGGTAAAGAAATTAAGTGCTTACGATCTGATAGAGGAAGTGAATTTATCTCTGATGAATTTACTAATTTCTGTAATGAGCATGGTATTAAGAGACAGGTCTCTGCACCGAGAACATCTCAATAGAATGGGATTGCTAAAAGAAGGAACAGGTCAATCATTGACTATGCTAGAAGATTGATGATACAAAAGAATGTTGCTCAGACATATTGGAGGGAAGCTATCAGTACAGCTATATATGTGCTTAACTAAGTAAAACTAAAGAAGGACACCAACCAGACACCTTATGAGCTATGGTTTGGACACAAACCTACTGTAAGTTATTTCAGGATTTTTGGAAGCAAATGTTTTATTCTGAAAGATGAGAGAAATGGGAAATTTGATTCTAAAGGTGATGAAGGAATATTCTTAGGATATTCTACTAAGAGTAAAGCATACAAATGTCTGAATAAGGTTACAAATAAGATGATTGAAAGTACTAATGTCTATGTTGATGAGTTTGATGACAAGAACATAGAAGAAAGAAAGGAACCAGAAGACTATGGTAGATTCACTTACATTGAACTTCCTGATTATCTACCGAAGTCACAACCTGTGATAACCGGTCAATAGGACAATAACCCCGAGGAACAGGAAAGGGAAACTGACAAACAAGATGGTGCTACCAAGCAAGCACATGAACCTAAACAAGATGAACAAGAAAGAAGAAACTGAGTACTAGCTAGTTTTTTCAGAAGACATCATCCTGAGACACAAATTATTGGAGACAAACAAGCTGGAATGTAGACAAGAAGCAAAGCAAGATAAGGTACATGTCTAGTTTATGAATTTGAACCAAAGAATGTGAAAGTTACATTAGAGAATGAAGAATGGGTTAATGCAATGAAGGAGGAAATGGGGCAAATAGAGAAAAATAAAACTTGGTCCTTAGTACCCCGACCTAAAGATAAGAATGTTATCGGTACTAAATGGATATTCAAAAACAAACTAAATGAAAATGGTGAAGTGACAAGAAATAAAGTGAGATTGGTATGCAAGGGATATGCACAAGAAGAAGGCATTGACTATGGTGAGACATTTGCACCTGTTACTAGATTGGAAGGAGTTAGAATGCTACTTGCATATGCTGCACACAAGAAATTTAAGGTTTATCAAATAGATGTGAAGTCAGCATTTCTGAATGGTATACTTGAAGAAGACATCTACATAGAACAACCTAAAGGATTCATTGATCCAGACAACAAAGACATGGTATGTAGATTACACAAAGCTTTATATGGTTTGAAACAAGCACCGAGAGCATGGTATGAAAGGCTGCATACTTACTTGTTAAGTATTGGATTTGTAAGAACTAGTGAAAAAAGCAATCTGTACATGAAAGGTGATACTGATGACACTATTCTTTCTCAGATTACAAGTGATTCAACAGAGTGATGGGATATTCATCACACAGTCCAAGTACATAAAGGAAGTCTTGAAGACATTTGGCATGGAAGATGCTAAACTTGTAGGAACACCGATGGCTACTAGAAGTAAACTAAAAAAGGAAGATGAAATTACAAAGGTAAACCAAACACTTTACCAATCCATGATTGATAAATTAATGTATGTAGCTCATAGTAGACTAGATATAGCACATGTTGTGGGAATTGTTGCTAGATATTCTACTAATCCTAGAGAATCACACATGATTGCTACCAAAAGGATCTAAGATATTTGAAAAAGATAGAGGATTATGGATTATGGTATCCTAAGGAAGGTAAGTTTGAGTTGAAGGTTTATACCGATGTTGATTGGGCTGGAAATGTGGATGATAGAAAAAGTACCACCGGAGGAGCATTTTTCTTTGGTGAAAGACTTGTAACGTGGACAAGTAAAAAGCAGGCTTGTATTTCTCAGTCTATAGCTAAAGCAAAGTATTTTGCTACTACTACTAATTTCTCAAACATTGCATATATCAGGAAAGTGTTAGAAGGAATGAATGAGGTAATCACTGACCCGGTGATTATATAATGTGACAACACAAGTGCTATTAATATTTCAAATAATCTAGTGATGCACTCTAAGACAAAGCATATATCAATTAAGTATCACTACTTAAGAGAACAAGTGCAAGAGAAGCAAGTGAAGTTAGAATTTGTTACATCCAAAGAACAACTTGTAGTTATCTTTACAAAGCCTCTACCGAAGGACACATTTGAATATTTGAGGACTAGACTTGGGGTCCGTCCCCTGTCTATCGGTCACTAATGTGATCTGGATGTTGCATCAGCCTAATCTTATCAGATGATCACACATGTTGATGCAGCATAGTTCACACTTTGGATATTGTTCAAGGTTGTGATTAAGTTTGAAGAACTGAAACAGATTGGGATATTAGTATATAAAGATACAAAGATTGTATTGGACAATAGAGAGTTACTTAGCTACTACAAGAGCTGGTTATTTATTTGTTTCTTCGGCATTATTGTCAAAGGGAGAGATAAATAATATGAAAAGGAAAAGGAGAGATATGCACCGACGAGAACTATCTAAGGGAGAGAATGACAAAGCTGATTTTTTTAATGTTGTTTAGTAACTTAGTGATTAAACATATTAAGCCAAGGAGAGCTTACATAGCATTTGATTACAGAGTTGTAGAATACATGATTGGTATGGGTATGGTACATTTAATATTACTTGAGTTGCCATCAATGCCAAAGGGAGAGATTGATGAACTACAACTGATTTAGAACCTGAATGGAGAATCTGTAATTCAAGATTACTAAGGATTTGTTGATTAGATATGCAAGATGATTAAATCAGTATTATGTTGTCATTGATGTCAACTAGCTTGACAATGGTTATCTTGTAAGTTACTATACCGACACATTTGAAGAAAGGAGAAAGAGATGAAGAATAGAAATATCTACATGAGGAAGATGTATATGTCAGATGAGGATAAGGAATACACTGAGCAATTTTTTGATGAGTCTGTGACTTGATAAAATTGACTTTATTATGTTGCATTCATCTATGATGAAGAATGGAGCTAAAAGACACAAAGCAGTGTTGTCGGTAAATAAAGCATTCTAGTATACACCGATGGAATGTAGTGTATACTAAGTGTAGTGTTAACCAAGCTTGTGTTCACCGATGCATTTCTTTGTTAACCGAGAAAAATAGAAAGGAATTAAATGATCAGTTTAGCCGATAAAGTGATGAGCTGTAAAGTGTATGAAATCAAGGTAACAAATAAGGTTTGTTATGAAGATCGACGGCTAACATAAATCAAAAAGGATCTAATGGAGCAGATTGAAACGTGTTACTGACACATCAGCCAAGGAAGCTTAAAGAAGAAAAATCTATGAATATAATTAAGCGGAAAAATCTAATGGAGGAAAAGAAAATGATTTACTCATCTATATAAGAGACATTGGTTTCATTATTGAAACATTGCCAAAAGAAGAAGATACTGCAAAACTATCGCATGAACAAGTTTTCATGCATTCTGATCATACTGGTTAATAAGAACCGAGCTGCAGAATAATTACCAAGCTACAGAGAGTAATTACCGATGGACAGTAAGTTGATATAGTATTGAATCTGAAGTGGTATATTGATCAAAAAGATTTGAATGAGATGAACATTGATCTGTAAACTGTAATTAAAGTTGTTTCAAGGTAGATCATCTACTATTACATATTTAACCATTGTACATAGTCAAATCTCTTAACCGAGTGGACTATGAAAGTCTTTTGATGTTTCATTCATAAAGTGAACATTGTTATCCTATCAACCCCAGAGTGACTGCTAGTTGGATGATAACTTCTGGTCTAAAATCCTCTAACAAGGTCACACCTAACAGTGTGTTTGTAACCTTTAATAGGGTTGGGTCTTCACTGACCTCACTTTAGAAGAGTGAACAATTTTGGGTTGCCGGTCCCAGGTGGTTTTTCCCTTCACAGGGTTTCCATGTTAAATCTCTTGTGTTATGTGTTGATTGTGATATTTGTTTGTTATCATACTTTGCATATTACATGTTAGATTTGATTGGTAACTATTATAAGTTTTAGACTGCCAATCGGTAAAAACATAGACATTGAAAGTATTTTATGTTTACTGAGTAGCAGAAGTTGAAGAATTGTTTTGGATTATACATTTTGATTTGGGACACTGGATAATTGATTCACCCCCCCCCCCCTCTTAGTTATTCTAACAATGTGATGATGTGTCTAAGATTACGTGGAATGTTAGGTGTGATTAATATTGGTTGATTTGATCTATAATTCATGAAGAGGTGCATGAACCTTGAGAAGTGTAATATGTTTGACCTTTTTGGTGTCAAATCAAAGTGCAATTGGATCTTGATGTTGGTGCAAGATGGAAAATGTTTCCAACTTGTTTTGCGAACTTATATGGAGGTAAATTTAAATTTTAAATGTAGTATTTAGGTGGTTGTATTCCCTAATTATTGTAAATTTATTTATATCATTTTGTAATGTATTTTTTTGTGTGAGTGGAAAAATAAGCAACGGAGATTGTGCGTGTGGAAGAGATAGATAGTGAATCAAGAGGTGTGATTTAGAGGAGAGTTCAATCTACAAGAGAGGAATAAGTCTGATCCTAATTAGATCTATACAATCAAGGCATTAGTGCTATTTTCTAGATCAACCTTCTTGTTGTTACCTAACAGTTGCATCAGATCAAAATCCCTTAACTAGGTAGATCCTAACAGATTTTTTTATAAAATATTTTTAAGGGTGGAAATTTAGCTAGTGTTTAAAGTTATCTCATAAGGTTACTCCTAAAAAGGTAAATATCCTAATAGGGCTAGAGGTAAATCCCTTAGTTGGTTGGATCCTAATAAGGTTTGTTCTTAACTAGACTTTATTGTAATCTTTTAATAGGGTTAAGCTCTTAATCGGGTGTGCTCTAGAAGAGTGCATTTTTCTTAGTGGGTTCCATTCCCACCATGGTTTTTCCCAAGTTGGTTTTCCATAATAAAATACTAGTGTTACGTGAGTGTGGATGTTTATTTCTTGGTGTATGTTTTATTGTGAGTAAAAGTAACTTATTGCATTCATGATGTAGTGGCATCCTAGCTTATTACTCAGTGCCTGAAGATTCTGGCAGTCTTAATAACTACCTAGTGGAGTTTGGTTACTTGGCTGGTGATCTCAGTAGAAGACTGGAGTTTCTTGGTCTTGATGGTGATTCTCAGTTGGAATTTTTGGTGGATCTTGGGTGATTTTGGTCACTCAATGACTTGGTGTTTTATTGCTCGGTGCTTGGTACTCGGTTACTGACGGGGTCTCAGTATTTATGCCTTTTGCTCTATCACTGAAGTGGCTCGGTCACTAGAGGACTCAGTTGCTGAAAGGAGCTCAGTCATTGAAGGAGACTCAACATTTCTGGTGCTTGGTAATACTTAATGAGCTTAGTTGGTATGGTTTCTCGGTATATTTACTGACGCTCGGTAGTTTGGCTTACCGACGGTTGTTCTTGGAGAATCAGGTTGGCCGACTAGTGCATTTAATCTGGGTCACATTCCTCGAGTTATGGATTGACCGTTGGATGTGTGGAGACCTAGATCTAGCATGTTGCATTCTTTTATGTGGATCTGGAGGCCGACTTGGTGAATTAGATATTTGTGAAGTTATTTGTGGGCCGACTGATTTTTGGCATTTAATATTTGTATGTTTTGGGAGCCGACTGGCTTTTGGGATTTAATTATTTCTAAAGCCAACTTGTGGCTATAAATTAGTATTTAAAGAGATTTTTTGGGTAGTTATTTAGGTAGTAGTAGCAGAGGGTAGTGGATTTGTGAAAGCATGAGTTATTGAGAAGCAAAGATCTAGAGTTAGATTAGATCTAACAGAGTTAGTAGCTTGAGAGCTTAGGTAGCAGAAGATTGCTTGGTGACCTATGGGTTCAAGTTCAGATTCTTCTTGAAGTTCCTACCAATGTCATGTTGTGTTGTAGACCTAGGCTAGCTGGAGTTGGTGAAGTTGTGGGAAGATATTGCATGATCTTGTAGATCAGATTGTTATCTAATAGTTTGTTATAGCCGAGCTAGTGGTTGAGACTTGGAGACAAGGAGATTGCTTGGAAGGTTGCGAGTACAAGTTTAGATCTACCTTAGGGTTTCCATCGATTGGTGATTGCTTCAAGACTAAACTAGCTGAAGGTGTATTGGATCCTGTGTGATCTTGCAAAACTGTTCTTGCATTGTAATTGGTCATAACTGGGAAGGCCTTATAGCCTAGCACATTGCATGTAATCAGTTAGTTGATGAATAAAGATATATTTTTTCTTTCAGATCTGGTGTTATTATTGTGTAATTTTGTTGTGTTGGTTTTGGGTGCAAGTTTGGATAGTCCTTAATTGGATCCTCCATCCTTGATTGCATCAATTCATGTGTTAAGGATTTGAGGGATAAGTTTAATTAGATTATATTTGTGTTTATTCATAGAATACTCTTCACCCCTCCCCACTCTTAGTAATATTAGGTTCTAGTTATTTTAACAAGTTCTTTTATGCCCAAGAAAATTGCAGATGAATTAGGATTGAAATATCAAACCTTATAAAAGGGAGTAGTGCAACTTGATGGGTCTACTGTGAATACCATAGGTATGATTAAAGATGCAAGTCTAATATTGCATGATTGTCCCAATTTTTCAATTCCTCAAGACATATATGTGATTGACATCCCTCCTTATTTCACCTTATGATTGACATAGAGCCTTATGTCCCTAGTGCCATTAATAAAATTTGTGTGGAATTTGATAATGATGAGTATTTTGTTGTCCTAGATTCAAATACTTTGATTGATGATATTCCTAAAATTTTATTGGATGAATGGGCAGTAGAAAATGCCTATAATGATTAGAATTTAGTTATAGAATAGAATAGAATGGGCATGAATATGATTCATGAGCCTGATTCTATCATGCATAATCTTGTTAAACCTATGAATCAATCTTTAGAAAAACAAAATTAGGTTTGTGAGATGTACTTTGATGTATCAAGAAGTAGGAATGGTGCTTGTGGGGGTGTCATGCTTGTATCTCCATAGGGTGATAAGTACTATTCAACTTTTCAATTTTCTTTTTCCCGTACTAATAATGTTGCTGAGTATGAAGGTCTTATTCAAGGTCTAGAATGGGTAAGGAAAAGGAAGATCAATTTCATAAAGGTATATGATGACAATGAGCTGATTGTGAATTAGATGAGAGGGTTAAACAATACCAAAAATGATGTTTTAAAGTCATATAAGCACCAGGTATGGGATATGTTTGAAGAGTTTGATGCACATTTAATATTATTTCCATACCTAGAAGTAAAAATTAGCATGCAGATAGGCTCATTTTTGTGGGTTCTCAATTTGATATTCTGAGTGAAATTAGCAAGGAGAAGGTACAACAACATGTGAAGGTAATTGTAAGACCTTATGTCCCTGATGATAACACCAATTGGTAGGTTTTTGATAGTGATGAATAGATTTTGGGTTTTTTGTTAGAGGAATGTGTGTTTTCTTTTTATAATCAAGACAAGGTTAGGCAACATTATGATGATCAAGTTATTCAATTAAAGTTTAACAAGTTTCCTAAGGAGAATTTTACATTGGAGTCCATTTTCAGTTCAGATAACCATCTTAAAAAGAATAAATCTTGTATGAAAGTCAAAGTTAATCATTATGAGGATCTTGAGGTTGTTGAAGGTAAGTTCCTTATGGTTGGTAAAGTCTGTACCAAGAAAGAGAGGATTGATTTTGTTAAATTATGTCAAGATTTTCCAAATATTTTTTCTTGGTAATATGCATACCTAAAGGGTTTTGATCATTCAATAGCATAACATACCATTGAGTTGTTGCCCAATTCCAAGCTTGTAAAGAAAAAATAGAGGCCCCTTAACCCCAAATTAGAACCCCTAATGATTAAGGAGTTAACTAAGCTTATTGAAGTGGGTATAATTTATGAGATTGAGGATACTATTTGGGTTTCAAATATGGTCCCTGTTAGGAAGAAGTGTTAGAATTAGTAATCTTTCCTTGTTTGTTTTATTTAATTTAAGGATAAACCAAGGTATCCTCCTGTAATTTATTTTAGGATATTCCTAAAAGAATCTCTACATGTAATTTTTTCCCCTAGTCCAAGTGGGAGGACAACTCATATTTTGTAATTCTTTTAATAAGGAAAATAGTTTATTCCTCCTTATGAGGATGCTCACACTTGGCACACACTTGTATGAATGTGGCACTCATTCACATAGGGATTTACATGAAAAATCCTTCACTCATTTCTACTTAAGATATGTTTCTCCACACACTTGATACAATTTTCTCACATTTCCTACACATAATTTCTCTCCTACTTGTTCTATCATATTGTATTGAGCTTCTTTCTCATATTCTCTCTCTCTCTCTCTCTTTAGGCTTTTCATGCCTTATTCATAATACACAAAGGGGTTTTTCTTCGCTTTTCCCCTTACAAAAATCTCTTCGCTCTTGTTGGATTCTTGGAAGTATTCTCTTGGTTTTGTTGTTTGATCTTGCAACTCTCTCATATTTGGTTTATAGTAAAATCCTTCTTGCACTTCACTTTCTTGGATTATCTTCTTGATCTTGTTTCCATTCTTTTAGTTCTTCTAACATGGTATCAGAGCTACTAATCATTTTTTAAGTGTTTTTTAGGAAGGTGACATTCAAAGGAGCAAGCTTTTTCAAGTTTCTCTTATAGATCTAATATTTTTTTGCAGCTCTAATTTTTTTCTCTCAACCCTCTTTGGAAGGCTTGCCGCTAGAGAGTAACTTAGATTTTAGATTTTTTGGGGGTTTGGTTGGTTCACCACCAAACCCAACTCATATCTCTTCATTTCAAGTGGTTTTTTGCAAGCACTAATCTAATATTTCTTGCAGGTTTCATCTAACTATTCATTTTCAGTTTTCTAAAAAATCTTGTGTATGTAGGCTATTTCATTTTGTTATAGGCCTAACTCCATTTTTTCAGATTTCTAATCCCTTACATGCAGGATATTTTTCTCTTTTTGCAGGCATTCCTCATTTGCATTTGCATTAGCTCGGTTTAAATCTAACCTTGTTGTCATTTTCATAAAAGTTGTCTCTGTAGGCTCACAAATATGGTTACTATTTGCTCAAAATCTTGTATATATATATATATATATATATATATATATATATATATATGTTTAAACATCTCTATTTGCTTTTGATTTTTTTTACTCCAAAAAAATCATACTAAAATCTCTAGTTCATACTAAAATCTCTAGTACATATTAATATATCTTTTCAAATCTTATATATTTCTCTATTTAAATAATATTTATATATCTCTTCTATTGTTTAATCACTTCATTTCATATTTCATTGTTGTTTATTTCATCTCATAAATCTAATCTATGAAATATCAACTTTGCTGGTTAAAATAAATCTTTTCAATATCTTGACATAAATAAATCTCTGTTTACTTATCATTTTCATATCATTTTATTATGTTGTTAAATCTACTACTAATCTTATATACACTGCTATTTACATTATTTTATCTTCTTTTACATCATTAGTTTTATTTTTTCACCCAGTTCCTTAGCGTAAGTCAGCTTCTTATATGTTGGATTAAGGCGTGATTTATCCTCCTCTTGGCTAATGCGTAAGCCTCTTGTTGTTTAAACTAACATCAGAGTGTGTGTAGCCTTTTCATATAGTTTTTGCATTGCCTGCAGTGCACACAGCCAACTAAGTGACTTGTATGCAGCCTTGTTCCTCCTGTGTGAGCCTTCATCATATTTTAAAATCTTTTACGTCAAGAGGAAGCTAAGTTGTATAAATCATCATTCTTTTTTCCTCCTTTGTATAAACTTCTCTTTGCATGCGCTACTTCTACTTGGCAGCCCTCCCTCTTAGTTTCGCTCAGCCTGCATTAGTTTAGAAGTCCATCCTTTGTTTATTGGCTTGTTTTAGCACAACCTTTTGGCCTTGTTGCGCAGCCTTGTGTGCAGCCTTGTGTGACTTGTTCAGAGCCTACATAATATTAACTTGTGCGCAACTCTCCCTTGCTTGTGCACATAGGCTTCCTACTTTTCTCCTTGCTTGACCAGTCTATCTCTCCTGCATTTCTTCTTAAAATAATGTCTGCTAGCTTTAGTTTATTAGCTTGGTAGAAAATTTAATCATATCTCTGCTTCATTTGCTTCTAATATCTTTGGTTTTTAACATTTTTTTTGCAGGGAATCCATTCCTTTGCTATTTTCAATTTATTTGACTGTGTTTTTAAATTAATTTGTTCAAATCTGAAAGTTAAATTGATTTTATATTTAAATGCTAGCTTGGTTTTAAATTAGTTGATTATATTGATACTAATTTAAATTTATTTTGTTAACTTTCAATTCAATTTGTTAATTAATACTCGTTTGATATTAATTTTATTTTAAAATTTGCTTGTTGAAAATTTGAAAGTTAGTTTTTTAATATTAGTTTGTTTCTTAAATTAGTTTCATTTGATCCACATTTAAATCACATTGTTAAGTTCAAAATTCAATTAATCAAATATATTCTAGTTTACATTTATCATAGCATTTGATTTAATTTTTTTTTGTTTCTATCAATCTGCGTAAACAAAGCTAAATTAACATTAATACATTGTCCCTTATCCTTTTTTATTCTCGAATTCACCCCTAATTTTAACTTTAATCAATTTACCTTTTTCATTTTAAAACATTTAATAAAATTTTAATTTTTTAAAGAACTCAATTTGTTTTATTCAAAGCTTACTTAACCATAGAGTTAATTTATTTTTTCTTGTTCTTTATCTTTAGATATTTCTTGTATCTCACTTTGCTAAAGTTAATTTCATCTTTTAATTAGTTAGTCATGACTACCCTAATTCTAGAAATTGAGTTAAATAGCTCTGACTATCACCAATGGAAAACACACATCTCCTTTGTTTTTTGTTTAAACATTTACTCCAAGTTGCTACTAATGCTTCTATTGAACTAGCTGCCACTACTTCTCAGACGGACAAAGATGCATGGAAAGTTTAAAATGAAGAAGCCCTTGGTCTAATTGGTCTTTCAGTTATTCCTGACTTATATTTATTGATTGGACATTGCACCAAAGCTCATCAAGCGTGGTCCATTTTGCAACAAACCTATGATCGCTCCACTGAATGACATAAGATTCAGCTCCAAGACAACTTAGAAGACCTCAGGTATATTGACTTTAAATCCATGGATGAATTTTTACTTAAATTTGATGCTATTAAAACTCAATTAAATGGTGTGAATGTTACTTTAAGTGATATTAAAGATTAATTAATATTATTCTTAAGAAGTTTCTTTATAAAGAGTTTCAACAATTTATTAATATCATTCATTCACAACTTGTTATTCCTACTTTAGCTCCTCAGTTAACTTATGGCATATTTCAAAATCTTTTACGTCAAGAGGAAGCTAAGTTGTTACAATTTGGTACTCTTAAATCTTCTGAACATGCTTTTGTATCTAAACATCAAAATCAAAGTAATAGATCTTATAATCATAATTCTTCTCATAATAATCATAATTCTCGTAATTATAATCATCATAACAATAATAACCCTCATAACAATAATAATCCTCATAACAATAACAATAATCATAATAACAATAGATTTAACTCTAGGCCCTCATATAACAATAATAATAATCACAATAATAATAATAAAAAAAAGAAACCTCATTGTACTTATTGTGGCAAATATGGTCACCTAACTAATGTTTGTTTTAAAAATAAAAATGATAAGAAGTCTATGAATAACAATAATCAAAATAACTTCAAATCTCAAGGTAATCAATCTCATCATGCAAAAACTACTTGTTTTACAGCTTCTCATACCTTAGAATGGATTATTGATAATGGGGCTTCTCACAATGTTACATCTCATAGAGAAGTGTTTGATTTTTTGCAACCCAATAAAACAAATATTCCTATTCAATTAGCTAATAATCATAGTTGCAAAGTTGATGGATTTGGTGATGTTAATGTTCCAAATGGAAAATTACATAATGTTCTTTATGTTCCTGAATTTAAATCCAATCTTCTTTCAGTTGCTCAATTATGTCAAGATTACAAAGTTGAATTTCATAAGGACATGTGTTACATTATTGATCCTAAGAACAATCATGTTGTTGCTAATGCTAAGTTGGATCATGATAATTTGTTTAAGTTTTATGAGTTTGCCTCATTAAGGTACTCTTTGAAAGTTAATATTGATTTCAATGTATGGCATGAAAGGCTTGGCCATTTAAATTCTGATTATATTTCTAGATTGATCAAATCTAACATGGTTGAAGGATTACCACATATTGTTCCATCTAAAATAACATGCACAGGGTGCATGAGTGGCAAAATGAAAAGGGATCCCTTTCCTCATGGTACTTCATGGAGGGCATCTCATAAGTTGCATTTGATTCATAGTGACCTTTTGGGACCAATGGAGAACACCTCCATTCAAGGTTCAAAGTATGTTCTTACCTTTGTTGATGACTTTACTAGAAGAATTTGGATCTATTTCTTGCATAGTAAAGATCAAGTTCTTGATATATTTTCTAAATTTCATATGTTTGTGGAAAGGCAATCAAGTTCTAAGCTTCAAATTCTTAGAACAAATAATGGTACTGAGTATGTTAACAATGCATTTCATTCTTATTTGAGATCTTTTGGTATAAAACATGAGCTTATTGTTCCTAATACATCACAACAAAATGGTGTGGCGAAAAGGAAGCATAGAACTATTGTGGAAATGGCTAGATGTATGTTACATGAAAAAAATATTCCTTACAAGTTATGGGCTGAAGCAATGGCTTGTGCCACTTGTATTCTTAATAGAACTCCTACTAAAGCTTTGCAATATATAACTCCTGAGGAAGCGTGGTCCAGAAGAAAACCAAATTTACAACATTTGAGAATTTTTGGATCTATTTTTTATGTTCACACACCCAAAAAAAAAAGGAAAAAACTTGATTCTAAATCTTCTCTATTTATTTTTGTTGGGTATGATGAATTTACTAAAGGTTATAGAGTTTATGATCCTACTACTAACAAGGTTCATATTGCAAGAGATGTTTGCATTGCAGAAAATGAAGTCCATGATTGCTCCAAGGTAAAAGATGATGAATTTAAAGGAGGCACTATTGAGATTGTGGAGGACCAACCTCCTATTCTAAACCCTATTCATAATACATCTATTTCTATTCCTACTAGTAATACTAATGATGATGATGATTATGGTAATAATATATCTACTCCTCATAGTGATAATGTTGATCATGATGATAATGATACTCCTCATAGTGATATTTATGTTAATTCTAAGAGAAATCCTAAATGGTTTAAATATTTACTTAATGAAGGTGATGATTATATTGCTAGAATGGGTGGTCTTAGACCTAGGAGAGTTAATTATTGTAATTATGTTTTAATGTCTTCTCTTATGAAATCTAATGATCCTCAAACCTTTTCTCAAGCTAAAAATCAACCCCATTGGCAAAATGCTATGCAAGTAGAATATGACACTTTAATTTCTAATAATACTTGGGATTTAGTCCCTTTACCTCATGGTAAAAATCTAGTTTCATGCAAATGGTTATATAAAACTAAGTTGAATGCCAATAATGAAATTAGTAAGTTTAAAGCTAGGTTAGTAGCAAAAGGTTTCTCTCAAATTGAAGGATTAGACTATAATGAGACCTTTTCCCCTGTTGCAAAAATGCCTACCATTAAAGTAGTTCTTCCTTTGGCTTCTAAAATGAATTGGCCTATTCACCAAATGGATGTTAAAAGTGTTTTTTTAAATGGTGACTTACATGAAGAAATTTATATGTCCCAACCTCCCAGTTTTATTGAAGAAGGTCATGAACATCCAGTATGCAAACTAAATAAATCTATTTATGGTTTAAAGCAATCTCCTAGAGAATGGTATTCCAAAATTAATGCTTTCTTTATTTCTCAAGGTTTTGAAAGAAGTAAAAATTATCCTAACTTGTATATCAAGCATAGTGAAGATGACATTATTATTATCATTCTTTATGTTGATGATTTGACTCTTACTTCTAGTTCTAACCATTTAATTTTTTATATTAAGTTCAAACTTAACCAAAAATTTCAAATGACTGATTTAGGACTTTTACATTATTTCCTAGGAATGCAAATTTGGCAAACCCCTAAGGGTATTTTTATTTCTCAAAGTAAATATGCTAAATAGATAGATTTCATAGGAATGATGCTAATCACATTTCAATTCCATGTGAATTAGGAACTAATTTAATGATAGATATGGAATCTCCATTTATAGATGCTACTCCTTATAGAGAACTTGTAGGTAGTTTAAATTATCTAACTCTCACTAGACCTGATATATCTTTTAGTGTTGGTTTAGTTTCAAGATTCATGTTAAACCTCAACAAACACACTTCAAAATTGCTAAAAGAATATTATGATACATTAAAGGTACTATTAACCTAGGATTATTTTATGATGCAAATTTTGATTTTCCTTTAAAAGGTTTTACTGATTCAGATTTAGGTGGAGACCCCAATGATGGGAAATATACTTGTGGGTATCATTTTTTTCTTGGTTCAGGTACTATATCTTGGAAAAGTCAAAAAGATCAATTTGTTTCCCTATGTTCTACCGAAGCTTAATAAAAAATTTTTACTCATGCCTTTAAAGAAGCTTTATGGCTTAGAAGAATACTTGAATATTTGGGTCTACCTCAACAAGAACCTACACCATTATATTGTGACAATCAAAGTGCAATATCCTTGGCAAAGAATCTGGTTTACCATGCAAACTCAAAGCACATATCTCTCCACCACTACTTCATTAGAGAAAAAATTGAAGAAAAGAAAGTTTCTCTTATCTGTTGCAAGGGTGAAGATCAAGTTGTAGATATTTTGACAAAGCCTCTTGCTAGAGAAAAATTTGAATTTCATTGCAAAAATTTGGGTTTGATACCATTGATGTAATCACCCCAAGTAAAGATTAAAGGGGGGTGTTAGAATTAGTAATCTTTCCTTGGTTGTTTTACTTAATTTGAGGATAAACCAAGGTATCCTCCTTTTATTTATTTTAGAATATTCCTAAAGGAATCTCTACATGTAATTTTGTCCTCTAGTCCAAGTGGGAGGACAACTCATATTTTGTAATTCCTTTAATAAGGAAAATAGTTTATTCATCCTTATGTGGATGCTCACACTTGGCACACATGTATGAATGTGGCACTCATTCACATAGGGAGTTACATGAAGACTCCTTCACTCATCTCTACTTAAGAGATATTTCTCCACACACTTGATACAATTTTCTCACATTTCCTACACATAATTTCTCTCCTACTAGTTCTATCATATTGTATTGAGCTTCTTTCTCATATTCTATCTCTCTCTCTCTTTAGGCTTTCCATGCCTCATTCATAATACACAATGGGGTTTTTCTTTGATTTTCCCCTTACAAAAATCTCTTGGCTCTTGTTGGATTCTTGGAAGTATTCTCTTGCTTTTGGTGTTTGATCTTGCAGCTCTCTCATATTTGGTTTATGGTAAAATGCTTCTTGCACTTCACTTTCTTGGATTATCTTCTTGATCATGTTTCTATTCTTTTAATTCTTCTAACAAGAAGATTGGGGAAATTAGGCTCTGTGTTAACTTTATAGACTTGAATAGAGCCTCCTTAAAAGACTGCCCTCAATGGAATAGATCCTACAAGTATTGGGTCGTTCAGCAAGGGTCTTCCTTTTGGATGGGTATTTGCGTTACCCAGGTTTTAGTCAAGGGTGAGGATCAACATAAAACAACCTTTACTACTAAATGGGGCACCATGGCCTATAAGAGGATAACATTTGTCTTATCCAACACTGGTGTCACTTTTCAAAGGGAAATGGATATGGCCTTTAAAGGCTTTCTTTATAAAGTGGTTCTTGTGTATCTTGATGACAACAGTTTTCTCTAAGAGTGTCGAAAAAAACTTAATTCATTTGAAACAAGTGTTTGAAAGATGCAAGGAATTTGGAATATCCCTGAATCCTAAGAAGTGTATCTTTGTAGTGCATGAAGTTAAGTTTATGGGACACATTGTGTCAAAAGATGGTATAACTATTGAGCCTGAGAGGGTCAAACCAATTTTAGAGCTACCTCTTGCCAGTCATAAAAAGGGGTTGCAAAGTTTCATAAGAAGAATTAATATTTTGAGAAGATTTATGTTTGACATTGCTGCACTTTTGAAGCCTTTAACTGTAATGTTGAAGAAAAATATTATTTTTAGCTGGACAATTGAAGGAAAGAGCATTTTTTAGTTGTTGAAGGAAGCCTTAGCATCTACTCCTATTCTAGTTAATCCATTTTTTTAAGGATTTCATTATTTATGCTTACAGGAGTATATATACTATTTCTCCCTTTGATCTCTTGTACGCAACCTTTCCCTCATCACTCCATTAAAAAAAAATTGCTATTTTCATCATGTTTGAGATATGACGAGTCTTCTCTACAAAGTTTGGAATGGACCATCGCATGAAATTCACCTTTCTAAAGAAATAGTGAATGATAGTCTTGTTGGTAGGTAGTGAAAGACATTGAATTGATTTGGCCCATTCAAAATCAATCTTTATTCCTTCTTTGGACATAAGGTGTCTGAGAAGTTTACCTTTCGTAACCCCAAAGATTGACTTTTTGGGATTGAGGGAAATTTCATGTCGATGATACCTCTCCAACACTTGACGCAAATGATACAAATGATCATATCTCTTTGTGGAAAAAATATTAAGATCATCAAGGTAAATTACAATGAATTCATTCTTGATTTCCAAAAATGCAAAGTCTATTGCTTGCTAAAAAGTGGCACCTGCATTTATCAATCGAAAGGGCAATCTATTATAAGAAAAACTACCCCATAAATTTGTAAATGTTGTCTTTTATTGGTAATCCTCTATGACTTCAATATGATTGTAGATAGAAAATCCATCAAGTATGGACAACAACTGGGAACCAGTCATTGTTTGCAGAACATGATCCATGATTGGAAGTGAATAATTATCCTTCATAGAAGCTTGATTCAAATTGTAAAAATACACACAAATGCAAATCTCACCATTCCTCTTTTTTACTAGAATGGTTTTTTCTACCCACATAGAATGTTGAATTGGGAATATTATCCTTCCATCTAACATCTTCTATATTTCTAACAAAATGGTGGCAAAAATCAAGTTGGATTATACTACTGATGCTTCTGCCTAAATGGAGAAGTGCTTGACTTGAGAGGAATGTCATGTTGTAACACCTTAGGATGAAAAGACTTCAGATCATCATATGATTTTGATAAAATGTCGATGAATTCATGCAAAAGATCAATTAATTGATCTCTTTCTTCTAGTGTGCAATAGTTGTCAATATTCACAAACTTTGGATCAGCAGCTGATCCGAGATTGTATTTCTCAAATTACATAGTAGAACCCAATCCAACTTCTAATTAATGCTTGACATAATGATCATGTTTTTCAGGATCTTTCTCAAAGATGTTCTCTCAAGGAAGCGAACTACTACCATTGAAGTACAATTTATCAAAGTTTTATCTTATCTCTAGAAAAATGACAATCTGATGATCATCATTGAAAACTTGTCATTGATTAGAGTTATTAGGAACATTTGGATGATATACCAACTAAATGGTATACTCATCTTGCTCAAAGCTTTCATGAGAAATTAAGAGCGTAGTTGAGGTAGAAAGAGAGTCTTATTTAACATTGAATTGTATTTGGACCATAGAAATATTGAATTCATAAAAAATCTCAATATAGTCCCATACCAAATTTTTGTAATGCTTGAGCCTCTCATTCTTAGTTTGACACTGATTTTGGAATTGACATACCGCAAGTTCAGGATCACCTTGAGCATGTAGATTTTAGATTCCTCTATTTTGTGCAGCATCAATACCCAGTATGAAAGATTCATACTCAAAAGTTTTGTTAGTATTATCAAACTACAACTTGAATGAGTAAGGGAATGTATCTCCTTGTGGAGAAATAAAAACAACACCGACACCAAAACTTGTGGATGCATAAATGCCATCAAATTCTAATGTCCAAAAGTCATCAGATTTAGAAGTGGTAACATCATCTATCGATTGAGAAGAACTTGCAACATCATCATCTTCCATGGTGAGAGGAATAATTGTTTCAACCATGGTAGAAGATGTCATGAAAATAGGATCAACTACTTGACCTTCATCCACATCAAAAAATTTATCACCATTTGAGATACATGAAACCATAGATGCGTCAGAAGGCTAGTCCTCAACAATCTCAAAAAATTCATCAATATGGAGATAGTAATTTCCCATCCCAATTGATTCAAAGAGAATATGTGCTTGAGGATTATCAGATTTAACACCTATGTACTTTGTCTCCCTTTTAGGAAGAAACTTTTACATATTTCCCTTTACAAGTATCCATGCTTTAGACATATCCATATTGATTTCTCCACCCTCATCCTTACAGAAGTTACAACCATGCCATAGGATTTAGGAATATAAGTGACCAAAACATTCATCTTGATTTTCTTTTCAGGGAAAGATGTGAATGGAAACTATGCATCCTTAATTTTTCCCCGAAGAGGCACTTGCTTATTCTCCATGGAATAACAATTTTCAAAGGTCTTAGTTAGGGTAAGACCTAATGCATTAGCCACTTTGGCTAGCATGACATTATCAGATGCCACAGAGTCTATAATGTAGTTACTAAACTTGAAACCATTGATAAGTAGGGAAATATAGAAAGGTTCTATATTTCTAGTAATAGAAGATGGAATGGTAACTAGGTTATTAGGAAAGATTTTAGGTTTTAGGGTAGGAACTTGAGTTTGGGTAGGTTGAGATTCCTTAAAAAACTTATTAATCCTTTCTAGATGATCCAGATACACTTGTAGGTATTCAACCTCAAAAATCTGAATCTTGGTTTTCTTAGCATGATCTATGATATCAAATGCTTGAAATGAACTAGCTAAAGGTTTCAACATGAGGATTATGATTAGATATACTAAGTTTTGGTACACTAGAAGAAATAGGAGGAGTGGATGCACTTACTTGGTTACTTTTTGCATCTTTAGGAAGAGTAGGCAATGGTGTCCCTCTCTTTGCAAGAGTGATAGGTGTTTGCACATCCATTTTTTCTTTAGCAGCTCCATCTTTATGTTTAGCTAGTTGTGTTTGGAAACATGTCATAACCACATAAGCATGACAAAAACTCTCTTCAAGATCCTAATCTTCATAGTAAACATACCCTATGTTAGATTCACCAACTTCTCCATCATTTTCATTATATAAAATAGCGATATCCTCTATTTGATAATATTTTGATAGAGTACCATTTTGATCATTTTTTAAGTATCTCATGGATTGGTTTCCAGGTGGACCTTCAAGTGCAAGCCCCTTTGGAGGAGGAAGCTTTGCCTAATTATTTTCTACATAATTGTGATCAACATTAGGATATGTTATCCATGATACATCCTTGTATGGAACATTAAAATAATTTTCAAAAATTTTCTTTTTGAGAGCAAGTAACTCATTAGCCAATTTTTGCACCGTAGGATCTCTACTTCCCGAGGTAATGCATCATTATAATTTCCTTTAGAGTGGTCTCTTTGTATCTTACCAGCCATGATAAGATCATCTTCAATCTCTATTTCTAGAGTTTGAATATTTGCAAGATTAGTGGGAACAACTCTTCTCAGTAAGAAGCTAACTTCTAGTAGCTGAGTGTTAATGAAGAAGCAATTAAGATTTTCAACAATATGTTGTGAAGAGGTTTAAATATATTTTTCCAACTTGTTGATTATGGAAATGAATTCCCTCATTCCCTCTTATGTTTCCTTTATTTTTGTAAGTTGGGTGAGTAACATGTGCTCATCTTCTATGGTCTTGAAATACTTCAAACTTAGTCTTCAAGGAATCTCAATTTGTGAATGCTCCTGTAGCCAAATTGTAGAACCAATCTGCCATAATTCCTTGTTAGGTCTCTATGAAGATCCTCATAAACACATCTTGGTGCTCTACACCCAACACTCTACATGCAATGTAAAATTCTTTGATATGCTCATCAGGGTCTTGTTTTCCATCTCTGTAAAACTTGGAAAAGCTCTTCTGAAAACCTTGTGGAAATGTATGTAGAGGTGGAGAAAGATTCAAAGGGCCAAAAATTTTACCACATGGATTTGTAGCAACTAGGACAACCATCTTAGGAAATAATGGGATAGAAGCTTTCAAAGGCTTAAGAAAGAAGGCCAAGTTTTCACTTGGAATGGGCTTCTTCTTCTTAGATGGTGGAAACTTGGTAGTTCACGTAAGAGGTGCTTTGATGGAAAGGAGATTATGGGCTACTTTTTCAAACCAACTTAAATGAGAACTTTTTGAACATTCTTCGTTATGATGCCTTCAATAATAATGAAAACCCTCCAGTGTGAACAACCTATAGAATATAAATAATGCACAAAAACAAAAACTTCAAACAAAAGCATGAGGCTTCTAAATGGGTTTGATTTCCCTAGTAGAGTAACCAAAAATTGTTGGCTAAAAGATTTGTAAGTCACTAAAAAATTCACCAAAAACTGTAGGCTAAAAGAATTGTAATTCACTAAAAATACAACTTGAAAAACTATGATTTTAGGCAATGTGTCATGAGGTTTCTCTCTTTTCTCAGCAATAGGGGAGACTCCCTTCTTACCGTATGTGACTTCAATAGGATCTTAACTAAAATTACAAAAGGGGTGATGCTTTCAATTAATTCCTCTTTTTTAGGAATGATTCACAAACAATTACAACTTTAAACTCTACAAAAATCACCTATTTCTATGATAATATTGGTGGCTCGATGGTTGATGTAAAAACAAATCCTAAGACAATAGTTAACTATAATATTTTGGTGAAATGAAAACATGAACCCAAATTTTTCTACGATTAGTTTGAATTTTTTATTCAAGTAGAATAACTGGCAAGGCATATAAATTCTCCTACAAATTATATTTAAACTATAAAATAAAATACTTCAAACTAAAGCACAAAGCCTTTATCTCTTAGTAATTTGCAGCCACTATCCAACTATAGCAATTTCTTTTTTTAAAGATCAAAATCTTCAAGAAACTAAACTGAAAGCTCAATCAATGCAATGTAGGAATACACCAATTAATCACAAGATCCATAACACAAAGTTCACAAAATCGTGTTTCTTCTATTCAATTTAGAAAATTTTGCACCATGAAACACAAATTTTTCAAGACACAAGAGATTCTAGCATATTCTACTTGCCCAAAACAAAGATGAATATTTACAATGACCTCTCTCCTTTATATAGGAAAAGAGGAGTGAAAAAGATGGAGATAAAAGAGGAAACCCTCAACCACCTTGACTTATTCAATAAAAAACTAACTTTGACTTATTTAATGTTACAAGTTCTAGAACACTTGTAACCTGATTGCATGAAGCGACTATATAGGTACATGTTTTCTTGTATTTACAAAGTGTTTATGCTCTACATGAAATCTGTCAATAAAACTACATTTATCCTATCAAAGTATGAGAAAAGAAGAAGTCTCAAAGACACTTGAGAAGTGCCTTCAAAGAGTGTCAATAAAATTCCTAAACTTCTGCAAAGACTCATGTACAACTATTGGATCTGGTTCACCTGTATGCTTTGCAATGATAGTTACTTTTAGAACTATGCTTGCACCCTCAGAGATAACTTTGTATATCCTATCAATTTTCTTTGTAGACAATTCAATGAGGTTTTATATCTTGTTAACGTATCAATCATGCTAAAATCAAAATTATCTGCCTCAAGTTGTAGATGAATAAATCTTGTGAACTATATCAAAACATATTCCTCCTTGATTAGCTCACCATTTTCAGCAATTACCTTACATGTCAATTATTGAAACTGCTCACTGATCATGTGTTCTCGATCTTTATAACGATCCACTATCACCTTGATTTCTACTACCAGTCCTTGCATAACATGTTCCTTGTTGACCATTAAATAAAAATTTACATAATACATCTTTGTAAAAGAGATGATCGTACACTCACATAGAATATCTAGATCAACTTTTTTTGTGCTCTTCCAAACTCCTAGATGCCCATCAAGAACCATGAGTTGTTTGTTGAATAATGTAAGGAGCTCATCCAAATTAGCTATCATTTCCCTTTCATGCTTCAAAACCTTGTAAGAACTGTAAATAACCTAAAAACCTTATGATTTTATGCGGCTTCACCAATCATTAATGACCTTGACCTTCTGATGCAAGAGCATCTTGGGTTCAGAACATTCTTGCATCAACCAAAAACATTTTATTTTTAGTTTTTCCAATTTTTTAGTTTATTCAAGTTTTTGATCGATTCAATGATCCTTTATCTATGTGAATTAGCATATGTGATGTTCAAAGTATGATTCAAACCTAGTCTTGTTCTTGTTCCTAGGTTCATAATTCATTTGGTTCCTTGATTTTCTCTCAGGTAGCATGTTCTTGCCAGTTTCATGGTCATTGGTGGATTTTGATCTTACAATGGAAATCTACGATCACTAATCTTTCATGGTGCTTCTAGATATGTTCTTAGATCATGTGAGGACCTAAATCTAGAATCACAAGCATTCATGTGGTTTATATATTGTGGCATTTATGATTTGGGATCGAACCTATTTGTTGTAATACATTTCCTTTTCTTGGGGAATGTTATGGATCTTGAAGTCGACCTGGCTGTCATGGTACCTATATATTGTAATTTATTATATCTCTTGAGACAATGATCATAGTATTAATGATAGATATTATTAGAATTGGATCTAAGGTTTCTAACCAAATATTGTAAGCAAGAAGGTATGTATGAGCCTAACATGTAAGAAGGAAAATTGTCAAACATTTCTACATATATTTTTTTATGAATGAATGTTGATCTCTCTTGGTTCTCTCTAAATACTTGTTTTTCTTATGTTTACTCCTGATCTACGATTGGACTAATCTCTTTGAGGTCTCTCCAATTAGGGACTGTGTCAAGTGGTATCAAAGTGAATTTTGTGTTCCTTGTAAATTTTTGTTCTAAATCTAAGATTCTAAAGCCCTAATTGAGATTGGTTGTAGGGTAGTAGAGTTGAGTTTTGGACTAAAATTTTATGAGGGCCGCATAGATGGTTTGGGGAAGGAGACATGTGAATCCACTATTAATAGATATGTTGAGACAAATAACAACTAGGTTTGAAGTAGTAGAAACTACCCAAAGAAGAGGAAGACCTATTGAAGATGTGAGTGATGAAGAAACTAAGGAAGCAGTTGTAGGATATGTTGAACCTATACTTGAACAAGGAGATGAAAGATTCTTGAGAGCTTTGACTAGAGTGAATGCTAGACCACATTTCAATTTACCAAAATATGATTGTAAGCTAGATTCAAATGAGTTGCTTGATTGGATTACTAATATGGAAAATTATTTTGAATATGAGAGTACAAATGCATATATGAAAGTAAAATTTTCTAGAACTAAGTTGAGAGGACATGCATCATTATGGTGGGAACATTTGTAAACTAGTAGAAAAAGAAGAGGAAAGGAAAATATCAAGTCTTGGGATAAGATGGGAAACAAATTGAAAGGTAAATTCTTTCCTGGTGATTATAAAGTCAATTTGTTGAGAAAGATGCAGAATTTAAAGTAGAAAGAATATATTGTAAAGGAGTATACTGAAGAATTATAAAGATTGGATATCAGATCCAGACATGTGGATGATGAGGTTCAAATAATGGAAGGTATCTTAATGGTTTGAGGACATTTATTCAGGATGAGATTAGTTTGGTTAAGATGGAAAGTATTGAGGAAGCTTATCGGTTTTCCCTAAAAATTGAGGAGAAATTGAACAAGAAATAGGAACATAAACAAAGAGGAAGAGGTGGTAGATTTCAAAGAAATAGTGATGAACTACAGCTGATTGAATATCTAAATGAAGTGAAGAAACAGTGATTAGAGATCACCGAGTATTGAAATGATATGTAAGATGGTTAAATCAGTCAATATGTTGTCATTGATGTCAACTAGTCTTGATAGTACTTATCATGTTAGTTACAAATATCTAAACATCTGTTGAAGGAAGAAAATATGAAGAACTGAGATATCTACATGAGAAAAAGATGGATATGATAGATAAGGATAAGGTAAACATTGGGTAACTTATTGATGAGTCTATGGCTTTATATTGTTGACTTGAGCATGTCACATTAATCTATTATGAAGAAGAGGTCTGAAATTGAATATGTTAATGTGGTCGGTAATTGAAGATTTATGTATACACTGAGCCAGTGTAGTGTATACCGACTGATAGTATTAATCGAGCTAGTTCTTCTAGTGATCATTGATGCATTTCTATATTAACCAAGCATTGATGAAAACATTAAATTCTAAGAACAGTCAACTGAAATTGATGAGCTAGATATTGATATGATTTCAAGATTAAGGATGAAGTTTTTTATGAGATCCATGGCTGACAAAATTTGGAGAAGATCTAAAGGATGAGATTGAAACGTGATATGGACACATGTGCTAAGGAAGGTTTAAGAGGCAAAATGGATGAAGGAGATTAAGCGGCAAAATATAATGGCTAATATGAAAATGATTTACTTGCCTATATAAGAGATATGATTTTCATTATTGAAACATGCCGGAAGAAGGAAACTGTAGAGAATTTGTGTGAAGACTATTCATGCATGCTTGATCAGACTGGTTATTGAAAGAACCGATCTGTAGAGTTTACCAAGCATCTGAGAAACATTTACCGAGTGAAAGTAAGTTGAAATATATTGAGGAAGTGAATTGATTAATGATCAAAGGATTTGTATGGACTTATCATAGATCTGAATACCTACAAATTGAGTTGTATTTGAATTAGATCATTACTGTATCAGTTTAACCATTGATTTAGAAAATCTCTTAACCGAGTGGACTTAACCATCTTATATTCTGCCCTATGTCATTCAAAGAATGTACATTGTTATCTTGTTGACCCCATTGATGCGGAGGAACTCATCACCCTCTGAAAACTCTTCAATATTGTTCTTCAATCTGCATCTCTCATTGTTCTTACTTGATAGACCTCATATTAGAGGCTCAAGAACCTTCAATATTCTATTAACAATAAGAATAACAACTTCCCACTATGCTCCATTAACATTGTTGAGTCGCACTCACCCATAGCCGATTCATGTTCATTGTTTGTTTGTGTCTTGCGGGTCTTCATGAACCGAGCTTGATTCCCATCACTTCACGAGCATATTAATATGCAAATCTACATTAACCATGCACTCACCAAATACCAACAAATACTAAAAAATTTGGTTACATCAAATACTAATAACTCTGCAACATCACACTCTCCCTCTCGGGTCTCCTCAAGGCAGCTTCAGATAGAATTCTTTGCCATGTGGGTCAGGTTCCAAATTGTGCATGCACTTGAACATGCACTCACCACCTTTTCTCTACTGTAAGGCTGATTCATCGATGGTTCTTAAAATGTGATGGACTCGGTTAACTTTTTGAGGAAGATATTCAACTTATTTCGCTATGTTTTGAAGCCAAGGTACCGGTTCTTGAAACTATTTTAGACTTGATTCACTCAAAATGAATGACCTATTTTTAAATTAGTCCTTGGCAACTAAGACAAGAAATAAAATGATCACCACTATCCCCAAATCAGGACTGATAAGAAACAAGAGATCTAAACAAGAATTACTATTTCATAACGACTTCTAAAAACTCAAAACCTGATTCATTTAATATTGATTTCAGTGACTCAAAACTGATTCATTTCACTCTTAAAACCTTTGAACTCAAACCCAATACCATTCATTATTTAGTTTCTTTTATCTAAAACCATAATCAAGAACCAAATATTAATAAGTTCATAAGGAAACTATGTAACCAATTTGCAAGGAAATAGAAAGAAAAAGATATTGTGAAAACTCAAACACATTCTATAAAAACTCAAAGATATTGAAATACAAATGCATATAACATGCATGGCTCTCTGGCTGAAGGCCAAAGAGCTGACTCTCTCTCACTTTTTTTTTGCTTTCTCTTCTTTCTGTTCGTTAGCTTTTCTCTAATCTACTTTACGATTACATTTTTTTCTCTTTAAAGAGATTCTAGGTAGTTATTAAAACCACCTATTTACCCGACATTCCCACTCATTAATAAATTTAATGCTATTGTGAGCATTCCCAACTCTTTTAACACATTACAATGCAAATCTATTTTCCTTGTTTTTAATACATTACAATGCAAATTTAAGCACTTTAACCATTTCTTAGACATGGTTTTAGGAAAGTCTAAATGACTTCAATATAGGCATATTATGAAACCTATCATAATGCTTAGGGTCGAGATGCTCCTGCATCATACTCCCAGGCTTAAAAGATTTCAATGTCCCATGGAAATGCTGAGGAGAAATTTGGAGCAAAACCACTTGGGCATGCTTCTACTGCTCGCTCTGATGTTGCAACAAACTCCCATCATTGGAGTGTATGTTGGTTGCTATCCACCTTGCTTCATGTTGCTTCACACAACCTCCTTATTGCCATCTTACCCACCCAAGATCTTGGAAGATGCTTCCCACCCTTCTCTTAGTGGTTACTTTCTTTGCACCTTCTACCCAGCTTCATCTTGATGGAGACAATATCTAGACCTCTGCTCATGAGATCTTCACACAAGAACAACTTTGTCCTTCTACAGCTTCGATGGAATAACCTTGCAACCAATTAAAACTCTACCCACCAAAACACCAGACCTTTTGTTGGCTCTCATACCATTCTAATGTGGAGGAACTCATCACCCTCTGCAAAATCTTCAATATCATTCTTCAATTTGCATCTCTCACTGTTCTTACTCAATAGACCTCATATTAGAGGCTCCAAAACCTTCAATATTCTATTAACAATAAGAATAACAACTTCCCACTATGCTCCATTAACATTTTTGAGTCACACTCACCCATAGTCGATTCATGTTCACTATTTTTTTGTGTCTTGCGGGTCTTCATGAACCGAGCTTGATTCCCATCACTTCACGGGCATATTAATATGTGAGTCTGTATTAACCATGCACTCACCAAATACCAACAAATACTGACAAATTTGGTTACATCAAATACTAATAACTCTGCAACATCACACTCTCCCTCTCAGGTCTCCTCATGGCGGCTTTAGACAGAATTATTTGCCATGTGGGTCGGGTTCCAACTCGAGCATGCACTTGAACATGTGCTCACCACCTTTTCTCCACTACAAGGCTAAGTCATCGATGGTTCTAAAAATTTGATGAACTCGGTTAACATTTTGAGGAAGATATTCAACTTCTTCTGCTATGTTTCGAAGCCAAGGTACCGGTTCCTGAAACCGTTTCAGACTTAATTCACTCAAAATGAGTGACCTATTTTTAAATTGGTCCTTGGTAGCTAAGGCAAGAAAGAAAATGATCACCACTATCCCCAAATTAGGACTGTTAAGAAACAAGAGATCTAAACAAGAATAAATTTTTCATAACAACTTCTAATAACTCAAAACCTGATTCATTCAATATTGATTTTAGTGACTCAAAACTGATTCCTTTCACTCTTAAAACCTTTGAACTCAAACCCAATACCATTCACTATTCGGTTTCTTTTATCTAAAACCATTATCAAGAACCAAATATTAATTAGTTCATAAGGAAACTACATAACCAATTTGCAAGGAAATAGAAAGAAAAAGATATTGTGAAAACTCAAACACATTCTATAAAAACTCAAAGATATTGAAATACAAATGCATATAACATGCATGGCTCTCTGGCTAAAGGCCAGAGAGCTGACTCTCTCTCACTTTTTTTTTGCTTTCTCTTCTTTCTATTTCGTAGCTTTTCTCCAATCTACTTTACAATTACATTTTTAGCTCTTTAAAGAGATTCTAGGTAGTTATTAAAACCACCTATTTACCTGACATTCCCACTCATTAATAAATTTAATGCTATTGTGAGCATTCCCAACTCTTTTAACACATTACAATGCAAATCTATTTTCCTTGTTTTTAATACATTACAATGCAAATTTAAGCACTTTAACTATTTCTTAGACATGGTTTTAGGAAAGTCTAAATGACTTCAATATAGGCATATTATGAAACCTATCATAATGCTTAGGGTCGAGATGCTCCCGCATCACCCATAGTGAATGTTGGTCAAAAGTTAATTATTAGTGATAAATACTCTAACTAGGTCACACCTAACAGTGTGTATTGTAATCTTTAATAGGGTTGGCTCTTCACCGAGCTCACTTCAGAAGAGTGAATTATTTTGGGTTACCGGTCCCAGGTGGTTTTTCCCTTAACATGGTTTCCACGTTAAATCATTTTGTTAAATTTTATTTATGATGATTTTTTTGCTATCATACTTTACATACTACATAGTTGATTTGGTTGGTAATCATAGTTAGTTAATTACTGGTAATCCATAAAGTGAATAGACAGATTGATATTTTATGTTACCGAGCTGCATAATTTGGTTGAATTGTTTTGTGGAGTACATCTTTGTATTTGGGACTATAGGATAACTTATCTAATTGATTCACCCCCCCCCCCCCCCCCTCTTAGTTATTCTAACAATTGGTATCAGAGCCTATTGGTTGCTTGAAAGAAATTTTTAAGGACTTGACCAGAAAGATTACAAGATGTATAAGAGGGAAGTGTTGAAGCTGAACAAGGACAACTTTACTACATGGAAAAGTTGGATGAGACTTCGCATATCTAGAATTGGTGAATCTTCTATACCTCTACTTGACAATGGCTACATACAACTGATGGTTGGACATTTGACTCTTAATCAGTTGAGAGACCGACATGAGCACAATATTACTATTATAGAGATTGATGTTGCTCTATCTGATGTTGAATTTGAGGATGTCAAGAATTGCACTACGGTGAAGGAAATGTGGGATAAACTTGCTCTAGTTTATGGTGGTGATGTGAATGTGATGAGAGCCAGAGCTGAAAGCTTGAGAGGTAGATTTGATAACATGAAGATGAAGGAAGGAGAGAATATTACACAATACACAAATCGAATCAATAGGTAGTTGATGCTATCCAAGGAGCCGGTGGTATCATTTATGAGGACACAGTGGTAAGTAAAATACTGAGAACCTTGTTGCTTTTCTATGCAATTAGAATATCTTCTATTCATGAAATGAGGTCTGCACCTAATAGCACTCTTACTCTTGATAGTCTGATTGGAAATTTAACAACTTTTGAGCTGAATAATTTTGATAATAGTGTTGTACCAAGTGTTGAGTCTGCTTTTATGTCTTCTCTAAAGATTGGTAAATCTAGTAGTAAGCATAATATAAGGAATGAAAGTGATAGTAATACTGATGATGAGCTTGATGACCTTGAAGCACTTATGGCCTGGAGACTATAGAAAGTTAAAGGTAGATATAAGGGAAAGTTACCTTTAGCTTGTTTTAATTGTAAAGAAGTTGGCCATATTGTTGCAAGATGTCCTAACATGAAAGAAGATGATAAAGACAGAGACTGATCTAGTGATGGGAAGTATGGAAGAAGAAACAACATTGGCTACCAACACTACAATAGAGACAACTAAGATCACAAATATAAGGGCAAAAGGGTATGTGACCTTGCTGAGGAAGATGACTCCGACACCGACACTGATGATAATATTGAGGTGGTGTTTGTTGCAATGAAAGATGATTTAGAAGAGGATCAAAGGTATGTAGAAACAACACTTATTTCTAAAGTTAGTAAGAATGATACTTGGATAATTGATAGTGTTTGTACACATCACATGACTGGTGATGAAGAGAAGTTTGATCATCTTGAGCATTATAATGGAGGTTCAGTGAAAATGGGAAATGACACACCTTGCATGGTTAAAGGAAAAGGATCTATTTTATTGAATGATAAAATTAGATGTGATAATGCATACTGGGTAAAAGGACTAAATTACAAATGGTTAAGTGTAGCACAACTAAATAACTCAAGTCACCGAATTGCATTTGAGAGAAAGAAAGTGAAAATCTATGATGAAAATGGAAAGCTTATCAGAACAGGTGGACAACCAAAAGGTAATTTATTTTATCTTAACAATGCTGAGACTTCTTTTTTACTGGTGAAAAATGAAGATGCATGGTTATGGCATAAGAGGTTATGTCATTTAAATTTTGATAACATGATTAAGATCAGTAGAAAGAGAAAATTTAGAGGATTGTCTAGTCTAACCAAACCTGATCATGTTATGTGCCATCAATGTCAAAAAGGGAAGATGACAAAATCTAGTTTTAAAAGTAAGGACTACTCATCTAAAGCAATTTTGGAGTTGGTTCATGCCGACTTATGTGGTCCTATGAGAACTCAAAGATACTATGGTGATAGATACTTTATTTTTTTTGTTGAGGACTATACTAGATTGATGAGTGTTATGTTCTTGAAATAAAAATCTGAGGCATTCAAACTATTTAAATGGTATAAGGCTAAAGTTGAGAAAGAAACCAAAAAATAATTGAAATGCTTAAGGTCTGATAGAGGAGGTGAGTTTGTTTCTGATGAATTCACTAACTTCTATAATGAGCATGGTATAAAAAGGTAGGTTTCTAAACCTAGAACACCGCAACAGAATGGAATTATTGAAAGGAGAAACTGATCTATTGTTGATTGTGCTAGAACATTGATGATTGAGAAAAATGTTGCATAGATGTACTGGAGAGAGGTAGTGAGCATTGTAGTATATGTACTAAACCAAGTTCAACTGAAGAAAGACATAAACAAGACACCTTATGAGTTATGGTTTGGATACACACTGACTGTAAGTTATTTTAGAATCTTTGGTAGCAAGTGTTATATTTTGAAAGATGATAGGAATGGAAAATTTGATTCTAAAGGTGATGAAGGTTTATTCTTAGGTTATTCTACTAAGATTAAAGCTTACAAATGTTTGAATAAGGCTACTAATAAGATGATAGAGAGTACTAATGTTAGAGTTGATGAGTTTTCTGAAAAGAATGAAGAAGAAAGCATGAAGGATTCGGAAGATTATGGTAGGTTTACTTATGTTAAAGATCTAGAGTATCTATCGAAGCCACAGGCTGAATCTACTGAGCATCAAGAAAATGCTACCGAGAATCAGAAAATGGAAACCAAGAATCAGGAAGAACCTACCGAGCAGGAAAATGTACCTAAATAGAATGATGAGCAGAGGAGAGATCAAGTGCTAGCAATATTTGTTAGAAGACATCATCCTGAGAACCAAATCATTGGAGATAAGCAAGATGGCATGATGACCCGAAGTAAGTTAAGACAAAACACATGCTTAGTTTGTGAGTTTGAACCTAAGAATGTTAGGGATGCATTTGAAAATGAGGAATGGATAAATGCTATGAATGGGGAAATTGAACAAATTTAAAAGAATAAGACATGGACTTTAGTGCCTAGACCAAAGGATAAAAATGTTATTGGTACTAAGTGGATTTTCAGGAATAAGCTGAATGAAAATGGAGAAGTTACAAGGAATAAGGCAAGACTTGTTTGCAAAGGATATGCACAAGAAGAAGGTATTGATTATGGTGAAACCTTTGCACCAGTTGCTAGACTGGAAGGATTTCGCATATTACTTTCTTATGTTGCACATAAGGGATTTAAATTATATCAAATGGATGTGAAATCAGTGGTTCTGAATGGAATTCTTGAGGAGGAGGTCTACATAGAACAACCATAAGGGTTTGTTGATCAGAATCAGAAAGACATGGTATGTAGATTGCACAAAGCCTTGTATGGATTGAAGCAAGCACTGAGGGCATAGTATGAAACATTACATGCTTATCTTATAAGTATTGGTTTTGTAAGAACTAGTGAAAATAGTAATTTGTACATGAAAGGAGGATCTGATGATAACATTTTGATTGCTGAGATATTTTTTGATGATATAATCTTTGGAGGACAAGATCTGATTTGCAAATCTTTTGTTGATGACATGAGAAAGGAATTTGAGATGTCTATTTTTGGAGAGATTAAATTCTTTCTAGGTTTACAGGTTATACAATAGAAAGATGGGATTTTCATCACTCAATCAAAACACATTAAAGAAGTTTTGAAAAATTTTGGCATGGAAGATGCTAAACCAGTGGGAATGTTGATGGTAACTAGTTGTAAATTGACAAAAGATGATGAATCTAGAGAAGTAAATCAAACTCTGTACCGATCAATGATTGGTAAACTGGATGTATGTTGTACATAGTAGGCCTGATATTGCACATGCAGTGGGGATTATGGCTAGATTTTCTGCCAATCCTAAATATTCACATATGGTTGCAGTGAAAAGAATCTTGAGATACTAGAAGAAAATAGAAGACTATGGATTGTGGTATACATTTGAAGGCAAATTTGAACTTAGATTTTACACTGATGCAGACTGGGCTGGAAACATAGATGACTGGAAGAGCACAATAGGTGGAGCATTCATTTTAGGGAAAATGCTTGTGACTTGGATTAGCAAGAAACAAGCATGCATTTCTCAGTCTACTGCTGAAGCAGAGTATGTTGTTGCTACTGCAAATTGTTCAAATACTGCTTGGATCAAACAAGTGTTGGAAGGAATGAATGAGGTAATCACTGAGTTGGTGATTATATATTGTGACAATACTAGTGCTATAAATATTTCTAAGAATCTTGTGATGCATTCTAAAAAAAAGCACATATCCATTAAGTATCACTACTTGAGAGAACAAGTTCAAGAGAAGTAGGTGAAATTGGAATTTGTAACATCTAAGGAACAACTTATTGATATCTTTACTAAACCATTACCAAAGGACACCTTTGAGTATTTGAGAACTAGACTTGGGCTTCATCCCCTGTCTAACGATCACTGAGGTGATCTGGAGGTTGCATCAACCTACACTTATCAAAAGATCATTCATGTTGATGCACATAACTCGCACTTTGGATTTTTTTCTAAGGTTGTGAAAGATTGTAGAATTTGGAATAGAAATTTGTTTATCTATACACTGAAGGCACATGATATGAACCAAACAACAGAGGAATTACTTGGCTGCTAAAGAGTTGTTTGTATATTTTCTTTGGAATTATTGTCAAAGGGAGAGAGAATGAATATGGAAAATTAGTTAATGGGAACACAGAGAAAGGGAGAGACTTGAATATTTGTTGCTAAGAACAAAGGGAATCTAAGAACTGAAAAAATCAAATCCGTAGGGAGAGTCTGCACTTGTAATGCTATTATGTTTTGTAGTGATTAAACATATTAAATTTGAGCTTTCCGAGCTACAACATTTACTTACATAGTTGTAGAATACATGTTTGGTATGTGTATGGCATATTTTCATATTGCTTGTGTTTCCATCAATGCAAAAGGGAGAGATTGATGAACTACAACTAATTGAATATCTGAATGAACTAAAGAAACAATGATTAGAGATCACCGAGTACTAAAATGATATGTAAGATGATTAAATCTGTCAATATATTTTTATTGATGTCAACTAGTCTTGACAATACTTATCATGTTAGTGACAAACATCTAAACATCTGTTGAAGGAAGAAAAGATGAAGAACTGAGATATCTACATGAGAAAAAGATGGATATGAAAGATAAGGATAAGGTAAACATTGGGTAACTTATTGATGACTCTATGGCTTTATATTATTGACTTGAGCATGTTACATTAATCTATTATGAAGAAGAGATCTGAAATTGAACATGTTAATGTGGTCAGTAATTGAAGATTTATGTATACACCGAGCCAGTGTAGTGTATACTGACTAACAGTATTAACCAAGCTAGTTCTGCTAGTGATCACCGATGCATTTCTATATCAACAGAGTATGGATGAAAACATTAAATGCTAAGAATAGCCAACTGAAATTGATGAGATGGATATTGATATGATTTTGAGATTAAGGATGAAGTTTGTTATGAGATCCATGACTGACCAAACTCGGAGAAGATCTAAAGGATGAGATTGAAACATGATATGGACACATATGCCGAGGAAGGTTTAAGAGGAAAAATGGATGAAGGAGATTAAGCGGAAAAATCTAATGGCTAATATGAAAATGATTTACTTGTCTATATAAGAGATATGAGTTTCATTATTGAAACATACCGAAAGAAGGAAACTGTAGAGAATTCACGTGAAGACTATTCATGCATGCCTGATCAGACTGGTTATTGAAAGAACCAAGCTGTAGAGTTTACTGGGCGTCAGAGAAACATTTACCGAGTGAAAGTAAGTTGAAATATATTGAGGAAGTAAATTGATTAATGATCAGAGGATTTGTATGGGCTTAGCATAGATATGAATATCTGCAAATTGAGTTGTATTTGAATCAGATCATTAATGTATCAGTTTAACCATTGATTCAAAAAATCTCTTAACCGAGTGGACTTGACCGTCTTATTTTCTGCCCTATGTCATTCAGAGAATGTACATTGTTATCTTGTTGACCCCATAGTGAATGCTAGTCAAAAGTTAACTATTAGTGATAAATCCTCTAACCAGGTCACACCTAAGAGTGTGTATTGTAACCTTTAACATGGTTGGCTCTTCACTAAGCTCACTTCAGAAGAGTGAATTATTTTGGGTTATCGGTCCCAAGTGGTTTTTTCCTTAACAGGGTTTTCACGTTAAATCATTCTATTATGTGTTATTTGTGATGATTGTTTTGCTATCATACTTTACATACTGCATAGTTGATTTGGTCAGTAATCACAGTTAGTTAATTACTAGTAATCGGTAAAGTGAGTAGACAAATTGATATTTTATGTTACCAAGGTGCATAATTTGGTTGAATTATTTTGTGGAGTACATCTTTGTATTTGGGACTGTAAGATAACTGATCTAATTGATTCACCCCCCCCCCCCCCCTCAGTTATTCTAACAGATAGAACATTTACTGGAGGAGGAAGATCTTATTCAAATCTAAATAAAGGAAAATTAGAATGGAAAGAAGATAATTCATGTCGAGGAATAGGAGGAGGTTACCCTAAAAATAATAATAACTATAGAAGAGACGACATAAGTTTGTTTAAAGGAACTTGTTTCAAATATGGAGAATAAGGTCATAGAGTATTTGAGTGCATTCAAGGAAATTCAAGAAGGAATACTGATAGAAGTAGCAAGAATGAATTTGTGGATAAATAATCTAAATCTATGAATCAACTAGAAAATGGAGAAGCCTTGATGGTGAGAAGAGTACTATGTAATGAAGAACCTGATCAAGAATCAGTATTGAGGAAAAGTTTGTTCAAGAGTAAAGTTGCAGGAAAATGTTACAAAGTCATTATTGATAGTGGAGGTTCAAATAACCTAGCATTAGAAGAACCGGTTACCAAGTTACAGTTACCAAGGAATAAATATCTGAAACCATATCATATTTCTTGGATAAAAGATAATCATAAGGTACTGGTAAGTGAGAAATGTGTAGTGAATTTGAAAATTAGATCTTATCATGATGAAGTTCTTTGTGATATTATGTCGATGGATTATTGTCATATCTTGTCAGGTAGACCTTGACAGTATGATAGACAAGAAATACATGATGATAGATTGAATAGATATACTACTGTAGAAAATGGAATGAACCAAATATTGTTACCTTTTGTAGGAGAACCTAAGAGTGAGAATTGTACTACGGTAAGGGTTTTCTTGGTTAAAGGAAGGAAATTCTTATATGTTATGAAGAAATATAGTATGTGTTATGATTTGATTCCAAATAAACCTGATTTAGAAATAGTAGATGAACATCCTAAGGAAACAACTGAGTTGCTGACAAAATTTGAATATATCATTTCAGTTAATGTATTTGATGGATTAATACCTATTAGAAGTATCAATCATTGTATGGATCTAGTTTTGGGAGAAAGTTTATCAAAAAAAGAACCACACCAAATGACACTTGTAGAGAATGAAGAATTGCACTAGCAAGTACAAGATTCTTTGGAGAAAGGTTTGATCAAACAAAGTTTGAGTCTTTGTGTAGTACCTCTAGTATTTGCACCTAAAAAAATGGAGAATGGAGAATGTGTAAAGATTCAAGAGCTATCAACAAGATCATAGTAAGTTATAGCTAGAATGGATGACATGATGGATTGTTTGAGTAGAGAAAAGTGTTTTACCAAGATTGATTTGAAGACTGATTGTTACCATATTAGAATTAGGGAAGGTGGTGAATGGAAGACTGTATTTAAAACTAATGAAGTTTTGTATGAATGGTCGGTTATGCCTTTTGGTTTAAATAATGCACCAAGTAATTTCATGAGGTATTGAAGAAATTCTTTGGTAAATTTATGATTGTGTACCTAAATGATACTCTGATTTTCAATAAGAGTAATGAGGAACAATTTTTATTCTTGAGACAAGTATGCAGAGATTGAAAGAACATAAGTTATTGATTAATATCAAGAAATATTATTTCTTGAAGGAAGAGATAGTTTATCCTTGATTTGTGATTTTAGCTAAAGGTTTTAAGATGGATCCTGAAAAGGTTAAAGAAATCTTGGAGTAACCTACACTAGAGAGTGTTGGGGAAGTTAGATCATTTCATTGATTGTCTAGTTTTTACTAGAAGTTTATAAGGAATTTCAACTCAGTTTGTAACCTTTCTTGTCACCAATAATCTGGTTCTATCGATGGTGTCTTCTCACAAATTTTTCTAACACTTGTTCTCTTCTTTTTTCATCAGTCGGTGTAGGATTAATATCTTCCTCCATAGCAACATCTTGATTCTCAGTTTCTATGGGATGATGCTCGATGTCTTTATCATGTTGCTTGGTAGCTTCAACCTGTTGCTTGGGTAGAGGGTCAGGTAACTCAATGAATGTATATCTACCATAGTCTTCTGGTTCCTTTTTGCTTTCTTCATCATTTTTCTCAGCAAACTCATCAACTCTCACATTTTCACTTTCAATCATTTTGCTAGAAACCTTATTCAAACATTTGTAAGCTTTACTTTTAGTAGAATATCCTAAGAATATTCCTTCATCACCTTTAGAATCAAATTTTCCATTTCTATCATCTTCAAAATGTAACATCTACTTCCAAATATTCTAAAATAACTCACATTTGGTGTGTATCCATACCATAACTCATAAGGTGTCTTGTTTGAATCTTTCTTTAGTTGTACTCAGTTCAATGTGTATACAACAGTGCTAACAACTTCTCTCTAGTACATTTGTACAACATCTTTCTCAATCATCGATGTTCTAGCACAATCAACTATGGATCTATTCCTCCTTTTAGCAATTCCATTATGTTGTGGTGTTCTCGGTGCAGAAACCTGTCTTTTAATTCCATGCTCATTAAAAAAGTTAGTGAATTCATTAGAAATAAACTCACCACCTCTATCAAATCTTAAGCATTTTAATTCTTTTCCACTTTAGCTTTATACCATTTAAACATTTTGAAGGCTTCAAATTTCTCTTTCAAAAACATAATTGTCATCATCCTAGAGTAGTCATCTACAAATAAAATGAAATATATGTCACCATAAAAAATCTAAGTTCTCATAGGACCACATAAGTTATTGTGAACCAACTCCAAAATAGCTTTAGATGAATAGGTCTTTCTCTTGAAACTAGATTTTGACATTTTTCCCATTTGATATTATTTACACATGACATGGTTAGGTTTAGATAAGCTCGATAAGCCTCTAACTTTTCATTTCTTACTGATCTTAACCATGTTTTCAAAATTCACATGACACAACCTTTTGTGCCACAACCACACATCTTCAGTTCTAGTTATTAAGCAAGAAGTTTCAGCAATGTAAAGATAGAACATATTACCTTTTGATTGTTCACCAGTACTGACCAACTTTCTAGTATCATCAAAGATTTTCAACTTTCTATTTTTCAAATACAACTCTATGACCTAAGTTATTTAGTTGTACTACACTCAAAAAATTATAGTTAAGTCCCTTCACCCAATATGCATTCTCACATCTAATCTTATTGTTAAACAAAATAGGTCATTTTCCTTTTACTAGACAAGGTGTATCATTTCCCATTTTAACAGATCCTCCATTCTAATATTCAAGGTATTCAAATTTATCTTCATCACCAGTCATATGATGAGTACAACCACTATCAATAATCCATGTATCATTCTTGCTAACTTTAGAAATAAGTGATATTTCAACATACCTTTCTTCTTCTTTCAAAGCTACGAATACCACCTCAATGTCTTCATCGGTGTCAATGCCAGTGTCATCATCATCTTCAATAAGGTAACATGCTTTCTTGCCTTTATCTTTGTAGTCTTGATTACTTCTTTTGTCATACTGTTGGTTGCCTCTATGATCTCGCTTATCTCTCATGTCATACTTTCTATCACCGGATGGTTAATTTTCTTTATCATCATCTTTTCAGTTAGGACACCTAGTTGCAATGTGATCGATCTCTTTACAATTAAAACATACCAAATGTAATTTCCCTTTGTATCTTCCTTTACCTTTTTGCAGTCTTTGAGCCATTAATGCTTCAAGTTCATCGAGTTCATCCTCATCACTATCACTGTCACTCTCATTTCTTATCATGTGTTTACTGCTTGATTTACCAATTTTCAAAGATGACATAAATGCAGACTCAACATTCAGTATAATATTGTTATCATAGTTATTCAGCTCAAAAGTAGTCAATTTACCGATTAGGCTATCAAGTGTAAGAGTGTTACCCAGGGTAGATCTCATTTCATGAATTGCATAAATTCTAATAGCATAGACACATAGCAAGGTTCTAAGAATTTTACTCATAACAATGTCTTCATCAATAACACCTCCTGCTCCTCGGATATCATTGATAATCTCCTTGATTAGGTTACTGTACTGAGAAATTTTTTCTCCTTATTTCATCTTCATATCATCAAAATTTCCTCTAAGACTCCCAGCTCTTTCTCTCATCACATTCACATCTCCTCCATGAACTAGTGTAAGTTTGTCCCACATTGCTTTGGTACATGTACATGTCTTGATATCTTCAAATTCAGCATCTGTTAAGGCAACAACAATCTCTATCATTTTTATCTTGTGTTCATGTCTATCTCTTAACTGATCAATAGTCAAAGGTCCAGTAGTCGATTGAATGTAAGCATTAGTCAAGTAGAATACTGCAGATTCTCCAATTCCAAATATGTGCAACTTCATTCTTCTTTTCCATGTTGAGAAGTTGTCTTTGTTTAGCTTTGGCACCTCTCTCTTATATATCTTGTGATCTTTAGCTTAAGTCCTTTAAAATTTCCTTCCAAGAAACCAATACGCTCTGATACCAATTGTTAGATAATTGAGAGGGGGGGTGAATCAATTATTTCTAGTTATCCTATAGTCCCAAACTCCCAAATGTATATATTCAAACTTTTCAAACAAATTATCAACTTGGTAAGCTGTCAACAATAACTTTCTCTTCATCTACCAATTGACAATTAATTCAATACTATGTTTACCGATCTGACTAGTTATGCAATGTGTAAAGTAAAATAACAATCCAAGCACATCAAATACACATAACACATAGATTTGTAATGTAGAAACCCTGTTAGGGGAAAAACCACCTAGGACCGGTAACCCAAAATAATTCACTCTTTTGAAGTGAGCTCGGTTAGGAGCCAACCTTGTCAAAGGTTACAAAACACACTGTGAGTTATGACTTGGTTAGAGGATTTATCACTAACAGTTAACTCTTGACCAACATTCACTATGGGGTTAACAAGAAAACCAACAACATTCCTTGAATGTCATATTGAAATACAAAAAGACTATTAAGTCCACTCGGTTAAGATATTTTTCTATAACAATGGTTAAACTAATACAATAATGATATGATTCAAACACAACTAAGATTTGTATATTTTCAGATCTATGATAGGCTCAAAATACCTCCTCTGATCAATATTCACTTCAATCCTTCATATCCTCCAACTTATTTAGCTTAGTGAATAATACCTTGACACTTGAAAATGCCTGCAATTCATCTCAGTTCTACCTGTAACCAGTTTGATCAGTGGTGGATGAAAATAGTCCTTTCACACAAATTCCCTTATAGTGTCAATAAGCTCCAGACTCAATAATGAATCTCATGTCTCTTTTAATAGACTTCATAGACTGTTTTCTTATCATCCATTAGATTTTTCCTCTTAATCTCCATTGGTCCTTTTGTCACTTCAAGCTTCCTCGAAAGATGTGTCTAAAACACATTTCATCCTTCTCCATTTGATCAATCTTGAATTTTGTCAGCTGTTAGATCATCATAACAAACTTTATCTTTTACCTCAGAATCATAAGCAATTGTCCAGCTCATCAATTTAGTCAGTTGTTATAAACTTTATTTGTTTCTTTCACTTGGTCAATACCAGAATGTGTCGGTGAATACCTGCTCAGTTAATACTATACTCAATATACACTATACTAGCTCGGTGTATACAAAAATCTTCAATTACCAACCACATTAACTTGTTTAGTTATGATCTACAATCCATAACAAAGTCATGTAATATAATTAATTCAACAATATGATGACATCGACTCGTCAATAAGATACCTAATGTATACCTTAGCCATATCTTCCATATTCATCTCATCTTCATGTAGATATCTCATTCCTTTACCATTTCTTCTTCCTCATATGTTTGTAACTATCATGATAAGTACAATCAAGACTACTTGACATCAATGACAATACATTGACTGATTTAATTACCTTACATAACACTTTAGTAACTCGGTGATCTCTAATCACTATCTTTTACTTGTCCATTCATTCCATCAAGATATTTAATCAGTTATAGGTTATCAAATTGATTCACCCCCCCCCCCCCCCGCTCTCAGCATCTCAATTTCCCAAATAAGATTTCCAACAGGCTTCTCTCCAAAATGTCTAAGCAACACCTTTCTAAATCATTAATGTCCTAAAACAATCAATGATAGATCTATTTCTTCTTTCAACAATTTCACTCTATTGAGTTGTTTTAGGAGCTAACATTTTTCTTTGAATCAAGAGTAATAATAATAGTTCTTACAGATCTAATCTCATGAATAGATAAAACTATAATTGCATATTGAGGCAATAAAGTTCTTAACACTTTTCTTACCACATCCTCCTCGGGAAGATTACCTCCAACACCTCATATAGAAACAAAAATTTCTTTGATTCTTATACTATATTGTTCAATGTTCTCAATGTCTTCCATCCTCATTTCATCATACTTTCATCTCAGGATATCAACCTTTTCCTTCTGCACATGTGGATCTCCGCCATAGAAAGTCTTCAATTTCTCCCACATCTCATAGGCAGTATCCAAATCCTTTACATCAATTAATTCTAAATCTAAAAGGGCACTTGCAATAGCTTCCATAGTTGCAACATGTTCTTGTATGATCTTGAACTAATCTGCATTCAAGAATCCTGAAGGGATTGTATATTTATTTAACCACATGATCCCAATACTGATCTCCCATACCTTTAAGATAAAGCTTCATTCGATCGCTCCATACTATATAGTTTTGTCTTGTGAATTTAGGACCTTCCTTTTGCATCATCTTGGATCTTTACCTCAATCTATTAAGCTTCACCACAATAGAGGACCAAATTTCTAATACCAATTTTTATAACCCATATCAGATTAATAAGAGGAGAGGGTTGAATCAATAATCTACCAATTAAACCAATTTTTCTATCTCATAAAATTAAACCAATCATTCACAAGAATAAATTAATATAATCAAATAAAAGTATTCATACACTTAAGCACATCCACACAAATTGACCCAAATATTTATCTTGTGGAAACCCAAGTCAGAAAAAACCATGGTGGAAAATAGTACCCAAATGATGTACTCTTATGAGTACAGCCTGTGAGGAGCTTAACCCTATTAGGAGTTTAAAACAACACTTTTATGTGCTACCCAATTAAGGGATTTAACTAAGACCTATTAGGTACTTTACCTTGTTAGGAGTATCCTTTCTAGAGGACTTCAAATAAAAGCTAATGTGTCACCTTGTTAGAGGATTTGCAATAGGGACCTTCTAGGATCCACCCTGTTAAAGGATTTTGACTATTGTAACTATTAGGAAACAACAAAAGAATGATCTGCAAAATAGCACAACATTTTCTTAATCAGATCCACTGAAGCACACAATCACTTCTTACCACACTAATATATATTGTGACATGATCGCAACCTTCTCTTTTCCACCACACTTCACCAACACATGATCAACACATAAAACTTTCAACTTCATCCAATATATAACGAACAATTAAGCCCATCGCCTTAATCAAGCCCTAAATATGAAATATATTTAATTTTCAAACTTCCCAGTCAAACCAAATGTGCCAAAAAACAAAATCTAATGTACAAAATAAATTTCCAAGACCGTGTTGGCCAACACATAGAATTTTGAGTCATAGGGTCAAACATACTTTGAGAAAATAAATGCTTCCTCAAAAATCTTCTCCACACACTAACATCAAGCAATGTGATATCAGATCATCACCTCCAATCATAAAGATAGGTTACCAAATCATTGAATAACTCAAATGAATTCACCACAACCTCTACACTGATCACCAATCAATGATTCATCAATTATCGTTCAAGAACACAAACACTTCTCCTAGTAAATAATTTTGACTCTTTTCACTGATCACCTATCCTTCACTTTGGTCATCTAAATTAGTTGTGATTGTAACCATAACTATTAAATATTTTTATCATACTTCACCTTCGATCGCATCTCATAATGCATAAAGGATTTGACAAATAAATCAAATCACCTATCGCATGTCACTGACTATTCTATGAATTCCACTAATCAAACTTCATTCAATCATAACCACCTTACCGATCAATATCAATAGTAGTGTTCATGCATATGATATGAAAAGACATCTCCAAGTCTCCCAAAAGAATAGCTACAATTTTAAACTTACCGCAACACCTGGATCAACATACTTATACTTGGAAACCATACTAGAAACACTAAGTCAATACTTGACATCAATGACAACTCAATAATTGACCATCATGAAATCAAATCTATATCATTACAACCCCTGAACACACTTATCATCACTGCATCAATTATGCCAATAGATCTGTTGACACCAAAATTTTAAGGTTCTAAATGGACAGGATGTCAAGGAAGTATGATGTTAAATTTTAGTTTTATACCATTTGCTTATATTGAAAAAATTAAAATGATAAAAGAGCAAATGTATTTTCATTTATTAGGTTGTTAATTATTTTATTCTAAATCCATAAATGCATATTTAATTTTGAAAATAAATAATTATTGTAAAAATAAAATAGGTTGAACAAAAGGCGGCGAGAGGGAGTTGAACACTCGACCTCTCAAGCCGACCTTCTTTCCTACCTATCTACCCTCCTACCCCTAACCAGTTAGTCTACTTGTTTTCTTCGAGAGGGTTATGAAAAAATACTTATTTATCTTCATTTCTATGTGCAGGTGAGAAGTAAAAACAACATCCTACACAGGGAGTTACCTCTTCCCTAATTATCTTTTATAATTTAAATAATGTGATTACTATGTTATTTTGTGCATTTACCTATTTTCTAATTTTTAGGAAAAAGAACGGGGAGAGGGAGTTGAACACTTGACCTCTCGACCCATTCCTCTTCCTACTTAACTACTCGACCCTACCCCCTAACCAGTTAGTCTACTTTATTCTTCGAGAATGAGTATGTACACAAATATATAAATTAAAGAAAATATTATCTCTTCTTGAATTAAATATTAAAATTGATATTTTTGTGAGGGAGAAATTTTAAATTTTAGGAGCACTAATCATGGCTTCATTTTAATTTGTAGTTTCTCCCCAAAACCCTAAAAGTGAAAATATGATATAAAGATTAAAATTGGTAAATATTAATTTGTTAGGGTTTTGGTATGTTAATTCTGTCTTTTCCGTTTGATATTTTTACCTAATATAGGTAACATTAATATTTTTACCAATTTAGGTGAGTAGGTTTTTATTAAATTTTAATGAGGTACCATGTGTGTGTGTGTGTGTGTGTGTGTGTGTGTATATATATATATATATATATACATGGTACCGGTAAATATTAATTTGTTAGGGTTTTGGTATGTTAATTCTTTGTCTTTTCCGTTTGATATTTTTACCTAATATAGGTAACATTAATATTTTTACCAATTTAGGTGAGTAGATTTTTATTAAATTTTAATAAGGTACCATATATATATATATATATATATATATATATATTTTAGGGTTGCCATTTATGTTTTAATTGCAAATCCCTAAAAGGTAACTTTCTTTATTTATTTACTTTAATTGTTAGGGTTTTAATTATTTTATTTTACTAACTTTTATGAATAGGTGAATTCTTTTATAAATGTTTTAGGTTTGCTCTTAGAAAGATAAATCTTTTTAATCCCTTTATCATATATATTTTTTATAGTTATATTATTATTTTGTATTAAAAGGTTTTTATATTATTAAGGTAATTATTTTATGAACTTAATGTGAATTAACCTGAAGTGGATTGATTTCATCTTTAGGGTTAAATTTATTTTTTCATTAAGTGGATTGTACTCTTAAAGTACATTATGCTTTATTATGAATTAAAAGGATAATTGTGAATGTTATGTTTTTATTTATCACATTATATAAATCCTTCATGATTTAATTATTGTGGTTAAAATACAATTTAACTTTCATTTTCATTTTTACTTATTTATTCTTCTTATCTATTTTTAATTGATTATTAATAAGCAGTGTACATATGTTTATGCAAGATTAATACACTACATAATGTTTTTATTATTATGTTTGTGATGGACTAATATTGATTATTTTGTGTGTGCAGGAAATTAAAGAGTAAACTATTATGCACGGCACACATCTAACTATATGGGATATTTACCCGAATAACTATTGTTATGATTTGGTTATATACATTTAGGGTTAATTGTACAATTAGGTCCTATGAAAGGGCATGTCCTTTCATAGGAAACCATTGAAATTTATATTTATACTCAATCAATTGTAAAAACAAACAACACAATTCTATCATGGCAAAAACATATACCATCAGACAGATTGAAACTGAATGTCTCAAGATCTCATGCACGGATATCTGATAAGTGCTTATACCCTATTGATTATATAGTTTGTATGTTCAATTAGTTTCTTGGATTACTCTCTAACCAGGGTATCCTATTATGCTTTCTATTTTATGCATTTATTTATGATCAATTAATACAATTTGAATAATGATAGCATGGTCTAGGAACCTATTGTTGTTTCCTTTTGGGCTCTTTAGTTGAGTTAAAAACCATAGGACCTATTGTATTAATTGTTATAGATTTTGTTTCAAATAGAATCTTGTAGGTTGATGGTCTCGTTTTGCAGAAATGAGTTATCCTAAAACCATCTCCAGTTACTTAAAGTATTGAATGTATCTGACTCTATTTTCAATATTGTATCAGGCACCGGTCTATTTGTTCTTTTGAAATTGTCATTTATTTCTTTCTGTTGAATCTATTTCTAATCTGCTATTTTATTTACAAAACATTAAATTAGGGTTAACATTAATTCATAGCATTAGTATAAATATCTAACTATTTTCCTATTAGGATATTTAGGTTTCTTTTCTTCCAAGGATTGGTAACCCCTTTGGAAGGTTTTTGTTATTTATACACATAGTTTGTGTTGTTAAGTAGTGTATCCGATTTAGGCCTACCAGCCTTGGTTCAATCGAACCAGAATTGCAGAGGCATCTATTGTGCCTGTTAGTTGGCCTCAAAATTATCAACATTTTTGAGCCCCAACAAATTGGTGACTCTGTTGGGGACAACCTATCAGTGAATGTCAGTTTTAGAGTCTAGTTAAGTTGTGAAGACTCTACTAGGAGAAAGATTCAGAATAGTTATTAATTCCTCACAGGAAGTGAGGTGACGACTCTAAAATTCAATATCAAGTGAAGCTTATGTTAGGGAGAAGGTCCCTAAAGAACAATTCATTTTCTAAATTGAAACCGAAAAAGAGGAATAAGAAATCAAAGAAGAAGATGTTGTATGTATCTCCTGAAAAGCAACCTAACGAAGATAAAAGTTAGGAATTTGCTTGTGAGCAGTTCCCAACTTTAGACCACCGTAGCACAAGGAATGATAGTGAACAAAAGCAAAAGGAAAGGCAGATGGATGATATAGTTGAGGGGATGATTAGGTTGGAGTATCAAGATAAGGAGATGCTTAGAGCCCTTAGAAGACGGTCAGATGAAACTCTTAGAAGAATAGGAATAGAAAGGGAAAACCTTATTTCACCTGATGGAAGTGATGGCAAAAATAAAAAAGCAAATAATAATGAAGTCACAGATAGAAATAATTAGGTGCCCATCTACACTCCTTCTCACAGAAATAATAATGGTCACACTATTCAGAACAATGACACTAACCCTACGTTTCAAACAAATGATGAAGGGAGAACCACGGGAGACAACAGTGAATGGTTCAAAGTTTTTGATAATCCAATGTGCAATCTAAGTAACAAGAAGGGAAGTAATGATGGTTCCCGTGATAATCAGAACAGTGGTGAAAGAATTGGAAGAAATGACAGTGATCAGAAAAGTGATCAGGATAATGAACGTAATTTGAGACAGCCTTTGTGAAAAGCATATAGTTTATTTAATAATGATGAACATAATAATTCCCTGTATGGTGAAAGTTCACAATATTAGAGGGAAAATAATGACTATTTCTATAATAACTTTAAAAGTTTTTATGAAAAGAATTATGATAATGTGCATAATAAGAACAAGTATGGTGAGAAAAGGGTCTATGCCAGCGATAATGAAGTTTTTAATTATTCTCCACATGACCAGCATGTCAATAATTGTCAAACTAATGAAAACATTAACCAATATCAGATACAGGATAAATATTATCCCAAAGGGCATGTAAATGAAAATGAAAAACAAAATGATAATTTATATTATCAGAATCAATACCTACATTGGCAAGAACATGATTCTCAGTTTGCGCAAGATCAGGAACATGAGAAGTTGGAGAAAAATGAATATCAGACTGATAACATGTATGGAAAAAAAAAAATACCCAAAGCACACACGAGCAATGTACTATTTTAACACAGCAGCCACATAGATTTGCGTAGTCATAATTATTCAGTGCCAAAAACACAAGGTGGTGAAGTGTATTATTCGGCATGCTACAACCCGCCAACAAGAATACGTGAGAAGCCATAAAATAATTTGCAAGACCATCAGTATATTAAAAAAATACAAAGGAACATTACTCGGCCCTAAATAATAATCAGAATAGATGTGGAGATGCTACAGCAAAATACCACGTTGGGCAAGATATTGGAGGTGCTGACATGTTTCAACATTATGCATAAGACATACATCATTCACGTGAATAGAAATATGATGTTCAGAAACCAAATAATATTGAGCAAATCCACTCACACCAGCAAATTGATAATATATATCCTCGAAGCCATGAATTATATGAACAGATGTATAATGCCAAATCTATGAAAAATAAGGAATGTGAGTATGATTATGTGAAAGGAAGTATAAATGATGAACGAAATCATAATAAATGTTTTTATAAATAGCACCGGCACATTAATGACATGTTAGACAAAAATAATGCTATGCAATATCACACTAATGAGCAGTTTGGAGCTTTGCGTGAACAGGAAGGGAAGATTGATGTGCAGCAAGAAAATAATTTAATGGAAAATAATAATGATGTGTATAACAAAAATATTCATAATTTATTAGATAATGGTAAATATTTTCAAGATGATATTCTTCATCCGCAAAAGGTTTCTGAAATAAATGGGCAGCCCCCCAATTATGTTCATGATTTAAGTGAAAGATCATCTTACCAAAAACATTTAGCACATCATCAAAGTCATTGCGCAGCATGACACCATTTGCAAGATAAAGAAAATGAGCAGCCACAAAAGCTTGAACTTGGGAAAGAAGGAGAACACGTCCAGAGTCAGACAAACTATTATCAGCAGTAGCATTCAGATTATGGAGAAAGAAATGTGCAGCCACATTACCTAATAAAAAATAAATAATACAATGATGAATATATTCATAAACAGCAAAGCAATGGTGTACATGTGCAAGTTCTAGACTCACGTTATCCACGTGAACAGCAACACATTCCTAATGATATGCATTGTGAAAAAAATAAAATACAAGACTGTAATGTGCATCAAATTAGTATGTATGAAGGAAATAATGACAATAAATATAATAAAGACCAGCAAACTAAGAACTCACGTGAGCAGCCATACTGGCTTTCTCTAAGCCAAATTGATATGCGACATAAAGAAGCACATCGAAATAATAACGTGCATCTACTTGCGCAAACCAGTCATGAAAATGGTGTGAACCACCAACAATATGAAATGGGTAGCTTAAAATTTCTCAACAATCAGACAAGGTCTTATGACAAATGCATGACAAGGAAGGATGTTGTTAACAACATAGTGGGTTATGATACGCAACATGATGGGGCTCATGCGGGCATCAGGGCACATCTCAGTGGCATCAACAAAATAGTCACATGCAACATGATAATTGTAATACCCCAAAAATGGGCTATAAGTTCATTAACCTCCTACATCTACAAATCAAACAAAATCAACATTGAAGTCCTAACCTAAGGCACATCTAAACATCATCGAATCCTAATTGATTATCTTAAATTCTGCATCAGGGAATATTCCTAGCAATATTCCTAATTATCTTAATTATCTTTAATTTAATGATTATTTGGCGATAAATCACATTTATCCTAAGTTTGATTAATTGAATATTTTCATATTTAATTAATTAGATTTAATATCTTGCCACTTAATTATGTAATTAAATTTAATTATATCTATTATTAATTGTATTATTTAATTTTGACAATAAATCCAATATCCTATGAATAATTGATTAAATTCTTATTTAATTGATTAAAGCAAGTTGTCATTATTTAATAATATAGTTTTTAATAAAAGTTTGATTAAATAATTGATTAACCCATAAATCAATTATTTATTTTCAAAAATCAGTTAAGTTGAGAATAAATCACTTTATTTATTTATTAAATCATAATTATCCATGTGCATATTCAAGGACCAGTTAAACTCAAATTGGAAAATCAATGCAAGTTGTTAGCTTTTTGAAACTCAACATCTTTTTGAGTTTTAAAGTTGATCTAAACTTCTAATTCGAGTTGAACTGTGCTTTTGCATGATTTTTGTGACTTAATTATCTTTATTTAAAAATAACTCAAAAATCAACCTGAGTTATTTGAGTGATTTATGGCTTTCTTCCATGCACCTCCAAAGCCTTGGATTTCTATAAAACCAAGGCTCAACTCTTCATAATTCATCTCGCAAATTGCAAACTTAGTCTACAAGAATCATAGCATATCAGATTTGGAGAATTTGCACAATTGGAGCTTGAAAGATAAATTTGAGGATTCAAAGCTTTGTGTGATCAATTTCAAATTCATAGCTTTCATATTATTGTTAGAATTTTCATTCTCATATCATATCATTTCTAGATTAGCATTGCATATCAATTTTCATATTAGCATAGATTCATATCAGTTTTCATCATATTATTGCATAGAAAATATCAAAAAAATAGATTAATTGCATTCATATTTCATATTAGTTTGGCATTCAAATCCTTCATTTAGGTGTCGTCTAGGTCACTGATCTCGATAACAATCTAAGAACATTAATCTCACACCTACTAGAAGGCAGTAAATCGCTTGGTTAGAGTAGATTTCAATTTTGCATGATTTTGATTATAGCTAACCTTTAATGTTTTACTGAAGTGTTGTGTCTACAGATCAGGTACAATTTTCACACACACATTTCTGGTGCCCACCGTGGGGCCCTGAAACGGGTTTCCAATTCAATTCTATCAATTTCTATCTTTTTCTCCTCAGTTTCTGTGCAAAAATATGATTTTTATTTTTTGTCCGTACAATCTTCATACGAGTTTTTGACAAAAGTCATATGATTTTGAACCCACTGTCGTACGACAGTTGACCGAGTGTCATTTCATCAGGCACCCACTATCATTTGGAGGCTGGATCATCATTTCATCAGACACCCAGTGTCGTACAAGTTTCTGGACTATCATCTGGTAATAGACCCAGTGTCGTATGAGTTTCAGCATCAGGTTTCAACTATCGTCTGGTAACAGACCCACTGTCATACGAGTTTCGGTACCAGATTTCAATTGTCATTTCATTTTTGCAGGCAGTTTGTCAGATTTGATTTTTGGATTTTGACTGACAGCTAACCCTACCAATTGAAATTTACTATTTCTGATTGATTTCTGCTAGTTTTGATTGGAAAAAGTGCAAGAGTTGCTCAAAATTAGGTAAACATCTACTAAGCGTGTTGCGAGGATCTCAGGTATTCCACTTGTACTGATAATATTTCAATTTGGGGCTTAAAATAAATCTCTCGTGTGTCTAGCTTGGGTGATTCTTTTCATGCTTTTGTTTTACACACTTGCATAATTGATACTAGGTTGTGACCCCTTAAGGATTCATTAAGTAGTCTCAGATACTTGTGATTGATGTTGATTGCTATCTTGGGTTATTGGACTCACTAATCCATCGGCCCCTCATTCCGCCCTGTGGTTGCAATCTCAGCGCCATAAAGGGGAGGGGTCAACAAGACAGAAGCGTTAAGTGTTCCACTTGGCAACCCTTTTGTGCTTTTAGGAACTCACTTGTTTTCTAAGTTGGGGACTCATTTTCAGCTTGTGTGAGGTGTTAAGTGTTCCACCTTGTGGACTCATCTTATATTCACTTTAAGCGTTAAGTGTTCCTCTTTCTGCTTTTTGGATACTTTTGGTAGATTTGCTTTTGGAAACATACATTTGTGCTCACATAGTAATTAGGCCCTATGAACACTATTCATGATTCTTGAGGGATTGGATTCCCAGTGAAATCCTTCTTGATGATAGAATCCTTGTAGGTAGGGAGGATACTTAGTGCGTTTCACATTCAACTTGGTTAGTGTGTCTTCTCTTATTGATTGATACATTCTCTCCCAAGAGAGGTTGATAGATCATGTGGGGTAGACACCACAAGCTTTGGTGAATCAAAATTGGTTAGTGCATCTTCCCTTATTGATTGACACATTCTCTCTTCGGAGGGGTTGATAGATCACGTGGGGTTGATATCATAGACCTTGGTGAGACAAACTTTGTCTTAGCGTGTTAGATTAATCTGCTTGCTTTGTTTGGGTTAAAAGTGAAGAGGTATCAAAACCTTAGATCTAGAGCCAAGTCCCCTTGTGGTATCATACTATGAGTCACCTTTAGAGAGGGTTAACCATAGCGTACAATCCCTTCACAAGGCAAACTGTGTGGATGAAACCTCAAGCGGTAATAGCCATTTTCACCGTGGTAGTGACAACCGCTATATAAATGTCCTTGTGGAAGAAATCTCCATGGGTATGGTTCATTGTTGGGTTGTCAGATCTCCCTAGCAGCTCCTGAAGATTAAGTTCTCAGACTGTGTCAAAACCCTGGTTCACCGGGATTGGAGTTCAACCCTTTGGATCATAAAAGTTGCAGAGTCAAACCATTACTAAAAACCCTAGCGAGGCCAAATTTTCATTTTATAGGGTATATGTGCATTATCGCAAAACATTTTTGGAACATACACAATTAGCGCTTCTGAGGATTAGAATGAATAAGTCACTTGATTGTTCATGTGCAAGGTTGCTTTTGCCCTTGTTCATTGTTTTCAGACATACTTGAAATCACTTGCTTGTTATTTTGTGTGCTTGTTTATCTATCTGGTTATTGAAAATAGACAAATCTATCATGATCCTCAAATCTAGACATTGAAATTTGCAAACAATTCAAATTTGAAAACTCAAAATTTGCAAAATCTGAAGTAAAATCCTTTTCTGGAGTCAAAAGTCATCTCAGGAGGTCAGAAAGTCATATGAGTTTCCATCAAGTGTCATTTCATTACAACCCATCTGTCATATGATTAAGTACCCAGTGTCGTACGAGTTTCCATGCTAGCAAATTCTCAAAGTCAAAATCTTGCAACTGTCGTATGAGATTTTCAACTGTCATTTCATTGCTACCCAACTGTCGTATGAGATTTTCAACTATTGTTTCATTTATACCCAACTGTCGTATGATAACCAACCCAGTGTTGTATGAGTTTTGATGCCAAAAAATTCTAAGAGTCAAATTCTTGCTTGCAATTGTCGTACAAGTTTTGCAACTATCATTTCACAGCATACCCACTATCGTACAAGTCTACAGAGTGTCGTTTGGGAAATTTTTGAAAGTTGTCAAAAAATTGTCAAAATTGCCAAATATTTAACTTTTTCAGCCTAATTTCAAAATCTGTCAATCAAATCATTGTGTCAGGAATAGAGTAGTAGCTAGTAAGAGTCCAATCATTTTTCCTAAAGTGGCCTTTTGAATTTGATTCAGCCTTCTATTTAATCGATTTGAGTCCTTATCATCCTATGTCAAAACCTTGTCATAACTATCAATCTTCAATCAATCATCAAAATGACTAAGTGTTGTGATATCTTGTCCGCTATCTTTTGGGAACCTACCCATACATCCAGGGCACAGTATCCTTCATCCACATCTAATCAAATCTTCAAATCAATCAAACCTTGACAAGGTTGCGTCATCTGATCATCTTGATTCAATTCATTCTTCGGTTATCTGGATCTTATTCTTTTGTTTCACTTGAGGTGAATGGTGGAGACTAGAGCTTCCTCTCACAAGAAATCTATCACCACTCTCCAAACTCCAACTCTTAAGCAACTCATCAATTCTAGTCTGTACGAGGATGACGGTCTTGGCAACTATCGATTGAAATCTGGTTACATACCTCCTCCATCAACTCACAGAGGTATTCAACATACCCCTCATCAATCTAATCCAGGGAGTCCACAAACTCCTACCATGTCTCAAGCAGGGACAAATTTTGGCTCTCAAAGAGCTCAATCTCAACATGGTGCAAATCAGGAACCCACACTTGAAGAAATTGCTCAATATCAAAATGATGATAACTTCAAACGAATGATGAAGCATTTCTTGAAAGAAGATAGAGAAGCATACTTTTTACAATTAGCTCATCAAGGAGCTAAACTTCCTCCCAACTTTAATGTTGAAGACATCATTACACATGAGGAAGAGAATCCACTCACAGCTATGACGAAACAGATACATGCTTTACAAGTCAAATTTAATAGCCTTGAGAAAGAAAAGGAACCCAAAGAGTTCTCCATGGAAGCTCTATGCCCTTTTCCTTTTGACAAAAACTTGTATATGCCACCATTTCCAAAAAGAGTGGAGATGCCAAAGTATGACAAGTATGATGGACACTCTGATCCTCAAGATCATGTCAGATAATTTTGTACGCAATCAATGGAGTTCATGCATGAACCAACCTATCTGATGCGTCTCTTCCCTCGATCTCCAGGGGGAGCAACCATCCACTGGTTCTCTAGACTGCCTTCTACTATCAAAACTTTTGAGGAGTTGATCAAATTGTTCTACTAGCAATACTCCTACAATAGTCAACATCCAGTCACCATGATTGATATCTGTAATCTCAAGCAATACCCAGGGGAACCATTCCTAACATTTCTCAAGAGATGGAGGAAGAAGTTCTCTCTATATGCCAGACCTATTCCAAAAATAGAAAAATTGGAAATCTTCATCAACAACCTTGTTCCAGAAATCAATTATCCTCTACAAATGCAAGATCATACATCTTTTTGATAAGATGGTGGATAATGCTATCAAAATCAAAAAAGTTCTTGTGAAAAAAGGAGAAATCACACTTCAAAAAGACAAGTACGAATCAAGATCCAGTTCTAAAGACAAGAACAAAAATTGGAACAAGAACAAAGGCATCATCATAGATGGCATTGTTGACACTGTCCGTGCCCCATCAAAGGCACCAGCCTACAATCTCACTCTTGGTACTCAAGCCATTAAAGCTTCAGAACAAAATTCTTCTCAACCATCTCAAAGGAAGCTAGAATTCAAAAAATGGGATAAACATCAAAAATTTACTCCTCTAGGAGAGTCTTTAGAATCAGCTATGAAAACTCTACTAGCTGATAACATCATCTCATTACCACCAATCTGACTGAATGATCAGGACCCTAAATCGATATGGTGGAAGGAAAATGAATTATGTGATTTCCATTGGTATAAAGGTCACAAAACTAGTAGTTGCTACCACTTGAAGCATACCATTCAAGATCTGATCGATAATGGAGACATCACAATTGACAATCCCAAAAGCAATCACGATCATACAGCATTCATAAAACCCTTTCTGAAACATGGTCAAGAAGTTTCAACTTCTCAGCCTAATATGGGGGCAAAAGTCAACTATGCCTACCCTAGAAATAATGCTGTCATCAATATGGTTGAACCATGTCTCCCTGAAAGTTGCAATGTCATCACAATTGTACAAAGAGACAGAGATCATTCCTCAGCTAACATAGTTACTTGATCACAAGCTCAAACGCATCTGAAAGGACAAATCCCAGATTCATCAAATGTCCCTAAGGTGCCCTTCAATCTTTCATTTGCTTCTAAACAGAAGGCTGCTTCCAAATCTTCCAATCCAAAGGATACGAGGCCTACATCTTATAGCATTGTTCAATAACTCCAACACACTAATGCAAAAATCTCCATGTTTGAGTTGCTTTGAATATCTCCAGCTCATAGAGCCATTCTAGATAAAGCTTTGCTCGGTTCCAATGTTCCTGATGACCTTGATTTAGATAGGTTCCAGACTATGGTTGGACATCTTACATCTCCGCAATATATCTCCTTTTCAGAGGAAGATGACAACTCCTTGAGTCACCCACATAATCAGCCTTTGCATATAGAAGTCTTGATCCAGAACCGTAGAGTCAAACATGTGTTGATAGATGGGGGCGCTGGCCTAAACATTTTTTCTTACAGCTTGATCACACAATTGGGATTTTCAGAATTGGCTATTGATCCTAGAAAGAAAATAACTATCAAGGCCTATGATGAACAAGAAAGATCTTCTAAAGGCACCATTGTCTTACCTATCAGAGTGGGTCCAGTTATCAAAGATACCATTTGTCAAGTGCTTGATCTACCTTTGGCCTAAAATGTCCTTCTAGGGAGACCATGGATACATGAAATGCAAGCTATTCCTTCTACGTACCATCAATGTTTGAAGTTTCCTTATGAAGGAGTAGAGGTTAATATCCCCGTAGATCTGAATACAACTTGCAACACCTTGAAGGAAAGTGCAGATAAGCTTGTACCTAATAACAGAGAATCTTCCATTGAACCAACTAAGGAAGCATCCACATCTAAAATGGAAGATCTTGCAAAAGAGGTTAATATCAAAGAAAATGGTATGGGAGAATATACTATCGAGCCAGTCTTATCTTTGACATCTCTCCCTATCTCAACTAAGTCTTATGGGCAATCCTTGAAACAATCCAAACTAGACTCTAAAGAACCTCTTGAAGCATATAAAAAGAATTTTGTAGCAAAACAAGTATCCAAGCAAGAATTTGAAGAGGATGAGGCTGTGCTATCATGGTTGTACAAAGATGAACCTGAATCTCAAGTTGTTCAAACTAGTGACTCTACAGTCTCCAAACTCCCTTCCAAGTCATATGGTCTAGGAGATAAATTAATAGCTAAGATGGGATATTCAGGTAAAGGACCTCTAGGAATCAAAGGAAAAGATCTTGAGGTACCTCTCCCACATACTGGTAGAGAAAATAAAAACAATGTTGGCTTAGGCTTTAAGAAGAAACCCTATCACCTCAAAGGTAATTGCTCTCATGTCATAGAGTAGATCACACTAGGGGAACCTCTTCTTAAGAAAGAAGAAATAGAACCATTCGATAGTGATTCAGATAGTTCAAAACTCATCCCCTATGAAAAATTGCCTAAAAAGATCAAAGACCTTCTTGATGATAAAGATGATCCTATCAAAAGAATTAATGTAGTAGAAACACAAGAACCTACTATCAATCAAGAGATAGTGGCAACACAAGAACCAGCTAATCTTGAAAACAATCAAGAAGAGGGAAGTGGTAGTGATTCTAAGACAGATTCTCATGAGTATGAATACAAATCAGAATCTGAGGGTAACCCTTCTTGGGGTATTCACCCTGACTTTACTCATGTTCTAAGATTTCCTAGAGATCCTGAATCAGAAGCTAAATCAAATGACTATGAATGGGAAGCCATTCCAAAACTAGATGAAGATGAGCTTATCATAGAGAAACATGTTGATGTTATTCACCAATATGCACCTCAAACCAACATAATTCTAGAGTGAAACAATGAACCTATCGAGTTTGATCCACCTATGGCTGAATTGGACTCCCACGATGACATTGAGCCTATTCATGAATTGAATGTCTTAAGTTGTAGTATCACCTTTGAACTCGAGCATTAGGTTACGACCAATGATGACAGATCCATATTCGTAAACACTATCTCCCAATCTTTCCCTACTTTGACTATCAAATATCTAGAACTTATTGATCAAACCTCCACGAATTCGAGCCATGGTATTTATACCTTTCCGAATGACTATGCCCTTGCTTGCTACCTCAATGTAGTTGAGCCTATGAATACTTCCATTAGTGAACCGAGCGTTAGCATGACTGAGTCAGACATCAAATATCTTAGTCAGAAAAACAAGAGTAAAAAGAAAAAGAAAAAGAGTTATGAGGGTGAAAACCACTTTGTGGCAGTCTCAGAACCTACAAAAGTAAAAATAAAAGATGTATCCAAAGGTGAAAACCTCTCTGAGGTGCCTAAGGATGAGATATTTGATGTCCTTCTGATTCACTTACAGGACAGATCTCCATTTCTAATTGAGCCCACTCAATCCATCAATTTGGGTACAACAGAGGAACCACAATTGGTACATGTATCACAATCATTATCAGAAGAAGAGAAAAAAAAATTTACAACATTCCTCATAGAGAAGAAGATCAACTTTGCATGGAAATATTCAGATATGCCAAGATTGGATCCTAATCTTATAATGCATCATTTAACTATTGCTCCAAATGTCAAACCTGTCAAGCAAAAATTGAGAAAGATGCATCCTCACGTTGCACTCTTGGTAAAAGATGAATTAGAGAAGCTCCTAAATGCCGGATTCATCTGAGTTATTGACTATGCAGAGTGGATCTCTAATATTGTACCTATTTCTAAACTAGATGGGTCAATCAGAGTGTGCACAGACTTTAGAGATGTGAATAGAGCATGCCCTAAGGATGAATTTCCACTACCTAACATTGATATGATAGTGGACATGACTGCGGGTTTGGAGATGTATTCCTTAATGGATGGTTTCTCTAGATATAACCAAATAAAAATTGCTCCAAAGGACCAAGAGAAAATTGCTTTCACATGTGCATGGGGGCACCTTCTGCTGGAATGTCATGCCATTTGGGCTTAAAAATGTTGGAGCCACATATCAAAGAGCAATGACATCTATTTTCCATGACATGATGCATCGAACTATGGAAGATTATGTTGATGATACTTTAGCAAAATCTATGATTAGAACTAAACATCTAAAGGACTTGAGCATGATCCTAGACAGAATGGAAAAGTTTAGTCTCCGACTAAATCCTAAGAAGTGTGCTTTTGGTGTCACTTCTGGAAAGCTCTTAGGATACATAGTTTCAAAGAAGGGAATTGAAGTTGATCTGGCTAAAGTCAAGGATATAATAGAGATGCAACCTCCCATGAATATTAGTCAAATGAGGACGTTGCAAGGAAGAGTTTAATCTATCTGAAGATTCATATCACAGCTAGCGGACATATCACAACCTTTTACAAAAACATTACATAAAGGTGTGACCTTTGCATGGAATGAAGAATGTGAGAAAAACTTTAACCATATCAAGAAGTATCTATCAAATCCACCTATCTTGATGCCTCCTATTCATGGGAAGCCATTGATCTTATATGTCTCCACAATAGCCACATCACTGGGGGCATTTCTAGTGCAACATGATGAAGAGAAAAAGGAAAGAGCCATTTATTATATAAGCAGGACATTGGTGGCGTATGAAAAGAACTATTCTATGATTGAGAAAGCTTGTCTCACTATGATCTTTGCATCACAGAAACTAAGACACTATATGTTAGCTCATACCATGCATCTAGTAGCAAAAATTGATCTACTAAAATACCTACTAAGCAAGGCTGCCCTCACAGGTAGACTGGCTAAATGGGTCATGCTTCTAAGCGAATTTGACATTGAATATGTTGAAAGAAAAGATATAAAAGGTCAAGTTATTGCTAATCAACTAGCAGATGCACCCATGTTTGATGACACACCAATGCAAATTGAATTTCCAGACTCCTCTATTATGCACCTATCTTCTAGAGAATGGAAATTGTTCTTTGATGGCTCCTATACATAGAATGGATCTGGAGTAGGCATATTGTTCATAACTCCTCAAGGATACTCCATCCCAAAAGAATTCAGACTAAAATTCCCCTGCACAAACAATATTGTGGAATATGAAGCCCTCTTGAATGGTATGAAACTAGCAATTGAATGGAGAGTAACAGAGCTACACATTCATGGAAACTCTCAACTTGTTATTCATCAAGTCAATGATGTGTACCAAACTAAAGATGAAAATCTCATTCCTTACAAGAGAATGGTAGATGATCTTAAGAAATATTTCATATCTATCACATTTGAGAAAATTCCTAGAATGGAGAACAAGGCTGTCGATGCAATGGCAACACTATCTACTTTATTATAGCATCCTGAACATGAGCTACGCTACGAGTTTCTGGTGGAAGCACTATCTTATCCTGCATATGACTCCCCCAAAACCCACATGATCTACACTATTGTAGGTCATGATTCATCTTGATATAAAAACCTATTTTCCTATCTCCAAGACCAAATCATTCCCGATACCTTCAACCACCATGAAAAGAGATACCTTATCCATAATGCCTCCTGATATGTCATCATTGGTCACGATCTATACAAATGAGGTCTAGATGGTACGCTACTTAGATGTTTATAATAGGAAGAGTCTCAACATGCATTAGAGGAAGTCCATGATGGTATTTGTGGGTCACACTTGAACGGTTTAACACTAGCTCAAAAACTTATTAGGGCTGGGTACTATTGGCCTGAAATGGAGAAAGAGGCTATCAAATTTGCTAAGAATTGTCAAAAGTGTCAAGTACATGGCAACCTAATTCATGCTCCAGGGAGGGATCTAATCCCCTTTACAACACAATGGCCTTTCCATCAATGGGCATTTGATCTTATCGGGATGATTCATCCTCATTCTTCTAACGAACATACCCATATAATCACAGCCATAGATTATTTTACAAAATGGGTAGAAGCGGTCCCTTTGACATAAGCAATGAGAAAGCAGATATCAATGTTCATCTTAAACTATATCATATGCAGATATGGGATCCCTCATTCCATAATCACAGATAATGGTGGGCAATTCAGGAATAAAGACCTAGATGATCTATGTGCCAAATCCAAGATCACCCAACATTGGTCTTCTATCTACTATCCACAAGGGAATGGTCAAGCAGAGGCTTCTAACAAAAATCTATTAAAGATCTTGCACAGAACAGTAAACAAAACTGGCAGAGACTGGCATCTCATGATTAATTCAGCTCTATGGGCCTACAGAACAAGTATCAAAACACCTACTGGGGCTACACCTTTCACTTTAATTTATGGGTCTGAAGCGGTATTGCCTATTGAGGTTGAAATCCCATCACTCAGAATCAGAATGCATGGACTTGTCACTGATGATGACTACAAAGTTTCTAGGTTGCAAGAACTTGAATTACTACATGAGCGCAGACAAGCAGCGTATGATCATCTCAGAGTATATCAGAAGAGAATGTCTAGAGGCTACAACAAGAAAGTCAGACACAGAGAATTTCAGGTTGGCGATCTAGTCTTGAGAGAAAATCCTAAAAATCAATCCCATCGAGAATGCAAAGGGAAGTTTGAACCCAACTAGCTGGGTCCCTTTGTCATCACTGCTACTTTTGGCTCTGGTGCCTATCAACTCTCAACAACTGAAGGAGAACAGTTTCGAGAACCAATCAACGTTCTCCATCTGAAGAAAGTCTACACCTGAGGCATTCATTCTATGGTAAAATGTCCTGAAAAAATTATAAAAATTAGAAAAAGTCTTGAAAAAATGAACATCTTGGGGAAAACCTAGCAATAGGCACCTTGATGATTCACAAAAAAATCAAAAAATATCAAAAGTACAAAAAAATTGAAAAAATGAAAAATACAAAAAAATGAGAAAAAAAAAAAAAGTGCCTTGGTGAAAACCTGGAAACAGGCGCCTTGGTAGAAAAAATAGAATCTCTACCAAGATGGTGAAAACCCAGCAAACGGGTGCCACTTGTTTCAAAACGCTCCATCTATCAGCACAATCTTGGTCTTTCCCAGCTTTCAGTTTTGCTTTAGTTTGTACATATCTCCCGGTTTGTTTTTGCATTTCCAGTTTTCAATAAGTCGGTCTGTACACCAACAACTCAAGTGTCTGTATCCTATGAATGTTCAAACTTGGGGGCAATCAATGTCATATCCTATGGTCTCTAGTGTCTCTGAGACGTGTCATATCCAGTCAGAGTCCTTTGAAGCTTCATGTGAGTCAATCAAGTCTGTCTTGTCTCCAGAAAGGATTTTGCATCTACAACAACAATCAAACACAAACTGAAAACAATCTGTGCTTTTTTACATGCTTTTATCTCCTTGTATGCTTACTGATTCGCATTGATATTTTTTCATATTGTGTCCCTTCGAGCTCTTCGATGATGTCCTTTATAGGATTTAGAGAGTGATGACTAGGGGCATACTCTTTTCTTTGTCTTCTGCTTGTATGTGAAAATCTAACATCTTTGGAAATTCTGGATTGAAATGGTGTCCGATTGTAAGAGCCTCTATCTTCAATTGGATGGCCATGCGTACCTCAACCATTGATACCCAAAAAATTCAAGGAAGTTTGATCTAACTATTGTCTTTTTGAGTGAGTTCTTTCTCCTACTGTGAAACGCAATCTTACCTAAGGCTGTGAACAATAAAGGGTCACTACGGGTAATTCACATTGGATTTAGAATAATCTCTTAGCTGTTTGATGTGTTTGTAATGCAAGGCATATTCAGGTCATCATGACATTCATGTTTTGATGCTTATACAAATTGCTATATCAAAATGGACAAGATATTCAGGTCATCCTGGCATTTGTGCCTTGGTGCTTATATCTAATCCGACATTCTGAAAACAAAATCAATATTCATATGCCCATGGTTTCATAATCAGTGGGTGTTGTATTGATTCTTGCGCATACAAATCGATATTCATATGTCTATGGTTCCATAGCTAGTGGGCATTGTATTGATTTATCTGGTTACCTAAAAGTTCAATGATGATAACAAATTGACATATGATCAATGACTAGGTCCTAGGTCTTAGGTTGCATTTCATTTTGCATGTCTCTTTGCATTTTGCGTGTTGCATGATCTCACAACTGTTTGGAAACACTTCAAAGCTTAAACAATTCTTCATATCAATTCTTCACATCTAACATGAGCTGAGTCTCACTCGAAGGTCTCTTCATCAAACCGCAAGCAATAACCCTCCAGGGTTAACCATTCTTTTGACATAAGACTGAGTACTTGTCTTCATCAACCTGCAAAAACATATCATGTGTATCGCTGCATTTACATCTTATATCATTATCATTTGTTGCATTACATTACATTCATTGCATAAGCATAAATCATACATACATCTTTTCATAATCAATTACATTTGCATAACATCCATACATATGAAAGAAATCATTGCATTGCATCGATCCATACATACATTCTACACTAATCATAGCATAAGCATAGCATGATATCATCATAAATCCACATCATGACAAGTACACATGAAGTCACAATCAAAATATTGATCTCATATATATCAAGAATCTCAAAATGTGTCAGGGGTGCATTACTGGCACAATGTACGAAAGAATGAGCTCCAGAAAGCTATCAGAATCAGAATGGTATATCAGTGATAAAAAAGAACAGAATATATCAAAACATATACCAGGAATCAACTCTCAGCATGCTCCTCGGTATCTGGTGGAGGAGGTGGTGGTGCATCTGGTATGACCTCTACCCTCGGTGCCCTAGCTCCCTCTGAGGCTGCCATGTACTCAGAGTATGTAGGTACTCTCTGCTCAACAGGAACAACAGCATAGTATGCAGACACATAATAGGAGGCCCGTGAGGTCTGATGGGTCACCTCTGTCTATAGTCTTTGAACCTCTAAATGAAGCTCTACATGAAGCTCAGTGCGCTTCCTGTCTACCTCCTGAAACCTCTCCTCCCATTTGGCACTCTATACCTTTAGGTCCCTAACCTGAGCTCTGAGCTATCTAATCATCTCTGATGAAGTCAGAGGAGCACTAGGCTCTTTTGTAGCTACTGGCATCTCTGCATCCTGTGCTGGCTGCTCTGACTACTATCCAGCGGTCTCTAATATATGCACCTTACGACGTCTAACCTCCGCACCTAAATCAAAAGTGGTGTCTATCTGTGTGGGATCTGCATCACCACCTGCAAACTACTCACCTGCCAACACCTCATCTATCGCACCAATACTGCCCAAAGTACCCCTCTCACCCCTGGATCATCTATGTGACCCTGTGGATGTACCTATGGGAGAAGTAGATGGACAAGGAGGCCTCATATGCCCAGATGATCTCTGCAATGGAGCTGTCGCTCTCTGTCTGGGTGGTGTAGGATGCACTGCCTGTGGTCTCGGGTCCTGTACCATAGGAGCACCTGTAACATCCATTGCCTCCTCCATGGAGGGTATCAACTCCGTAGGATCTGAGAATCTATGGATGGGATGATTTGCAAGCCACGCAATGTATCCGTCTGTCACTCCTGCATTAACAACCTGTGGCTGGTAGTCCCAATCTTTGCCTATAATTGCACTGTACTCCTCTGCACATAAGGAATAGGAGAGCCTCGGTGTCCATCCAAGACCGATCTCACGCACAATGCGAGCATATGCAGTGTACTCTTGTGGAGTATCCTATCTGTGTCCATATTGACGCCACACTCTGCTAATCACAAATCTCTCCTGAACAGTGGGAGAGCGGCCAATAAGCACTCGACTCTGAAAAAGAAAACTATACTGCTCCCTCGCAATGGGCCAGACCTCTATCTGCAAATATGGCCTCTAATGAACAAAAGTCATGTCATCTAGACATCGTCAAAAGTACTCGGTATGACCCATCCAGACCTGTGTGACATAACCAACATATGTATATATCACTAGCTCCTGGGGCTGCCGCTGTGTCTGAAAAACTAGTCTCAATACTGGGATATGCTCCCAGGCCCATATCTGTAATACAAGAGCTCCTGAAGCAAAGCTCTTGCAATCCTGATAAATGATCTCATGCATCTCTGAAAACATATGTGCCAAGAGGCACTGACCCCAGGCAAGCTTAGTGGGCGTAGCCATAAGAAGTGCTACCATCGGAGCCCATCACATCAGAAAGTCATTCTACTGACGGCCTGGCATGATAAGCTCCTCAATCATACTAGCAATAATGCACTCTAAACGGTGCATCTGACCATATCATTGTACAAGGGTCTCCCAGGAAATGGACCCCATCAACTGTGTATCATCTCCAAATAGATGCCTAAAGGCATGAAGACCACCCTGACCAGAACTCACATACTCAGGATGTTGAATGCTATGAAATGGAATGTGCAGTATCCTATAGATGTCCTCTAGAGTCACAGTCATCTCTCCAGTAGGTAAATGAAACGTCTGTGTCTCTGAATGGAATCTCTCCATCAAGGCAGTCAAAAGGCCATGATTTACCCTAATGTCAGGTAAATGAATCAAATACTCGAATCCACAGGCAACAAGATGAACCCTCATCAGGTCCGGAAGTGCGACACATAATCTCTGGGTCGCCGGGTAGGAATGTCGAACGTGTACATCTGGATATGTCACCTATATCATACAAAAATAGGACATTCTATCAGAAATTGGGTTCAATAACAGGCTAATAGTACAAAAATTGGACAGTCAGGTACTTCAGAAGGTAGGTCAACCAGTCAGATATCAGCATCAGGCATCAGAAAAGTCAAAATATGGCCCTAAAAGTCATTTTTCAACACTCTATTTTTCATACAACAGTCCAGACTGGCATCAAATGTCGTACGACACTCCACAGTAGACCAAACGACACTCCATGGTCATACGACACTACGCCCAGGATCTCGAGGGACCTGGTGAAATGTCATACGACACAAGGGTCCCTCTCATACGACACTTGGGTGGACTTGAAATGACAAAGGAAATTCAAATGAAGTGTTGTACAAGTCTGGGTTGAGACTCGTATGAGTTTTCAAACATGCAAAAATTAAAAAAGCAAAACACGTACGAAAATTTTTTTAAAATGCTATGAAACATAAAAAAAATTGCATTTTCAGAGGGGCACAGAGGTCCACCTACCAGATGTCCATACTGTCGGGGTCTCTGGTATCTCCGGCTGCACTCAAATCGATGCAAACTCACAGGAACCTTTAGATCTCATTGTTCTGCCATTTTCTTGCTTAGAGGGCTCGACACAATTTCCAAAGTCAAATGGTTGAAATGAATTGAAAATGACCCTTCAGGCCTTTATATAGCATTTGACCTAATTTTCAAAAGTGCTCCATTTTTCATGAAAATTGCACCCCTGGCTAATTTTGACGTTCTGAATCCATTTTCGGGATCAAAATTCAAATCTGAGATCATTCAATATGTCAAAATCATGATTTAAAAATTTTGGGCCCAGGACGGTCTACTGCTTGCATATTCGACCTTCGATCATCACAGAAATCTAGTATTCAACTTAACTGATTATCTTACATCAAACTATCAAAATTTCAACTTGGTCAACTATGGTCAACTCATGGTTTAACCTAGTCAAACTTGGTCTTTTGGGACCTCTCAATGATGCAAAATGCATTCTCAAACGTATATAACCACTTTTCCAATCAATTTACATGCTTCTAACTCTCAACACTGACTTTTCTTGTCAGATTTCAATTTCAATCCCGAAGGGGGCATGGTATTGCACATCATTCAAGTCTATAAATCTAATTTTATTTGGAATCTGTTATCTTTCATTAGTGATTAAGACAACAACCATGTCTAGTTGCTGATTCATCAAAAGTCCTCATCGCTCGGGGCAAATCTATCATCACTTGGGGCATATCAGATTCATCAAGATCCATATCAATCTGGTATCCGCCTAATCTTGTAATATGTATCAATTTTTGCAACCATCGGATCATAGTGTTCTTTCCTTGGTTCTTCAGCAACTGAATGGTTTGGATGTGATACCTACTAGTTCTGCTAAGACAATCGAGTCTAGAACCGGTCACTCACTTTTTAGCAATCCCAAGGTTTGGAATCAGGTGTTTTGACACTCTTTCGCAATCATCGGTTCATCACTGCTATAGTGAACATTATCTTTGGTCATTCAGGACCTATTATCTCCATATCAAATCAATATCAATCAGCTTCTGTCTCATATCAATTATCAATTTCGAATCAGTTTCATATCTCTATCAAACACAGACTTTCTTTGAACCATTGCGCTTCGCACAGTAATTCAAAGAGGGGCAAAATGTAATACCCCAAAAATGGGCTATAAGTTTATTAACCTCCTACATCTACAAATCGAATGAAATCAACATCGAAGTCCTAACCTAAGGCACATCTAAACATCATCGAATCCTAATTGATTATCTTAAATTCTGCATCGGAGAATATTCCTAGCAATATTCCTAATTATCTTAATTATCTTTAATTTAATGATTATTTCGCGATAAATCATATTTATCCTAAGTTTAATTAATTGAATATTTTCATATTTAATTAATTAGATTTAATATCTTGCCACTTAATTATGTAATTAAATTTAATTATATCTATTATTAATTGTATTATTTAATTTTGACAATAAATCCAATATCCTATGAATAATTGATTAAATTCTTATTTAATTGATTAAAGCAAGTTGTCATTATTTAATAATATAGTTTTTAATAAAAGTTTGATTAAATAATTGATTAACCCATAAATCAATTATTTATTTTCAAAAATCAGTTAAGTTGAGAATAAATCACTTTATTTATTTATTAAATCATAATTATCCATGTGCATATTCAAGGACCAGTTAAACTCAAATTGGAAAATCAATGCAAGTTGTTAGCTTTTTGAAACTCAACATCTTTTTGAGTTTTAAAGTTGATCTAAACTTCTAATTCGAGTTGAACTTTGCTTTTGCATGATTTTTGTGACTTAATTATCTTTATTTAAAAATAACTCAAAAATCAACCTGAGTTATTTGAGTGATTTATGGCTTTCTTCCATGCACCTCCAAAGCCCTGGATTTCTATAAAACCAAGGCTCAGCTCTTCATAATTCATCTCGCAAATTGCAAACTTACTCTATAGGAATCATAGCATATCAGATTTGCACAATTTGCACAATTGGAGCTTGAAAGATAAATTTGAGGATTCGAAGCTTTGTGAGATCAATTTCAAATTCATAGCTTTCATATTATTGTTAGAATTTTCATTCTCATATCATATCATTTCTAGATTAGCATTGCATATCAATTTTCATATTAGCATAGATTCATATCAGTTTTCATCATATTATTGCACAGAAAATATCAAAAAAATAGATTAATTGCATTCATATTTCATATCAGTTTGGCATTCAAATCCTTCGTTTAGGTGTCATCTAGGTCACTGATCTTGATAACAATCTAAGAACATTAATCTCGCACCTACTAGAAGGCAGTAAATCGCTTGGTTAGAGTAGATTTCAATTTTGCATGATTTTGATTATAGCTAACCTCTAATGTTTTACTGAAGTGTTGTGTCTATAGATCAGGTACAATTTTTACACACACAGTAATGATTACTCAGTGGAGAATACATTAGAAGATAGCAGTATTCAAATAAATAATTACACATATGCAAAGGAAGAAGGTGATGTTAGGTAACCAACAAATTGGACTGCGCAACAAAATGATGAACATATAGAACATTATAATCCTTTGGAAAGGTATTATAACACGCAGCATTATAGTGGGTTTATGCCGGTTAGAGAGAATAGTAATGTGCATGCACAACCTCTAGCAAAAGGTGATATTAATTTTAATAAATAGCTAATTAAGATTCACAAATCTACGCAAAAGGAGAATGAGCATGGGTGTAATCATTACACACAGTGAGATGCCACGCAGCAAGCAAATTATCAAGTGAATGATCTGTATGAAGATTCACCAAAAATAGGTAATTTTCATCAGGTTAGTTGTGCACCACCTTATGAAAATTTTATCCAGGGTAAAAGAGAACTCGGTCATGTTAATATGCTACGTGGTAGTTACTTTTTATAGCATCATAGGGAAGATATGCGAGGTAGAAATAATGACGGTGAACAGAAACGCATTAACATCCATAATCTTTATAATCAAGAGAGGTCAAATTGTTTTAATACAAAGGATATGAATAATGTGCATAACCTGAATAATAGAGTGCTGGAATATGTTCACAGAGATGATCAAAATTTTGATGCACATAGAAGTTATCATGAGTGTGAACCAAATATTGTAAATTATAAAGAGACAAATAATATCCTTAATTATCATGATGTGTAGAATGAGTATACTAGTTTTAATCAACCTGGGGGAAATCCTACACAGCAAAATTATGTTCACCAAATACAGGGTTCAACACATCCGAATGGAGGCCAGAACTATACCTAGCAATATGGTAGGGGTACAAACTGGCAACTTGGAAATCCTATACAACAAAAACATCGACATCATGGAGGAGGGATGCCAAATCAAATGAATATGGCTCAGCAGCATCATGATGGCCAATGTGGTAATCTGGAAAATCAATACCAGAGAGATAACCCTATGCCCCATAACCAATATTTTTAGAATAATAATAATAGAAATTTATTTGATGTCAAATTCTAGGAAGTAAATGAGAGGTATAAACCATTAGATTTCTCAAATATAATGTGTTGTCCTGATCCTATACTAAATAAATTAAAGGCTTCTATTCCTAATTTTACTGGTGATGGGTCTCAATTAGCTGAATGGCATGTCATAAATGTCAAAAACATTGTTTATGAATTTGACATCACTCATGAAGATGTGTGCATGAAAATGTTAGTTCTTTCACTCAAGGATGGTGCAGATGAGTGGTATAGAAATTTGCCAGATAGATCAATTACCAGTTGGCAGAACTTTGTTGATCAGTTTATTGACGAGTTTGGGGATCACAAGGATCCATCCTTTGCAACTCATGAATTAACCACTATGAGGAAAAATATGAATGAAACAGTAAGGGAATTTAATAAGAAATTTAACAAGGTGTTGAACAAGATTCCAAAAGATATCCGTCCTATTGACTCTTTTCTAATTACCTTTTATTTGAAAGCTTTTGATGTCAAGATGAATTATGAGATAAGGTCTCATAACCCATCAACTTTACAACAGGCTTTCAAAATAGCATTGAATATCAAAAACAATAGAATAGCTACCGGAAGAATTGATAAAAGAAGTGATCCTAAGCTATTCGATCCTGCAGTCCCTAAAAAGAACAATGAAAGTGATAAAATGGATGAATTGGTAAGTTTAATGAAGAATTTGCAACCAAACAAAATCCATTTTCAAGAAGGAAGACATGACAAAAATTTCAACAGAAATGATAGGTACAGGTTACAGGACATGCCTTATCATACAGAATGGAAAGATGGAAGGCCTCTAAAAAAGCAGACAGACACTCCAAATCCTCTCAAGAAAAATAATCATTTCATAGGGGATGAGTTGTGGTGTGAAATTTTTAAAATGCCTCACCCTCAGGATCAATGCCTTATAGCACAAAAGATTCTAGAGGAAGAAAACTAGGGATATGAAGAGAGGCCTGTGATAAACGCTCTTTCATCCACACCCTTTTGGTCAAGAGATAGTGATGATTCGGATGGGGAATACATGCTAGATGAAAGCTACAGGAGGTTGGGATACCAATAGGAGCAGCAACTCTTCTCAGATGATGATAAGAGTCTAGTTATTAGGAGGACAACAAAAGAAGAAAGAGAAGCTTACACTATAGCAGTGATGGAACAAGTGCTTAGCAAATATCACTTGAGGAACAGGAATGTGAACTCAGGAAATGAACAAGCAGCAAGGATGTACAAAATTTTGAACAAGAATGCTGAGATAAAGAAAGCAAAGATAGATGCCCCTAAAAGGCAGGTTGATCAAACATCGAAGATAAGCAAACCCGCGGACAAACAAAGAAATGGTAAGGAAATTTCAAACTGTACTTCATTTATGTCGCAAGCATTATCTCAAGTGAAAATTTCTATCCCTCTAATGGAAATAGTTAAATTAACTGATTGCAGGAATGAAACGATCAAGTTAATAAATGATGTTGTTAAAAAAGATGCAAAGGAACAAAAAGATAATGAAGAATTACCAGTTATTTACCTAGGAACTTCTGTTAATGAAGATGCTACTAAAGTAGATCCTTTCTTTCTAACTTTATTGATAAACAATAAATTGGTTTAAAATTGTATGTTAGACTCTGGGGCAGTGGTTAATATTATGCCTCATGGGGTAATGAAAGAGTTAGGAATGAATGTGGATACTACTTATGGAAAGTGTTATGCTATGGACAATAGGTCAGTTCCAGTTATTGGAATAATGAAAAATGTTGAGTTTAAGTTCCCTTCGTGTCCTGAAAAATCTTATAAAATAGACATTACTGTTGTAGAAGTACCACCTAGTTATGGAATGTTATTATCTAGACAGTGGTCTAATTTAGTAGGTGGAAATATTCAATTAGATCTATCTTATGCTTCTATCCCAGTGAATAACAGGGTTGTAAGGATCGATAGAGAACCAAGATCTACTTACATCATCGAAGATGTTGATCCAAGCCAGGTTACGCACTTTTGCCACACCGACATGGAGAATTTTCAGGTAAGAATTCATAAAAACCTCATTGAAAATACTAGTCCTATTGAAATATGTGCCAAGGAAAATAATGATCTCATGTGGAAAATGTTTTTTGATGGATCATGTAGTAAAAATGGTAATGGAGCAGGTGTAGTGTTTGTATCCCCAAATGGGAAATCATTTAAATATTCCTTTTTGTTAGCATTTGAATGTACTAACAACACTGCAAAATACGAAGCACTCCTACTAGGTCTCAAAATAGAAGGTAAGCATGGTATCAAAATTCTTTCTATTTATGGTGATTCTGAACTAATTGTATCTCAGATTAGGGACAAGTTTATTACTAAGAATCATATCCTAAAAAGGTACAAAAATGAAGTGTGGGATTCCATAGAAGTTTTTGATGCTTTTTCAATAACATGGATAGATAGATCTGAGAATATTCTTAATGATTTCATGGATAACCTAGAAGTTAAGCATAATGATATCCCATGTGAAGATATTGTGCAGATAGAGATCAAACCAAGGCCATCAATACCTGATAACATTCATAATTGGCAAGTCTTTGATAATGATAGAGACATCATAAAGTTTCTTGCATGTGAGGAAAGGTATGAAGATCAGTTCATTGATTTAAATGCTTATGTTGAAACAATAGAGGAAAATGATACTTTATTTGGAAAAGATGTAATTCAGCTTAAAACTAATAAAATTCCTAAAGGACTTGTTACACTAGAAAAGATGTTTGATAGTAAAGAATTTGGTGATAAGGTTAAAATGGAAAATACTAATATAGAGGAAGTGGAAAAGATAAATTTAGGAAATGAACACACTCCTAAAGAAATTTTCATTGGTAAAAAGTTAACTCCTAAAATTAGGTCTAATATAGTTAGTTTGTTAAGAAAGTATAGACATGTGTTTGCTTGGTCCTATGACGATCTTAAGGCTTATCGAGAAGACTTGTTCCAACATGAAATACCCTTAAGAACTGATGCAAAGCCTTTTAGACAAAGGCAAAGACTAATCAATCTGACTTTGGCTCCTAAGATGAAAGAGGAACTCATTAAGATGAGGGATGCTGGTATTATAAAGCTGATTAGACACTCTACTTGGGTTTCAAATTTGGTACCTGTTAGGAAGAAGAACAGAGATATTAGGCTTTGTGTGGACTTCATAAATCTGAACATATCTTCATTAAAAGATAATTATGCATTACCAAACATGGAAGTATTATTATAGAAGGTTACAGGAAATGAATTATTATCCATGATGGATGGGTTCTCCGAGTACAATCAAGTTAAAGTTAAAGAGGAAGAACAATACAAAACAACATTCACTATGCCATGGGGTACATATGTTTATGCAAGAATTCCATTTGGGCTTACGAATGTAGGAGCTACTTTTCAGAGGGCCATGGATGTGGCTTTTGAGGATTTCATTGATGTTATCATGGTAATATATCAGGATGACATCACAGCTTATTCCAAGAAAGCAGAAGATCATTGCAAGCACTTATAGAAGATTTTCAAAAGGGCCCTTGAATATGGAGTATCTTTAAACCTGAAGAAATGTCATTTTGGGGTTATCGAGGGTAAACTCCTTGGTCATATAGTTTCCAAGGAAGGAGTCAGAATAGATCCAGAAAGAATTGAAGCAATTGATAGAGTTTAGATCCCTAAAAACATTAAGGGAATACAATCTTTCCTTGGGAAAATCAACTTTGTAAGATGATTTGTCCCAAATTTTTTAGAAATCATAAAACCTATTGCAAAGATGTTAAAAAAGGGTGCAATTATAAATTGGATAGATGAGGCTTTAGAAGCATTTGCCAATATCAAGAAAGCAATCAAGGAAGTGCTGGTTTTGAAGTCTCTTGATTTTTTAAAACCATTTCAGTTGTTTTCCTTTGCTTCTTTCCACACCATAGCAGCAGTCTTGTTACAGAAAAATGACGAAGGATATGAACAACCAATAGCATTCTTCAATAAAACTCTACAATTTTCTAAGCTGAATTATGAAATACATGAAAAGCAAGCTTATGCATTGGTTAAATCAATGAAATCATTCAAATCTTATCTAGTTGGGGCCAAGATCGTGGCATACATACCGAATGCAGCAACTAAGGATATCTTAAGGCAATCAGAGGTTACAGGAAAAAGATGTCGATGGATAAATCAAATTCAAGAGTTCGACATTGAAATTTAGATCACTAAGTTAATCAGAGGACAAGGATTGGCTAAGCTTATGGCAGAAACAAATTTGGATGCAGTGCAAGTAAACCAAGTAGATTTAGAAAAGGTGAAAATGAGTATTAAGCATTGTCCATGGTACATAGACATAGTATACTTCTTAAAACATATGAAGTGTCAAGAAGGTCTAAATGATAATTAGAAAAGAACTATAAGGTTACAAGCATCTAGATATGTGCTGATTCAAGGAGACCTATATTGGAAAAATAATGATGGTATCCTCCTATTTTGTCTAGACACCTATCAGGCCAAGTGAGTTATTAAAGATTTACATGATGGGGTATGCGGCGGTCATTTTTCAGCTAAGACAATAGCTCACAAGATATTGAAAGGTGGGTATTATTGGCCTCATGTTTTCAAGGACTATTATGATTATGTTAGAAAGTGTGAGTCCTATCAGAAGTTCTCTGGGAAACTGAAATACAATGTTGCTTTACCCCTTATTCCATTACAGACTGAAGAGCCTTTCAAAATGTGGGGAATAGACTTTATTGGGGAAATTGTAGATGTTTCAAGTGGAGGTCACAGATGGATATTGGTTGTGACAGACTATTTCACAAAGTGGGTTGAAGATATACCCACAAGGCAGGCCACGAGCAAGGTGGTCATCAAGTTTTTGACCAACAATATACTTACCAGATTCGGGGTACCTTATAAGATTCTTTGTGATAATGGCATGTGTTTTAGATCTAAGGAATTTTTAGAATTTTGTGAAAAATATGGCATCAACTTATCATACTCATCTCCATATCATCTGCAAGGGAATGGTCAGGCAGAATCAAGCAATAAGAATATACTAAAGATTATCAGAAGAATGTTGAGTAACAATAAAAAGGCCTAGGACTCAAAGCTAAATCTAGCTTTATGGGCAGACAGAGTAACAGTGAAAAGATCAATAGGTTTTTCTCCTTATGAGTTGGTTTATGGAAAACAAGTGAGGTTACCATTGAATAATCTCTTGCCAGTATACAAATTCATTCAAGAAGAAGAGCTTGAAGATGTAAACTTTATGGAAGACCGTTTAAGCCAGTTATCAAAGTTAAATGACATAAGAAGAATGGGACAAGAAAGGAATATTCATCAATAGAAACAGATTAAGACCTTGCATGATAAAAGAGCATTAGATAGACCTTTTAGAGAAGGTGATTGGGTATTGAAATGGAATGCAAAAGACCAAGACAAAGGAAAACATGGTAAGTTCGAGGCATTATGGCTGGGACCTTACATGGTAGTTTCGAAAGTAGGTGAGAATTCATATTATCTACAAGACACCGATGAAGTCATTCAGGAATTCCCTACTCACGGTCAATACTTGAAGCCATTTTTCTCTTAAAATAGGAAGTATTCTTTAACTTGTATATTACTTTTTTTATTTCATTTAAGCATCATGTTTCTTTTCTCACTATGGTCTTCTTTTCCAGAGATAACTAGGATCTCGCTGCATCCAAGCAAGAATGCACATCCCCAATTGGAGCCACTGTTGACACCGAAATTTTCAGGTTCTAAATGGATAGGATGTCAGGGAAGTATGATGTTAAATTTTAGTTTTATACCATTTCCTTATATTGAAAAAATTAAAATGATAAAAGAGAAAATGCATTTTCATTTATTAGGTTGTTAATTGTTTTATTCTAAATCCATAAATGCATATTTAATTTCGAAAACAAATAATTATTGTAAAAATAAAATAGGTTGAACAAAAGGTAGCAAGAGGGAGTTGAACACTCAACCTCTCAAGCCGACCTTCTTTCCTACCTATCTACCCTCCTACCCCCTAACCAGTTAGTCTACTTGTTTTCTTCGAGAGGGTTATGAAAAAATACTTATTTATCTTCATTTCTATGTGCAGGTGAGAAGTAAAAACAACCTCCTACACAAGGAGTTACCTCTTCCCTAATTATCTTTTATAATTTATATAATGTGATTACTATGTTATTTTGTGTATTTACCTATTTTCTAATTTTTAGGAAAAAGAACAGGGAGAGGGAGTTGAACACTCGACCTCTCGACTTGTTCCTCTTCCTACTTAACTACCCGACCCTACCCCCTAACCAATTAGTCTACTTTATTCTTTGAGAATGAGTATGTACACAAATATATAAATTAAAGAAAATATTATCTCTTCTTGAATTAAATATTAAAATTGATATTGTTTGTGAGGGAGAAATTTTTAATTTTAGGAGAACTAATCATGGCTTCATTTTAATTTGTAATTTCTCCCCAAAACCCTAAAAGTGAAAATATGATATTGTGGACTAGGCTATCTAGATCTGTTTTGAAAGGCTAAGACAAGCAAACATTAGGTTTTAATCTAACATTATATCAATTCAAAACAAAAACATCTAAGCTAAGCCACCTCAGATAGAGCCTAAATAGGTGCACCCAAGCACTGTTTGATTTGCTCTTGCTTAAGGGGATGTGGGTGTGCTCTCTAAGCACTTGGAGCATATTCTAATGCATACTAAGATGGATTGAGATTCATGAAAACCCCAAAAATGGCACAATATTGGGTAGAACACCCAAAATTGCCCCTAAGGCCTCAAGAACTCAAGAATGCTTTAATGGAGATTAAGCTACATGATGTTTATGCTAAGATTGATTTTAGACCAAATAGAGATGTGATATGATGCTATATGCTATGCAAAACAATGAAAGAAACTATGTTAATCCATTATTGCTAAGCTATGATGTGCTAGAAAGCTTGAAGAAAATAATGAAATCTAATAATTAGAATTGATTATGCTAAAGCTAGAAGTAAAAGAGCATGATAACAATGCATGAAGATGAAAGACTAAGCTAATGAATTGCTCTTGGAAGAGGGAGTATTTATAGGATTTCCTAAGAGCTTGGGTTAGGAAGAAAGCTTAGAGTTTGGGGTAAGGTTAGGGTCTTGAGTCAAGGGGATAAGGATGAAGACTTTCTAGAAGAGTCTAGGCTTTGGATGAGGATAAAGACTTTCTAGAAAAGTCTAGGCTTTCTAAGGATAAATATAGAATTTAGGAAATAAATAAAGTTTTATTTATCTCAAAGGCTTTAATGAGTTTGAGGCTCATTAGGGGTAGGGTTTGACTAGGAGTCAAAGGAGACTTAGATTAGCTTAGGGAAAGTAGGTAATTTCCCCTAAATGGGTTTAGGGAAGGATTAGGAAAGTTCTAGAAGAGTCTAGAGTTTTCCTAAGGTAATTTAGGGATTGAGGATTAATATTTAATCTTAATTAAATATTTTGAGTTGGGATTAGGGTTAGGAAATGAGGGGATTAGCCTTTAATCAAAATTAAAAAAGGATTAGAAGATTCTGGAAGAGGTTAGTGGTCTTAAGGAAATTGGCCAAGTTTTGGGCAAAAAAATAAATAAATTATTTATTTTGGGATTTTTGGTCAATTTATTAATTAAATAATTAATAAATAGGGGAATAATGTTTAAATAAGATTTAAACATTTTTGGGAGGGATTTCTTAATTAAATATTTTTAATTAAGGTAAAGGGATTTAATGACATAAAAATAAATTAATTAATTAAATAATTAATTAATTAATAAATGATGATGTCATCAGGGATTTTTCAAAAAATAAAAATACTTTATTTTCTAAAGGATTTTTAGGTGTCTACAGATATAAAGATTAAAATTGGTAAATATTAATTTGTTAGGGTTTTGGTATGTTAATTCTTTGTCTTTTCTATTTGATATTTTTACCTAATATAGGTAACATTAATATTTTTACCAATTTACGTGAGTAGGTTTTTATTAAATTTTAATGAGGTACCATGTATATATAAATATATATATATATATATTATATATATATATATATATATATATATATATATATATATATATATATATATATATATATATATATATATATATATATATATATATATATATATATATATATATTTAGGGTTGTCATTTATGTTTTAATTGCAAATCCCTAAAAGGTAACTTTCTTTATTTATTTACTTTAATTGTTAGGGTTTTAATTATTTTATTTTACTAACTTTTATGAATAGGTGAATTCTTTTATAAATGTTTTAGGTTTGCTCTTAGAAAGATAAATCTTTTTAATACCTTTATCATATATATTTTTTATAGTTATATTATCTAACTATTTGCCTATTAGGATATTTAACTATTTGCCTATTAGGATATTTAGATTTCTTTTCTTCCAAGGATCAGTAACCCCTTTGGAAGGTTTTTGTTATTTATACACATAATTTGTGTTGTTAAGCAGTGTATCTGATTTAGGCCTACCAGCCTTGGTTCAATCGAACCAGAATTGCAGAGGCATCTATTGTGCCTGTTAATTGGCCTCAAAATGATCAGTATTTTTGAGCCCCAACAAGATCGAACCACATAAACTGATTATGTACATAGCTCAAGACATATCTCACCTGTTCATCATCAAAATCCTTTGATAAATACACTGCATTAGTGAAACCCTTATTTACAATAACCTTATGTTCCTCCTTCAGTACCAAATTATCATTAGACAACTTCGTATACTAGTCAAAAATCACTATTTCCCCCAAATTTTCCATCTTACAATGGATGTAGGCCCTTACATCCTCAACATGCATCACTCCATAGGGCATGTCGAATAGGGCACTTGTTGGATAAACCTCAGTCGACTTGAAAGGATGTTTCTTGAATTATGGTCATGGCCTCTCAGTAACATCAACAACAACAAGTGTAGCCATGAATAAAATAATAGGTTTAAGCCTCGAGATCAGATAAATAGCTTTGAAACTGTGAAACTAGGGTTCTCATCGAGTAAACTTGAATAATGCTTGTTATTATTCACCAAATTACCACAAATACTTCTTTTGGTCTCTTAGATCGCCTTAAATCACTTAGTTTATCACTTCTATAGCTTCAATAATTCTCTTTGAATGCATAAATGAAAAATGAAGCTCAACACACCTTTTATCTACTCTCACAAACTAACATTGAATGCATCACTAGTTGAGTGTAACCATACACTACTTGACACCAAGAATCTTATTACCTTTAAAGTAAATCTTCATGCAATGCAACCAAACTTCATAACATACATCAATAAATCATTATGCATTTGAATATGCAAATAGATCTTACTACACATTCTTCTAGGGGGTCTAGAAATTGATCTATAAATACTTTCTCCCCCTAAGCCAATGCTAGGCTTAGTTTACTGATGAATTCTCCACACTTGGTGAAGTTGCAGATCCTTCTGATGGTTCTCTCATCCTTTTTCACCTAAATTTGATTCATCTAGTTTTTGGTCTCCTCCACTATTTCAATTTTCTTGCCTTTCTGATCATTAGACTAGTTAATTGGTTGACTTTCATTATTGTTCCTTGACCGACAAAACCTTGCAATATGTCCAATCTTGTGACAATGAAAACATGTCATTTCAGTTGCTCTCCAAGGTCTAACATTACCTTTGTTTTTCCTTAATCTATAGTTAATGACCATCTGACCATATTTGTGGCAATATGAGCATGTAACATCCCACTAGATCTCATTATGATAAGGAATTTGTCAGTTCATAAATGTTATGTGATTGTTCATCCTTATCTTGCACTTACTTTCTCTATGACCATACCTATTGCAATTGTAACAATGATCATTAAACACATTAGGTCAGTTCCTGTAAACCCTAAAAATCTATCCCATATCATGAAAAATAGAACATGTAGGAGTACTAGGCCTATTTCTGCAAATATTAGCAATTTGTCGCACCTTATAATAATTAAAACAAACAATTATGTAAGCTTTCTGACCAGGACTTCTTTTGGGTACCTTTGGTGGAGATTTAACATCTTTCTTGGTCTTCTTGGATGCATATGATTCTCCAACTTCATAACTGGTATATCCCAGACCAAATGTTTATCCATGCATCCTTTGATTCTTGATCTACTCATCAAGATTTACAAAGATCTTATTGAATTTTTTCAATAGGTCATTTGCAACCTTGCAACGTTCAGTTATTCTTGTAGTCTCTCATTCTCCTTTGCCAAAATTTCCTTACTTCTTGTCATATTATCAATTTCCTCTTGAATTTCTTGTTTCTCTTCATTAGTCTCATGGAGATGTACATGCAACGTACCAACCTCTTGTTCAGACTTGAAAAATATATCTATCTTAGCCTTTAGGGCATCCTCTACTACCTTCCTTGCTTCCTCTACTACTTTCCCTTCTTCCATCTTATGACCCATCTTAATGGACATAGCTTCCATTTCCCTCTTGATATTCTTCTTGTCCTTATGAAATTGCTCATTCTCTTGTGACAAACCCTTAGTTTCTATATACACTAAAAAATGACCTCATTAATTAATTAAATATTTATTATTTAATTAAATATTGACTTGATGAATTAATTAAATATTTATTATTTAATTAATATGTATTCATCTATTTATTAAATAAATTATTCAATTTATTTAATAGATCTACTATAGTCTAATTCTTTATCCTAAGTCTTCTAAATAGTCTATTAAAGTGATTTAATCAATTACACAATCACCTAAATATGACTAAGTCCCCTAGTCCACCTCATCTACCTAGTCACCTGACACATCACCTTGGCTAAGATAAATAATTATTATTAATTATTTATTAATCATTATCCTCACCCACACATGTCCTATCTTTAAGGGCTATGTGGCCTCATAAGACTTGGTCTCATGACTGTGTGTGTGAAAATTGTACCTAATTTGTAGACACAACACTTCAGTAAAACATTAGAGGTTAGCAAAAATGAAATCGTGCAATGAATTGAAAGCTAAACTAACTAGGTGATTTACTGCCTTCTAATAGGTGCAAGTATGATGTTCTCAGATTGTTATCGAGATCAGTGACCTTGATGACACCTAAATGAAGGATTTGAATGCAAAACTTGATATGAAATATGAATGCAATTAATCTTTTTTTTTTTTGGATTTTAGATGTAATGATATGATGAAAACTGATATGAATCTATGCTAATATGGAAATTGATATGCTAAAATGATCTAACAATAAAATGAAAACAAAAGTGATCTCACAAAACGTGGTTGATTCGCAAAGAAGCTCTGATTCTCCAGATAGCAATTCACTAGCATAAGTTCGCAAATTATGAGATGATTTGGGATGAGCTGAAGCCTTAATTTATAGAAATCCAGGGCTTTAGAGGTGCATGGATAAAAGCCATAAATCACTCAAATAACTCAGCTCAATTTTTGAGTTATTTTCAAATAAAGATAATTTAATTCACAAAAACATGCAAGTCATGCAAAAATAGCTTTTTAACTCAAATTAGAAGTTTAGATCAACTTTAAAACTCAAAAATGATGTTGAGTTCCAAAAAGTCAATAACTTGCATTGATTTTCTGATTTGGAGTTTAACTGCTCTTTGATTGTGCACATGGATAATTATGAATTAATAAATAAATAAAGTGATTTATTTCCAACTTAACTGATTTTGAAAAATAAAACAATTGATTTATGGGTTAATCAATCATTTAATCAAACTTTTATTCAAAAATAATATTATTAAAAATTGACAACTTGCTTTAATTAATTAAATAAGAATTTAATCAATTATTCATAAGATTTTGGATTTATTGTCAAAATTAAATAATACAATTTAGGAATAAATAGAATTAACTTCAATTAAATAATTAAGTGGTAGAATTAAATCTAATTAATTAAATATTTAGAATATTCAATTAATCAAACTTTAGGATAAATAAGATTTATCGTCAAATAATCATTAAATTAAAGATAATTATGATGATTAGGAATATTACTAAGAATATTCCCCGATACAGAATTTAAGATAATCAATTAGGATTCGATGATGTGCAGATGTGCCTTTGCTTAGGACTTTGATGTCGATTTTGTTCGATGTGTCGATATAGAGGTTAATGAACCTATAGCCCATTTTTGGGGTATTACATTTTGCCCCTCTTTGAATTACTGTGTGAAGCGCAGTGGTTCAAAGACAGTCTGTGTATGATGTTTGAAACTGATGATCTGATATGATATTGCAATTGATATGAAAAAAAAATTATGATATGAGACAAAGATTGATTGAAAGATTCAAAGATATTAAGTCCTGAATAACCAAAGATAATGGAAACTATAAAAGTAATGAACCAATGATTGCAAAGAAGTGTCAAAACGCCTAATTCTAAACCTTACGATTGTGAAGAAGTGAGTGACCGATTCCAGACTTGATTGTCCTTAGAAGAATCACGTAGGTATCACATCCAAACCCTTCATTTACCGAAGAATCAAGGAAATAACACAATTGAACCGATAGTTGCAAAAATTGATACAATTTACAAGATTAAGAGAATACCAGATTGATATGGATCTCAATGAATCTGATATGCCCCGAGCAATGATTGATTTTCCCCAAGCGATGAGGTTTTTTTTTTTTTTATGAATCAGTAACTAGACATGGTTGTTGTCTTGATTACTGAGGAAAGATATGATTTTACCAAAGATATGATTTCAAATTAGATTACAGACTTTGAATGATGTGCAATACCATGCCCCCTTCGGGATTAAAATTGAAATCTGACAAGAAAAGTCAACGTTGATAGTTTAGAAGCATGTTAATTGATTTGAGAAGTGGTTAAACACATTCAAGAATGCATTCTGCATCGTTTAGAGGTCCAAACAACCAAGTTTGACTAGGTTTGACCATGAGTTGACCATGGTTAAAATTTTGATAGTTTAATGGAAGATAATTAGTTAAGTTGAAAAATGGATTTCTACGATGATTGAAGGTTGATTATGCAAGTAGTTAATAATATAAACAATCTCAGATTTTGATTTTGATCCCGAAAAAGGATTCTACTTGTTGTTTCGTTGGAGGAACCTTCGTGTGAGATTTGGCTCTTAACAGATTTGAAGATGCGATTTGAAGAATCATTTAAGCATTGAAGTTCATTCAATCATTGTGAGATCATGCAAAGATGAAAAATGAAATGCAGAATGAAATGCAACCTAAGACCTAGGACCTACTCACTGATCATATGTCAATTTGTTATCATCATTGAACTTTTAGGTAACTGGATAAATCAATACAATGCCCACTAGTTATGAAACCATAGACATATGAATATCGATTTGTATGTGCAAGAATCAATACAACACCCACTGGTCAACAACCATGGATATATGAATATTGATTTTGTTTTCGGAATGTTAGATTAGATATAAGCATCAAAGCACAAGCGCCAGGATGACCTGAATATCATGTCCATTTTGATATAGCAATTTGTATAAGCATCAAAACATAAACATCATGATGACCTAAATACACCTTGTGTACAAACACATCAAGAAGTCAAGAGATCATTCTAAATCCAATGTGAATTACCCGTAGTGACCCTTTATCATTCACATCCTTAGGTAAGATCGCATTCACAATAGGAGAAAGAACTCACTCAAAAATATAATAGTTAGATCAAACTTCCTTGAATTTTTTAGGTATCAATGGTCAAGGTACGCATGGCCATCCAATTTGAGATAGAGGCTCTTACAGTCAGACACCATTTCAATCCATAATTTCCAAAGTTGTTAGATTTTCACATACAAGCAGAAGACAAAGAAAAGATTATGCCCCCAGTCATCACTCTCTAAATCCTATAAAGGACATCATCGAAGAGCTCGAAGGGACAATATATGCAAAAATCTCAATGTGAATCAGTAAGCATACAAGGAGATAAAAGTATGTAAAAAGAATAGATTGTTTTCAGTTGAGTTTTGATGTTTGATTGCGTTGTTGATGCAAAATACTTTCTGGAGACAAGACTGACTGACTGACTCACATGAAGCTTCAAAGGACTCTTACTGGATATGATACGTCTAAGATATACTAGAGACCATAGGATGTGACTGTGATTGCCCCCAAGTGTTAAACATTGATACGATACATACGCTTGAGCTGATTGGTGTACAAACTGACTTATTGAAAACAAACTGGGAGATATGTACAAACTAAAGCAAGACTGAAAGTTGGGAAAGACCAAGATTGCACTGATAGATCGAGTGTTTTGAAACAAGTGGTGCCCATTTGCTGGGTTTTCACCATCTTGGCAGAGATTTTATTTTTTCTACCAAGGTGCCTGTTTCCAAGTTTTCACCAAGGCACTTTTTTTTTCTCATTTTTTTGTATTTTTCATTTTTTCAATTTTTTTTGTACTTTTGATTTTTTATTTTTTTTTGTGAATCATCAAGGTGCCTATTGCTAGGTTTTCACCAAGACGTTCATTTTTTCAGGACATTTAACAATTTTTAAGATTTTTTTAGGACATTTTACCATAGACTGAATGCCTTAGGCATAGAATTTCTTCAGATGGAGAACGTTGATTGGTTCTCAAAGCTGTTATCCTTCAGTCGTTGAGAGTTGATAGGCACCAGAGCCAAAAGTAGAAGTGATTACAAATGGACCCAGCCAATTGGGTTCAAACTTCCCCTTGCGTTCTCGATGTGATTGATTTTTAGGATTTTCTCTCAAGACTAGATCACCAACCTGAAATTCTTTGTGTCTGACTTTCTTTTTGTAGCCTCTAGACATTCTCTTCTGATATACTCTAAGATGATCATATGTTGCTTGTCTGCGCTCATCTAGTAGTTCAAGTTCTTGCAACCTAGACACTCAGTAGTCATCATCAGTTACTAGACCATGCATTCTGATTCTTAGTGATGGGATTTTGACCTCAATAGGCAGTACCACTTCAGACCCATAAACTAAAGTGAAAGGTGTAGCCCCAGTAGGTGTTCTAATACTTGTTCTATAGGCCTAGAGAGTTGGATCGATCATGAGATGCCAGTCTCTTCTTGTTTATTAACTGTTCATTGTAAGATTTTCAATAGATTCTTGTTAGAAGCTTTTGCTTGTCCATTCCCTTGAGGATAGTAGATAGAAGACCAATGTTGTGTGATCTTGAATTTGGCACATAAATCATCTAGGTCTTTTTTCTTGAATTGGCCACCGTTATTTGTGATTATGGAATGAGGTATCCCATATCTGCATATGATATAGTTCAATATGAACATAGATATTTGCTTTCTAGTTGCTTGTGTCAAAGGGACTGCTTCTACCCATTTTGTAAAATAATCTGTAGCTATGATTATATGGCTATGTCCATTAGAAGAATGAGGATGAATCATCCCGATAAGATCAAATGCCCATTGATGGAAAGGCCATTGTGTTGTAAAGGGGATTAGATCTCTCCCTGGAGCATGAATTAAGTTGCCATGCACTTGGCACTTTTGACAATTCTTAGCAAACTTGATAGCCTCTTTCTCCATTTTAGGCCAATAGTACCCAGCCCTAATAAGTTTTTGAGCTAATGTTAAACCGTTCAAGTGTGACCCACAAATACCATCATGGACTTCCTCTAATGCACGTTGAGACTCTTCCCATTCTAAACATCTAAGTAGTGTACCATCTAGACCTCGTTTGTATAGATCATGACCAATGATGACATATCAAGAGGCATTTCAGATAAGGTATCTCTATTCATGGCGGTTGAAAGTATCAGGGATAATTTGGTCTTGGAGATAGGAAAATAGGTTTTTGTATCTGGATGAATCATGACCAACAACGGTGCAGATCATGCAGGTTTCAGGGGAGTCATATGCAGGATAAGATAGTGCTTCCACTAGGAACTCATAGCGTAGCTCATGTTCAGGCTACTGTAATAAAGTAGATAGCGTTGCCATTGCATCAGTAGCCTTATTCTCCATTCTAGGAATTTGCTCAAATGTGATAGATATGAAATACTTCTTTAAATCATCTACCATTCTCTTGTAAGGAATGAGCTTTTCATCTTTAGTTTGGTACACATCATTGACTTGATGAATAACAAGTTGAGAGTCTCCATGAATGTGTAGCTCTGTCACTCTCCACTCAATTGCTAGTTTCATACCATTCAAAAGGGCTTCATATTTTGCAATATTATTTGTGCAAGGAAACTTTAATTTGAATGCTTTTTGGATTGAGTATCCTTGAGGAGTTATGAAAAATATGCCTACTTCGGATCCATTCTATGTATAGGAGCCATCAAAGAATAATTTCCATTCTCTAGAAGAAAGATGCATAATAGAGGAATCTGGAAATTCCATTTGTAGTGGTGTGTCATCAATCATAGGTGCATCTACTAATTGATTAGCAATAACCTATCCTTTGATAGCTTTTCATTCCACATATTCAATGTCAAATTCACTTAAGAGCATGACCCATTTAGCTAATCTACCTGTGAGGGCAGCTTTGCTTAGGAGGTACTTGAGCAGGTCAATCTTAGCTACCAATTGTGTGGTATGAGCTAACATGTAATGTCTCAGTTTCTATGATGTAAAGATCATAGCTAGATAAGCTTTCTCGATCATTGAATAGTTCTTCTCATATCAAACCAATGTTCTACTGATATAGTATATAGCTCTTTCCTTTTTGTTCTCATCGTGATGTGCTAGCAATGCCCCCAGTGATGTATCTGTTGCAGAGACATATAAGATCAATGGCTTCCCATGAATAGGAGGCATCAAGATAGGAGGATTTGATAGATACTTCTTGATATGATCAAATTTCTTTTCACATTCTTCATTACATGCAAAGGTCACACCTTTATGTAATGTTTTTGTAAAAGGTTTTGATATATCAGCAAGCTGTGATATAAATCTTCTGATAGATTGAACTCTTCCTTGCAAGGTCCTCATTTGACTAATATTCTTGGGAGGTTGCATCTCTATTATAGCCTTGACTTTAGCTAGATCAAATTCAATGCCCTTCTTTGAAACTATGTATCCTAAGAGCTTTCCAGAAGTGACACCAAAAGCATACTTCTTAGGATTTAGTCGAAGACTCAACTTTTCCATTCTGTCTAGGATCATGCTCAAGTCCCTTAGATGTTCAGTTCTAATCATAGATTTTGCTAAAGTATCATCAGCATAATCTTCCATAGTTTGATGCATCATGTCATGGAAAATAGATGTCATTGCTCTTTGATATGTAGCACCAGCATTTTTAAGCCCAAATGGCATGACATTCCAACAAAAAGTACCCCATGCACATGTGAAAGTAGTTTTCTCTTGATCCTCTGGAGCAATTTTTATTTGGTTATATCTAGAGAAACCATCCATTAAGGAATACATCTCAAAACCCGTAGTCATGTCCACTATCATATCAATGTTAGGTAGTGGAAAATCATCCTTAGGGCATGCTCTATTCACATCTCTAAAGTCTATACACACTCTGATTGAACCATCTGGTTTAGAAATAGGTACAATATTAGAGATCCACTCTACATAGTCAATAACTCAGATGAATCCAGCTTTTAGGAGCTTTTCTAATTTAGCTTTTACCAAGAGTGCAACATGAGGATGTATCTTTCTCAATTTTTGCTTGATAGGTTTTATATTAGGAGCTATAGATAAATGGTGCATGATAAGATTAGGATCCAACCCTGGCATATCTTAGTATTTCCATGCAAAGTTGATCTTCTTCTCTATTAGGAATGTAGTAAATTTTTGCTTCTCTTCTTCTGATAATGATTGTGCTACATGTACCAATTGTGGTTCCTCTGTTGTACCCAAATTGATGGATTGAGTGGGCTCAATTAGAATTGGAGATCTGTCTTATAAATGACTTGGAAGAACATCAAATATCTCATCCTTAGGCAACTCAGAGAGGTTTTCACCTTCGGATATGTCTTTTATTTTTACTTTTGTAGGTTCTGAGACTGCCACAAAGCGGTTTTCACCCTCATAACTCTTTTTATTTTTATTTGTATTCTTATTTTTTTGACTAAGATACTTGATGTCCGACTCCATCATGCTAACGCTTGGTTCACTGATGGAAGTCCTCATAGGCTCAACTGCATTGAGGTAACAAGAAAGGGCATAGTCATTCAGGAAGGTATAAATACCATGGCTTGGATTTGTGGAGGTTTGATCAATAAGTTCTGGATATTGGATAGTCAAAGTAGGGAAAGATTGGGAGATAGTGTTTACGGATATGGATCTTTCATCATTGGTCCTAACCTGACGCTTGAGTTTAAAGGTGATATTACAACTTAAGACATTCAATTCACGAATAGGCTCAATGTCATTATGGGATTCCAATTCCACCATAGGTGGATCAGACTCGATAGGTTCATCATTTCGCTCTAGACTTACGCTGGGGTTAGGTGCATATTGGTGAATAACATCAACATGTTTCTTTGTAATAAGCTCATCTTCATCTGGTTCTGGAATGGCTCCCCATTCATAGTCATTTGATTTAGCTTTGGATTCAGGGTCTCTAGGAAATCTTAGAACATGAGTAAAGTCAGGGTGAATACCCCAAGAAGGGTTACCCTCAGATTCCAATTTGAATTCATACTCATGGGAATCTATTTCAGAATCACTACCACTTCCCTCTTCTTGATTGTTTTCAAGATTAGCTAGTTCTTGTGTTGCAACTATCTCTTGATTGATAGTAGGTTCTTGTGTTTCTACTACATTAATTCTTTTGATTGGATCATCTTTATCATCAAGAAGGTCTTTGATCTTGTTAGGAAATTTTTCATAGGGGATGAGTTCTAAGCTATCTGAATCACTATCTAATGGTTTTGTTTCTTCTTTCTTAAGAAGAGGTTCTCCTGGTGCGATCTACTCTATGACATGAGAACAATTACCCTTGAGGTGATAGGGTTTCTTCTTAAATCCTAGGCCAATAGTATTCTTATTTTCTCTACCAGTATGTGGGAGAGGTGTCACAAGACCTTTTCCTCTGACTCCTAGAGGTCCTTTACCTGAATATCCCATCTTAGCTATCAACTTATTTCCTAGACCGTATGACCTAGAAGGGATCTGTGGTGTTGTAGAGTCGCTAGTTTGAACATTGTGGGATTCAAGTTCATCTTTGTATAGACATGATAGCACAGCTTCATCCTCTTTAAACTCTGTCTTGGATACTTGTTCTGCCACAAAATTCTTTTTATATGCTTCAAGGGGCTCCTTAGGTTCGGGCTTGGATTGTTTCAAAGATTGTCCATAAGACTTAGGTGAGATAGGGAGAGATTTCAAAGATAAGACTGGCTCCATAGTATATTCTCCCATACTATTTTCTTTGATATTAACCTCTTTTGCAAGATCTTCCATTTTAGATGTGGATGCTTCTTTAGTTGATTCAATGGAAGATTCTATGTTATTAGGCACAAGCTTATCAGCACTTTCCTTCAATGTATTGCAAGTTGTATTCAAATCTGTGGGGATAGTAACCTCTACTCCTTCATAAGGAAACTTCAAACATTGATGGTGTGTAGAAGGAATAGCTTGCATTTCATGTATCCATGGTCTCCCTAGAAGAATGTTGTGGGCCAAAGGTAGATCAAGCACTTGACAGATGGTATCTTTGATAACTGGACCCGCTCGGATAGGTAAGACAATGGTGCCTTTAGAAGATCTTTCTTGTTCATCATAGGCTTTGATAGTTATTTTCTTTCTAGGATCAATAGCCAATTCTGAAAATCCCAATTGTGTGATCAAGTTGTAAGAACAAATGTTTAGGCTAGCACCCCCATCTATCAACACACATTTGACTCTACGGTTCTGGATCAAGACTTCTATATGCAAAGGCTGATTATGTGGGTGACTCAAGGAGTTGTCATCTTCCTCTAAAAAGGAGATATATTGCGGAGATGTAAGATGTCCAACCATAGTCTGGAACCTATCTAAATCAAGGTCATCAGGAACATTGGAACCAAGCAAAGCTTTGTCTAGTATGGCTCTGTGAGCTGGAGATATTGGAAGCAACTCAAACATGGAGATTTTGGCATTAGTGTGCTGGAGTTGTTGAACAATGCTATAAGATGTAGGCCTTGTATCCTTTGGATTGGAATATTTGGAAGTAGCCTTCTATTTAGAAGCAGATGAAAGATTGAAGGGCACCTTAGGGACATTTGATGAATCTGGGATTTTTCCTTTCAGATGTGCTTGGGCTTGTGATTGAGTAACTACATTGGTGGACTGATTTTGTCTATCTCTTCTTACAATTGTGATGACATTGCAATGCTCTGAGAGACAGGGTTCAACCATATTGATGACAGCATTATTTCCAGGGTAGGCATAGTTGACTTTTGCCTCCATATTAGGCTAAGAAGTTGAAACTCCTTGACTATGTTGTGGAAATGGTTCTGTAAATGCCGTATGATCATTATTGCTCTTAGGATTGTCAACTGTGATGTCTCCATTATCAATTAGATCTTGAATGGTGTGTTTCAACCAAAAGGAGTTATTCATTTTGTGACCTTTACCTCGATGGAAATCACAAAATTCATTTTCTCTCCACCATTTTGGCTTAGGCTCAGAATCAAGTGGTCAGATTGCTAGCAAAGAGATGATGTTATTAGCTACTAGGGTTTTCATAGCTGATTCTAAAGATTCTCCAAGAGGAGTGAACTTTCGATGTTTATCCCAAGATTTGTATTCTGACTTCTTTTGAAATGGTTCGGATGACTTTTGTTCTAAAGCTTTTATGGCTTGGGAACCAAGAGTCAGATTGTAGGCTGGTGCCTTTGATGGGGCATGGATAGTATCAACAACACCATCTGTGATGATGCCTTTGTTCTTGTTCCAATTTTTGTTCTTGTCTTTAGAACTGGATCTTGATTCATACTTGTCTTTTTGAAGTGTGATTTCTCCTTTTTTCACAAGAACTTTTTCAATTTTGATAGCATTATCCACCATCTTATCAAAAGATGTATGATCTTGCATTTGTAGAGGATAATTGATTTCTGGAACAAGGTTATTGATGAAGATTTTCAATTTTTCTATTTCTGGAATAGGTCTGGCATATAGAGAGAACTTCTTCCTCCATCTCTTGAGAAATGTTAGGAATGGTTCTCCTGGATATTGCTTGAGATTACAAATATCAATCATGGTGACTGGATGTTGAATATTGTAGGAGTATTGCTGATAAAAAAATTTGATCAACTCCTCAAAAGTTTTGATAGTAGAAGGCAATCTAGAGAACCAGTGGATGGCCGCTCCTCCCAGAGATCTAGGAAAGAGGTGCATCAGATAGGTCGGTTCATGCATGAACTCCATGGATTGTGTACAAAATTCTCTGACATAATCTTGAGGACCTGAGTGTCCATAATACTTATCATACTTTGGCATCTCCACTCTTTTCAGAAATGGTGGCATATACAAGTCTTTGTCAAAAGGAAAAGGGCATAGAGCTTCCATGGAGAACTCCTTGGGTTCCTTTTCTTTCTCAAGGCTGTTAAGTTTGACTTGTAAAGCATGTATCTGTTTCATCATAGCCATTATCAGAGTTTCTTCCTCATGTGTGATGATATCTTTGACATTAAAATTAGGAGGAAGCTTAGCTCCTTGATGAGCCAATTGTAAAAAGTATGCTTCTCTGTCTTCTTTCAAGAAATGCTTCATCATTCGTTTGAAGTTATCGTCGTTTTGATATTGAGCAATTTCTTCAAGTTTGGGTTCCTGATTTGCACCATGTTGAGATTGAGCTCCTTGAGAGCCAAAGTTTGTCCCTTCTTGAGACATGGTAGGAGTTTGTGGACTCCCTGGAATAGATTGATGTGGGGTTTGTTGGGTACCTCCGTGAGTTGATGGAGGAGGAATGTAACTAGTTTTTAATCGAAAGTTGCCAATACCGTCATCCTCGTAAAGACCAGAATTGATGAGTTGCTCAAGATTTGGACCCCTAGTAGTGGTTATAGGTAAGGTCTAGGATGCTTCTCCAGATTTCTTGTGTGAGGAAGCTCTGGTTTCCACCATCAACTTTGAGTGAAACAAAGAATAAGATCCAGATGACTGAAGAATGAATTGAATCAAAATTATCAAATGATGCAACCTTGTCAAGGTTTGATTGATTTGAAGATTTGATTAGATGTGGGTGAAGGATACTATGCCCTGGATGTATGGATAGATTGCCCAAAAGATAACAGACATGAGTTCACAACACTTAGTCTATTTTTGAAGATTTGATAGAAGATTGATAGTTATGACAAGGTTTTGACACAAGATGATAAAGACTCAAATCGATTAAACAAAAGGCTGAATTGAATTCAAAAGACCACTTTTGGAAAATGATAGGATTCTCAATAGCTACTGCTCTATTCCTGACATAGTGATTTGTTTGATAGATTTTGGAAATAGGCTGAAAAAGCTAAATATCTAGCAATTCTGACAATTTTCTGACAAATTTCAAAAATTTCCCAAACGACACTCTGCAGACTTGTACGACAGTGGGTATCCTATGAAATGACAGTTGAAAAACTTGTACGATAGTTGAAAAACTTGCATGATAGTGGGTATGCTATGAAATGACAGTTGAAAAACTCGTATGACTTTCTGACCTTCTGAGATGACTTTTGACTCCAGAAAGGGATTTCACTTCAAATTTTGCAAATTTAGGGTTTTCAGTTTCAGATTGTTTGAAAATTTCAATGTCCAGATTTGAGGATTGTAACAGATTTGTTCATTGTCAATAACCATATAGATAAACAAGCACGCAAAATAGCAAGCAAGTGATTTCAAGCATGTCTGAAAACAATGAACAAGGGCAAAAGCAACCTTGCGCATGAACAATGAAGTGACTTATTCATTCTAATCCTCAGAAGCGCTAATTGTGTATGTTCCAAAATATTTTGCAATGATGTACATATACCCTAGAAAATAAAAATTTGGCCTCGCTAGGGTTTTTAGTAATGGTTTGACTCTGCAACTTTTATGATCCAAAGGGGTGAACTCCAATCCCGACACACTAGGGTTTTGACACAGTCTGAGAATTTAATCAATCAGGAGCTGCTAGGGAGATCTGACAACCCAACAATGAACCACACCTGTGAAGATTTCTTCCACAAGTACATTTATATAGCGGTTGTTACTACCACGTCTGAAATGGCTACTACCGCTTGAGGTTCCATCAACATGGTTGACCTAATTAAGGGAATGTCCACTACGGTTAACGCTCTCTAAAGGTGACTCACAATATGATACCACAAGGGGACTTGGCTCTAGATCCAAGGTTTTGATGCCTCTTCACTTTTAACCCAAAAAAAGCAAGCAGATTAATCTGACACGCTAAGACAAAGTTTGTTTCACCAAGGTCTGTGATGTCAATCCCACGTGATCTATCAACCTCTCCGAAGAGAGAATGTATCGATCAGAAAAGAAGACACACTAACTGAGTAGAATGTGAAATGCACTAAGTATCCTCCCTACCTACAAGGATTCCATCATTAAGAAGGATTTCACTAGGAATCCAATCTCTCAAGAATCACAAATAGTGTTCATAGGGCCTAATTACTATGTGAGCAGAGATATATTTCTGAAAGTAAATCTACCGAAAGTACCCAAAAGCAGAAAGAGGAACACTTAACACTTAAAGTGAATATGAGGTGAGTCCATAAGGTGGAACAATTAACCCCTCACACAATCTAATTGAGTCCACAACTTAGAAAACAAGTTAGTTCTAAAAAGCACAAAAGGGTTGTCTGGTGGAACAATTAACGCTTCTATCCTCTAGACCCCTCCCCTTTATGGCGCTGAGATTGCAACCACGGGGTGGAATGAGGGGTCGGTAGATTAGATTAGAAAGTCCAATAACCTAAGATAGAAATCTAGATCAATCACAAGTATCTAAGACTGCTTGAATATCTAAGGTGTCACAACCTAGTATCAATTATGCAAGTGTGTAAAACAAAAGCATGAAAAGAAGCACTCAAGCTAGACACACGAGAGATTTATTTTAAGTCCAAATCAAAATATTATCAGAAAAAGTAGAATACTTGAGATCCTCATGATGCGCTTAGTAGATATTTACTTGATTTTTATCTTTGTTAAGCAATCCCACACAAGCAAGCAACAAACTCTCCAATAAGAAAACAAGCAAACAAGCAAACAAGATATGCAACGTATCTTCAACTTATGAAAACCCTAGGGTTAGCTCTAAAAATCAATTATTATCAGCAATAATAACCAGTAATTAACTCAAATGACAACTCATATCATTCATTGAACCATGTAAAAAAAATAAGTGCATACCTATCACAAAATTTTATTTTTTTTGCTACATTTGACCTAGTCAACAAGATCTGATTTTTTTGATATGATTTTGGCCACAAAAATAGAAAATCAAAATAGAGACCCCTGCTAAAAAAATAGAGAGCTTTCCAAAAATGTAAAAATTTTAGAAAAATCTCTTCATTTGTGCCCTAGAGACCTGTTTTACCAAAACAGACTAGTTTTTGTAAATTGACTATTTGAGCTATTATATTGCATCCAAATTTAAAATACAAAAAATGGACCTCCTGTATAATTTAAAGATATTTCCAAAAATATAAAAAATTTTGAAAAATATGTTGATTTGCGTCAAATATTGATTTTTTCCAGAATTTCAAGAAAAAATTATTAAAAATTTAAAACATCTCAGAAAATTCTAAATTTTTTACTGTAGTTTCCTTGATGTGTCCAACCTAAAAAAAACAATTTGAGCAAAATTCCAAGCCGTTTGGGAGATAAAATTAAATCTTTAAAACTTTAGGGTTTTAGCTCCCCCAAAAAAATCAAAACTAGCATGTAAAGGTGGGTTGCCCCACGGTGGGTGCCAAAAATGTGTGTGTGAAAATTGTACCTGATCTGTAGACACAACACTTCAATAAAACATTAGAGGTTAGCAAAAATGAAATCATGCAATGAATTGAAAGCTAAACTAACCAGGCGATTTACTGCCTTCTAATAGGTGCGAGTATGATGTTCTCAGATTGTTATCGAGATCAGTGACCTTGACAACACCTAAATGAAGGATTTGAATGCAAACTTGATATGAAATATGAATGCAATTAATCTTTTTTTTTTTTGGATTTTAGATGCAATGATATGATGAAAACTGATATGAATCTATGCTAATATAGAAATTGATATGCTAAAATGATCTAACAATAAAATGAAAACAAAAGTGATCTCACAAAACGTGGTTGATTCGCAAAGAAGCTCTGATTCTCCAGATAGCAATTCACTAGCATAAGTTCACAAATTATGAGATGATTTGGGATGAGTTGAAGCCTTAATTTATAGAAATCCAAGACTTTAGAGGTGCATGGATAAAAGCCATAAATCACTCAAATAACTCAGCGTGATTTTTGAGTTATTTTTAAATAAAGATAATTTAATTCACAAAAACATGCAAATCATGCAAAAATAGTTTTTTAACTCAAATTAGAAGTTTAGATCAACTTTAAAACTCAAAAATGATGTTGAGTTTCAAAAAGTCAATAACTTGCATTGATTTTCTGATTTGGAGTTTAACTGCTCTTTGATTGTGCACATGGATAATTATGAATTAATAAATAAATAAAGTGATTTATTTCCAACTTAATTGATTTTGAAAAATAAAATAATTGATTTATAGGTTAATCAATCATTTAATCAAACTTTTATTCAAAAACAATATTATTAAAAATTGACAACTTGCTTTAATTAATTAAATAAGAATTTAATCAATTATTCATAAGATTTTGGATTTATTGTCAAAATTAAATAATAGGATTTAGGAATAAATAGAATTAACTTCAATTAAATAATTAAGTGGTAGAATTAAATCTAATTAATTAAATATTTAGAATATTCAATTAATCAAACTTTAGGATAAATAAGATTAATCGCCAAATAATCATTAAATTAAAGATAATTATGATGATTAAGAATATTACTAGGAATATTCCCCGATGCATAATTTAAGATAATCAATTAGGATTCGATGATGTGCAGATGTGCCTTTGGTTAGGACTTTGATGTCGATTTCGTTCGATGTGTCGATATAGAGGTTAATGAACCTATAGCCCATTTTTAGGGTATTACAATGACCACATGTTTTCTCTCAAACCAACTTAAGAGACAACCACTATTCCTAAGGGGCTTCTAAAGCCACCTCTAAGGGTCAAAGATGACTCATAGGACAGTTGTACAAAGAGTCCTCATAAGGAAAAATTCCTTCCCTCTTCCTCTCTTTGGTCTTTGTGAGACACTTGACATGTGTCTTTCTCTTCCACCTTCTTCTCTTCCATGTCAATGTGAGAGGTGTATACACCTAAAAATGGTCATCTAGACTATTAGCCCCTTGCTATCATTATTTGCTAAATCATCAATTGCTTATTCTTGATCAAATCTTAGTTCTATCATTTATTCGATTATTTTCTATGGGCTAACCATCTTATCCTAAGTCTTTATTTAAATAAAAGGAATCTCCTCCTCTTTTAATTAAATAAAAGGCCCCCCACTTTTCCTCTTATCCTAAGTTGCACAAATAAAGCATTATTCCTATTTTACAAAAAGGGAAAAATCACTTTTTGTCTCATATGGGCACAAAAGTCAACTCTTATTTTCTCATTGGAGGATACTTGTACACATGGATTGCTCCTCTTTGATGCTTCACTGTTGATTAAATCTTTTGCCTCTTAATCTTTATGGTCCATTCTTTCTCATTTCTTATAAAAGGAGAGCTCTCTTCTTCATTCTAGATCCCCAACTTTTTATGCTAATGTTATGCTGCAGGTTTTCTAGGTCACTTTGGAGCTTTTGAAGATTTGGAACATTCTTGGCTTTTGCATCTACATGTTATCATAGTTTCATTTCTTGCATTATCATAACATTCATAGCTTCATATTTATCTTAGTTTCCTTTATGCTTTAGATTACTTCATGTAGCTTAATTAGGAGGCTTTGTAATACTTGCATATTTCCTTTCATAGCTTAGTTGCATTGTTCTTTCATTTCCATAGCTTAGTTTGCATTTCTATTCTTAGCATAGCTTGCATTTCATCTCCATTTGGATTCTTGAAGATATTAGCATTCTTGCCCTTGTCTCATTGTGATGAAGGGTGCTCCCCTTAATACCACAAACACATAACAGAAATAGAGAAACAACAACAGTAATATGCAAGAACAGAAAATTGGCTTCTTATTATCTCCACAAATGTGGAATTACAAACTTTCAGAATTACAATATGCAAAGCCACATGGGCATTCTCTTACAATATTCTGTAGGACAAAGCCTCAAACTATTACCCAGAACTATTCTGAACTGCCTAAGACAATAATACAGCCTTCCTTATATAGGCAATTTTCCACCGCCTGGGAAGGTTCCAGAATTTTAGCCAATAAGGCCGACCAAACTTAGAATTATTTTTATTTTACATTTCATTACATCATAGTCGGCTCAAAATAAATTTTGAAACCCGAACAGAAATTTTGAAGAAAAATCATTTTCCGCCATTTCAGGTGACCCAACTTCCGAAGACCATAAGTCATCACCAGTTGACCCGATTGACTATTGTAACCCCATTTCGGAAAGGGTGCGAGGAGCTCTACAATGCCTAAATTAAGAAAGCTTCATTCAGCCCAAAATTTGACCTCATCCGGGGCCTCTAAAGCCTTCAAAACTGAGTTCAAAGTTTTTGTCCCCTGCTGCCAATACCGAAAATCTTCAATATCTTCCAATATACACTTGATCTGGCAATGAAACTTTACTGACAGACTTATATGACCAAAATGAACCTCCAAGAAAGAAATCAGATCATTCTGAGCACATACAAAAATTACCAAAAATAGTAACTTTCCATAAATAGCAGCTCTGCACAAGATAGCCCTTATTGAATTCAAAAAAATAGAAATGTTTTTGGGTGATGCAAGATTTCTCTTACACCCAGGATGCTCCTGCATCACATTGAATCTCCCATTGCATGGTTTACTAGCAAGGTTATTGGCTTAATAGCTCTAGCTGAGAGCACTCTTAAAACCATTGCACTCCATGCTTAGGGAGCTCTAAATCAATTTTTCAAGGTTTCTAATCCATGGATTCTCTTGAAAGTAATGATTTAGAGAAGTGCACTATTTAGTGCGTATATTTTTGGCACCCACCGTGGGGCAGAACAGCTCTATTTTGTCCTTCTTTTTCTACATTTCTATCAATTTTTTGGCAAGTTTTTAACTCATTTGCGGTCTCTAGTTTTTTTGGCTCAGAGTATCATGCAATAATTTTAGAAGTATCACGTGATAGTTCTTTGTATACTGGCATGATAATTTACCAATTCAAAGTATCACTTGGATATTACAAGAACTATCACCTGGTGTAAGGAAGAAGTATCGCCTGGTGTAGGATGAAGTATCGCCCAGAAATATATTATCACCCTGTTATACTATAAAGTATCACGTGATATTTTTGGTGTCTGTACTATCACCTATACCCAGCTGTGAGTTGTTTCTTGCATCTTTTTGGCCGAGTTTAGATTTAATTAGTCTGCTGGTTTAGTTTGCTTTAGTTAGATAGATTTCATTTGCAAATTTCATTTGGATTTTGGATTTTGCTAACCTTGTGGGCCTAACAAGTTCTGCTTGTAGGTGTTCTCGTTGCTTGAAATATTTTCTCAAAAGAACGCATGTCAAAGCTTCAAATGCACAAGGGCTACTAACGATTTTTGTAAGGCTGCCCAAAGCATAAAAACCCAATCAAGTGCTTATTGTTTATTTCATTTTCAAGTGTGGCAATTACTAGTTGTTTCATTTCATAGGAACATAATATCTTGTGGAAGGAATTTTGAGGTGGTAGGAGAAGTATGCTCTTCTCCCTTGTGGTGAACCATAAAATCTTGACCCATCTTTGGATTTTGAAAGCAAGAGGGTAATTGAATCATTTTCTTGGTGTGTTTGGGAGAAAGCTTTGGGATAATGGAGTATGCTCTTCACCCTTGTGGTGAAACAAAATTCTTGAATATCATAAGTCGATCCACTCTTTTTTTAGATCTTTAGAATCTTTTAGTGGGCTTGCTCTTGAGGAATCAAGAGGAATGACCCAAGTGGGGACAAGCTTATTGCTGGCTATTCCAACCCACTATAAACTCAAGGCTATCAAGGACACAAAACTTTGGTAGATGTAGTGCTTGTCTTCATTTGATGTGAGTACTTGTTGGATTGTGACCATGAGGAAAGTATTGAGCAAGAATGCTTAAGGTACTCTTGAGGCCGCAAGGTCTGTTACTTGCCGCAAGGTAAGGAGTCCCTTTGGGGAGCAAGAGGGGTACTATGAATGGAAGCCCTTACTAAGAACCATAGTTATAAGCCACCCTATTTTTCCACTTATCTTCTTGGTGCAAGGATTGATCCAAGTGGAATAACCCGAATCACCCCAAGATTACTCACCATATGTGTTCCTTTGGTTGTGTCTTTGGCACTTCCATGACAAAGCCAATATCTATTATGGGCAACCACTTTGTGTAAGGCAATGGAGCATCAAGTTGTGGGCCAAGTTGTTAAGTATTGAGCTTTGTCCTTTTAGGCTAGCAAGTGCTTGAAGTGTTCTCATTGTGCTATACCTATGAAAATGTTCTTGCATACCCAACATCTCGGTAGCATTCATAGGGTCTTTCAATTTTGATATCACAATTGTTTGTCTTGGCAAGGTTACTTTTGCCCTTGTTTCAAGTGTTTGAAGACATGTTTGATCCCATACTATTTTCAAACCTATCAATTTACTATTGTCATTGTGATTGAAATTGAAAAAATCAACCCTCAAACTGAAAATTTTGAGCAAACAGTCAAAAAAAATTGAGTTTTTTTATGTTCACTGGTCAAAGAGTCATACAATTCTGCAATAGTATCGCACCCTATGGAGAGAAATATTGCACGATAGTTCACCCCTGTTGGACTATCGCCCTGCTTGCCTGGAAAGTATCACCCAGGCTTATTGAAAACTATCACCTGGTTTAAGGTGAAGTATCACCTCGCTGTAAACTATCACCCTGCTTGCCTGGAAAGTATCACCCTGAGTCATTCTACTATCCTATTGTTGTTGCAATTCAGAGCTACTAAACTTGAGTTTTAACCAGTCGTAGAGTGTCTTTTCTTGTTCTTATCTGAAGCTGGTTTGTTACCTACATGCTTAGGATTATTCTAGACTAAAACAAATGAGCTAAAACTATTGGATTTGAGCCTATCAAATGTCACTTTTGATCACTTGTCAAAACACGGTTACCTATCTAGCTACTTGCTAATCGAGCTTCTTGCTCACATCTAGGCTTGTGTCAATTAATTGCTATAAGTTCTTGAGCACTTTGACCAACCATCTCTATTGTTCTATCTCGACAAGTGATCATCATTGGCTTTTGCTTATCTCAACATCTAAGAAACTTTGTCTCATTTTATTGGTTAAATAACATTCTTTTTCATGCATGTTACAACTCAGTCTCAATTTGAACAAGGGAATCACCCTTTGTTCAATTATATGCAGTTACCTTCTCCTACTAGATGCTCATGAGCACCTGTTAGCAATGCTAGTTCTAGTTTTGAGGATTCTAAGGCCACCCCATGGTACAAAGGAGGTTTCCTCTTTTCAGCATTTAAGTCCTCCAAAAACATAGACAGTGTCTCACTCACTCTCACTAAATAAAAAAAGTTCTGTCATTTGCAAGAACACTTTGAGCATAAGGACAACCAAGCTCGTTTAGACAAAATGGATGCTACCAGATGCATGGCTTTTAGAGGAATGTCTCATGAGAAACCTGAGACTAGTAGTTATGAGCATAGACCACTTTTTGGTACTAATGGCAACTATGGAAACAACACGCCACCTAGATCTCCTTTGAGACAAACTTTTATTATACCTTCTTCACCTCTTGGACCACCTCCCTCTCACCATGAGGAAGAGGCTATTGATGAAATTTCTAGTGAGGATCTTATTGCATTTGAACAAGATGAGGACTCCCAATGAAAGATGCTTAAGCTCTTAGAGTGCAATGGAGACCAATATTTCCAATATATGACTTCTAGAGGATACAAGCTTCCTCCCAGCTATGATGTCAAATAAATTGTCCAACAAAGAGTACCAACTAAATTGGAAGTCCTTCAGGAAGAACTACGTCAGACAAATCAACGCCTTACCCAAATGGCAATAGAAAGAGATCCTCCAAAGGTCTCTTTTGTAGAATCAATTTGTGCTCTTCCTTTTGATAAAAGTCTATACATGGTCCCATTTCCTGGGGATATTGAAGTTCCCAAGTATGACAAGTATGATAGAAATGGTGATCCTCATGACCATGTGCATCACTTTTATGCTCTTAGCATGGACTTCCTTCACAAAGACACATTTTTGCTACGATTATTCCCTCGAAGCTTAAGAGGACAAGCTTTAGAATGGTTTGCAAAGTTGACACCTCCTTTGAAGACTTTTGATGAGTTGGCTATGCACTTCACACAACACTATTCGTACAACATCCAACAGCCTATCACCATGATAGATCTTGGTGCTTTGAGGCAAAACCAAGGAGAGTTATTTGCCACTTACTTGCAACGTTGGAGGTCATTGTATTCTTGATATCCTCGTCAGCTACCTGAAAGGGAAAAGATTGATATTTTTGTCAACACTCTTGTGCCTAAACTATATTATGATCTAAGGAAACAATTGTTCTCCTCTTTCAATGACAGGTTGAAAGTGCATATTGGATTGAAGATGTGGCCATAAGAAAGGGGGATATTGTTATTAATAAAGATACCAAAGGCAATGGCGAGGACAAGAACAAACCCTAGAATAGGAATAAGTATGTTGTCAATGATGGGGTTGTAGATGTCCCTAAAGCTAAAGAGCCTACTTTCAACCTTTCTAATGCCATCTACGTAGCAAAACAACAAGAAGCTACCAATGCTCAAAATACTCCTAAGCCTCAGAATGCAAACAAACCTAAGAAGCAATTCTGACGACGGGTCTATACCCCATTAGCTGAACCATATGATGTGATTCTTAAGACTTTGGTTGCCAATAATTATCTTACGCTTCCTGAGAAAACTCATCCCTATGATCTACCAGTTAAGCCAAATTGGTGGAGAGAGGATTATTACTACCACTATCACAAAAACAAGGGACACAAGACTAACAATTATTTCATGCTTAAAGATATTATATAAGATCTCATTGATGGAGGCACAATTCTCATAGATGGCTTAGTTAAAAATTTTGATCACATAGCTTTCAAAGACCCTCTACCTAAGCATGATAAGGGCGAGTCCTCTCAACCACAAAAGAAGAATCATGATGCTAAGATCAACTATACATATACTTCTGATTCACCTATGATCAACATGGTAGAGCCCATTGAGAGTGTTCTTATGATGAGACCTCAAGATGATAATAAAGCCAATCAGGGTATGCCAAAGTTGGTCTTGCAAACACATGGTAGTTCATCTTCCCAAAGTGAGGCACTGAATGTTGTTACTAGGGGGCAAGCTAAATTGGTCCTTAAAATTGCTCCTGATCCTAAACAAGCCTCATCTTCCAAACCAATAGTTCCTTCAAAATTTTCTAGCTATGATCTTGTCCATCGGTTGCAACAGACACCCACACAGATATCTATTTTTGAGTTGCTTAAGCTATCCCCTTTGCACAAGGAGATCCTTGAAAAGGCTTTGTGTATAGCTAATGTCCCTAATGACATCAACCCAAATAGGTTCCAAGCTATGGTCAACCACATCTCATCACCTCATTATCTATCCTTTTCTACAGAAGATGACGTATCTATTAGTCACCCTCACAATCTTGCCTTACATATTGAAGTTATGGTCTACCATACTCGAGTCCATCAAGTCCTAATAAACAATGGTACAGGGTTAAATATTATTTCTTTCAATGTCATACAACAACTGGGTTTGTCATAATTTGATGTCGATCCTAAGCGAAAAATCACTATAAAAGCATATGATGAAGTTGAAAGATCTTCCAAAGGTCTTGTCATGCTACCTGTCTGAGTGGGCCCTGTCATGAAAGATATTATGTTCCAAGTATTGGACATCCCACTTGCTTATAACATTCTTTTTGGTCATCCTTGGATCCATGACATGCAAGTTGTCCCTTCTACATACCATCAGTGTGTCAAATTCCCACATAAGGGAGCTGAAATTATGATTCTCAGGGATCATTCTATTGCTATTAATGCTCTTGCTGCTACTAAAATGTTTGTTCCTCATAACAAACCTTCTAATGATCCTACTACATCCTTGGTTGCTGTTGAGAAAGCTTTTAAGATGATGAGCCTTGGTATGAGTGAATACACACTAGATTCCCTTGCTGCTATGCCTACTTCTCCTAGATCATATGGGAGACCTTCTGATAAGATGAAGCCTTTTGCTTCTGCTATGAAAATTTTTGGTAATTTTGTTCAAGCATCTATACCCTTAGAGGCAGAAAGGGAAGAACAAGCTATTAGAGAATGGATCTATAGAGACGAAGAAGATAGTACCACTATTGCTACTCCCATTTCTCCTAAGCGCTATGGTAAAGGCTATAATTTTTTGCAAAAAATGGGCTATAAAGGTCAAGGACCTATAAATGATAATGGACACGCCCTAGTCGAGCCTTTGAGTCATACTAATGGCCGACCCTCTAAGATTACAATAGGTCTAGGATATGGTGTCGATGATGACCTCCCTACATGTTCTAGAACTGCTCCCATGATTAGTGATTTAGACATAGATACAGATGAGTCACCACTGCACACTATGGTTCAAATGGGAGATAATCTTCCTTCTACTTCACTCCTTTGGGGAGAAGAACACATACCTACTGAGGACACAGCTAAAGCCACTACACCTAGAAGTTGGTAATGTAGGAATATTTTTTGCTTAATGAAAAGAGGAGATCTCACAAATAATGACACTGAAGCCTCTACTTCTACAGGTCCTAAACCTTCTTGGTCCAAGCATCCCAGTAGAAGTGTAACAATAGATTCAAATGAATATGAATGGGATACTCTCTCTGACAGATCTTCCACAATGGTTATGGAAGTGGATGTGGTTCATACTTATGATGACCAACCCGACATAGTTGATGAGTCTCGCGTAGGGTCTGATGAGTTTAATCCACATATTTCTTTAGTGGACCACGTTGGTCCTTCTGTGACAAGTCTAGATCTTAACACTTTCAGAGCTTACCCTATAGGCTCGACCTCTCTTGTCACTAGAGATGACATCCCTCGCATAAATGCTATTGAACCAGTCACTTCATTTCATCTCACAAAATTAGATCTCATAGCTTGGTCCACCCAGGATCAACATGCCATTGAACCTGTTACTTCTTCCACCAGTGAATGAGCAACAAAAAGGACTGAATCAGAAATCAAGTATCTCAATCATCAAATCAAAAGAAAAGAGCAATGGTCAGATGGTGAAAACCACATTGTGGCAATATCCAAACCTAAAAAATGTAAAAATAAAGACCTGCTCCAAAATGATGATTATCAAATAAAAGATGACAAGCTGATTCTTTACAAGCACATGGTGAACTTATCTGAAAATAAATTTTCTAATGTCATGGTTACTTTGACATCCATTTTACAATTGAAAATGCATAAATCATGCTTTAAGTTCCTAGTGGAAGAATTACACTATCTTGCTCATAGTCCTTACACTGCCATCATATTTTCCTATCTCCAAGATCATGTTATTCCTGAAAATCTAAAATGCAATATGAAGCGCCATCTCATCCATCATGCCTCACACTTTACCCTCATCTCTGGTGACTTGTATAGGAAGGGTCTAGATGGAACTCTCCTGCGGTGTCTAGAAATAGAGGAGTCAGACAAAGTGCTAGCTGAAGTTCATGACGGTATATGTAGATCACACTTTAATGATCCCGTGCTAGCTTGGAAATTGCTTAGGGTTTGTTCCTATTCGTCAGGGCCCTCTATCATCATAGCAGTAGCATTTGGGTCTGGGGCCTATCAGTTATATTCATCAGAGGAAGTAGAGCTTACCAAGCCTATCAATGTTCTATAATTGAAGAAGTACTATGTCTGAAGTTCTGGAGCTCTTTGTACATATTTTTATTGATCCTAAAAAAATTTCAAAAAAATTCATATATGATGCTGAAAAAATCCTAAAAAGCATAAAAAGTACTGAAAAAAAAATGAGCATCCTAGTGAAAACCTAGTAATAGGCGCTTTGATGTCTCACTGAAAAAATCAAAAAATTCAAAAAATTCAAAAAAATAGAAAAAGTGCCTTGGTGAAAACTTGGAAATAGGTGCCTTGGTAGCAAAAATACAAAAAAAATTGAAAAAAAGTCCTGAAAAAAATCTATCAAGTGGTGAAAACCTAGAAATAGGCGTTGCTTGAGACCCTTGCACCTATGTCTATCAGTCTTGCATGGCGCTCCTCTGCTTCACTTCTCGCTTTGCCTCTCCTAGCCTGGAATTGACTCTTGTCTTAGTCTAGGGGGCATACATTATTCTAGCTTATCTTGGGTCTCTTTGTGCATTCAGGTTTCTTGGGCCTCTTGGTTCCAATGGTGTTTTTCAACACCACCCCAATTGTGTTTTTCAACACTTCCCTAGCATCGAGCATTTTTCAACACTTATCAGATATCCTATCTGCAATCTTGAATGATGCAATATTTCTCACTAGCAGATGCGATACTCAAAGTTTGACTCTATGACCTACACACATGCACTTAAACACTTGACTCACTGAGATTTGTTGGACTTTATTTCTTTGTGTATTGTCTATGATGATTTCTTTGATGAGTGTTCTCTCCCTAATAGTTTTCGATGATGCTGAGCTAGAAGATTGGGGGCATGAGGACATGTTTTATTTGCTTTCTACTTGTGGGTATATTTTGTTGATCCTAATTGTCATTAGCATTTATGCTTGTTCCACTTGACATTAGGATTTACAAGGTATTATCCTTGACTATTTTTGCAAGTGCATACTTATAGCCATCTTGACTTTACTTGTGTCTCGATGTGAGTATAATCTTGCTACATTAAACTTAGGTAATCTCACTGCACTAGTCATCTTGACCTATATGTCTTTGATGCCTAGGTGGGATTCCCACATATCTATCTGATATAGATCATATTCAGATTCACATAGTTATACTAGTGTGTATTGTATGATCTTGTGACGCTACCAATAACACTTGATGATGAATATTAGAGACTAATGGCTTTGTAACCTTGCCAGTAAACCACTTTTCATAGTAGCTTGCATTCTTAGGTTCATGTTAGTTAGTTTTGCATCTTCCATATGGAGAGAGCTCTCCTTTTATCTTTCGAGGACCTATTGGTCAACTGTGCTCACCTTTCCTTTTCTCGATCATGTCTTTCACTTCTTGTCTTTCATATCACATCATTTTCTATTCATTTCAGGATCGAAACCAAAATTTGAGTTCACCTTGATCGTCCAAATTGCCTTTCTCCTTCTTCCATGTAGTTGGCTGACCTTTTGAGGCCTGATCCTTTGATCTTCGCTGGGGCATCCTTTCCTTCTTCATTCCCATCTCTCTCACCCTTCTAGTCTTTCATTCATTTCATTCATCTCTCTCTGAGGTCTTGACTGGGGCATATCTTCATTGCTTGATGGTTATTCTATCATCTTTCCTCTTCGATTATGATTTCTAGTGATTTGATCATGTTTCTCTTGCTTCTCCATTCCCTCTACCTGATTTCACTTTTGATCCCGAGGGGGTAGACACATCGTATCCCATTGGCTATTCTCCAGAGCATATGCTTGACCATTCCATTTTCTCTGATCGATCTATCTTTGCACTTGACATGTTAGTTCTCACCTTGAGTGCTGATACTATCCATCTCTTTCCTAAGTGTTCAGTACTGTCACTACCAGGCTGATCATGTAGGATTTTCTATTTATCTACACTTCATTCTTTAGAGTCAGACCACTATCTATTGCTTTCTCAGCTGATCTATTCTTTGATGTAATGTGTTCCCAGATCGATCACACATTAGTCAAAGAGGGGCAAATGTATACACCTAAAAATGGTCATCTAGACTATTAGCCCCTTACTAGCATTATTTTCTAAATCATCAATTTCTTATTCTTGATCAAATCCTAGTTCTATCATTTATTCAATTATTTTCTATGGGCTAACCATCTTATCCTAAGTCTTTATTTAATTAAAAGGAATCTCCTCCTCTTTTAATTAAATAAAAATCTCCCCCACTTTTCCTCTTATCCTAAGTTGCACAAATAAAGCATTATTCCTATTTTACAAAAAGGGAAAAAGCACTTTTTGTCTCATATGGGCATAAAAGTCAACTCTTATTTTCTCATTGGAGGATACTTGTACACATGGATTACTCCTCTTTGATGCTCCACCGTTGATTAAATATTTTACCTCTTAATCTCCATGGTCCATTCTTTCTCATTTCTTATAAAAGGAGAGCTTTCTTCTTCATTCTAGATCCCCAACCTTTTATGCTAATGTTATGCTGCAGGTTTTTTAGGTCACTTTGGAGCTTTTGAAGATTTGGAGCATTCTTGGCTTTTACATCTACATGCTATCATAGTTTCATTTCTTGCATTAGCATAGCATTCATAGCTTCATATTTGGCTTAGTTTCCTTTATGCTTTAGATTACTTCATGTAGCTTAATTAGGAGGCTTTGTAATACTTGCATATTTCCTTTCATAGCTTAGTTGCATTGTTCTTTCATTTCCATAGCTTAGCTTGCATTTCCATTCTTAGCATAGCTTGCATTTCATATCCATTTGGATTCTTGAAGATATTGGCATTCTTGCCCTTGTCTCATTGAATCTCCCATTGCATGGTTTACTAGCAAGGTTATTGGCTTAATAGCTCTAGCTAAGAGCACTCTTAAAACCCTTGCACTCCATGCCTAGGGAGCTCTAAATTGATTTCTCAAGGTTTCCAATCCATGGATTCTCTTGGAAGCAATGATTTAGAGAAGTGCACTATTTAGTGTGTACAAGAGGAACATCATCCCTATTCTTCCTCTCACATTCCAACTACATCCCCCTTTCTCTCAACCCCTTAAACTATGTCAATCTTAGACCTAGGATCTTCCACCTTTCAATCTCCACTGTAGGATTGTGCCGCCTAGGCTTAGATCCTCTAAAACTCTATAAAAGGAGCCTCATTTTCCCTTTGTGAGCTAATAGTGAATAGGCAATCAAGAAATCAAGCATTTCTAGAGATCAAGAGCATTCAAGCATCCAAGTCATCATCATATCATTTGCATTCCATCCATTAGTTGCATAATTGAGCTTTAGGCATTTGTGCATAATAATCATACAAATATCCCAACTTTGAGAGCATCTTGGGAAAAGGCTTCATTTGTAAATCTGAAAGTTCACCATGTTAGGAATGAATGTTGAATGCTTGGTAGTCATTCTATAGCAGTTGTTGTTGCATTCATGACTGTGATTGTCATTAATGTCAACATAGTGATCTTCTGGAGACTTGCAAAGAAGCAGACAGTGTTTTGATTAGTGCATGAGGGATATTGCAGTTGGAGATATGCGATGTTGAGGTTATACTCTTTGATATTTTATGTCTATGGTTAAGAGTGCAGAGAGTAATTATTTTATTCATGAAAGTTATGAGCATTTTGGTGGAAGCAGTATTCAGGCAGTGTTCCTAAGTAGCAATTTTTGGAAATCGGATGATATCTCCTAATCAGGATGGAATCTGGTTTTGCACAGTTAAAGGGAAGTTTGAGACACATTTTTAGTGATGTGGCTCATAGTGCAAACTTTGAGGTTGCATGAGTGAAGAGTTATTGTATCTGGAAGCTGATAGTTTTGTGTAATTTTGATGTAGCGTGTGGAAACTTTTATTTTGTAATTGTGTGCGGACTCATTTGTAATTATTTGAGTGTGGTATAAAGGAAGGAATGTTTTTCCTTATTGATATATGGAAAAAGGAATGTAAGCATGGTATGATTGAATGTGAATGTATGCATGAAGTGAAGAAGAGAGCCTATGAAGTTGTGAAAGCGAAATTGTAAAGGAAGACATGAGAAGTACAGAGATCTGAAAGTGAGATCTGGTGTAGTAGTGAGTGTGGTTTGGCATAGTGAGGAGGTAACATATTTGATATTATTCTACTGAATAATCTTAAGGTGATTTGGATAGTGTGTTCAGTGATCTTACCTTGAAGCTATTTGGGCAATGGGTCCTTCTGTCTTCCATAACTCCTAATAGGGTTAGAATCTTCTAACAGAGATTCAAAATCTCCTAACAGGGATTTATATGTACTGAATGTATTTCATAAGACTCCTAACAAAGTCCATCCTTTCATAAGGAATATTCATATTAGTGCATCATTCCCACCGGGGTTTACTCTTTGATCAAGAGGTTCCCTAGTCAACATATCTTATGTTATTGTGTCATTGTGTATGAATATCTTTCTATGGTTGGTAATTATATTGCTTACATGGTTAAATGTTGTTGAAGTTGATAAAAGTTATAATTATCTGATAACTGATTCACCCCCCCCCCCTCTTAGTTATCTTGGTGGACTTTACTTTCTAACAATTGGTATCAGAGCGGTAGGTCCTTGAAAGGAAAGTTTAACAGCTTAAGGAGATCCATGGTGAATTTCAGGAAAGAAAGCCCTAAGTTTGATGGAGTAAATTTTGATAGTTGGAAAGAAAAGATGAAGACACATCTACTGTGTTTAGAACTAGGTTATTGGTTGATTACAAAGAATGATAGGACTATCATTGAAGAAGATAATCTTGAATCAAGTTCAAAAGATGAGGTAGATCTATTCATGTGTAACATACTTGCAAGAGAAGCACTTTTGACAGCACTTTCGAAGAATGAATACAGTCAGGTAAAATGTTTTAAAAAATCTCATGAAATTTGGAAAGCTTTACAATCTACTTTTGAAGTTGATGAACATGCAAAGAGAGCTAGATTACATAATTGGATATGTGCATTTGAGGATATTAGAATGATGGAAGATGAATCTGTTAGAAGCTATATTGGTAGAATGTCAGAAATTATTGCAAGGATAAAATCTTGTGGAGGATGAAAGATAGAGAATGAAGTGATATGGAAAATTCTGAGGACATTGACTCATGTATTTAAGCAAACAACACAGATGATTGAACAAGTTATATCTTGTACTACAAACTTTACAGGAGAGACTCTTCTTGGAAGATTGGAAGTAGCAGAAATGAACCTGAGGGTATCAGAAGACTTACCTAGAATGGAGACATCATTCAGTGTTCTTACTCTTCATCCTACTTTGTCAAGAAGTACAAGTGTGAGTGGAGATTATGCCAGTAGCAGATCTAGAAATGAAGAAGACAATAAAATTGAAGAAGGTATTGCCTTGCTTGTGAAAAGAGAACCAAATGGTAAGAAAATTTTTAAATGTTGGACTTGTCAAGAATATGGTCATTTTGCATCTAAATGTCCTAAGAGAGTTAAGAAGTATAGAAATAATTTCAAGCCTAGAAGATCTAAGGAATGTTATTATGCTAATGATGAAGATCTTGAAGCTAGTATTGAAAGAACTTTGAGTGAAAGTGATACTGAGAATAATGATGAAATAGGATTTATAGCAATTAAAGAAGAGAATCCTGAATCTGATGTTAAGGAAGAAAAATCCTTAGTTTCCCAAGTTGAAAAGAAAGCTGATTGGATTATAGATAGTGGTTGTTCACATCATATGACTAGAGATATGAAAAATTTCATAAAGTTTAACAATTATGATGGAGGAGTTGTTAGAGTTGGTAACAATGCACCTTGTTTGATTAAAGGTATAGGATCTATTACTCTTGATGGAAAGACTAATACTGATGATGTTTAATTTTTTGATAGATTGAAACATAATCTTTTGAGTGTTGGATAGTTAGTTGATAAGGGATATCAAGTTTGGTTTACTGAGAAAACTTGTGTGATAAAAGATAAAGATGGAAATCTGATTGGAACTGGATCTAGAACCAGAGGTAATGTATTTCAATTGAATCCTACTGAGATGACATGTTTGATTACTAAGATTGATGATAGTTGGTTATGGCATAGAAGGTTTTGTCATATAAACTTTGATAACATTGTGAAAGTAAGTACTACACTTGTAGTAAGGGATTTTCCTAAAATTATGAAGCCTACTAACATGATTTGCAAAGAATGTGTGATGGCTAAGTAGAAGAGAAGTTCATTTCCTAGTAAGAAGTTCACATCGATAGAGAAGTTGGAGATTGTTCATATAGACTTGAGCGGTCCTACCAGGACTAGAGGATTCTATGGAGAAAGGTATTTTATGATTCTTGTTGATGATTTTACAAGAATGATGTGGATTGCATTTCTAAAATAAAAATCTGAAGCATTTGATAAGTTTAAGATCATTAAAAATAAAGTTGAGAATGAATCTGGAATGAAGATTAAATGTTTGAGATCTGATAGAATTTACTTCTAGAGAGTTTAACACTTTTTGTGAAGTGAATGGTATTAAGAGATAGTTTTTAGCCCCTAGAACACCTGAACAAAATGATATTGCAGAAAGAAGAAATGGGTCAGTGACTAAAGTAGCAAGAGCTATGTTATCTGAGAATGATTTGGAGAAGACATTCTGGAGAGAAGAAATGAATATAGCAGTATATAAAATGAATAGAGTACAAATCAGAGCAAACACAAACAAGACACCTTATGAATTATGGTTTGGACATGCACCCTCAGTTAAGTATTTTAGAATTTTTGGAAGCAAATGTTATATAAAGAGAGATGATGATATTGGAAAGTTTGATCCTAGAAGTGATGAAGGAATTTTTCTTGGATATTCTTTGAAAAGCAAAGCATATAGATGTTACAATAAGAGAACTAAAACTATTGTTAAGAGCACAAATGTTAAAGTTGATGAGAAGTTCAAAATTCAGGAAAGAATGCTTGATTATGAATCTGATGAAGAAGCTCATCCTCAACCTAACACTGAATCTACTGAATTATTCTATGAGACTGAAAGTGAATTATTGAATGAGAGTCTTGCAGAAGAAACTAGAGAGGAATCTAGAGAAGAATCTAAAGTTGAAACAAGATCTATGACTGTGACACCGAACAGGTATCTATCAAGACATCATCCTATTGAACAAGTTATTGGAAGTTTGGACAGAGGAGTTCTGACTCATAATAAGGTACATTTATGTTTGATTTCTCAAATTGAACCTAAATCTACTAGTGAAGCTTGTGAAGATGAACATTGGATTAATGCTATGAAAGAAGAACTAGATCAGATTGAAAAGAACAAGACATGGGAATTGGTCCCTAGACCTAAAGACAAGAATGTGATTGGAACTAAATGGGTATTCAGAAACAAGATGAATGAACAAGGAGAAGTGGTAAGAAACAAAGCAAGATTGGTATGTAAGGGATACTCACAGCAAGAAGGAATTGACTATGAAGAAACTTTTGCACCAGTAGCAAGACTTGAAGAAGTAAGAATGTTTTTGGCTTATGCATCTTTTAAGAAATTTAAAGTGTATCAGATGGATGTGAAGTCCTCATTTTTGAATGGTGAATTGGAAGAAGAAGTCTACATTTAGCAGCTTGAAGGTTTTCCTTTGACTCAAGAAGGAGATATTGTATGTAAACTGAAGAAAGCATTATATGGACTAAAGCAAGCACCTAGAGCTTGGTATGCTAGACTAGATAAGTATTTGTTGAAATTGGGATTTACTAAAGGAACAGTTGATAGCAATTTGTACAGAAAAGAAATTGAAAATGGTTTGTTGGTTATAGTTATTTTTGTTGATGACATTATCTTTGGAGGAGAAGATGAAGCTAGTGACAAATTCGCTGATGAAATGAAGACTGAATTTGAAATGAGTATGATTGGTGAGATGAAATACTTTTTGGGATTATAGATAACACAGAATAATGATGGTATCTTTGTATGTCAGACAAAGTACTTGAATGATTTGCTGAAAAGATTTGGAATGGAGAACTGTAAACCAGTTAGAATGGCTATGGTTACAGGACACAAACTATCTAGCAAAGATGAAACACCGGTAGTTGAGTAGAAGAAATACAGATCCATGATTGGAGGATTGTAGTACTTAACACACACTAGACTGAATATACAACATTCAGTTGGAATGGTAGCAAGATTTCAAGCTGAACCTAGAGAGTCACATTATGCAGCAGTAAAGAGGATACTGAGATATTTAAGAGGCACAATGGACTATGGATTGTGGTATGAAAAATCTGATGATTTTACCCTATGTGCATATACAGATGTTGATTGGGGAGGTAGTGTTGATGACAAGAAAAGCACCAGTGGTGGAGCCTTTTTTCTTGGAGGAAGATTAGTTTCTTGGCTAAGCAAGAAGCAAAATTGTATTTCATAGAGCACAGCAGAAGTAGAGTATGTAGTAGCAGCAAACAATTGTAACCAGATAATTTGGATGAAGCAAATGCTGAAGGATATTGGAATTAAGTTTGTTGAGCCTGTTGTCATACATTGTGACAACACCAGCACAGTTAGTATGTCTAAGAATCGTGTATTACATTCTAAGACAAAGCATATAGAGATCAAATATCATGTTGTAAGAGAGAAAGTTTCTAAGAAAGAAGTCATATTGGAGTACATAAGCACAAAGGAAGAGATAGCAGACATATTGACTAAGCCTTTGCCTAAGTATACATTTGAGTATCTGAGAGGTATGCTTGGGGTTATGCCCCAGCCTACTTTTGAGTAATGATGTAGTTGGTTGCATCTGTCCAGTGGTATATGAGCCCTATATTTCTTTTGGATTGGATGTTGGTACTTCCTATATGGGGGAGTATGTGTATCTGAGCTGAGTCATGAGGACTCTTGTGAATGTATTTTCTGAACAGTGTCTTTTGACATTGAGTTGTTGTTGACATAGTGATGAAATTTCTGTCATTGATGTCAATGGGGGAGAAGTGTACATGAAAAACCACTTGTACCATCTATCGGAGAGAACTGAATAGGAAAATGAAGCAAGATTTTATTTGATGAAGATGATTTGAAAATGTTTGTCAGAGCAGCAATGTTGCAGTATTGGAATTTTGGAACATTGGATGTTTTTCATCTATGTTGCCATTAATGCCAATGGGGGAGATTGTTAGGAATGAATGTTGAATGCTTGGAAGTCATTCTATAGAAATTTTTGTTGCATTCATGACTATGATTGTCATTGATGTCAACACAGTGATCTTTTGGAGACTTGCAAAGAAGCAGACAGTGTTTTGATTAGCGCACGAGGGATATTGCAATTGGAGATATGTGATGTTGAGGTTATACTCTTTGATATGTTATATGCCTATGGTTAAGAGCATAGAAATTAATTATTTTATTCATGAAACTTATGAGCATTTTGGTGGAAGCAGTATTCAAGCAGTGTTCCTGAGTAGCGGTTTTTGGAAATCAGATGATATCTCCTAATTGGGATGGAATCTAGTTTTTCACAGTTAAAGGGAAGTTTGAGACACATTTTTAGTGATGTGGCTCATAATGCAAACTTTGATTTTGTACGAGTGAAGAGTTATTGTATCTAGAAGTTGATAGTTTTGTGTAATTTTGATGTAGCGTGTGGAAACTTTTATTTTGTAATTGTGTGCCAACTCATTTGTAATTATTTGAGTGTGGTATAAAGGAAGGAATGTTTTTCCTTGTTGATATATGTAAAAATTAATGTGAGCATGGTATGATTGAATGTGAATGTATGGATGAAGTGAAGAAGAGAGCCTATGAAGTTGTGAAAGCGAAATTGTGAAGGAAGACATGCGAAGTACAGAGATCTGAAAGTGAGATCTGGTGTAGCAATGAGTGCAGTTTGGCATAGTGAGGAGGTAACATATTTGATATTATTCTTTTGAATAATCTTAAGGTCATTTGAATAGTGTGTTTAGTGATCTTACCCTAAAGTTGTTTGGGCAGTGGGTCCTTCTATCTTCCATAACTCCTAACAGGGTTAGAATCTTCTAACAGGGATTCAAAATCTCCTAACAAGGATTTATATGTATTGAATGTATTTCATAAGACTCCTAACATATTCCATCCTTTCACAAGGAATATTCATATTAGTGCATCTTCTGTGGGCATCATTCCCACCGGGGTTTACTCTTTGATCAAGAGGTTCCCTAGTCAACATATCTTGTGTTATTGTGTAATTATGTATGAATATCTTTCTATGGTTGGTAATTATATTGCTTACATGGTTAAATGTTTTTGAAGTTGATAAAAGTTATAATTATTTGATAACTGATTCACCCCCCACCCCCCCCCCCCCCCCCCCTCTTAGTTATCTTGGTGGACTTTACTTTCTAACACACCATCCTCAAGAAATCAAAACTAGGAGAGCAATGGAGACAAGCTACATGGTAGGTGAAGGTAAAATATCATTTTAGCTTCATTTTAATTGTATTCTTCATTGTAGTTTTCTAATTATTTTGATTTATTAATCTTAGACTAGTTAATATATCATTTAGAATAGTTTTCACCTAATTTTGCACACAGTTTCCTCAAAACTTCTATTTCTATGCTCTTACAATTTATCACAAAGTACTTTCCTCTTTTCTCTTGATTTATTGAGTTGTTCCTTCAACTTCTCAATGACATCCTCAACTTTTGCAAGTTGATTTTCATTTTACCTCACATACCTAGTTGAATCCATATGTTCCTTAAGGATCTTTCCAAAGTTGTTAGGATTCTTCCAGGGAACTTGGCTCTGATACCAATTGTTAATGCTATAAGGCACTGAGAGGGGGGGTGAATCAATGCAACCATAGATCTATAAAATTTTATCAGTAACTCCCACAATAGCCAATATGCAATGGAACCAACAATATATAAGCAAAGTAAATCAAACATCCACAATTAGAAACACAATAACACCAGTATTTTTCATGTGGAAACCCTTGGTTAGAGGGAAAAACCATGATGGGAATTAGTACCCACAAATACCACTACTTCAGTAATAAGTTTTCCCTGTTATGAGAAATTGCATCCACCTGATTAATGGCATACTCAGTTAAGAGTATCTCTAGCCCAGTTAAGAGATATTAAAAAGACCTGTTAGGATCTACCTGGTTAAGGGATTTCAAACTCCTTCTAAGAGTCATCTGGTTAGAGGATTTATCCTTCAAACTTGTTAGGATCCTACTCACCCTATTAGATGTGACCGTTTTAAGGAATTTAGCTTGCCAATATGTTAGAATCAACAAGAGAAAGTGATATGATATTTACACTTTACTGCATGAAAAATAAAATGCACTTATAATCAATTTCTCTACTTTGAATAGTGTCCATAATACTTCTACACTTCTGCACTAACACCATAATTCACCGCAACATCAACAACTTACTCACAATTTGATCTTCAACTCCATTTGTATACTTTCTTTAAGTCTATGGAAAAACCCTAAATGTGTTACCACGAGTCAGCTCCATAAGAAATTCAAATTTCATGAGTGAGCTTTAATCCATTGATATATGTGCCTTGATGTCATTCCAAAATAATTCACCAATCAAAAAATCAACTTTTAACTTTGTATTTACCATATTACTAAATTTAGAAAACTTCACCATGTCGGTTGCACTATTCTAACTTCTTTCACTAGTTCAAATCATTAAATATATGTATGTACTTCACTATGGTTGATGTACCTCTAGATTTGTGTAGATATTCCTCTTATGAAACTTCAATATCAACCGCACACTTTGGAACACAAAACTCATCACCACAAAACACATTTATTGCATTTGGCTATCTAGTCACTGATACACTAAACACTTAACAAATCTAACCATTTGATTCATTCCTCTACTAGTATGGTCAATCAATCAACTCCAGAACACATTCTTTCCAACAATGAAAACACTATGATGATTCTCCATGCTATATTATTCCAATAATCTCTCCAAACATCATCATTATACCAACAACCTAGTAGTTGAGACTCACATGCATTATCATATAGTATTGTAAGCCTAAGTGCATTCCCCTAAGTTGCATTTAAGGGGGGATGTTAGTGTTATTAATTAATTATTATTACACTTTACTTAAGTTTACTTAGGATAATGCATTTACATATTAGTTGTCATGTAGACACATAGGAGTTTGCATTTCATTTTTGCAAATGGTGTAGGAGAAATCCACTTGAGGTGGAGTTATTTGTTATCTCATTCTACTTTATGTGTGGGATCCACCTTTATTTCTCTTATCATATTATCATCCTTTCATTGTTGCACATGTTTGTAGGTACTTCATTGTACAATAGAGAATGATCCACCACTAGTGTATATGTGATTCCACCTTGTGTGACTGATAGGTTATCTCTTGAATTACTCCTAGCTATCATGTGTTGCCTATATATTCATGAATATCTACATTTTAAATCAATTGGGCATCCATTATTATTTGATCATTATTAAATCAATCAATTAATCATATCAATTTTCCTATCTCTCTTCTGTTATCAATTGAGCTTCTAGATCTTGGCATTTTCATTCTTTTCCTTAGGAAAATTCTTACATGTTTGATAATAAGAAAAAAATTTGGGATAATGTAAGGTTGAGATATGAATGTGGCATTCTGATTTGGTTTCGAAGGTGTTGAAAAATTGCTTGTAAATTTTTTCCTAGATAATAAGTTTTACATAACAAGTTATATAGCAGGAAGCTTGTGCATAAGGTGTTATCTCTATTTGAGCATTAAAGATTGTCATTAGTATCAAAGACATCAGTCGATTACCTATGCTACTCTAGTCAGTAAAAGAAAGCACTTCAAGCTAGTCGGTTAAATCCTTTACACCGAACACCAGAGCAGTTTTACCAAGCACTAGTGTAACTACCAAGCAGTATATACAGTGTTTACCGAGTATCATAGAAAATGGCATAGTAATTAGTTTTGGCACATTTATCTATGCAAATGGTTACAACATAATCACAAAACATTTTACCAAGATCGAAGATCATTCATTATAGATATATTCATTAATTATGATGATGATCTCTATGTAATTTCTAGATCTAGATTAATTTTATACACCATAGATCTTAGGGTTTTCTCTAAGATATTGTAACCTAATTTTGTTAAGCGAAAAAAGAAGTATGCTATATAATTGTATTTCATGTCATTTTTACATAAGCTTGACAAGGAAGTTAAGATCAAGCGAAGAAGTTCTTGAAGCATTAGCCAACTTCAAGATATCAATTATCAGATAGAGTAGAATAGAATATAAAGATATTCAGATTAAGCAGAATCAGACAAGGCTACCGAGTAGTTTAGAGAAAAGATCTACACATACTGAGGTGATATCTAATCTATACTACATTGATCTATATCAGACAAGGTTGAGTTTTCATTAGCAGATGTATCCTATTATTTTCTAATTATTTTAACAAAGTTTGGTAAAATCTCTTAACAGAGTAGACCTAACAGTTTTTTATGTAAATCTCTTTACCAAGTGCACACTCAAGTAGTGTTGTTAAAATCCTATAACTAGGTAGATCTAATCAATCTGAAATGTTACTCCTAATAGGGTAAGATCACCAGAAGTGATCACCACTTGTAGCCCTAACAGGAAAACCTTTTCTATCTACAGTAGTAAAGAATTTGTGGGTGTCATCCCCACTGCAGTTTTTACCTTCTAACAAGGGTTTTTGCATTATAAAAATACTTGTGTTATGTGATAGATATATTGTTGATTTTATGCTATTTACTTTTACAAGTTAACTAAATGAATGATACATACAATGGATTCAAGTTATATGTGAAGTTACTATTGTTTGTTGTTTAAGGTTTGAAAGTTGAAAGTTTTTGTGGGCATTGATTCACCCCTCCCCTCTCAGTACCCTATCTCTCCATCCCAACAATTGGTATCAAAGCACAAATCTCTTATTGGATGGTTTAACCACTGAAGAGTAAAGATCTAACCATGGAGAGATATAAGTTGGATAAGACAATAGAGAATCAAAATATTTAGATGTAGATGTTCATAGAGAAGTATAAGCAAGCTAAGGATGATTTGAAAAAGTTACTGGTTTAGAGGAAGAACCTGGCTATTCTAGAGAATGAGATTAGCTACCATGAAGAAGAGATTGATGATGTATTTGACAACATTGGATCTAGTTCAGGAAGTATTTCTGATGGATCTGAAAGTGCAATCTCTGATTTGTCTGAAAAGAATCTTCACTTAACTGAACAAGTGAAAGCCCTGCAAATCGGTCAAGAATCATAGATGGTGAGAATGATAGATGTAATGAACAATGATAGACAGGCTGAGCAAGAAAGGAATCTAGTTGTTGAAGACCAAAGATAAATAACTGAAAAACTTCAAGCAAAAGAAACTGAGATACAAAGACTCACCGAGCACCATTTTGAAATATCCAATCAAATGATGATTGTAAATCAAGAACCGAGTAAATGGTGAATTGTCAAGAAAACTTGAATATATTGGAATACTCATGGAAGAGAATGAGAAACTGAGAATGAAGTAAAGATACAGCTAAAACAAAATGAAATGATGAAATTGGTTGAAGACAGTTCCAAATGGATAGATGATTTTCTGACTAATCAAAGAAGATTTGGAAGTAAAGTTGGATTAGGCTATACCGACAAAGGAGAATTATCTAAACAAGCTGAACAAGTGACCAACAATCAAAATCAAAGACCTAAGATGCTGTCATGCTATCACTATGGAAAACTGGGACATACCTCAAATGTCTGCAGAAGCAAAGCACAAGGTAAACCCCAAGTCACTTCTAAGTTTAATGGTTATTGTTATTACTGTGGAAAATTTGATCATCAAGCTTATGAGTGTAGAGAAAAATTGATTAAGAATGCTAACAATCCTACCATGGAGAAACTTTGTTACACTTGCAACAAACATGGACACACTGCACAAGAGTGTAAATCTAAGATGAAGCAAGTCCGGACACCAAAACAAAAGAGAAAACCCAAACCTTATCATTTAAAGAGACAAGTTAATTCTTATGTTTGGGATTACAACACATGGGTTAACTGTATATCATGTGGTAGATATGGACACATCGCAGAAAATTGTATGAGGAAGAGATGGGCTAGACAATCACAAAGCTAGACAAACACTGGAATGGCATGCTTACATTGTCATAAGGTCGATCATCTAAGAAAGGATTGCAGAGACCAAGCACCATAATAAGGATATGTATTTAAGAGTGGAAACACTATTACAGATATCATGAGAATCAGAAACACTATGTGGAGAAAGGCATCAAATGAAAATGTTGAGTCAAGCAATGCTATCGGTGAAACCTCGTCCACTAGATTGGGTGACATCAGTACATCCACTTAAGGTGATATAGGTATGTATGGAACTGACATTTCAAAATGATCTTACTTTAAATATAGTTCCTTATATATGATAAGCACATACCAAATCTGCATAAATAAAGATGCATTGTGGTTTATATGTTATGAGCTAACAAAGTCACATAATCAATATATGTAAGACCGAGAAAAGATTTACTTGTCAGTGAAAGTTAATCAAGGTTAACCGAGTATTAGTATCAACCAAGTGAGAAATCATGTGTTAACCAAGCTGTTGGAAGTTTGTGGTATTCACCGAGTTGACAATTGTCACAAACTAGAAAGTAGGTCAAGCATTAATGACAAAAAATTTAAGCGGGAAATCAGAAAATGCTATAAATACAAGGAGGACTTAGTTCATTTTCACACAGTGATTTTGAAGAATGATTATTTCACAAAGTGAGTTCGAGCAAAGAATTCTCAAGATCAGCCAAAGTAATTGCAGATCGAACCAAGTGCATTCTTCGTATATTCTGAGTGAATTAAAACCCCTACCGAGCACATTCATCACTTTTTGTCGAAAACCTAGTTTATTAAAATGGCATCTACTGCAAGCAGTTCTAAGATTGTGGAAGAGGAAGTGAACCTCATTGTTTTAGCTAACTATGATGAACCTAAATACAAGTTACACTTGGAAGTCACATCTAAAATAGATTCAGCGGGTGCTTTCTCAAGCATCCCACCTAGGGTTTTGTTGATCGAGGATGTACAATCTTACATTCACTGCAAGATAGGTGAAATAGGAGATTTTGATATGTATGTTGCATACCAGGGAATCTATAGTGATGATGGGAAACTTAAAATAGAGTACAAACAGGTTGAAAAGATTGGACTCACTCATGCCCTGAATTTTTTGAGAAATTTCAAAACTGAATGGATCAAGGTTGTACTCAGTTGCTATCACGAGGGCACATTTTGGCTGGATAGTCCAATTAAAGTAACTAAGAGAATGATTCATAGAGTTACAAGTTAACCTACAACTAATAAGGCCAAAGCTTTCTGTAGTACCTTCCGAGTCAAAATTGAGAAGAATACTAGTGCATCTTGGGACAACCCAGCATTGAAGATTGCTTCAATTGAGGATCTGGAAGTTAAATTTGTAGCTCATGTAATTGGTTATAAGTTTTATCAGTTGAGTAGACTGAATAGTGTTCCTTGTAGTGCTATGGACATGGCATTTAAGATGATAAAGAAAGGACACTAGTTGGACCTTGCCGAGCTACTCCTATGACAGTTAGACAAGAACATGAAAACAATCAGGTCAGAAAAGTGTAACACCTATAAGTTCAGATCACTGTTGGTGTGTATATTTTTCTATCTTCATAAATTCTTTCCTTCTGTCAGTCACATAGATTGGCCTACTGACAAACCAATTTCTAGTCAAATTACTGATATAATGACAAGTCTGGGAGATAATTTAAACAAAGTTGTAGATGATTATTTTTAGCAATTTAAGATTAAGATGAATCTTCGGAGTAGAATTCCTAGCTCACTGGTCGAGAAATATGAAATGGATATTTGTTTTCTAGTAGACATTGACCACACTTTAATCAAAGTTGTTGAGCTGAGAACAAAATGGCTAGCCCCCATGGGATATGAAATGGATATTGATTTTACTTTGAAATCAATCAAGGCTTTACTAGCTACACCTAAGGACATAAAGGCTGAAAGGTTTGGAACCTATGAAGATGCAAAAAAAAGAATAAAAATAGGTCTTATCATCGATAAAATCACTAAGAAGTCCAGGAAGATGATGAAGACTCTAGTTGAAAAGTTTGGAGATGAATCTGACTCATCTGACGAGTCACCGGTTGAACCTGCAACTAAAGGTCAGTTACTAATGACTGACAAAGCACATGATAGTGAGGAAATCAAGTCTGACAAAGAAAAAGATTATGTAGTACCTCGCCCCTAGTTTGTTTTTATAAAGGTTATGATTACTTAACGATGATAGATTATATGTTAGGAAATCATTGATGCGTATGATTTTACTGACCCCATACTTGCATGTGTATGGTTGATATGTTTGTTTTATACTTATGTTTGATGTGCTTGATGTGGTTGAGGGATGGAGTCATAGTTACTTGCTTGTGAGATCCACACGATCAGCTGATCCCCATCATTGTCTGTTATATCTCTATATATATGCACATGCTTATCTCTTATGCAGGTTTGTAGGTACTAGGCATTGACTTCCCTGAATTGTCAGGATGAGCGTGCCCTATCACTATTCTCAATGGAAAAAGAGGGGAGATAATATTCAGTTCCAAATCCTAACCTAAGCCAAATATTGTCCTAAAGTAGAGGACAAGATTCTATGTTTCCACCCTTTCTAAACTCCTCCAATTGGCAAGAGTTTATACCTATGTCCTGTGTATGAGTGTGGGTCCTTAGGTCTTTTTGATTCTTTGATTTGGGGCGTTTGGTGTGTTTTCTATTTTTAGATCATTCTATTTTTAGCTGTGGAATATCTTTTAAATGGTAATTAAATAAATGTATTTATTTAGTTTAATTATTATTTTTATTATATAGTTGATGCAATAAATTAATTGTAAATTAATTATATGCTAATATTGAGTGTGGTTGAAATATTTAATTAATGAGAATTAATTAAATAACTTCACCTTAGAAATATTTAATCATAAAATTAACCTTTGTTCAATTAAAATGTATTTATTAAATTAAGGGTTAATTTAGCATGTGGTGATTATGTTAAATGTTCTAATTTTCAATTATTTAAATGTATTAAGTTGCACATTCATAATTGAAGGAAATTGAATTAATGATTTAAGTTAAAGTTTTGGTTAAGAGCTTTTCAACAAAAGTCAAAGTGAAGAGGAGACTTCAGTTCAACTGAGACTGAACTGTAAACTAAAGTTCATTTTCATGCAAAACTCTCTTGGAGTCGAGTTTGAACTCTTGCATGTGAAAGGAGATTCCTCTATGTATTGTGAGTTTTAGCCATTATTGGGGTACATAATTTTTGGAGGAGGAATTTTGGAGACAGGTTTGGAGAGAGCTCTTCGAAAAAGCTTGGATTTTATTTCTTTGTTCTAGACATCATCAAATCTCTATAATTTGGATTAAAGTAGGTTTTGAATTTATTACTGTTAATCTTTTTTGGAATTCCTATAGGAAATTGTAGAAAGTGTCTTCCTCGTGCCTGCTGGTATTGATTGTTTGAGAAGCGTAGCGTTGTTATTATCAGTTGGATGTTAGAGAAAGAAAATTTGCATGCAATCCATTGTGTAATTTGAATCTATCTATCTATTGTTAAAAATCTCAAAGTTTGTGAAATTTGTTGTAGATCAATTGAAAACCCATGTGGATTAGGGTTTTGATCTTGTTAAGGAACTTGTGGGATAATATTCTTGTTATGGGAATAATTGTGTTTGTGGTATCTATTTGTATATATAATTAAATAAATATAATGTATATATATATGGCAATATATACTTATATTTATGTGGCTAATAAAATTATATATATATATATATATATATATAGTGTATCTTTGCATAATCTTTATAAAAATTTATATAGGGTTTCATTTTATAAAATAAAATTTAAAAAGAAAAATATAAATAAAATTTTTATTTTGGAGGGTTTGTACCTCTCCCCTTTTTCTCTTCCGGCGCAACCATAAAGGGTTGTCGTGCACAGTACCTTTGGGGTACTGACGCACGACAGTCCCCAAAGGACTGCCATGCGTCAGTACCATAGGGTACTGACACACGTCAGACCCTGCAGAGGAGGGGCTCACGTGCCAAGGTAGGGGTGTGGGGGCACGTGCGCTCCCCACTCACAGTTTGACTTTTGCTTTTTAAACTTTTCAATATTTGTTTTTAAATAGTAATATTTATTACAAATGTTATTTTTAAGAATTATTTTTATTTATTTATTAAAATGGTTTAAATTGATATTTGTAATTATTATTTATGTTTAAATTTTAAATGAAATTAATTTATTAAATGGATACTCTTAATTTGATTTATTTCAATTATGTTAATGATTTGTTTTTAGGGTATTTTGTTTGGAATAGGGTTTTATTATGAATGAATCTTGGTTTTGCCTATGAATTATAGATGTAATTTGGTGTTATATATTTTTATACTTAGATGATTTTTTAAGTTAAATTTAATTCTTTTATATGGTATAATTAAATGAATATCATATAGGAAATTTCACAATAGAGATTGTTTTGTTTATTCGTCTAGTTGTTTTAGAGTTTAGTAAATTTTGTATGTTCATTCTTTAATAAGCATGGATGGTCGTTTGGGACTTATGTTGCTTTTAGACAATATGTCTTGATTTGATCATTTGGGAAATGTAGTTGACTTTTGGGATGTAAACCAGAGGGGGGGCTTATCAGGTGTTTGGAATTGTATCTTTTGGTTGCCTAGCTTACTATGTTAGATTGTTTGAGATGTTCTAACCCTAGGTGGGTTTGTTCTTGGTGTTTTCAGGTCTTGCATGTTGGATCTAGCTATTGAGATTCATGGGTTGTGTTAAATCAAAGTCCTTATAGATCTTGTGAAACCCTAGGGTAGGTCATCTAAGTGTATATCAGGAAGTGGCTTGTAATTGGTGTCGGGGCCCGGAAGAGGCTACCAGGAGATCCCATTACAAGTAGTTTAATAAGTGATAACTACTAAACATTGGAAATTTAAAATGAACCTAATAAGATGATATGTGCCTCCCCCATGCCTGAGTTTCCAATTGAGTTTGACTAAGATGGGAGTGAGAAGATGCTTGCCGCCTTTGTGGACTGGATATGGCATAGGTAGTAACTTGTCTACATGAGAGGTTACTAAAACCACATAGAGTCACTAGGGCACCGGAGTCTGAAGAGACTACCAGGATAACCTTAGAGTTGGCTTATGTGATGACACTTCTTGTATGCCTCCTAGGTTTCCTACGTGTTTTGGTTGCCTCTAGTTGAGTATGTTATACCTTGTTGTACTTACTGTACCTTTGAGTTAGAAGCTTTCAAGACCTCTTCCTTGGTTATTGTTGTTGTTTGTTATCTAAGTGGGATCTGATGTTATCTCCTCAGCACGGTGGGAGTGGAGTGCACCAAGGTTGGATGATCCATGTGGTAGTTGTTCCTTCTTGATCTCCATTGATGGAGAAATGTGCTTATTCTTATTCTTCTTTTTCTTGTATCATTGTATCATATATTTAGAGATATCATGTTGTACTTCTTTTTAGTTATTGTATCTCATACCCTACGACATGCGTAGTGGATGTAGTTTATTATGGTTACCTTATGGTGCCAATTGTATTTATGTTATCATGTATTTGATGTTGTATTTATCTTTCAATTGTACTCTTGAGATTCATAATTATATCTTATCTAAATTAATTAATTAATTAATTCTTTCATAATCTACGTCAAGGAACCCTTGAGAGCTGTAACCTATGTTAGTTGTTTATTGCTATGCTTTGCTTCCGCATTGTAAACTTTGTTGTTATTGATTGTTAACAAAAAAAATAAAAAATTATTCTGCAAACTTAGTCGCATGTTTAGGTTAAGTTCTCCTAGGTTCCCTGGCAGGGCATTACAGATTCAATACCAATTTCTCCCACTCCAACTCCAAAGAAAAGGTAGTTTCTAGTGCAGTTTAGAGCATAAACATGGTCAGCAACCGTAGCTTCACCACCTTTGAAAAAGGGAGATGTGAAGGTAACAAAAGTAAAGGCAGATACACCGACCAAGACATATGCAAAAAGAGGAACCGAGGTCATAGTTGAGGCACCAAGGAAAAGGAGAAGATTTATTAGAGGAAGAGAAGACCTTGAAGATGAAGAAAATGACAACAATCAGTTCAAGGTTGTCAGCAATAAGAACAGAACAATAGATGAGGTTATTGTAGATATAATTGAAAATGGAGAACTCACAGATCCAAAACTTAGTCAGTTTGACAACATGTCTACCGAGGATCAAAATGAAATTGAGGAGGTAGTCATCTAGATGATGATAAGCTTCAAACAAGTTCCATTGGAATTTTCCAAAGAATTGCCCAAGGCACTAGATGAGAGAATAAATCAAAAGTGGTCCTATGCTTTGGACACCGAGAAGAAAATGAGGGAACAAGCCCTAGTTCAGGAAGCTCCAAATTTATCTCTTGATGAAATTAAGGATTATATGGATACCTATTCTAGGAGATTCAGAGTAAAAGGTCAGGCTTTGCAACTATTAGATGAAAATCTGGCAGATATTGATGAGTCCAGCCAACTCATCTAGACATCAATTGTAGCAAAAGAGCAAGCTGAGAAAAATGCATTTCTAATTTTGTCTAAGAAGAGACAGAGATCAAAAGGAAAAGGAATATACATAGATGATGTTGATTTGGAAAAGAAGATAGAAGAAACAAATGTATCACTTACCAAGGTGACTGATACAACACTCGTCAATGAAGTCATAAATATTTCACAAGATACACCGAATCAGGTTGAGATCCAGATTATAGATAATAACGCATTAGATGTACTCATTGAGGACATTACAAATGGTGATCCTGATGATAGAGATGAAGATGAAGATGTGAACATTGCACTAGATTGTACACAAGATGAAGGTCATGTTACCGAGTCTGCAATCACATCATTACTGGGAGAGCTTCCTATTCTTGTGGAAGTAGTTGAAATTTTATCATAGGAACAACCTGAAGACTTAGACCCCTAGCAACCGAAGGTTAAAATAAGGGAACAAGGAGAAGAGATACCAGCTAACACAAACAAGCCTGAAGAGAAAGAGGCAGCAGAGATAGAAACAATGGATCAAGGGAATCCTAATGTAACCAAGGCCACTCCACTAGACACTACATCAGAGGCTCTGACATAGTCAACTAGCACAAAGGTCACTGAGGAGAAGCAGAAGGAAGATATAGTGTCACCCAAGAAGGTTACACAAAGGTCTGAGGTAAAGGATATTGTACCATTTATAAAGAGCTCGCCTCAAGAACTTGAGAAGAAGAAGAAGAAAAAGAAGCAAGGAAAAGGGTCGGTCACCTTAGAAGAAGTCATTTTTATACCTAAGTGTGACTCTAGGACCCTAAGCCCCAAGGAATTGAGAAAATATGGAGAGCTATGTACAAGGAAGGCAGCACAGGAAAAACTAAGACAAGAGTGCAAGAGCAAGGAAATACTTGAAAATGTAAGAGATATCTTACAACAGGTCATACCTGAGGTACACATTAATGAAGATACTCCAATAATGGACCAACTTGCTACACTTGCGGAAGAAATAAATGACCTGAATATAGAATATGACAAGAGAATAGAAGAAAGGGCAGAATCAAAGCTACAAAACAAACTTGCAAAAAAGATCAACTAAGAAATGGCAATTAATAAGGTAAAGTTATATGAGGTAATAACTAACATTCAATCTATTACTCAGTTAATTAGTTAACTTTTGATAAAGCTATGCACTATGGACACTTTCACTACCGAGGTCAGTGAAAAGATTAAACAACTTGATAAAGAAATCCAAGCCAGTGCACAAGCAGCCTTAACCAAGCCTCAAGCATTTTCCAAGCATATCTTGAAAGTTCAAGAACTCTGGCGGTTAAGAGCAGATCTCTGAAAGCAAGAAGAAATAATCAGTGATCAAGTCACAGAATTGCAAACCGATTTGCTTCCATATTTGAAAATCTTTGAGAAGCATATTGTCAAGGCACAAACGCTTGTTGCAACACCAAAAATCTCTATGTTGGACATCTTTCACATGCATGTACAAGTCGGTCTTGAGCACATTCTCTCACCAACTTGAAAGAGGAATGGGAAAACCTCTTGCAATCATTGAAGAAAACCCATAAGCACATTTTTGATAAGCTGTAAGTATACATTTTTGTATTTGGCATTAATATCAAAAAGGGGGATAACAATGTATATGCCAAATATTTAAATAAACGCTAAGTATACTACACATTACCAGGAGCATGCACCGAGGGGGAGTATAGGAATTTTTTGTGTTGATAAGTATTTATGTATATATGGCAGAGATAGAAAAGATTTTGAGACATAAGTTCTATATACATTTAAGGTTTTGATACTAATGCCAAAGGGGGAGATTGTTATCTCTATTTGAGCATTAAAGATTGTCATTAGTATCAAAGACATCAGTCGGTTACCTATGCTACTCTAGTCGGTAAAAGAAAGCACTTCAAGATAGTCGGTTAAATCCTTTACACTGAACACCAGAGTAGTTTTACCGAGCATTAGTGTACAAAGATACCAAGCGACAATAAAAACCGAGCAGACTGGACACTGAGCACTAGTGTAACTACCAAGCAGTATATATAGTGTTTACCGAGCATCACAAAAAATGTCATAGTAATCAGTTTTGGCACATTTATCTATGGAAACGGTTACAACAGAATCACAAAACATTTTACCAAGATCGAGGATCATTTATTATAGATATATTCATTAATTGTGATGATGATCTCTATGTAATTGCTAGATCTAGGTTAATTTTGTACACCGTAGATCTTAGGGTTTTCTCTAAGATATTGTAACCTAATTTTGTTAAGCGGAAAAAGTAGTATGTTATATAATTGTATTTCATGTAATTTTGACATAATCTTGACAAGGAAGTTAAGAACAAGAGAAGAAGTTCTTGAAGCATTAGCCAACTTCAAGATATCAGTTATCAGACAGAGCAGAATAGAATACAGAGATATTCAGATTAAGCAGAATCAGACAAGGCTACCGAGCAGTTTAGAGAAAAGATCTACACATACTGACGTAATATCTAATCTATACTACATTGATCTATATCAGACAAGGTTGAGTTGTCATTAGCAGATATATCCTATTATTTTTTAATCATTGTAACAGAGTTTGGTAAAATCTCTTAACAGAGTACACCTAACAGTCTTTTATGTAAATCTCTTTACTGAGTGCACACTCAATTAGTGTTGTTAAAATCTATAACTAGGTAGATCTACTCAATCTGAAATGTTACTCCTAACAAAGTAAGATCACCAGAAGTGATCACCACTTGTAGCCCTAACAAGAAAACCTTTTCTATCTGCAGTAGTAATGAATTTGTGGGTGTCATCCCCACCGCAGTTTTTACCTTCTAACAAGGGTTTCTACGTTATCAAAATACTTGTGTTATGTGATAGATCTATTGTTGATTTCATGCTATTTACTTTTACAAGTTAACTGAATGAATGATACATATAATGGATTCAAGTTATATGTGAAGTTACTACTATTTGTTGTTTAAGGTTTGAAAGTTGAAAGTTTTTGTGGGCACTAATTCACCCCTCCCCTCTCAGTACCCTATCTCTCCATCCCAACATAAGGGAGATAGGAACACATTTTTAGTGATCATATGACTAATATAACATAATTAGATGACATCATAATATATCTTGAAAGTGTTTTATATAGTTTTTGGTGTGTACATGTTTAGCATTTATCACATGTCATTAAAATAAAAGATGAAAATGATAGTATGCGCTAAGATAATGAGATACAAATATACTGCATAGAGATCCAGCAACATCTTTGTTCACAATGAAGAGGCTTGATTATCTTGAATTAGTAGACACATTAAATAAGATGATCAAATGACTATGATGAAAATGTTTACTAAGATACAAGGTAGAGGCTTTAGGATTTCACCATGTATCCTAGAATCATCTCGATATATGTAATACCCTCACACATGACTTTATTTTGCATCTCTGTCAAGATCATATCACAACTTTATTATCATTTGATGTTTCATATTTGTGCATTTCTTTGATAGATTTAGATGATATCTATGTTGTTTATATGTTGAGACTCCTATTAATATATGAATATTATGATGACTACTTATTTGCATGATTATAGTTATATCTTTTGATTACTGATTTAGATTATCACACTAACCCTGATCACATGATGGATTATGTTATTGATTTTGATCTAACCCATATTTTGTATTTGATTCATGATGTTTATATACTTCATGCATACATGCATGTTTGTATATGTGATCTATTTGCATGACTAGGGACAAAGTCGTAGTCCTTCACCTAGTGAAATCTACATGATGTCTTGATCCATGTCATTGTTTGCATTGTCTTATATATATATATATATATATATATATATATATATATATATATATATATATATATATATATATATATATACATATATATATATATATATACATATATATATATATATATATACATATATATATATATATATACATATATATATATATATATATATATATATATATATATATATATATATATATATATATATGTGTGTGTATATATATATATATATATATATATATATGTATATATAATATATATATATATATATGTATATATATATATATATATGTATATATATATATATATATATATATATATATATATATATATATATATATATTATATATATACATATATATATATATATATATATATATATATGTTATAAGATCACTCACCTTTAGTTTAAGATGAATGATATTTTAGTTGTTCAAAGTTCAAAAATGCTATTGTAATGTTAACTGTAATTGTAATTGTAATTGTAAACCTAATTGTCTTAAAAACAATTTAATTATTACATAAGCACAAACTATAAACAATTTAAATATTGTAAAAAATATTATTTTCACTTATTGAGGAGCTATGAACATAAATATTTTTCAACACGAAGAGAGAACAAATTTGGAAGTATTGTAAATGTTTGCATAAGTGTTTTGGAAAATGTGTTGGGATCATTCCACGAAGATGGAATTACTGTTGAGTAATCTGCAAAGGAAGGTAAACTTATTACATAAAATTTGAATAGAAATAATAAATGATAGTTATAATTGGTAATGAGAAAGAGAAATCAATTTGTATACCTTAGTTGGAGATTCCAAGAGGAGCATGTTATCCTTTTGCAAATTGACTACTATATTGTTCTGATTTAGTGTGTAGTTTCCTTCCATTCCCAGTCATCCAAAAATGAATATTACCATGTTTGATATATTCCTCTTTATCAAATACATATTAAATATAAAAAATATTTGCATTATGCTTATGGCTATTTGATTATGTATGATAAAAAATATTTTTTATTTTATAATATATCATTATGTATATTTTAAATCAACTAATTTTTTTTAAATAGAAATAATTACAAATTCTAAAAATGCCACTAAAAATAAAACATATTGTTTAGGGGTGAAATGGATAATAATGAATTTAACAGTATAAATTGTGTGAGATGAGTTCATTAATTAACCATTCCAACACTAACACTCAAAATACAAGAGAAAGAGGGGCTTCCAAACATAACTCTCGATATAACCCAAGTTAGATTAGCAAAACCCAAGAAGATGAAGGGATGACAATGCTAAACCCAAATTATATCAAGGAAGTATGCAAGAAAGTCATCTTTCATGCAATGTAGGATTTGATTAAAGATGTGTAAATACAAATGTGAAATTGGGCCAATTGAGTTAATGAGAAAAGTAAGATAAATCTAGATGTTAAGTGTGTGCAATCAACCCATTTAAGATATGAAAATAGGTGTAGACTAAGAAATGAAATGAATAATAGAGTACTTACCGTGAAATGTGTAGAGGAATATTCCTTTTTACTCTAAAAATTGTAGATTTGAACTCGTGATGAAACTTCCAACTGCGGATTCGCGATCACAACAAAAAACATAAAAAATGTTATTTTTCTCAGACCTCTAGGAATAGGTCGACCTGATGCAACATGTTCCAGGCACTTTTCCATGAAGTCACTGTGTTCCCAGGACATTGTAGAAAAGTTGAGCTAACTTATTCAAAAATGTCTCGACAAGTAGTTTCTAGATCTATGGTTGTAATTATGATATCTTGCTCCTGCACATAAAAAAGCTTGTTTTAGGGTTTGGGTGGATGAGGGCTTGCATTGGTCAAGCCCTAGATTGAGGAATAAACCATGAAATTGAAATATAAATATGTAAAGGAAAATAAGACAAATGTAATTATTCACCTTTCTTGTAGAAACCTTTTTCAATAAGGATTTTGTAATGCTTGTATGTTGTAGATGTTGAATTTGCAATGACGGATGTAGGAAATCTCCACAAATGCAATGGATCTACCAAAACCACATCATGGAGCCATGGATGTAAACATGCATAAATTAAGAAGATTATGAATGCCTCAATGTAAATCTCCTCCCTTAATGGCCAACTAAATGCTAGATCTTGAAGAGGAAATGCTCACAAAGGATCCTTGAATCTTGAATGCTTGAATGCTTAAACTTTCTCGTGTGATTACTAGATGATAATGGATCTCTAATGGATTTTCATCAATGTCTTGAATGTTCATCGATTGTAAAAATGAGGTTCCTAGGCTTCCTTTTATACTATTTTTAGGTCGGAAAACAAAGCAAGCTAATGGGGTCACTCGATTTCACCATTTAATTCACCGAGACAACATTGGCCCCAGGGTTTAAAATCTCTAGGGAAAATATCAACCTCGTTAATCTATTCTAAAATAGGTTGACCTATTCCAAAATAGGTTGACCTATTCAAAAATAGGTTGACATGGTCGATCTATTCTAGAACAGGTCAACCTATTCCAAAATAGGTCAACTTGGTCGACCTGTTCCAAGGTTGGCCCACAAGGAGCCATCCTTGAGGTCTCAGAGACACCACAACTGAAAATGGAAGATATGGGATAGAACAGGAGAAAAGGGGGATCAATTAAAAATCCATCCATGGTTCATAAAGTCAGTAAATGATGAGAGCTAAAAGGTCTTAAATAATGAGTGCACCCAGTTTAAGATGGTACATTTATCCCCCACTTTAGTGGGAGAATGAGTTACCTCAAATTCATCATAAATTATATCAAAAAGAAAGACTTGATCTCATCATGAGTAAGGAGATGAAGAAACCATGAAGCCCCCAATATACTTGAGTCTTCATCATATCAAAAGCCAAAATAAGAGAGATGCCACTAATAATAAAGTGTAGCCAACACACCCAAAAAGGTTTGTGTTCCTTACTATGAACTACATAGGAAAAAGAAAGGGGGGGGTAACAAGAGATGACATTGAATGACCTAGAAAGTGTGTGTGGCATGCTATTCAACCCATCAAAGATGAATTGAATGGTTGATGTAGGGGAATCCTCAGTTCCTGAGGATTCTGGTAGTCTCGATAACTATCTGGTGGAACTTGGTTATAGTGTTGGCCGAGGGGCTCGTTCGAAGAGGTGTTTCTCAGTTGAAGTGTTGGTTGAATGGCTCGATCACTGAAGGAACTCAACATGAATTATGGTGCTCAGCTTATCTTTTGGTGCTTGGTCGATGTGCTTTCTTAGTGATGCCTAGCTTGCTCGGTTGTTTTTACTGTCACTCTGTAACTTTGGGCTTATCGACTAGAGTTCTTGGAGATTTTGTGGGCCGACTTGAGGTATTTAATGTGGGTAGTTGGTTTTACTATATGGTGAAGTGAAGAATCATGTTTTCCTCTATTTTCTTCCCCCTTCCCATCTTCTATGCCAGTTTAGGGCTCTATTTGGGCCTCCTCAGGCACTATTTTCCTCACCTAGCACATTTTCCAAGGGTCATAAACCCCTGGGTCAAGGTCGACCTCAACCTTGACCTAGGTCAAAGTTGACCTCATCCTTGACCTAGGTCAAAGTTGACCTCATCCTTCACCTAGGTCCCCCTTTTCATCAAAAAGTTTGTTGGATGCGGGGAAAACTCAAAAGTTTATTTTCCCACTTCTGGATCGGTTGTTTCGGATTTCAGAACGGTAAACTCTTAAATTATATTTAATCTAGGTCCATTTCTAGGGGTTAAGGTTTAAATGGGAATTTAATTCTCCTATGTTGGCCTCTCTAAAAAAAATTTCCCTAGACTACTATAAAAGGAAGTCTTCCTCTCTCATTTCATCCATCTTTTTTCCCATCTCTTGTCATGATCTTTGGTGATAATTTCTCAAGCTCTCCATCTTTCAAGCAAGCAATATCAAGCATTCCATCAAGAATTCCATCAAGCATTCTCAATCAAGTGTTCAATCCATCATCTACATTCAATAATTCAAGTTCTCCATTGAAGATCAAGGATTCAAGCATTCAAGCCTTTGGAGGAATTTGGTTCAAGCATTCAAGATTCATCATTTAAACCCTAGGTCTATCCATCATGGTGGTGTGATCTTCCTTCAAGATCCTTTGTTCATCTTCAAGATCTATTCATTTTCCCTTCAAGGTGGATTCCAAGCATACAATCATGGAGTTTTTTATTTACATTTGTTAGTGTTGAGTCCAAGCTTTCATATTAACATACTTGTTTACATTTCAAATATAATTGCATATCTATTGAGTATCATAGCTTCATTGTTAGATCTACTTCTACTACTTACTAGCATTCTCTATTTCAATTCTATTTTAAAGGTTGATTCCAAACTGGGGTTTGACCAAGGCAAACCCCTCATCCAAACAAAAAAACCCTTTTTTTCTTGTAGGTACAAGTGTGGGACAGTGAATTGCAGTTCATATCTGACTACCCTTTTCGGCAAACTTCCGAGATCCACGAATAGAATTTTCATTAGAACAGTGCAGGTCAAGGATGAATTTCTGGGGTAAGATTGTACCCAGGGGTAAGATCTTACCCCGGTCCTGGGTCAAGGATGACCTCTCTCAGAAAGACAGAAGGTTTTTGGGTTTTCTCTATTTCTGTGTTTTCAGCCCAGATCTGGTTGCATAATTTCTCAAAACTAAGTACAGACACCAAAAAATAGGTATTTCCATATCACCTTTATTATGAGGTATGTATTTGATTTGATCTAATTTCATAAGTCTTTGTGAGCATTTCCAGATTTACATATTCATATATTTCATTACATCTTTATATATTACACATCACCCTTTCAATCCATTACATCCCCACATAATACATCCATTACATTCTCATGTCATGATACATCATTTTATCTATTATAGTTACATTCTCCTAAGTAGATCTAGAGGACAACATGGAGAATTAATTGTTTTTAAGGCTATTTGAGAGTCGACTAGTATTGCATTTAATAATTGTTTATTTTAGGAGTCGACTTCACTGAGGAGTTATTTCTTTCTTCCAACTGACATGTGGTTGAAGAAGTGTATTTAAGGAAGGTTTTGGGGTAGTTATTAAGGGTAGATTAGCAAAGTTAGTAGCTTACAAGCTTAGGAACAAGAAGATTGCTTGGTGTCCTGTGTGCACAAGTTTAGATCTTTTTGGGGTTCCTACTAGATTCTTGTAGCTTGTTGTTACAGATTTGGCTAGCTAGGGTTAGATATTGGAGTTGGATCTTGAGGGATCTTGCAAAAATATTTCTTTCTTTGTATTTGGTTGTAATTGGGAAGGCCTTACAGCCCGACATATTGCATGTAATCAATTGTTGATGTATAAAGATATCTTTTTTCTTTCAAAATTGTTTTCCTATTGTGATTCCATTTTGTGGTTGTTAGTTGGGGATTTGGATATCTCCTTTGGGGATTCTCTTGGCCTTGCACTACGTCAGGTGGTATCAGAGCTTGAAGTTCTTGAGCATGTGGATAGATCATCGAAGTTGAGGCAATTTGTACTAGGACCTTGGGTTGGCGGTTTGTTGCCTTGGGTTTGCAAAGATCTTGAAGATGTATTCAAGAGGATTGGACCCTAGGGTGATTGCTTCTCTTCATGATGTGGTGGAAGAAAATATTTCTGAGAGGTTTTCTTGGTGGGAAGGGGATTTTTTGAACCGTATGGAGAACTAAGTTGATAACCTTGTGAAGGAAAGTGTTATTGAGCTTTGTAGAGCTTACCAGAGTTGGAACATGTCAATCCAAAGGAAATTTATGTGGTCGGTTAGAAGACTAGTCTGAGAGAGAAGACATCTTGACAAGGTTACTTGTGATTCTATAGAGGTTGAAGAGGTATGTGATATTGGTTTTGATGGTCAGTTGGTGGAGTCTAACATGAAACCTATAGAGCAACTTGTGGTTGTTGCTGAGATACCTGTATTTGCCAACGTTGTTGTTGACCTTGTTAAAACTGGTGAGAAAATTGGTTTTCATGTTCAGTCAGTTGTGTCTGACATGGAGATTGTAGAGCATATGGTTGGGCATGATCAAGTTGTTGTTGGTGAAGAGTTGTTTTGTGTTGAACGCCTTTGTGATAATGGTGTCACCGAATTAATTTTTTTCAACGTTGTGGTACAGATGTTTGTTAGTTGTGGACTTGAGTTGCTAGTTGACAAATAATGAGTCTTGTGATGAGTTACAAAGATGGGATGTTGACTTGATACTTGGTGATGAGTGGAAGGTTCAGTTTATTCTTGATGCTAAAAAAGTTGATTGGTTGGTTTTAGATCGGTTAAGGAGGACTTGGCTGATGGACTTTTTCATTTTCTTGGCTTCATGGATTGGCAAGACTTGTGTGAAGATGAAGTGGATGGCTGATTTTCTTGAAGGAGAAAAGTGTGGGACACACTTTCTTATTTACCTTGGGTGTTTGATGCAGGGGCATCCTCAATTCTTGAGGATTCTGGAAGTCTCAGTAACTTTCTAGTGGAACTCAGTTATAGTGTTAGCCGAAGGGCTTGGTCGAAGAGGTGTTTCTCAGTTGTAGTATTGGCTGAATGGCTCAATCACTGAAGTGATCTTGGTCACTGAAGGAACTTGACATGAATTTTGGTGCTTGTCTTAGCTTGTGGTGCTCAGTCGATAAGCTTTCTTGGTGATGCTTAGCTTGCTCAGTTGTTTTTACTGTCGCTTGGTAGTTTGGGCTTACCAGCTGGAGTTCTTGGAGATTTGGTGGGCTAACTTGAGGTATTTAATGTGGGTAGTTGGTGTTACATTCTCCTAGGTAGATCTAGAGGCCGACATGGAGAATTAATTGTTTGTAAGGCTATTTGAGAGCTGACGGGTATTGCATTTAATATTTTTTTTTTTGGGAGCCGACTTGGCTTAGAAATTATTTCTTTCTTCCAACTGACTTGTCGTTGAAGAAGTGTATTTAAGGAAGGTCTGGGGTATTTTTTGAGGGCAGATTAGTAGAGTTATTAGCTTGCAAGCTTAGGAACAAGAAGATTGATTGGTGGCCTATGTGCACAAGTTTAGATCTTGTTGGGGTTCCTACCAAATTTTTGTAGCTTGTTGTTGCAGATCTGGCTAGCTAGGGTTAGAGATTGGAGTTGGATCTTAAGGGAGCTTGCAAAAAATTTTCTTGCTTTGTATTTGGTCATAACCAGGAAGGCCTTACAACCTAGCACATTTCATGTAATCAATTATTGATGTATAAAGATATCTATTTTCTTTCAGATCTGGTTTCCTGTTGTGATTCTATTTTGTGGTTATTAGCTGGGGGCTTGGACATCTCCTTTGGGGATTCTCTTGGCCTTGTGCTGAGTCAATGGTCTAGAAAGTGTGTGTGTCATGCTAGTCAACTCATTGAAAAGGATTCATCCTCAAGGTAACTCCATGTCCCAAGAAGAAGAATCAAAAGATGACCCAGGCATAAGGATGTGTGTGTCCTTAAGGGATCAAAAAGATGAGTAGGCTTCCCAGATTGTTAATAATCCAAAGAAGGATCAAACAACAATAAAGCCTCCCAAACTATTAGTAATCTAAAGAGTGATCAAAAAGAAAGGATCAAGCCTCTCAGACTATTGGTAGTCCAAAGAGAAATCCAAAAGAACAAAGACCAAGCCCCCATGAACTACCAGTAGTTCGATAGAGGAAACCAAATTGTCAATGTGCATGTGTGCAAAAGTGAGTGAAGTGTATTCCTCCATGTTAAAGTGATTGCAAATGCCTTAACAGGAGCAATTACTTTAACAGAAGCGTACATGCATCCACAAAGAATGTTTCCACTATGAAATTCTCCCAAGAGGGAACACTTCAAGATAAATAAACACATGACAAAAGAGAGAACACGAAGGGATCCACTAACTTTGGGGTTAGTATGATCATATGATAATATGTAATATTATATCGAGTATGAAATGTCATCATTCCCCAAAGGAAGTAGAACTACAACACAATGGAGGGACAGGCATGTAAGAGGTAAGATGAAGAGTCTTTTTTGGCCGACAATACAAAGACCAAAAAGAATCGGTGCTACTATGTTGCCAACATCCAAGTAAACTACAAAAGGGTACATATATGAACAATAGCACGTAGACAACATAACATGTAACAAACAATAGAAGAAAAGAGGTACAAATAGAAGAAGATGCATGACATGTTTGATTACTTTATCATCTTGTGCCAACAAAGCAACAAGAATTGTCTAAAGCGATCTAGATAAAACATATAACAAAGAGCACAACACTGGGGAAAACACAACACAAACAGATAAAGACTACCATGCTAGAGAAGTCCACTTCAAGTGTGATGTGTGCCCTCCCCCACTTGTTATGAAATATTAGGGAAAGGTGAGAAACTAGCAAGAGGATCAACATCCAACACAATAGGAACCACCGCTAGATGCAAGCAAGGACTCTGGTGGGAGTCACTGTGCTCTTCACTAGGACTGAGTGTTAGCTACATAGAAATAATGTTAGGAAAATCATAATCCATATCAATATTTTTACATTGATCATCACTAACATGTGCATTAGAATCATCATCATCAAGAGTATCTTCCATATCAAGATTAATAGAATCTAAAATATGAACAAAATCATCATGTTTATCCATTTGCATATTGTTATTTTGATTAACTTCCTTGAAAGGGTCAAGCACAGGTTGATTGAAGGAAGGAAAAGGTTGAGATGAAGAATTAGTTTGAGAAGAAAGAGCACGGGCCCTAGCCTTAGCTTGACGGTTCTTGCGACATTGACTAGCATATTGGTTACAAATGGTTTTACAAGATAAATTTGATGGATGAGATTCAACAATCATAGGTTCTGAGGAGGGAATGATAGGTAGAGGAATAGGTTGGGTAGGTAAGACAGCTACAAGAGTATCAACCTTAGGAAGGCTAAGCTCAAGAATATTTTCTACCTTGTATTGATGATAGGATTGATAAAGATGATCATGATGGTTAGGAGGTTTTTGAAGGAGAGATGGATAAAATAAATCTATCTTAGCACAATCTTGAGGACACGAGGGTTTATAAAGAGAATGATTAATGGTGATGACTTCTCCTTTATGAGGAAATTTTATGCACTTATGAATAGGAGAGGCTATAACTTGCATGGAAGAGAGTCACAGAATACCGAGCTTAACTTGAAATTGATTGGAAGTAGGAATGAAAACAAAGGTAGTATGAACAACCTTACGAGAAAGGGTCATAGGAAGATTGATAGAACCTTAAGGATGATAAAGAAAACCATTGCAACTTTGAATCCAAACACTAGATGTATCACAGGTATCCTTATGCAATCCTTTATTAAAAAGATGTTATTTAGTGATAACATTCACAAAGGAAGAGGGGTCAATCAAAACACCACAAGAAGGGATATGAACAACCCTAATAGAAATATAAAGATGACCATTAGGTGCTTAAACATATTGAAATGATCAAAGGTGATAGGAGGTGAATATTTAGGTTCGTGTGAAGGTAAAATCAAAGGTTGAGGTTGAGACTTAACATGATTAGCTTCTTCTACCTTGTCATCATAACTAATGTTAGTAACAAGAGAAGAAGGTTGATTAATGAGATTTGTTGAATGTGAAGGTAAGGGGTTGGTGTAGATTTAAAAATTATGATTAGGAGGTGCTATAGATTTATTCATACTATTAACCTCAACATCAATAGATATAGCATTGGAATCAATAAGGTCTTGAATAACATTCTTCAAAGCATAAAAATTTTGAGTATCATGACCAGTTTGACAATGGTATTGACAAAAATCATTTTGATCAAATGAATTAGGCATTGGTTAGCTAGTGTCAATAGAACAAATAAGAGGAAATTTAAGAATGTTAGCATTAATCAACTTCATCATCACCATAGGTAAAAGTTTAGATAAAGGGGTGTACTTATGATTAGGATGATACACAAAAGAAAAATTAGTCATACCTTTAGATGTAGTAGCCACTTGCTCATCAACTATGTTGGTTGACTTGTGAATCTTGACGTAGTTGTTAGGCTTAGAGAATTTGTTTTGATGAATTATAGTGTCACTCTTATCAATAGTAACAAGATCCATTGGAGTAGAGCTCTCAAGATAGCTCACTTGTAATTAATAATGGTGAAGCATTGCGCAAAGGTGTGAAAAGGAAGTATACTCAATAAGGAGAATCTTATCTATAATGTCTTCTTGCAAATTAGAAATAAAAACATGTTGAATATCATGATCAAGCACAGGATAAGAAATTTGAGCATACAAGTGTTTGAATCTACCAATAAAGTCACTAAAAACACATTGAATCTCATGATCAAGCATAGGATAATAAATTTGAGCATACAAGTGTTTGAATCTACCAATAAAGTCACTAAATTTTTCTTTAACACTTTGCTTACAATGCATTAAATTAGTCAAAGAAATCTAATGACCAATATTATTTTGAAATTGTTGAATGAAAGCATTAGTGAGCATTGAAAGGAATTAATAGAATAAGGAGGTAAAGATAAATACCATTGTAAATATTTATCTCTAAAAGTACATGTGAACAACTTGTCCATGAGCCTATGGTCATGAGAAAAATCACTAAATATAGTTTGGAAATTCCTAACATGAATCACAAGATCACCATTACCATTATAAGTCTCAAGATGAGGTATCTCAATATGTTTCCAGATAACAACACAAAGGATATCTAAGGAGAGGGGATTAGAAATGCCACATGTAGGGATGTTGTACTTAGATTGAGTGAATTGAGCCACTTTTTTTTGCAAAGCAGTGACAGTTTGAACCAAGCTACAAATGGTAGGATTAGAAGATGTAATAGTAGGCATAGACATATTGGATGTGTTATCTCTATTTGAGCATTAAGTTTTGTCATTAGTATCAAATAAGATTAGTCAGTAATCTATGCAGATTAGTCGATAAAAGATGAAATAAGAAGCTATACAAGCTAGTCAGTTGAACTATCAAAGGATTCATACCGAGAAATCACAAGGTAGAACCAAAAGCTAAATGTATACAGGTTTAACTAAGTATGTTTACCAAGTGTCAGAGTATACTAAGTACCGAGTCAGTGAACACTGTGCATTCTTCACACCGAGCATGAGGATATTCACTGAACAGAGAATGCAGTGTTTACCGAGTTGTTCAGGAAATGGCATAGTAATCAACAATTGCACATTTATCTATGCAAATGGTTTACACAAATCTATAAATATTTTACCAAGATTGAGGGTTATTTATTGTGGATGTAATCATTAAATGTTGTGATGATTCCTATGTAATAGTTAGATATAGGTTATTTTTGTACACCGTAGATCTTAGGTTTTCTAAGATGTTGTAAACCTAATTAGGTGAAAGAAATTTTCTATATAATTGTAATTGATGTCATTTTGACATAAGTAAGGAGAAGAAGTAGCTGCCTATAGGACTTCAGTATTCAGACAAGGGTTTACATGACAAAGTAGTTATCAGAGTTAATATTCAGTTTATTCGGAAACATACAAGGCTACCGACAATAATAGAGGACAATATAGCACACATCAAGGTGAAATTGAATTGGTATTTCATTGATCTGATTTAGACAAATAATAGTTGTCATTTTCAGATATTTTTTGTTATCTTCTAACCATTATAGCAGGATTGAAAATTGTTAGAGTAATCATACTTTATGTTTATTAATTAAATCACTTTGGTTTAATTAATTAAGTCATTTATTACTCTATTTACTTAAGCTATCTTTTAGGTGCATTATAATTAATATATTTATTAATTATAATGTGCAACCTAGCTTTATTTTTTGCTTTATAGCTTTAGGGTTTTATTGTTCACCTATATGGTTGAACCCTTTGTATATTCTTTTTAGATAATCTTAGAATACAATTGCTCTTTACATGTCCATAAGATGTCTCTGGCTTTTTGGCCTCCATAGATTTTTCTTGCTTCTATTCTTTGCTTCTTCCATGTGACAGGGTTATGCATGCAGGTGTTCTTGGGAGATTAGTTTTTCACCTAATCTAACATGGTATCAGAGCCATCTTGTTTCTCGCTGTTCATGTTTTATTGAAGTGATTCAGATGCAGGAGGGTTTCAGAAAAATTTCAGTTCTGGTACTCTCTGCAGGATGTTATTTTTTATTTCTTTTTTGCCTGCAACAAAGAAAAAAAATTTTGGGGGTATTTTGAGGAAAAACGGATGCCACCATTGCGTCCAGAAGGCCCAAAAACCCCAGAATCCATATAAAATTTGTTCATTTTGGACACTTTTGCAATTTGAGGCAAAAAAATTTTGGGTACTAGGCCGTACGACCTGGCACGCAGATCGAGACGATGATTTTTTTTGTCAAAAAAATTTTAAAATTTTTTTTGAGGGGCGGCCACCCAGGTGCCGCCCAGCGGCCACCCGAGCGCCACCCCGCGGCCTCCACAGAGCCGCTACCCTCTGCAGAGCTGCCGCGGCCCCGCCGCCTTCCGCCCCAGCGCGCTCGCCGCCCTCCGCCACCCACCGGCACAGCTCCGCTCGCCCGCGGCCCTGCCGCCCTCCTCAGCTCCGCTGCTCAGCGGCCCGCGCGGCCCCACCACCAGCTCTCCGCTCCGCCTGCGGCTCCGCCCGACGGGTTTCTAAGCCCCGCGAGCTCTAGCAGCGGTCACATGGGTGACCGGGAGCTACGGCTCTGGATTTAGCCCCCTGTGCACACCATGCACCCAAGGGCTCTATTTTTTCCAGCCCCAGGGGCTTAAAAATCTTTTTTGGTGCTTTTTAAGGGTACTTGGGCCTTTTTTGCAATATCTTGAGCATACGGAGGTCTTTTTTGGACTTCTCTATATCGTCGGAAAGCTCTTTCTGAGCTCTTTCCGATTATGGAGGTTAGAGTTTTTAGATCTTCTGTTTTGACAGTGTTTTTTTTGTCAAAGGTGATGTTTATTTTTTTCCTTCCGGGAGCCATATCTCGCTCATCCGGACTCATTTTTAGGCTCACCATATATCATTGGAAAGCTGGTTCTGTGAGTTATTCAGTTGTAAGAGTTTTTTATCCAGATTCTGCTCCAGGTTTTCTCTCCTCTGAGTTTTTCACTTTCACACTCTGGCGGATTACTTGGGTTCTACAGGTCCTGGGATCTCTTCTTCTGTTCTTCTGGCTCACTCTTCTTTCTGACTTCTGAGCATTGTATGCTTCTCTTCTGTTGCATTCTTTTTTCTGTAAACACACTGAGATAAAGTGCCTACTTTTGCATATCTGGGATCTTGTACTCCTTGTGTTTGTTTGTACTCGCACTCAGTTATAAAGTGCCATGGGGGGTTATGATGTTTTTCCTTTTGTGCTCATCCACCTTTGCCAAGTGAGTGTACCTTCCACGACATTAGCCCATGCTGTGTGTCCAGAAGATCTATTCTTCTTCTTCGACACCGCCCTTTATCTTGTGCGTGTACTTTTGTTGCACTGTTGGTGTTCCTGATTCTTCTTCTTGCAGATGTTTCTAGCATTGCATTTCAGTGTTCCTGTCACCCCTCTCCCTGTTTAGCATTATGGGGGGTTCACCTGTTGGCTCTATTGCTTCCTTGGTTCGGTTGAGTGATCTACGTATTCAGTTTTTGTTCCTATGTACTAGGCGGATGCAGTGGCTAGGCACCTATGCATTTCGGTGAGATGGATCATCTACTATATAGACACTCATTCATTCCTTTTTTGGAGTTCACCTCTTCGATTGATCAGCTCTTCAGACTTTGTCTTCTCTACCTGCTCATGCACTATTTCAGTGGGGGTTCCAGCAGTTTCTTCTGACAGTGTTTGCAGTTTCATGCTTCGGAGATGCTTCATGCTCTTTCTTGTTCCTTTCTTTGGGACATTCCCTAGATTGGAGGCTTTGTTTCCTTCATCTAGTTTATTTCTTGTACTTGGGTACCTGATCAGGCCTTGTTGCCCGGACCCATTGCTCTTTCTTGCTTTCATAGCTATGCTAGGTTAGCTTCCCTCTTGAGCTACGCTTAAGGGGGGGTGTTAGAGTAATCATACTTTATACTTATTAATTAAATCACTTTTGTTTAATTAATTAAGTCATTTATTACTCTATTTACTTAAGCTATCTTTTAGGTGCATTATAATTAATATATTTATTAATTATAATGTGCAACCTAGCTTTATTTTTTGCTTTATAGCTTTAGGGTTTTATTGTTCACCTATATGGTTGAACCCTTTGTATATTTCTTTTAGATAATCTTGGAATACAATTGCTCTTTACATGTCCATAAGATGTCTTTGGCTTTTTGGCCTCCATAGATTTTTCTTGCTTCTATTCTTTGCTTCTTCCATGTGACAGGGTTATGCATGCAGGTGTTCTTGGGAGATTAGTTTTTCACCTAATCTAACAAAAATCTCTTAACAAAGTATACTTAATAGTCTATTTTAAATCTCTTAATCGAGTGCACACTTATTTGGTGTTGCTAAAATCCTTTCATAAGGTAGATCTAATCGATCTTAAGTTACTCCCAATAGGGTAAGATCACCAGAAGTGATCACACTTGTAGCCTTAACTGACATACTTTATTTACCGTAGTAGTGAATAATTTTTCGATGTCATCCCCACTACAATTTTTACCTTCTAACAAGGGTTTCCACATAACCAAAATACTTGTGTGAAGTGTTACATTTCATGAATGATTTATTGTTAATTTTCATGCACTTTACATTTACAAGTTATTTGAATATATGTTGCAAATAATAGAATTAGTTGGTTAGATAAATACTACTATTGTATAACCCCTCCCCTCTCAGTACTTTATCTTTCCTATTCCAATAATTGGTATCAAAGCTAGATCTCTTATTTAAAAGTTTAATCATTGAAGAGGAAATATCTCAAGATGGAAAGATACAAGTTGGACAAGACTATTGAGAATCAAAAGATTCAGATACAAATATTCATTGAACAATACAAGCAAGCAAAGGATGAATTGAAGAAGTTACTCATTCAAATAAAAGATATGGCTAGTTGGCAATATGAGACTGACTATCATGAAGAAGACATTGATGACCCATTTGAGAATTCTGGATCCAGTTCAGGCAGTATATCTAACATATCTAAAGGAGAAATTTCTGATTTATCTAAGAAAAATCTTCATCTAACTAAACAAGTTAAAGCCCTGCAGATCGGTCAAGAAGCACAAATGGTAAGAATTATTGATGTGATGAATAATGCTAGACAAGCTGAAAAAGAGAGAAATTTGGTTGTTGAAGACATAAGACAAATGACTGAGAAACTACAAGAAAAGGAATTTGAGATACTGAGACTTACCGAGCATCACTTTGAGATATCTAATTAGATGGTTATTGTAAGTCAGGAAATCGACCGAGTGAATAGTGAGATGACAAGGAAACTTCAAGACATTGGTGAACTTGAAGAAGAAAATGAAAGACTAAAAAATGAAGTGAACATGCAACATCAGCATAATGAAATGATGAAGAAAACTGAAGATAGTTCCAAGAAAATTGATGAATTTCTGATCAGTCAAAGAGGACTTGGAAGTACTATTGGATTAGGCTATATCGAGCAAGGAGAATCATCTAAGCAAGATGAACATGTGAACACCTAGAAGATTCAAAGACCTAAGAAACTATCATGCTATCATTGTGGTAAACCAGGCCACACATCAAATGTTTTCAGGAGTAAAGAAAAAGGTAATCCTAAGACCACTCCAAGTTTAATGGTCATTATTATAGTTGTAACAAGTATGGACATCAAGAACATGAGTGTAGATCTAAGTTGAATAGGAATCCTAACAAATCCTACATGGAGAAACACTATCACACTTGCAACATGCATGGATATACCTCACAAAAATGCAAAACAAAGATGAAGCAAGTTTGGACATCGAAAGGACAAAACAAGACTTATCAACTGAAGAGACAAGTTAATGCTTATACTTGGGATTATAACACATGGGTTAACTATACATCATGTGGAAGATATGGACATATTGCAACTAACTACATGAGGAAAAATTGGAGAGGCATATCTCGTAGCTAGACAAGTACTGGTATGGCATGCTTACACTGTCACAAAGCCAGTCACTTGGCTAAAGATTGCAGAGACTAAGCACCAGAAATACAAATATTTGAGAATGGAAATACAATTGAAGATATCATAAGGATAAGGAATACTATGTGGAGAAAAGCATCAGATGATAATGTTGAGTCAAGTAATGCAGTTGGTGAAACCTCATCCATTGGATTGGGTGACATCACCACCTACACCTAAGCTGAAAAGGTATGCATGGAACTGATAATTCAAATTAGATATATCTATCATATAGTTCCTTATATTAAGTGTTTTCATACCAAATCTACATCAATCAAGATGCACTATGGTTTTACAAGTTTTTGAGCTTTAAGTATTTACTGTCGGTATATACTAGACCGAGTGAGAAGTTACTAGTCGGTAACTATGAGCAAGGTTAACCGAGTATCAGTATTAACCAAGTGGAATTTCATGTGTTAATTGAGCTTATGTTATTTCATGGTATACACCTGTAATGTGGTAAAGATGTAGGGGGGTCTATCCTTACCCTTTACAAAGTATATTGTTATTAGATCTATGTGAAGAAAATACAAGATCTATCCTAATCCAAATTCCCAAAAGGAGAGATCCAAATTGATTAATCATAAAGAAGTGATCAATACACAAATGAATCAAACTATGGAGAATATGAAGAAAGGAGAAAATCTTATATTTTGCTATAGAAACTATGTGCTTAAAATCTTAAATGAATAGAAGATAAATACTAACCTCAAAATAGGGCAAATCTGGAAAATGTTGATTTTTTATGTCTGTACATAGTTTCGGGAAATTCTGCAACTTGTTCTGGACTGGAAATGTTGAGACAGAGAAAACCTAGAAAACATTTTTTCTTTCTAAGTGAGGTCAACCTTGACCCAAATAGCGGGGCACAATCTTACCCTAGGGCACAATCTTACCCCTCACTGAAGGTCGACCTTGACCCAAAATAGCTCTGACAAAAATGTTGTTCTGCGGATCTTGGAAGTTCGTCAAAAAGGGTATCCAGATCTGAACTACAATTTGTTGTCTTGTACCTGTACCTACAAGAAAAATGGTTTTTTTTGTTTGGATGGTGGGTTTGCCTTGGTCAAACCCCAGTTTGAAATCAACCTTGAAATGTAATTGAAATTGCAACATATAAACAAAGTAAATGGAACTATTCACCTTGCTTATGTTGAAATTCTTGTGGAGGATTCAAATCCTTGAATCCACAAGTAGGGATGCTCCAAATGAATGTAGAATTGTATATAGGATGTCTCAAATCAATGGCATTAGATCTTCAACACCAATCTTGAATGGATCTTGGAATAGGAAGAGGCTTGGATAAATGTGGATGAAGAAATCTTCAACAAGAGGGCTCCATAGAGCTTGAATCCTTTAATGGCTACTAATGGATCTCCTTAATGAATTGGATCTTGAATTCTTGAAGATGGATGAATGCTTGAATGCTTTTCTTATCCTTCTTGCTTTCTTGATGATTTCTTTAGAGCTAGATGTCTTGATCATGAAATTTCTTGGTTGATTATGAAAAGAGATGGATTGAAAATGAGAGAGGAAGGCTTCCTTTTATAGTGATCTAGGGAAAAAACTTCTAGAGAGGCCGACATTGGAGAATTAAATCCCAATTAACCTTATCCCTTAGAAATGGACCTAGATTAAATCCAATTTAAGATTTTACCATTCTAAAATCTGAAACAGCTGACCCAGAAGTGGGAAAATAAAACTTTCTGAAGCCCGATATCCTGAAACCTCCAGAACTTGAAAATTAGACCCAGGGTCAGGGTCAAGGTCGACTCTACCCCATGTCAAGGTTGAGGTCAACTCTACCCTAGGTCAGGGTTGAGGTCAACCTTGACCCAGGAGGTCAACCTTAACCCTGAGGTCTCAGATCTCAATTTCTCAGGACCAAGTACCAGAAAAAGGTAGGAAATAGATGGAGAGAGAAGTAGAATAGGGGGAAAAGGCAGATCCATGCAAAGACCTATTCAAGGTTCTTGACATGACCCCAGACCACTTACTCAGATGGATAAATGTTCATATCATGGAAGTGCTTCCATTTTAAGATGATACATTAAGCCCCTGCTTTAGCAAGAGTATGGACTCGATGCAAACTCTTGGTAAAGGAGATCATAATGAAAAGATAATCTTATTGAAATCAAAGGGACAAATAAATCCTCAAGCCCCAAGGGACTCAAGTCTTCATCAACTCTAAGATCATAATAAGAGAGACATCTCTAGAAAAGAGAAATAAGAGGGTGTGATTATCTTTCCCAATGAGAACTTATGTCCCATTGTGAACCACACAAGGAAACAGGGCAACTGGAAATATGGAATTGAACCGCCTAGTGAATGTGGCTACTAACTAGTCAACCCATCAAAGATTCACCCCTAAGAATATTCTATTCCAGAGGAGTAAAACCAAAAAGAAAAAGAGATCTAGTCTTAAGGACACCTTCAACCTTAAGGGATCAAAAATTTTGAAACTGGAGGGATCAAGAGATCCTAAATAAAAATCCATGCTTTAAGGATTAGTCACTAATCCATAAAGGGAGAAAAGTATCTTGAAAAATAATATATGTATATCGAAAAATGCATGTGTGCAATAGGTGAGCAGAGTGTATGCCCCCACATTAAATTCATTGCTAACACTTTAACATGAGCAATGGCTTTAACAAAAACATAAACAACTCCATTGATTATGTTTCCACTACGAGATGCCCCCAAATGAAGACAAATTAAGGGAAATACCACATAAACATATAGAAAATACAAAAGGGATCTACCTATCATGGGGTTAGTATGATCATAAGATAATATATATATGATATTATTGAAAATGAATTAGCATCATTCCCCAAATAAAGTAGAACTACAATCACAATAGAGGGAAGATCACATAAGAGATACGAAGAAGTATCTTTTCAGACCATGACCTGGAGACCAAAAAGAATCAGTGCTACCAAGTTGCGGATCCAAGTAGATTACACAAGGAAACATCTACGAATAATAGCACAAGTACAACATAACATGAAACAACAGATGAAAGAATAGAGATGCATAAAGAGGAATTGTACAATAGGTTTGATTCCTTTATCACCTTGTACCAACAAAGTAACAAGGGTCGTATAAAAGAATCTAACAACATTTAGCAAACACATCACGGGAGAAGCACAGTACTACAGACAAACACACAACAAAGGCTACCATGAAGGACAAGCCAATCAAGCACACAACCTACTCTCCCCATCTTGTTCTATATCGTTTAGGGAAGGTGGGTAACTCACAAGAGGGACTGTATCCAACACAGTAGGAATGATAGCCAGTTCCAAACAAGGATCCTCTTGACAATCATAATGTTTGATACTAGGTGTAAGTGTTAATTGTGATGAAAGCATATTAGGTAAATCAATATTAATTTCAATAGTCTCATATTCATCATTAACATCACCAAGAGTATCTTCTTCATCTAGATTAATCAAAATAGGATCTAGGATACAAATAGAATCATCATAATCTTGCATGTTAACATCATTATTAGCAACAACTTATTCTAACCCATCATGCATAAGCTTATCAAAATAAGGTTAAGAATTTTGAAGAAAAGAATTATGAGCTTTAGCTTGAGCATGACGCTTCATACGATGTTCATTAGTAGATCGATTATGTTTTTCCTTACTTGAAATATGTTGAGAACTAGGAGGAGCAATTATCAGATCCTTCACAGGTTCTATAGGAGGATTAATAGGATTATCAGCAAACTGACAAGAAATAGTAGGAGCTTGATTAATAGATGTAGAAGTCATAAATAAAGGAGGTATGGAAGGTGTAGGCAAAAGACCATGATTAAGATCCATCAGAGGTATGCTTAATTCAAGAATCTTACGATGCTTATAGGCTTGATATGAGCAGAAAAGATTATCAGGTCAAGAAGGACATGAATTAGGTAATGAAGGCCAAAAGAAGTCAAGGGTAGCACAATCCCTGGACCTAGAAGGTTGATATAAATTATGATTTATCATCTTCACTTCTTCATCATGAATGAATTTAAGACACTTACGGATAGGTAAAGCAATAGCATGCATGGCTTTCAACCAAGGCAAACCAAGCTTAACTTGAAACTGATCAGAAGTAGGAACAACAACAAAGGTAGTGTTCACAATTTTACCACAAATTTCAACCGATAAGTTAATAGAACCAAATGATGGATAAAGAAAACCATTACAAGTTTGAATCCATACATCTAATGTATCATAAGAATCACATTGCAATTTTTTCATAAAAAGATTTTCTTCAGTAATAACATTGAATAAGGATGTAGGATCAACAAGACAACCATGATTAGGTATCTGAAATCCTAGCATAAATGTAAAGGGGACCATCGGGAGATTTTATAGTCTCAGAATCATCAAAGGTAATCAAAAGTTCCTGAGGTCTTTTATTCTTAGGTTGTTGTCGAGGTTTAGGTTGAGTTTTCAATTTAGGCTTAGGTTTTAGTATAGGTTGAGATTGAAGCTGAGGTTGAGGCTAAGGTGAAGATATAGATTGAACAACATGCTCCACTCTATTAACAATGTGATTAAGATCATCCATCTTTGAATCATACACAATACCCATAGAAGATGGCTGAGAAATTGTATTAGTATCATGTGTAGGTAAAGGATTCATATAGATTTGAAGGTTTTGATTAGGAGGAGAGATAAAAAATTTCCCGCTACCATAAAGATTATCAATAGATAAGGCATTAGAGTCAATTAAGTCTTGAACCTTATGTTTTAAAGAATAACATTTCTCAGTATCATGACCATTCTGACGATGATATTGACAAAAAGCTTTAGGATCAAAGGATTTAGATGCAATCGTAGCAGGTAAAAGAGGTCGAATAGGAGGTAAAGTAATCATATTAATAGTTAACAACCTATTCATAATAGAATGTAAAGATTCAGAGAGAGGAGTAAACGTACGATTTAATCAAAAGCAGTAGATGCAGAAGTGGCATTGTGAGATGCAACAACAACTTGATCAACAACTGCATTCGCTTGTTTTTTTATCTTGACATAGTTGTTGAATTTTTTAAGTTTATTTGGATTAGGAGCAGCATCACTCTTATCAATTGGAATAGGATCCATTGGAGTGTTTCTCTCAAATTGACTCACTTGTAATTGATAATGATGAAGCGTTGCACAAAGTTGTTAAAAAGAGGTAAATTTAGTAAGTAGAATCTTATCTCTAATATCCTTTTGCAAATTTGAAATGAACGTATGTTGAATATCAATATCATGAATAGGATAGGAAATATGAGAATGTAAATGCTTAAATCTACCAATAAATTCAGTCATTTTTTCCTTAGCACTTTGTTTACAATGCATCAAATCAGTCAAAGACACTTGCAGACCAATGTTATTTTAAAATTATTGAATAAAAGCATTAGCAAGTTTTGGAAATGAGTCGATAGAATAAGGAGGCAAGGAACAATACCATTGTAAGGCCTTGTCACAAAAATTTCTAGCAAACAACTTGGCTAAAATCCTATGGTCATGAGCATAATCACTACAAAGGATTTGAAATGTTTTAACATGATGAACAGGGTATCCCTTACCATTATAATTCTCAAAGTGAGGCATATCGACTTGTTCAGGAATGGGAGTACGAATGATGTCTAGGGACAAAGGACTTCCCATGTCACATGTAGGGATACTAAACTTGTTTTGAGTCAAGGATGCAATTTGTTGTTGTAAAGATGACACAATTTGAGCCAAACTTATGATTGTTGAATCATTAGAGGAAATAGGAGGAATAGCAACATTAGAAACACTAGGTAAAGTGTATGAAGCTATAGGAATGGAAGACACAACTGGAGGAACACTTGGAACTACAGTTGGAAGAGGATTGGAATAAGTAAAAGGAACATTATGGTAAGAAGGTTGTGATGTAGGAAGGGACACAGGAGGAACACTCATAAGAACAGAGGGAACCGTCATAGTCACCAAAGAAGGAGTATAGGTAGGAATACTAGATAAAGGAATAGAAGAAGGTTCAACACTAGTAACCAGAGGAATCAACCCTAAATCTTGAGCTTCTTGAGCTAAAGGTTTAACATTTGAATGCATGAGATGAGTAATACCACGCAAGAGATTAACACCTTGATCACTATCATGAAGAACTTTCTTAAGAGCCTCTATAGCTTGAATAGAATCCTAATTATGGTTTTCTTGAATAAGCCAATTACCCATTTTATCAAGTTCAGTTGAAAGTTTTTGGACTTGTTCAGGAGGAACTCTTAAAGCATCATCCTCATCATGAGATGAGTGAGAAAAAATTTTCTCCATAATAGGATTGGAATCATGAATAATCAAATTGTCATCCAGAATCCTATGGAAAGGAGAGGAAGATTCAAGATCAAAGGCACCCATGAGTCTACGACTTCTTCTAACTGGAATGTTATAAGTAGGAAAAGAGGTAGTAAAGCTCATATAGAAATGTAACGCAAATGAACTAAACTAGGAAAACACAAAGCATGAACTAATGAATATTTTTGTATTTTAAAGAGATTTTGCAATTTTTTTGTATTTTTGAAATATAAATGCAAGAAATCTAATGCAAGCTTTAACATAAAAGGAAAATCTAACATAAAAAGGATATAAAGGGAAATCTAACACCACAAACACAATAGGGCATCTAATTCCACAAAAGAAAAGTGGATAAGTGTGTCGGGTTCACCAAAATGTAATGTGGTAAAGATGTAGGTGGGTTTATCCTTACCCTTTACAAAGTATATTGTTACTAGATCTATGTGAGGAAAATATAAGATCTATCCTAATCCAAATTCCCAAAAGGAGAGATCCAAATTGATTAATCACAAAGAAGTGATTAATACACAAATGAATCAAATTATGGAGAATATGAAGAAAGGAGAAAATCTTATATTTTTCTATAGAAACTATGTTCTTGAAATCTTAAATGAATAGAAGATAAATACTAACCTCAAAATAGGGAAAATCTGGAAAATGTTGATTTCTAATGTCTATACACAGTTTTGGGAAATTCTGCAACTTGCTTCGGACTAGAAATGTTGAGACAGAGAAAACCCATAAAACTTTTTGTCCTTCAGAGGGAGGTCAACCTTGACCCAAATAGCGGGGTACAATCTTACCCCTCATTGAAGGTCAACCTTGACCCAAAACAACTCTGACGGAAATTCTATTTGCAGATCTCGAAAGCTCACCGAAAAGGGTATCTAGATTTGAACTGTAATTCGCTATCATGTACCTGTACTTGCAAGAAAAATGGTTTTTGTTATTTGGATGGGGGGTTTGCCTTGGTCAAACCCCATTTTGGAATCAACCTTGAAATGTAATTGAAATTACAATATATAAACAAAGTAAATGGAACTATTCACCTTGCTTATGTTGAAATCCTTGTGGAGGATTCGAATCCTTGAATCCACAAGTAGGGATGCTCCAAATGAATGTATAATTGTATGTAGGATGTCTCAAATCAATGTCATTAGATCTTCAACACCAATCTTGAATGGATCTTGGAATAGGAAGAGGCTTGGATGAATGTGGATGAAGAAATCTTCAACAAGAGGGCTCCATAGAGCTTGAATCCTTCAATGGCTACTAATGGATCTCCTTGATGAATTGGATCTTGAATGCTTGAAGATGGATGAATTCTTTAATGCTTTTTTTATCCTTATTGATTTCTTGATGATTTCTTGAGAACTAGATGTCTTGATCATGAAATTGCTTGGTTGATTATGAAAAGAGATGGATCAAAAATGAGAGAGGAAGGGTTCCTTTTAAGTGATATAGGGCACAAACTTCTAGAGAGGCTAACATTAGAGAATTAAATTATAATTAACCTTAACCCCTAGAAATGGACCTATATTAAATTTAATTTAAGATTTTATCATTCTAAAATCCGAAACAGCTGACCTGGAAGTGAGAAAATAAAACTTTCCTAAACCCGATATCCTAAAACCTCCAAAACTTAAAAATTGGACCCAGGGTCAGGGTCGAGGTCAACTCTGCCCTAGGTTAAGGTCAAGGTTAACGCTGCTCTAGGTCGGGGTCAAGTTTGACCTTGGCCTTGGAGGTCGACCTTGACCCTAAGGTCTCAGATCTCAAATTATCAGGACCAAGTACCAGATTAAGGCTAGAAATAGATGGAGAGAGAAGCAGAATAGGGGGAAAAGCTAGATCCATGCAAAGACCTATTCAAGGAAATTGACATGACCCCAGACCACTTACTCAGAGGACTAAACATTCTTATCATGGAAGTGCTTCCATTTTAAGGTGATACAACAATGAGCATGACAGTTGTCACTGAGCCGTGTTAGGTCGAGCATTTATTGCAAAAAGGTTTGAGCGGGAAGTTGAAAATGCTATAAATACATGGTGGACTTAGCTTATTTTTTACAATGCGATCACAAAGAGCTAAGAGCCTATAGAGAAAATTTGAGAAAAATATTTTTACAGCATTTGAGAAAAGATTTGGATGATTCTGAGTGTTTTCATCGTTATTACAAGTAAGTATTATCCTCATCGAGTTGTTTATTTGCTACTATCTAAACCCTAAACAAAGATCAATGGTGTATGCATCTAAGGTTAACCAATCCAAGATTGTAGATGAGGAGGAAGTGAGATTAATTGTATTTGCTACATGTGATAAGATGAAGTACAAACTTCACCATGAAGTTGTTTTACACATTGACAAAATCAGAGCTTTTTTTAGCATACCGCCTAGGGTTTTTCTAGTTAAAGACATACGCTCTTACATTCATTGAAAAATCAGAGAGATTGGTGATTTTAAGCTCATTTCTACATATCAAGAGCTAAGTGTAGATGGAAAATTGAAGAGTGATCACAAGCATTTGAAATTCAAGGGTTTGACTAATGCCCTATGTTGCCAATCAATTAAATTTTCTAATTCTGAAGTGCTGCAAATTTTACCTTTGTCAAAGTTCAAGTTGTATATTGAAACTTGAACTTTGAACTTTGAACCTAGCATTTCAAAGTTCAAAATGCATTTTCCCAAAGGTGTCATGTAAAAGTGTTATAGCAATAAGTCAAGTTAATCGGTCACGGTCGCATGTTCTATTGTAATTGGTAGATTGAAACTTGAACTTTGAACCTTCCTTTCATGGTTCAAAGTTCATGATTCAATATGCACTTTACCATTTTCCCCAGTCAAATCTTAGCTTGTGAAGTCTCAAGTGTTTTCTTTTGTGAACCTTAATTTTGTGGTATTTTTAAAAATTCATAAAGTTTCACATATTATCAACTAAGAGTCCTCCACTATCGTTAAGTGCATATATAGATTAAAGCATCCTGAGCCACGTATCTTGAACCCAATATTTATGGTTTAGGGTTCAGAATTTGAGATGCAATAATTATTGAAATAAGAAGGTGCATGCCAAATATTTGCATATTGATACCGAAATGATTGAAAAGACCCAAAGAGTGATGCTAGCTCAACCCAAGTGTTTTCTTTACCGAAGTAGATCATGTGTGATGAGTAGGTAGCAGTAATTATAGCAAAAATATTTATTGCATGGCATTTTTCCTGAGGTGATGGAGATAGAAGTGAAGTGTGTATAATTAAACTCCTTCCCTCTATCTTTTCATTCTACTTTTATTATTTTCTAGAGGTGTTTGAAGAGCGGCAAGGTAAATTGTCAAGGAGCAGAAGAACAGTGAATTTTATAGTAAACCTTGGCTTTGTGTTTTCCTTTGGCTTCTTTCTTTAATAGGTGAAGAGTTGGGTTCTTTTCTGAATTGGTTTAGTGTCTATAGGATTATTGTTATATTGTTTTTCTATGTCTACTTCCAAAGTTAAATTTGTAAAGGAGAACAAGTTTTCTCCTATTAGTAGTTGCTTTCCTAAGATGAGAGACATGACACTGGTAGATGATGATATTAGAGAGATTATGGAGAGCTTAAGGAAAATTGAATGTGAAGCAATAACTACAAGGATTATAGACAGTGGCCTATTGGAAGCAGTTGGTTTACCAAAAGTATTCCCATGCCCTGAGTTAGTGATGGAATGTCGTAACCGGTATAACAGGTCTAATATATGCATTAATACTGAAAGTGGTGAGGTACTGGTTAGCATCAATAGGGAAGTAATAATGGCTACATTTAGGATTCTGTCAGCAAAATTTTATGGAGACTAGAGCATAAAGAAAGCCCTAGCTGATTTCGATCAGAATAAGAGGGAATATAGGAATAATATAGCCAGGGACTGGTTATTAAACCTCGAAAAAGGAAGATCTTGTTTGCCCATACCTCTCAGAAAAGACCACATGTTTCAAGAGGTGAGAGATATAACTGTTAGAATAACTGAGAGGGGGGTGAATCAGTTATCCAGTGTCCCAAAACAAAATGTATAATTCAAAATAGCTTCTTCAATTTCTTCTCATCGGTAAACAATAATAACTCTCACTGTCTGTGCTTTTACCGATTACCAGTCTAATACTATAACAGTTTACCAATCAACTCTAACATGTAATATGCAAAGTATGATAACAAACAAATATCATAATCAACACATAACACAAGAGATTTAACATGGAAACCCTGTAAAGGGAAAAACCACCTAGGACTGGCAACCCAAAATTGTTCACTCTTCTAAAGTGAGGTCGGTTAAGACCCAACCCTGTTAAAGGTTACAAACACACTATCAGATGTGACCTTATTAGAGGATTTTAGACTAGAAGTTATCGTCCAACCATCATTCACTATGGGGTTGACATGATAACAATGTTCATTCTACAAATGATATATCATAAGACTTTCAAAGTCCACTCGATTAAGAGATTTAAACTGTATACAATGGTTAAATGTGTAACATTAAATGATCTTACTTAATACAACTTCAATTGCATATTACAGATCAATAATCAATCCATATAAATCCTTCTGATCAATATTTCACTTTAGATTCAATACTATATTAACTTACTATCTGTCAATAATTGCTCTTTGTAGCTCGATAATTGCTCTGCAACTTGGTTCTTACTAACTAGTATGATTAGAATGCATGAAAACCTTGTTCACACGATAATCCTATAGCTTCTTCTTCTCCTGGAATTTTACTAAAGAAATTATGTTCTCTTATATAGACGAGTAAATCATTTTCTTCTCCACCATCAGATTTTGCTGCTTAACCTCATTCATAGATTTTGCCACTTCAAACTTTCTCAGTACTTGTGTCAATAACACATTTCAATCTTCTCCGTTAGATCTTCCCTGAATTTCATTAGTCGTCGATCTATGTAACAAACATTATCTATTACCTTGATGTTATACTCTTGCTAGCTCATCAATCTTATCGGCCAAACTAATCATTTGATTCATTTTGTTCTGCTCGGTTAACAAAGAAATGTGTTGGTGAACACAGCTCAGTTAATACTGTGATCGGTATACACTACACTCCGTCAATGTATACTAGAAATGCTTCATTTACCAACAACATTGCTTTGTGTCTTTCAGCTCTATACTTCATCATAGATGAATGCAACATAATAAAGTCAATATCATCAAGTCATAGACTCATCAACAAGTTACTCAATGTGTTCCTTATCCTCATCTATCATGTACATCTTTCTTCATGTAGATTTCTCTGTTCTTTATCTCTTTCACCTTTCCTCAGATGTGTCGGTATAGTAACTTACACGATAAGTGTTGTCAAACTAGTTGACATCAATGGCAACATAATACTGATTTAATCATATTACATATCTAATCAACAACTTCTCAGTGATCTTGTAATCACAAATTCTTCAATCAGATTCCAAATCAGTTGAAGTCCAACAATCTCTCGCTTTGGCATTGATGGCAACTCAAGTAATATGAAATGTACCATACACATACCAAACATACATTCTACAACTTAGTGAACAAAATTATGTAAGTCAAATAGACTTAATATGTTTAATCACTACATTACTAAACCAGCATTAAATAGTACAACTTTACCATTCTGCAGTTGTGATCTTTTCAGTTCTCTTGTTCCTGCTTCTATTCTCTGTAACTGATCTTCAATACTCTGTCTCATTCAAATTGTCTCTCCCTTAGATAATTCTTGTTAGTGCTTTTTCCTTTTCATATCTTCTTTATCTCTCCCCTTTTTAATTTCATATTGTTTATCTCTCCCTTTAACAACAATGCCAAAGAAACAAATAAACAAACAATTATGTCTTCCTCTGTATCTTTGAATACTAAAATTCCAATCGGTTCAAGTTCTTAAACTTAATCACAACCTTGAACATGATTCAAAGTGTGAACTATGTTGCATCAACATGAATGATCTTCTGATAAAAGTAGGATAATGCAACAACCAGATCACCTAAGTGACCGATAGACAAGGGACAGACCCCAAGTCTAGTCCTCAAGTATTCAAATGTGTCCTTTGGTAGGGGCTTTGTAAAAATATCTGCAAGTTGTTCTTTGGATGTAACAAATTCTAACTTTACTTGCTTCTCTTGCACTTGTTCTCTTAAGTAATGATACTTAATAGATATATGCTTTTTCTTAGAGTGCTTCATAGGATTCTTTGAAATATTAATAGCACTTGTGTTGTCACAGTATATAATCACCAGGTCAGTGATTACTTCATTCATTCATTCCAACACTTGCTTGATATATGCAATGTTTGAATAGTTAGTAGTAGTAGCAACATATTCTACTTCAGTTGTAGACTGAGAAATACAAGCCTACTTTTTACTTGTCCATGTTACAAGTCTTTCACCAAAGAAAAATGCTCCTCCGGTGGTGCTTTTTCTATCATCCACATTTCCAGCCCAATCAGCATCAGTGTAAACTTTTAGTTCAAACTTCCCTTCCTTAGGATACCATAATCCAAAATTCTTTGTTTTCTTCAGGTATCTTAAGATCTTTTTGTTGGAAATATTCAAGACTATCCAGGTTACTGAGAGGGGAGGGGTGAATCAGTAACTTCAAAACTTTTAACAGATTCAGATCTTAATAATATTAGATTGATAATCTGACTGAATGCATGAGTAATAGAAAGAATAAAACATTCATAACACTTTGAACATAGAGATTTGGTGACCCAGAAACCTTCCAAGTAGAAAGTAAAACTGGGGTGGGGATGATACCCACAAAACTTCAATACTGCAGTATAAAGTTTGCCGGTTAAGGCTTACAATGATCACTTTTGATGATCTGCCCTGTTAGGAGCAATAAGGACTGCTAAGTCCACCTTGTTAGAGGATTTACAAATATACAATGAAGCATGCACTCGGTTAAGAGATTTTACAAAGACTGTTAAGTCTACCCAGTTAAAGGATTTCAAGTTGATTCACTTCTTAGGATGAAACAGTAGATCTCTTACTTGCAACTGTACTTGCTGATTGAGATTCTCTGATGTACTGATCACCTTTTGTGATGGATAGATCTTTGCTACTTCTTATACTGCTGTAGCCCTTTGTAATTTGCTTATCTCTACCTTTCCCTCTTTTTCATACTTCGCTATTTTTCTTCATCTTTGGATATGATATAAAACATTGTTTATATATCAATCGAAAACAATTACAACATAATTACAAAGTCAGCTCTTAAACAAGCTAACACAAATATTACTGAGTCAGCCTAAGTAAAGTGACTCGGTTACTACAAACTAACTCGGTGACTTTCTAATACTCGGCATCCACTGCATTACTTGACATCATCATGCACTCGGTAGAAGTGGAGGCACGGTCCATACTAACCACTCGATTGTAGTTTCGAACACGGTATATACTGGAGACTCGGTAGATATAGTGTCACTCGGTAAACATTGTCTTGCTCGGTAAGCATTGTTCTGCTCGGTAAGCACTGTTATGCTCGGTAAGCACTGTTCTTCTTGGTAAGCATGTAGAGTCTGAATAAGTGTTGTCACTGATGACAATCATACTTAATGCCAACAATCTCCCCCTTTGGCATTAGTGATAAAACACTTATTGCCCAAAACTTATATACACAATCATGCTGACACTGGTTTTGTATATACATTTCATGTCTCCCTTATACAGTATATATACAAATATCTTATTTCACCTCATACTCATATTTTCTATGTATATTTTCTCCCCCTTTCATATCTCATATACTTTCTCCCCCTTTTTGACAATAATGCCAAAGGTTTATATACAAATATTTTACATGGATATATCAAAACGTGAGAGAAAATCAGAATGCACCTTTCCAATTAGTGCTAGAGTTCTATCCCAATTCTCTTACAGAATCTTGCATGTATGGAGTGCAACTTGGACTTCTACAGAGAGTTCAATCATGTGATCTGCAATTGAAAATTGATTGTCATGGATCAATGTTTTTGAGTATGCAATATGCTTCTGCATTATATCCATGATGGGAAGGATCATGTTTTGAATATCTATTAATGTTGATCTGATCCTTGCATCTTCTTTTAATAACTCTGACTGCTTATCAGATAGGAATCTGACTATCATCTGATGTGCAGAACTTGAACTATGTTCAAGTTGTAATTTTTGTGCACTGATCTTCAGATCCTCATCAATCTTATTTATTTTGTCTTTAATTTCCTTTGAGAACTCGACAATATTATAGATTTTGACAAAAAGAGATGTTACCTTGGAATAGGAGGACTCAATACTAGTCAAAACTGAAGATAACCCTGCCTGATTGATAGCTATTTGTTGAGCAATGTGCTCAAGCACTTCATTTTCAAACTTCTTCTCAGACTTTTCAAGCAACTTGTCTGTTCCAGAGGAATCATCATTAAAACTGTTTATTGCTTCTGCCAACTGCAACAAAATGTGTTGAGAGGAATCAACTTTAACACCTATAGCTTCTATCAAAATGTTCTTGGCATCCTCAATGATCTTATATTCCTTATCTCTTTCTTCTTTTAGTTTCTTCTGCTTTGCTTTCTTCTGGAGGAGTTCACCAACTATTTGCATTTGATCTGCAGTGAGGTTTGCAAAATCTAGCTGGGGAATTTGTATCTCCTCATCTAGATCTATACCATCTACTACACTCTTACTCAGAAATTTTGTACTCGATTGAGTCTTTATACTTATTGCCTTTGTAGTAGAAATTATTGTAGACACAGTAGGACTAGTAGTGAAAACTGATAAACTTCTGACTGATGGGATGCCAACTGGAATACTTGATAAATCAAAAACTGAAGTATTTACAACTGTAGAATCTGAAGTAATTACTGTTGAAAAACTCAAATTTGAAGAAGGTACAGAAGACTGCAACTCGGTGGAAGGAGGCTGAAGCTCGGTAGATGAAGTGGTAGCCACTTCTGTCATTAATACATTGAGTTGTGCTAGTGATGATTGGACATTTGATGTATCTGAGGGAGTCGTTACAATCACACTTGAAGATTTCTCTGACCTAGATGTAGCAATTTTTATTGGAGAATGGGGAAGTGAGGCAATTACCTCTACAGCTATCCGAACTAGATCATCTTCCTTGACATTCTCCTCAGCTTCCTCGGTGGCTTCTGTCCCTGCTTCCTCTGTCACAACATTATCAATCTGAACTGTTTCTTCTTCTTCTTCTTCATCATTGTCATTGTCAATATCTTTGATTATCACAGTTTCAGTACTCGGTTTGTGAAGATGATAGATGATTTTCCAAGTAGAATTTTCACTCTTCACAACTGACTCTATATCTTTGATCAAAACTAAACAACTATTGAATTTTAGTGTCATCTTGCTCTCATTTTCTATCAATGCCTTATTTATTTCATCATTTTTCAAACTTGGCATTAACTGTCTTAAGGTTTGAGCATATATGTCCTTGACAGTTTGTCTTACATTGGACCATCTCATCTTTACTTTATCCAATAGAACACTTGGAATTTGAGAAGCCATTTCATCAAGTGAGTACTTCCATTTTCCCATTTTCTCAATGACAGCATCTTCTATTTCCTGCTGCTCTACCTTTGATTTAATTTCATATTTGAGAGATTTGAAATTTGCAATTCTAGATCCTTCTCTCAAATCCTTAATCTTTTGTTCAAATGAGGGAGGAGGCCTTTTGAATACTATATCATCATTGATTTTACCTACCTTGCCCCTTGATCTTTTCCTTGTGAATACTGCAGTGGGTTTCTTGGTGATAGTTACCTTTCCTTTCTTCTTTGCAGGCACTTGTTCTTCTTTATTCTCATCCTTTTCTTCTTCTTCTACAATATCTTCTCCTATGCCCTCGTTTAACATTAGAGGTGTGCTAGATTGCATCTTGGCCATCCTCTTTCTACCTTTGTTAACCGCCTATGGAAGTTTTATGCTTAGCTCAATTCTTATCTTAGCTTCATCATATGTTCCAAAGTATGGAGCCTTTGGATCAACAGGTTGATTTACTAGGGCTTCAATTATATCCTTTGTTTCATCAATGTTTACCTCATAAGGAAGAGCTTTCACCCATACAATCTTGGGCCTTACTGCCTGAATGTATACTCTATCACAATCAACCATGAAACAAATATCATCTTTATAATCTTCCACCAATTTTAGTGGAATTCAGAATCTGTTATTCATCTTCTCCTTAAAAGATTCAAAATAGTTATCCATTATGCTTGTAAAATTCTCACCCATTTTTGCAATATACTCATTTATCTGATAAAGAATAGGTACATCCTTTCTCCATTTTACTGTGCCTTTTGATGGGAAAAACTTTTGAACATAGAAAAATAAACAAACCAACAGTGAGCCAAACTTACATGGATTGTTCTTTGAGGTTTGGATGCTCTTCATGTTCTTGTTGAACTATTTCAACAAAAGATCTGCTAGGTCAAATGACAAATTGTTCTTCACAATTTTATAGGCTAGGTCAACTGCTTCACACGAAACACTATTCTACCGACTTGAACTGTATATCTTGTGTGCTATTACATATGTGCCAAATTTTAGTTCTACATCGGTAATACTGTTAATTTTCATACCTCTACCATCCCATTTGGCTAGGGTTTTCTTTTCCAGCTCTACCTGACCTAGGGTTTTTGTGGATTTAGCCTGGGCAAGCATGGGAAGACCAGTGATTTGGTGAATCATATTCTTTGTTATTTCTACTGGTTGCTCAAGCCAAATTTTACCTTCATGTACTCGACTCAGAATATATCTTATCCATTTTATCTAGAAACCTTCAGGCAAGTGGGTGATATGTGTTAAACCCTTTTCTTCCAAATGTTTATGTCTCGGTTTGAGAACACCATCAACACACAGTTCATCATGAGAAACATCTATCTCTAGGGTTCCAAGTTCTTGAATTGTACCTTTAAAATGACTGTGAATGTCGTTTACAAGAAGTACCTTTGGAGGAATTTGAGACTGAGCTCCACTCGCATCTAGGGTTTCTGCATAGAGTTCATAGAGCCACTCCCTTCATGAGTGACTACATTAGTTGGACTGGTTTTCTTGGTAGGTTTAGGAATCCACTGCTGTCTCATCTGCTTCCTAATGCTATTTGCTTTTGCTTTCTTTTCATCTTCAACTTTGCCTAAATTCATGCAGTTTTTAGCTATGTGACCAAGCTTAGTGCAGTTATAACATCTTATGGTAGAATCCCTTTTTCTCAAGTGGTGCCTTACACAATTCATGCCAATGTGTCCATATTCTCCATAGTAATGACATCTACACCAAGTGTTGTAATCCCAACCAAACATTGCTTTAATAATTTGTTCTGCTGGATTGGGTGTTTTAGTTCTGGATTCTGATGCGTTATGACCTTGTTTGCTACATTTGTGACATTTTCCTTCAAATCTTGTTTTCTCCTTGCATTCATTTGCTTTATGAACAAGCTGATTTCAATTGTAGCATTTTCCATTGAATTTTGCTTTTCCATTTCTCCAACATTTGTTAGAAGTATGACCAATTTTTCCACAGTGATTACAGGTAGGTTTCTGATTCTTTTGAGTACCTTGTTTGGAGGATTCACCTTCCTCTTTGTATCCAAGTCCTGCTTTTCTTTTTTGCCTATGAAGGTTTCGTTCATACACCTGATTCATATCTTCTTGAGATTTCAACATTCTCTCATTGATTTGCCTTTCAATATCTAGGTCACTCATCACTCTTAAATTGATTTGCTTTTCAGATCTTAGCTCCTCTCTTATATTTTCATTTTCTAATCTCAGAGTCAAGATTTCTTCATTTGCATTGGAGATTTGATCAATAAGGTTTTCTAGCTGAAGAGTTTTATTCTGGATTTCATTGTTCTTTCCATCTATTTCATCTTTCATTTTGTTTCTTTGTTCCAAGATTTCACAGAATCTTGTTGACTGAATTTCCTGTTCTCTTTTCAATTTTCTCACTTCTTCTTGCAGAGATCCACTCTTTTCTATAAGTTCTTTGATTGCATTGTTTGCTTCATCTGATCTACTTGAAGGGAAAAAGTCTTCAATCTTTTCTTCAATATACTGGTGGTCATTGATCTGATTTGCAAGTTCCTTCCTTCTTTTTAGGGAAAGGGAAAGATGCTCTCTTGCTTCTTTGAGTTGAGTTATGGCCATTTCCAGATCTAGCTTTTCATTCTCAATTACTTTGTTAAGTCTGAATATCTCCATTATCTTGAATCTTTTCTCAAGCTGTCAAACTTTATTCTAAGAACCACGGAGCTCTGATACCAATTGTTGGAAATATTCAAGACTATCCAGGTTACTGAGAGGGGAGGGGTGAATCAGTAACTTCAAAACTTTTAATAGATTCAGATCTTAATAATATTAGATTGATAATCTGACTGAATGCATGAGTAATAGAAAGAATAAAACATTCATAACACTTTGAACACAGAGATTTGGTGACCCAGAAACCTTCCAAGTAGAAAGTAAAACTGGGGTGGGGATGATACCCACAAAACTTCAATACTGGAGTATAAAGTTTGTTGGTTAAGGCTTACAATGATCACTTCTGATGATCTACCCTGTTAGGAGCAATAAGGACTGCTAGGTCCACCTTGTTAGAGGATTTACAAACATACAATGAAGTATGCACTCAGTTAAGAGATTTTACAAAGATTGTTAAGTCTACCCGGTTAAAGGATTTCAAGTTGATTCACCTGTTAGGATGAAATAGTAGATCTCTTACTTGCAACTGTACTTGTTGATTGAGATTCTCTGATGTACTGATCACCTTCTATGATGGATAGATCTTTGCTGCTTCTTATACTGTTGTAGCCCTTTGTAATTCGCTTATCTCTGCCTTTCTCTCTTTTTCATACTTCATTATTTTTCCTCATCTTTGGATATGATATAAAACATTGTTTATATATCAATTGAAAACAATTACAACATAATTGCAAAGTCAGCTCTTAAACAAGCTAACACAAATATTACTGAGTCAGCCCAAGTAAAGTGACTCGGTTACTGCAAACTAACTTGGTGACTTTCTGATACTCGGCATCCACTGCATTACTCAGCATCATCATGCACTCAGTAGAAGTGGAGGCACGGTCCATACTAACCACTCGGTTGTAGTTTCAAACATGGTATATACTGGAGACTCGGTAGATATAGTGTCACTCGGTAAACACTGTCTTGCTCGGTAAGCACTGTTTTTCTCGGTAAGCACTGTTCTGCTTGGCAAGCACGCAGAGTCTGAATAAGTGTTGTCACTGATGACAATCATACTTAATGCCAACACCTTTTTGTAGCTATCATGTGTGATTCTCTAGGATTAGCAAAAAATCTTGCAATAATTCCCACAGCATGTGCTATATCTGGTCTACTGTGAACTACGTACATTAACTTACCAATCATGGATTGGTAAAGTGTCTAATTTACCTCGATAGTTTCATCCTCCTTTGTCAATTTGCATCCAGTAGCCATTGGTGTTCCTACAGGTTTAGCATCTTCCATGCCAAATGTCTTCAGTACTTCCTTTATGTATTTAGATTGTGTGATGAATATCCCATCACTCTGTTGAATCACTTGTAGTCCAAGAAAGAACTTAATCTCTCCGAACATAGACATTTCAAATTCCTTTTGCATTTCATCAGCAAATGCCTTGTAGACAAGATCTGAGCCTCCAAAGATAATGTCATCAACAAATATTTTAGCAATGATAATAGTATCATCTGTATCACCTTTCACATACAAATTGTTGTTTTCACTTGTTCTAACAAATCCAATACTTAACAAGTAAGTATGCAGTCTTTCATACCATGCTCTCGGTGCTTGCTTAAATCCATATAAAGCTTTATGTAATCTACATACCATGTCTTTATTGTCGGGATCAACAAATCCTTCAAGTTGTTCAATGTAGACCTCTTCTTCAAGTATACCATTTAAAAATGTTGACTTCACATCCATTTGATAGACTTTGAATTTCTTATGTGTAGCATATGCAAGTAGCATTCTAACTCCTTCTAGTCTAGCAACAGGTGCAAATGTTTCACCATAGTCAATGCCTTCTTCCTATGTATATCCCTTGCATACCAATCTAGCTTTATTTCTTGTGACTTCACCATTTTCATTCAATTTATTCTTGTATATCCACTTAGTACCAATAACATTCTTATCTTTTGGTCGGGGTACTAAGGACCAGGTTTTGTTCTTCTCTATTTTCTCTATTTCCTCCTTCATTGCATTAACCCATTCTTCATTCTCTAATGCAACTTTCACAGTTTTAGGTTCAAATTCACAAATTAGACATGTACCTTGTCTTGTTTTGCTTTTAGTTTGCATTCCAGCATGTCTGTCTCCAATGATTTGTGTTTCAGGATGATGTCTTTTGACAAAACTAGCCAAAACTTGATTTCTCCTTTCTTTTTCATCCTGTTCAGGGTCATTTTCTTGCTTGGTAGCTCCATCTTGTTCATCGGTTTGTGGTGCCTGTTGTCCTGCATTGTTTCCCTACTGACCGGTTGTCACTACTTGCGGTATCGGTAGATACTCTGGATGTTCAATGTAAGTGAATCTACCATAGTCTTTTGGTTCCTTTGTACTTTCCTCTATGTACTTGTCCTCAAACTCATCAACATGAACATTAGTACTTTCAACTATCTTATTTGTGGCCTTATTCAAACATTTATATGCTTTACTTGTAGTGGAATATCCCAGAAATATTCCTTCATCTCCTTTAGAATCAAATTTTCCATTTCTTTGATCTTTCAAAATAAAGCATTTACTTCCAAAAATTCTAAAATAACTTACAGTAGGTTTCTGTCCAAACCATAGTTCATAAGGTGTTCGGTTGGAGTCCTTCTTCAGTTGTACTCAGTTAAGAACATACACAGCTGTACTAATAGCTTCCCTCCAATATTTCTGAGAAACATTCTTTTGTATCATTAATGTTCTAGTACAGTCAATTATAGACCTGTTCCTCCTTTCAGCAATTCCATTTTGTTGAGGTGTCCTCAGTGCAGATACCTATCTTTTGATTCCATGCTCATTACAAAACTTAGTAAATTCATTAAAGATAAATTCACCTCCTTTATCAGATCTTAAACATTTTATTTCCTTTCCAATTTCTTTCTCTGCTTTAGCTTTATACCACTTAAACATTTTGAAAGCTTCAAATTTCTCTTTCAGGAACATAACAGTCATCAGTCTAGTATAATCATCAACAAAAAGAATAAAATATCTATCACCAAAACAACTCTGAGTTCTCATAGGACCACATAGGTTGGTATGAACCAACTCAAGTATCTTCTTTGTTGAATAGTCTTTTCTTTTAAAACTAGACTTAGTCATATTACCTTTCTGACATTCATGGCACATGGCATGATCAGGTTTTGTCAAGTTAGGCAATCCTCTAACTCTTTTCTTTCTACTAATCTTGATCATGTTGTCAAAGTTCACATGGCATAAACTTCTGTGCCACAACCAAGCATCTTCATCCTTTATTAACAAACAAGAAGACTAATCCATATCAAGATAGAATAGATTACCTCTAGATTGTGTACCAGTTCCGACAAGTCTTCCTCCATCATCATAGATTTTCACCTTTTTTCTCTCAAAAGCCAGTCGGTGGCCTAAATTGTTCAACTGTGCCACACTTAACAAATTATAATTTAATCCATCTACCCAATATACATTTTCACATTGTAATCTGTCAATGATCATCAGTGAGCCTTTACCTCTTACCATACAAGGTGCATCATTTCCCATTCTCAGATCCTCCATTATATTCAATAAGATGATCAAACTTCTCTACATCATTGGTCATATGATGTGTACAGCCACTATCTATGATCCATGTATCATTTCTGCTTACTTTAGAGAACAGTGTTGTCTCTTCATGTTTCTCTTCCTCTTCTAAGTCATCTTTCATAGCAACAAATACAACTTCTATATCATCTTCAGAATTAGATTCAGTTTCAATATCTTCGGCTATGTAACATACCTTTTTGCCTTTTTCATCTCAATTATCTCTATTGTAGTGTCGGTAGCCTCTATTGACTCTTCTTCCATAACTTCCTTTAGATCGGTCTTTGGATCTATTGTCATCTTTCTTATGAGGACATCTAGCAGTGATGTGACTGACTTCTTTATAATTAAAGCATGATAAAGGTAGCTTACCTCTATACCTTCATTTTCCTTTGGGAAATATTCTAGCCATAAGTGCTTCAAGCTCATCAAGTTCATCATCGGTATCACCATCACTATCACAATTCTTACTATTCCTGCTAGACTTTCCAATCTTCAAAGAAGACATGAAATCAGATTCAATAGAAGGAACAACATTATTATCAAAATTGTTTAATTCAAAAGTTGTAAGTTTACCAATCAGAGTGTCAAGAGTAAGGTTGGATGTAGCTCTTGTTTCATGAATTGCAAAAATCTTGATTGCATAAACCGGTAGCAAAGTTCTGAGAATCTTGCTTATCACACTTTCATCATCAATCACTCCATCAGATGCTCTAATAGCATGTACTACCTCTTTGAGTCTATTTGAATATTGTACAATGTTCTCACCTTCTTTCATTCTCATATCATCAAATCTACCTCTCAGACTTTCAGCTTGGGCTCTTTTGACATTCAGATCTCCACTATAAATTTGTGCTAATTTATCCCACATTCCTTTGGTAGTCGTGCATGTCTTAATATCTTCAAATTCAGCGTCGGTACAAGCAGCAGCAAGTTCCATCATAGTAACATTGTGTTCATGCTTGTCCTTCAGTTGATCAATAGTTAAGGGACCAGTGGGTGGTTGCATTTAGCCATTCTCCATCAGCCCTAGTGCTGAGTTTCCAATTCCAGATATGTGCAGCTTCATTCTGCTTTGTCATACTATAAAGTTCTCTTTGTTCAGTTTCGGTACTTCCCTCTTATACATCTTGAGACCTTTATGCTTAAGTCCTTAAAGCTTTGTTCCAAGAAACTAGTGCTCTGATACCAATTGTTAGAATAACTGAGAGGGGGGTGAATCAGTTATCCAGTGTCCCAAAACAAAATGTATAATTCAAAACAGCTTCTTCAATTTCTGCTTGTCGGTAAACAATAATAACTCTCACTGTCTGTGCTTTTACCGATTACCAGTCTAATACTATAACAGTTTACCAATCAACTCTAACATGTAATATGCAAAGTATGATAACAAACAAATATCACAATCAACACATAACACAAGAGATTTAACATGGAAACCTTGTAAAGGGAAAACCCACCTGGGACCGGCAACCCAAAATTGTTCACTCTTCTGAAGTGAGGTCGGTTAAGACCCAACCTTGTTAAAGGTTACAAACACACTATCAGGTGTGACCTTGTTAGAGGATTTTAGACTAGAAGTTATCATCCAACCAGCATTCACTATGGGGTTGACAGGATAACAATGTTCATTCTATGAATGATACATCATAAGACTTTCAGAGTCCACTCGATTAAGAGATTTAAACTGTATACAATGGTTAAATATGTAACAGTAAATGATCTTACTTAATACAACTTCAATTGCAGATTACAGATCAATATTCAGTCCATATAAATCCTTCTGATTAATATTTCACTTCAGATTCAATACTATATTATCTTACTATCCATCAGTAATTGCTCTCTATAGCTCAGTAATTTCTCTGCAGCTTGGTTCTTACTAACCAGTATGATTAGAATGCATGAAAACCTTTTTCACGTGATAATCCTGTAGCTTCTTCTTCTCTCGACATTTTACTGAAGAAATTTTGTTCTCTTATATAGACGAGTAAATCATTTTCTTCTCCACCATCAGATTTTGCCGCTTAACCTCATTCATAGATTTTGCCACTTCAAACTTTCTTGGTACTTGTGTCAATAACATGTTTCAATCTTCTCCGTTAGATCTTCCCTGAATTTGATCAGTCGTCGATCTTTGTAACAAACATTATCTGTTACCTCGATGTTATACTCTTGCCAACTCATCAATCTTATCGGTTAAACTAATCATTTGATCATTCTATTCTACTCGGTTAACAAAGAAATGCATCGGTGAACACAGCTTGGTTAATACTACGATCGGTATACACTGCACTCCATCGGTGTATACTAGAAATGCTTCATTTACTAACAACACTACTTTGTGTCTTTCAGCTCTATACTTCATCATAGATGAATGCAACATAATAAAGTCAATATCATCAAGTCATAGACTCGTCAACAAGTTACTCAATGTGTTCCTTATCCTCATCTGTCATGTACATCTTTCCTCATGTAAATTTCTTTGTTCTTTATCTCTTTCACCTTTCCTCAGATGTGTCAGTATAGTAACTTACATGATAAGTGATGTCAAACTAGTTGACATCAATGACAACATAATACTAATTTAATCATATTACATATCTAATCAGCAACTTCTCAGTGATCTTGTAATCACAAATTCTTCAATCAGATTCAAAATCAGTTGTAGTCCAACAATAACTATGATGTTGAACAGAATAAAAGGTAACCCAATAGACACTAATTGGGAGGACTGGATGTATATTTTTGTTCAAGTCATCCTAGATGTGGGAAATTCTATTGATTTGCCTCAGATAATTATGGAGTGATTGCATGATAATCTATCCCAACCAGCTTTGGTTTCAAACTTTTTCATGTCTTCATATCTTTTCTACATCCTTGCTATTTGTAGAAATTGGGATGGGTTACCGCATTAGGTATGGAGGAATAACATGACTATCTATGAATACTATCCCTTACTACATAAAAGAAGAAATCCTATAGGTTTCAAAATGGTACAAGATACCTTCATGTCTAAGCTTATTTTTGAGTTAATAGGAAAGACCAATTGAAAAATATCTGAGGAAGCCATGGAATTTGTTAAGATATATGATAGTTTCTACATACAATTTCCTACGTTTAGCTACTTGAGGGTTGTGGGTTTCAGTGATGAACCTCTAAAATTACCAAGGTACTACCTAGATAAATATATCTTGCTGGAGGTAGGCAGACAACTGTTAATGGTGGAGAAGAAGTATAAAGTCAAAAGAGGAATTGGTGCTTTCTTTCTATTGGAATTGGGGCATTATCATTTTAGATTAATGCATGATTTTTCTTTCTTGATTAATGAACTAAAAGAGATGAATCTCCAGCCTTATCAACCTAGGAATTACTATGATAGTACTAAGAAGTTTTTAGAAAATCATTTTAGGGTTCATGCCATGTTCTTACATCAGCCGGAGCTAGAGGATTTTTGGGATGACTGTACAGACGAAGTTGAAGTCATGAAAAGATTACGCTCTAAATTTTCCTTAAGGAAAATTGTTACTCTAAAACTACCTTTTAACATTAAAAATGTTTAAAATGATGATGAAGTAGATGGGTTAGAATCTGGATGCATAGGGTCTGATGTAGAAGTGGTGATCAGGGAAGTTGACTAGAAGGAAAGGGAAGAAGAGGATGTGAGATCCTTGACTAAAGAAGTTTTCAAAAGAATAGAGGAGTGGCTCAAATCTCAATAAAAGAAGAATCAGGGAGCCCCTGTAGTGAAAATCAGAAGGAGTTCCAGAATTCTCAAAACTGAAACATCTTTTGTCCCTACTAATAGAATTGAACCATTGCTTCCTGCAGGTGATACAGGTTCTAAGGAGGCCACTAATATTGAAGACTCAGAACTAGTTTCTGATAGTTCGGTAAAGTTAACAAGGTGCAGAAGTAAAAGGAATGATAAGGTATATTCAACCTTTTGCATCATTCTGGATCCAAATACAAAGGAACCTAGTACAAGATAATTCAAGATATTGAAAAGAAATAAAACCCCAGCTATGGATTCTGGATCAAAAAGACTTGGTGGAGATTCAGGTCAGCGGGACCTGACAACTTTGAGTAGCCCAAAAACTCCAAACTGGTTAGAACTATCACCAAGCAAAAAGAGGAACATTGTTCCTACTACAGTCCTTATTGGAGACCTAATCATTAAATATCTTGGGAAGTCTCCGCGATCAAAGAAACCAAAGGTAGAGTCCATGCTTGATGTGGATCCTAATACAGGTCACTAAGTTGTAGATATTTTCAAACCAAATTTAGATAAAGAAAGTGCTAAAGTCACGAAGCAAGAATTCAATGTGGAGAAGATAGATCTAGGGGTAGCTTCTAGAGTAGTGGATTTGAAAATCTTGAACTCCGCAAATAAGAAAATTAATCATTGGGTGCTAAAAGATGTGGAGGAAAAGGTGAAACTAAAGCAGGCCTTGTGTGAAATGGCTAAATATATTTAGCAGCTCCAAAATCTTGTCCCTCAACCCCTAGCAATGGTTCCCCTAAATCTAGATGTGAAATCTCCAGATAACCAAAATTTTATGGATCCAAAGACAGGTCTTTATCTAAGGCATTCTACAGCTAGATGGAAGAAATTGGTGAAAAAGTCACTCATTTTGCACAGGCCTATGAAGATATAACCAAGAGGTCTTCCTCTTTGGTATCTGTTGTTGAAGCTAATGTTAAGCTCTAGGAAGGGAAAAGAGATGGCCTGGAAATCTAAATAGCTAACCTGGATGAAGCCTATGTCTATGGCATAGATAAATTTCTGACTAAGAAAATGATATCTGATGTTGACGCCAATTTATTGTTTGTTGCTAAAGTTAATGAAGAATGGCAGTGCGCGCTCTATGATCAGGGTATTGAAGAATCTAGTCAAATATTGAAAACACTAGCATGTGTTGAAGAAGTCCTCAGCAATCATATCGATTGCCTTTATAAACTCATCAAAGATGAAACCAAAACTAGAATTGATGTAGCAGTGATGTAGTAATCTTTTGTTGAGTGAGCACAACGCATGAAGGATGCCAAGGAAATAGGAACTAAAGATTTCTCAGTCATAGCCCGAGTGGAATCACTAATAATCCTTGATGATGAATAGATGAAGACACTTGAAACAAAACTGGAACAGTTTCAAAATTGTAACTACATCTGGGAGTAGAGGCTCAATATAGTTTCTTTACTAAATCAGGTGATGCTCGAGAAGTTTGTGGCGGCCTTTGAGGAATGGAGCTCTACTCGTAAAGCAAGCGATGCTACCACAAATAAAGATGCTAAGAAGGACCAATTGGTTAACTAAATTTTTTCATTGGATAGTTCCAAGTTGTTTTAAGTTTTAGTTTCTTTTCCTACTTTTAAGGACAATTAGTTATCAAACCAACTATGCCCTATGTGGCTATATTTTGAATTTTTGGATGACCTTTGAGGGGTCGGTTCAATGGTTTTGGAAAAACTGGGTCATTTTTAATAGTTATTTTCTACAACACTTTCTTGGATATGGTATGATGAACTGAAAAACATATTAATATAATATCAATCGGTTTATTGAAGATTGGCATTATTTCTTCTAGATCAGTTGATCTGATAGATGCATGTTTATCATGATTTCAGTTGGAATTGAATGGATGCTATTGTGATCTATATATGTGTTTTGTGGTTATCTTCCATCTTTTCTTTTAATCTAATATCTATTGAATCATCCATTTCAGGAATGTTCTTCTATTAATCTCAGTCAGTTGACTCTAATGAATGAGTAATCTTTCTTGAAATACTAAAATCTTTCAGAAGTCATTTTATATGGAAGGGTGAATAGCCTTTCTTACTTTCAGGTTAAAAGTACGTATTAAATTCATTCTTTGCAAATAAATGGAATGTCAAGTTCAATTTTTATTTAAGGTAGCTGCTCCTTGAATTGTAGAGATTTCAGTTATGTATAACTAACTCAACTCTTGTATCAATTTTTCTTCTGTTTGGACAAGGAAGTAAAAGAATATTTATGTTTTGATAAGAAGGAAAATTTGTATACTAACACCCTACATTTTTTTAAGTTTTTCACGAATGAATGGATAAGAATTGTTTTGAGATGTTACCATGATGGGAGACTTTGGTTGGATGAGCCCATAAAAATAATAAAGGATATCATACATGCAATAACAGGCTACCCTACCACTGACAAAGTCAAATCAATGATGAGTGCACCGATAACCGAGCTAGAGAAAGTAACTGGAGCAGAATGGGACAACAAAGAATTAAAATTTAACACAATCACAGATCCTAAAATAAGGTTTGGTGCATATGTCATTGGGTATAAGATATTTCAATCAAGCAGACCCAACAGTGTACCATGTGGAGCAGTTGAAATTGCATTCAAAATGGTGAAAAGGGGATTTCAGTTGGGTCTTGCCAAGTTGTTATTGAGACAAGTTGAGGAGAATATGAAGACTATTCGATCGGCAAAATCCAACACATGTAAGTTTGGATCTCTATTGCTTTGCATATTCTTTTATGCACAAAAATTTTTCCCTTAAGTTTGGATCTCTATTGCTTTTCATATTCTTTTATGTGCAATTTTTATTCCCTTTAGTCGGTAATGTTGATTGGACTACCGACAAGCCCGTGACACTTCAAATTACTGGTTTGACAAAGAGTTTGGGTGATAATTTTGTGAGCATGGTGGATATTTACTTTGAGCAATTCAAGGACAGGATGAACACAGGGAGTAGAATACCGAGACAACTGGTAGAAAAGTATGAACATGACATATGTTTTCTAGTGGATATAGATTGCACACTGATTAAGGCAGTGGAAGCGAGAACAAAGTGGTTAGCCCCAACGGGATATGAAATTGATATTAACCAAGCCTCTAGCTCAATCAATGCTTTACTAGAAGAGCTTAAGGATCCAAAAGCTACTAGGTTTGGAACCTATGAGGAAGCTAAAAAAATAATTAAAATGGATCTATTCATTGGGAAGGAAACCAAGAAGTCTAGAAAAATGATAAATAAATTGAAGAAAATTTTTGGAGATGATAATGCAAAAGCATTTGAGGACATTCTAGTTGAAGTAGAAACCGAAGGTCAGTTACTTCTTACTAACAAAGCACATGATGATGAGGCAACTGAGTCTGACAATGATGCATATCCTACACCGGTTAAGCCCACTCCTAAAAAGAAGCAGGCATAAGTGAAAATTAGGGCATGGACAAGGTCAACCACTGCAACTTCACCACCACTGAAGAAAGGAGTTGTCAAAATATCAAGGCCTACACCGACCAAGACTTATCAGAAGAAGAGAGTGTTATCTCTACTTTAGCATTAAAGATTGTCATTAGTATCAAAGATGACCGGTCGGTTACCTATGGTATCTATTCGGTAAAAGGGAGTACTAAAATTTATACATGCTAGTCGGTTAACTACATAAGCCTTCACACCGAGTTATCTCAAGGTAGTACCGAAAATAAAAAGATAACAGTTCTAACTGAGCACCCGAGTAGTTTTACTAAGCATCATTGCATAGCGATACTGAGTGTTAGTAAACACCGAGAAAACTAGACACCGAGCACCAGTATAACTACCAAGCAGTATTGATAGTGTTTACCGAGCAATCTAGAAAATGGCATAGTAATCAGTTTTGGTGTATCTATCTATGCAGACAGTTACAACATAATCATAAAATGTTTTACCAAGATTGAGGATCATTTATTATGGATGTAATCATTAATTGTGATGATGATCTCGATGTAATTTCTAGATCTAGGTTATTTTTGTACACCATAGATCTTAGGGTTTTTCCTAAGATATTGTAACCTAATTTTGTTAAGCGACAATAGCAGTATGCTATATATTTGTATTTTATGTCATTTTGACATAGGCATGATAAGGATGATATGTTTGGTATGAACAAGTGAAGGAGATCTTAAAGCAAGAAGCCAACTTCAAGACATCAATTATCAGACAGAGAAAAGCAGAATATAGACATTCAAATTAGGCAGAATCAGACAAGGCTACCAAGCAGTTTAGAGATAAGATTTTCACATATCAAGGTGATATTTATTCAGTATTTCATAGATCTATTTTAGACAAGTTTAAGTTGTCATTTGTAGATACATCTTGCTATTCTCTAATCATTGTAACAGAGTTAGCAAAAATCTCTTAACAGAGTAGACCTAATAGTCTTTTGTAAATCTCTTAACTAAGTACACACTCAAGTAGTGTTGTTAAAATCCTATAACTAGGTAGATCTAGCTAATCTAATTCTTACTCCTAATAGGGTAAGATCATCAAAATTGATCACAACTTGTAGCCCTAATAAGCATACTTTATTATCTATAGTAGTGAAGAATTTTTGGTTGTCATCCCCACCATAGTTTTTACCTGCTAACAAGGGTTTATGCATAACCAAAATACTTGTGTTATGTGACTGAATTGTTATTTGATTTCATGCAATTTACATTTTCAAGTTAATTGAATGAATAGATTTAGTTGGGTAGACTAGTATACTACTATTTGTAGATTGAGTTTCAAGTTGAAAGGTTTTGTGGGAACTGATTCACCCCTCCCCTCTCAATACCCTATCTCTCCATTCCAATAATTGGTATCAAAGCTCAGATCTCTTATTGGACGGTTTAATCACTAAAGAGTAAAGATCTAACCATGGAGAGATATAAGTTGGATAAGACAATAGAGAATCAGAAGATTCAGATGCAAATGTTCATAGAGCAGTACAAACAAGCTAAGGATGCATTGAAGAAGTTACTGGTTCAGAGAAAGAACCTGGCTATTCTGGAAAATGAGACTAGTTACCATGAAGAAGAGATTGATGACTTATTTGATAACATTGGACCTAGTTCAAGAAGTATTTTTTATGGTTCTGAAAGTGCAATCTATGATTTGTCTGAAAAGAATCTTCACTTGATTGAACAAGTGAAAGCCCTGTAGATCAGTCAAGAATCACAGATGGTGAGAATGATTGATGTAATGAACAATGCTAGACAAGTTGAACAAGAAAGAAATCTAGCTGTTGAAGACTGAATACAGATGACTAAACAACTTCAAGCAAAAGAAACTAAAACACAAAGACTTACCGAGCATCATTTTGAAATATCCAATCAAATGATGATTGTAAACCATGAGATCAACCAAGTAAATGGTGAGTTTTCAAGTAAACTTGAAGATATTTGAATACTCAGGGAAGAAAATGAAAAACTGAGGAATGAAGTAAAGATGCAGCAACAACACAATGAAGTGATAAAGAAAGATGAAGACAGTTCTAAGAAGATCGATGATTTTCTAATTGATCAAAGAAGGTTTGGAAGTAAAGTTGGATTAGGCTACACCAGACAAGGAGAATCATCCAAACAAGCTGAACAAGTGAACAACAATCAAAATTAGAAACCTAAGACACTGACATGCTATCACTGTGGAAAACCAAGATATACTTCAAATGTTTGTAGGAGTAAAGAACAAGGTAAACCTCAATTCACTCCTAAGTTTAATGGTTATTGTTATTATTGTGGTAAATTTGGACATCAAGCATATGAATGTAGAGCTAAGATGAATAAGAATCCTAAAAATCCTACCATGGAGAACCTATGTTATACTTGCAACAAGCATGGACACACTTCACAAGAGTGTAAGGCAAAGATGAAGCAAGTCTGGACACCAAAACAAAGGAAAAAACCTTATCAACCGAAGAGACAAAATAGTGCATACACTTGGGATTACAACACATGGGTTAACTACACAGTATGTGGAAGGTATGGACATATTGCAGTGAATTGTATGAATAAGAGATGGGCTGGAAAATCTCAAAGTTGGACAAGAACTAGTATGGCATGCTTACATTGTCATAAAGTCAGTCACCTAAGCAAGGATTACAGAGACCGAGCACCAGAAGAAGGACGTATATTTGAGAGTGGCAACACTATTGCAGATATCATGAGGATTAGAAATACTATGTGGAGAAAGGCATCAAATGAGAATGTTGAGTCAAGAAATTCAGTTGGTGAAACCTCATCCACTGGATTGGGTGACATCGGTACCTCCACCTAAGGTGAAATAGGTATGTATGGAACTGATATTCCAAATTGATCTTATCTTACATACAGTTCCTTATATTTGATGTACACATACCAAATCTAGATGAATTAAGATGCATTATGGTTTACAAATCTTGAGCTAACAAAGTCATATAGTTGATATAAGCAAGACTGAGCAGAGAGTTACTCGTCGGTGACTATTATGCAAGGTAAACTGAGTATCAGTATCAACCGAGTGGAAAGTTCTTTGTTAACTGAGCTGTTGATGTTTTGCAGTAATCACTGAGTTGACAGTTGTCATCATACTAGAAGTAGGTCAAGCATTAATGACAAGTATTTTAAGTGGGAATTTGAAAAAGGCTATAAATATATGGAAGAGTTAGTTCATTCTTCACAAAGTGATTTTGGAGAGCAATAATATTTAGAGCGAATTCGAGCTGAGAATTTTCAAAAGCATTCAAGTCAATTTCAGATCAAACTGAGTGCATTCTACATCATTTCTTAGTAAGTACAACTTCTACCAAGCACATTCAATGTATTTTGTCGAAACCCTAAATTGATTATAATGGCATCCGCGTCCAAGGCAAACGAATCTAAAACTATAGAAGAGGAAGTGAACCTAATTGTTTCAGCTAACTGTGATGAACCCAAGTACAAACTTCATCTGGAAGTTGCATCTAAGATTGATTCAGTGAGAGCTTTCTCAAGCATCTCACCTAGGGTTTTGTTAGTTGGAGATGTCAGATCTTTCATCCACTACAAAATAGGAGAAATCAGATATTTTGAGACAGTTGTAGCTTATCAAAAGCTTTGCAGTGATGATGGCAAACTGAAACTTGAATTCAAACAGGTCAAGAAGATTGGTCTTACAAATGCCCTAAACTTCCTGAAAACTTTTAAAAATGAATGGATAAGGGTTGTACTCAGTCAGTATCATGATGGGATATTTTGGTTGGATGAACCGGTCAAGGTCACAAAGGAAATGATTCACAGAGTTACCAGATACCCAACAACTGACAAGGCCAAGGCTTTTTGCAGTGCTCCTAGGGCTGATATTGAAAAGAATACAGGCACAACATGGGATGGCCGAGAACTGAAAATTGCTATAATTGAGGATGTGGAGGTTAAGTTTGCAACACATGTCATCGGCTATAAGATCTATCAGTCGAGCAAACTGAATAGTGTACCATGTGGACCCGTAGACATCACATATAAAATGGTAAAGAAGAGTTTTCAATTAGACCTTGTCGAGCTTCTTCTAAAGTAGATTGAAGAGAATATGAAGACTATCTGGTTAACAAAGTCAAATATTTGTAAGTTTGGATCACCTCTAGTGTGCATATTTTTCTATTTACAATGATTTTTCCCTTCTGTTGGTAATGTAGATTGGTCTACCGACAAACCAGTCACTGTGCAAATTTATGATATGATTAATGACTTGGGAAACAATATGAAAAAAGTTCTTGATGATTATTTTGAGAAGTTTAAGATTAGAATGAATTCTCAGAGTAGAATTCCTAGCACATTGATTGAAGAATATGAGATAGATATTTGTTTTCTTATGGAGATTGACCACACAATGATAAAGGCTGTAGAGCCTAGGATTAAATGGCTAGCCCCCATGGGTTATAAAATGGATATTGATTTTTCTTCAAAATCAATAAAGGCTATGTTGGCTACACCTAAAGACAAAAAAGAAGAGAGGTTTGGAACATTTGAGGAGGCCAAGACAAGAATAAAAATAGGCCTGGTTATCAGTAAGATAACTAAGAAATCAAGAAAAATGATGAAAACTTTAGTTGAGAAGTTTGGAGATGATTCTGGATCATCTGATGGTTCACCGGTTGAAGTTGCAACCGAAGGTCAATTAATGTTAACTAATAAACCTCATGACAGTGAAGAAACTAAGTCTGATAATATGACAGATTCTACACCGATTTCCCCTTCACCAACTCTGAAGAAGAGGCAGTTAAAAGTGCAATCTAGGGCATGAACAAGGTCAGAAGCTACAACTTCACCATCATTGAAAAAGGGATTTGTGAAGTTTACAAAACCAAAGGAAGCATCACCTACAAAAACATATACAAAGAGAGGAACAAAATCTACTATAGAGGCACTGAGGAAAAGAAGAAAACTGATAAGAGGTAAGGAAGATTTAGAAGATGAGGAGAATGATAAGAGTCAATTTAAAGTGGTTAGCAATAAAGATAAAACAATTGATGAAGTTGCTGAGGATATAATTGAGAATGGTGAACTCAATAATCTTGAAATCAGTCAGTTTGAACATGTCAACTGAGGATTAGAACACAATAGAAGAGGCAATCATCCAGATGATGATTTGATTTAAGAGAGTTCCACTTGAATATTCCAAGCAATTGCCTAAGGCATTAAAGGAAAGAATAAATCAAAAATGGTCCTATGCCTTAGACACCGAGAAGAAAATGAGGGAACAATCCCTAGTTTTGGCAGTTCCTAATTTGTCTATCACTGAGATTGAGGACTTCATGACAACATACTCTAGGAGATTCAGAGTAAAAAGTCAGGCAATGTAGATACTAGATGAGAATCTAGAAAATATAGATGAATCAAGTCAACTCATCTAAACCTCAATAGTTGCATCCCAAGAGCAAGCTGAAAAGATGGAATTTATCAACTTGTCTAAGAAGAGATAGAAATCAAAAGGTAAAGGCATACATATTGAAGATGCAAACTTGGCACTGAACCAAGAAAAAGTAGATATATCAGATACCAAGGTACCTGATACAGCAGATGCCATCGAAGACTTAAATATTTCACAGGATGCACTGGATTAGGTTGAGATCTAAATTGTAGATAAAAATGCACTAGATGTACTCATTGAGGACATCACAAATGGTGATCTTGATGACTGAGATGATGATGAGGATGTGAACATCACTAGAGGCACAACACAAGAAGAAGGTATTTTTACTGAGCCTACAATCACATCATTACCAGGTGAACTTCCTATCTTGATGGTGTTGGAATTAGGAGAGATAGGTACTAAGAGGGGAGGGGTGAATCAGTGCCTTCAAAAAATTTACTTGTAAAAATCTTTCAGCTCTATAACTGTGTATTGTGATAACCGATCAAAATAACTTGAATATAATTGTATAAACCAATCATCTAGTTAACTTGAGAATGTAAACAACATGAAGTCAATATGACAATCAAATAACACAAGTATTTTGGTAACACAGAAACCCTTGTAAGAAGGTAAAAACTGCAGTGGGGATGACACCCACAAATTCTTCACTACTACAGATAGAAAAGGTTTGCCTGTTAAGGCTACAAGTTTTGATCACTTATGGTGATCTTACCCTATTAGGAGTAACATTTTAGATCAGCTAGATCTACCTAGTTATAGGATTTAAACAACACTAATGAAGTGTGTACTCGGTTAAGAGATTTACATAAGACTGTTAAGTCTACTCTGTTAAGAGATTTATCAAAAAACTCTATCACAATTGTCAGAAAGTAATAGGCAATTATCTGCTAGTTGACAACTTAATTATATGAAACAGATCTATAAGTGGTCATCAAAATATCACCTTATCTGTGATGGTTCTCTACTCTGTTCTGCTCAGTAGCCTTCTCTGATTCTTCTCAATCTAATATCCTCTATACTATGTTTTGCTCTGTAAACTGATTGACTTGAAGTTAGGCAATGGCTTCAAGTGCTCTGTGATTCATATATATATCAGTTCACCAACCTCATAAAATGGTGCAAACATACAAAATATATAGTGTTCTATTTTTTCCGCTTTAGCAAAAATTAGGTTACAAAAATAATCATAACCCTAAGATCTACGGTGCAAAATAACCTAGATCAACTATTACAATAAGATAAACATTACATTTAATGAGTATCTTTTACAATAAATGCTCCTCAATCTTGGTAAACCATTTTACATTTTTTTGTAACCGTTTGCATAGAAGAATGTGTCATTTCAGATTACTATGCCATTTTTTGTGATCATCGATAAACACTGTATAATTTGCTCGGTGTATATTGTGATGCTCGATGTTTACTGACCGTCGGTGTCGGTGTCGTTGGTGCTCAGTAAACTGTGTGATGCTGTGTAAAGACTTTACCGACTGCTCTGTCTTACTTTTGGTTACCGACCAACTCAATATAAGTAACCGACCGACCTGTTTACTATCCTTTGATACTAATGACAACCTTAAATGCTCAATAGAGATTAACAATCTCCCCCTTTGGCATTAGTATCAAAACTTTGAATGTATATAGACAAAATGTTTCTATATATTCCTTATGTCTCTGCCATATACATATCCACAACAAAAAATTTCTAAGTACAAAGTACTCCCCCTTGGTGCATGCTCCCAGTAATATATACATATCAAAGTATACTTATTTGGCATATACATGTTTTCCCCCTTTTTCATAATAATGCCAAATGCAAAAAAAATATATAATGTATACTTACATCTTATCAAAAATGTTTGGATGGGTTTTCTTTACAGACTCCAAGAGGTTGTCCCATTCCTCTTTCAAGTTGGTAAGAGAAATATGCTCAAGACCGACTTGTGCATGCATGTCAAAGATATTATCTAACACTGAAATCTCTGGTGTTGCTACAAGTTGTTCAGCTTTGACAATATGTGCTTCAAAAAAATTTAGGTAAGGAGTGAGTTCTTTGGTTTTATTGTCTTCATATTATCTTGCAGTTGGTGTAGTAGCAGTTCGGTAAGATCTACCTGGTGATCTTTCTTCACAATTTTATATGCCATGTCGACGGTGCTGCAGGGTACACTATTTGGTCTGCTAGATTGAAATATCTTGTACTCAATGACATGTGCTATGAATTTTACCACTAGGTCTTTGATGGTTGAGATTTCCAGTGCCCTACCATCCCATTGAGCTCCAGTGTTCTTTTCAATGTCGGGACAAGATGAACTTCGAAAGGCTTTGGCTTTGTCGGTTGTAGGGTACTCAGTAACCCTAATGATAACCTTCTTTGTGACCTCAACAGGTTTATCTAACCAAAATTTTCCATCATGAAATCTTCTTAGCACGATTCTTATCCAGTCATTTTTGAAAGATTGTGGGAAGTATGTAAAACACAATAACCCTGACTCCCCAATCTTCTTGTATTCGAATTTTATCTTTCCATCTGGTCCATAGACTTGTTGATAAGTAGAAATGGTCTCAAAATCACATACTTCTCTAATTTTGTAGTGAATATAGGCCCTAACATCTTCTGTTAACAAAACCCTATCTGGAATACTCAAAAATGTGCCCATATCGTCTATTTGTGCTGCAACCTTGGGATGTGGTTTGAATTTGTCCTCGGTGAAATTTTCCCTAACAATTAATTCTACTTCCTCCTCAATGTTTTGCAATTTTCTTGCAGTCGATGTTGATGCCATAAATTATTTCTAGGGTTTCGGCAAGCAATAGATAACCAGTGTTTAGTAGGCAGATGAACTTACTCGATATCATCAAAGAATTATTGTCGGTTTGATCTGCAGTAGCTTTGAATCTTTTCTAGAAAATCTTTAGCTAGAACTCTTCTCTGTAAAATCTCTATTCTTTGAAATCGCAATGTAACAATGAACTCTGTTTCGTGCGTATATATAGACTTTTTGATATTCCCGCTCAAACTTTGGTGCATTAAATGTGTGACCTAACTTTCGATATGATACAGTTGTCAGCTTGGTAATGTCTACAATTTCCTTTGCTTGGTTAACATAGAATTTCTTCATCGATTTGCATTGTTGTCGGTTAACCGTGTATAGTGATTACCGACGGGTAACCAACTCACGTTTCTTCTTTTACCGACTATGTGACATTTGTAAACTTATAACACATAAACCATAGCGCATCTTTATTCATGCAGATTTGGTATTTGTACATCATATATAAGGAATTGTATGTAAAATGTGATCATTTAAAATGTCAGTTCCATGCATACCTTGTCATCTTAAGTGGAGGTACCGATGTCACCCAATCCAGTGGATAAGGTTTCACCGACAGTGTTACTTGACTCAGCATTCTCATTAGATGCCTTCTTCCACATTGTGTTCCTTAACTTCATAATTTCTACAATGTTATATCCACTCTCAAATATATGGTTTTCATTTGGTGCTCGGTCTCTGTAGTTCTTGCTTAAATGACCGACCTTGTGACAGTGCATACATGCCATTCCTGCATTTGTCCAGTTTCTTGATTGTCCAATCCAACTCTTTCGATAACCGTTTGTTGCAATATGTCCATACCAACCACATACAACACAATTAGTCCATGTATTATAATCCCAAACATATGAGCTACCTTGTCTCTTCGGTTGATATGGCTTTCGTTGTAGTTTCTCTTTAGGTGTCCAAACTTGTTTCATTTTTGCCTTGCAATCCCTTGCAGTGTGACCATGCTTATTACAAGTATAGCATATTTTCTCCTTAGTAGTATTATTAGCAATGTCATTCTTCTTAGCTCTGCATTCATAAGCTGGATGTCCAAACTTACCATAGTAATAACAATATCCATTGAATTTTGGAATGACAGGAGGCTTACCTTGTGCTTTGCTTCTGCACATATTAGATGTATGTCCTGGTTTTCCACAGTGATAACATGTCAACACTTTAGGTTTCTAACTTTGATTTTTGCTGACTTTTTCATCTTGTTGTGATGATTCTCCTTCACCGGTGTAGCCTATATCGGCTCTGCTTCCAAATCTCCTTTGATTAGTCCAGAAATCATAAATCTTTTTAGAAATGTCCTCAGCTATCTTCATCATTTCATTATGTTGCTTTTGTATCTTTATTTCATTTCTCAGTTTTTCATTATCTTCTCTGAGTATTACAACATCTTCAAGTCTTCTTGATAATTCACTATTTACTTGGTTCATTTCTTGATTAACTGTCATCATCTGATTTGATACTTGGAAGTGTCAATCAGTGAGTCTCTGTATTTCACTTTCTTTTGCTTGGAGTTGTTCCTTCATTAGTCTTCGGTCTTCAATAGCCAAATTCTGATCTTTTTCAGCTTGTCTAGCATTGTTCATGATTTCCACCATTCTCACCATTTGAGATTCATGACCGATTTGAAGTGCTTTCACTTGCTCAGATAGATGTTGATTCTTTTCAGACAAGTCAAAGATTATGCTTTCGGATCCGTCAGAGCTTGATCCAATATGATCAAATATTTCATCAATAGGTTCTTCATGATAACTAATTTCATTCAGCTAAATTGCAAGGTTTTTTCTTTCAACCAGTAATTTCTTCAGTTCTTCCTTGGCTTGTTTATACTATTCCACAAACATCAGTATTTATATCTTCTAATTCTCAATAGTCTTGTCAAGCTTGTATCTCTCCATGACTTAGATCTTTACCCTTTAGTGGTTATACTGTTCAACAAGAGAATTGAGCTCTGATACCAATTGTTGGAATTAGGAGAGATAGGTACTGAGAGGGGAGGGGTGAATCAGTGTCTTCAAAAACTTTACTTGTAAAAACCTTTCAGGTCTATAACTGTGTACTGTGATAACTGATCAAAATAACTTGAATATAATTGTATAAATCAATCATCTAGTTAACTTGAAAAAGTAAACAACATGAATTCAATATGACAATCACATAACACAAGTATTTTGGTAATGCAGAAACCCTTGTAAGAATGTAAAAACTACAGTGGGGATGACACCCACAAATTATTCACTATTGCAGATAGAAAAGGTTTGCCTGTTAAGGCTACAAGTTTTGATCACTTATGGTGATCTTACCCTATTAGGAGTAACATGTTAGATCAGCTAGATCTACCTAGTTATAGGATTTAAACAACACTAATGAAGTGTGTACTCGGTTAAGAGATTTACATAAGACTGTTAAGTCTACTCTGTTAAGAGATTTATCAAAAAACTTTATCACAATTGTCAGAAAGTAATAGGCAATTATCTGCTAGTTGACAACTCAATTGTTTGAAATAGATCTATAAGTGGTCATCAAAATATCACCTTATCTGTGATGGTTCTCTACTCTATTCTACTCGGTAGCCTTCTCTGATTCTTCTCAATCTGATATCCTCTATACTCTATTATGCTCTGTAAACTGATTGACTTGAAGTTAGGCAATGGCTTCAAGTGCTCCGTGATTCATATATATCAGTTCACCAACCTCATAAAATAGTGCAAACATATAAAATATATAGTGTTCTATTTTTTCCGCTTTAGCAAAAATTAGGTTACAAAAATAATCATAACCCTAAGATCTACGGTGCAAAATAACCTAGATCAACTATTACAATAAGATAAACATTACATTTAATGAGTATCTTTTACAATAAATGCTCCTCGATCTTGGTAAACCATTTTACATTATGTTGTAACTATTTGCATAGAAGGTGTCATTTCAGATTACTATGTCATTTTCTGTGATCATCGGTAAACACTGTATAATTTTCTCGGTGTATACTATGATGCTCGGTGTTTACTGACTGTCGGTGTCGGTGTCACTGGTGCTCAGTAAACTATGTGATGCTCGGTGTAAATACTTTACCGACTGCTCTATCTTACTTTCGGTTACCGACCAACTCAATATAAGTAACCGACCGACCTGTTTACTATCCTTTGATACTAATGACAACCTTAAATGCTCAATAGAGATTAACAGATGGAAGCAGTTGAAATTGTAACCAAGGAACAACTTGAAGGCTCAAACCCCAAGCAACTGATGGATACATCAGGGGAACAAGGAGTTGGAACACCAGTAGAAACAAATAATCCTGAAGAAAAAGAGGCAATAGAAGAAGATACAAAGGACCAAGATGACCCCAAAGCAACTGAGGATACCCCACCTGACACAACATCAGAGGCTCCATCTCAGTCAACCAACACACTAGTTACCAAGGAGCTGAAAAAGGAGGAAAAAGTGTCAACCGGGCTAGACACACAAAATGTTGAGGAAAAGCAATAGTACAATTAGTAAAGAGCTCACCTCAAGAGCCAGAGAAGAAGAAGAAGAAGAAGAAGAAGAAGAAACAAGGAAAAGGGTCAGTTGCACTAGATGAAATCATTTTTATACTTGATTGTGACCCAAGGAACCTAAGCCCCGAAGAACTCATAAAATATGGGGAGTTATGTACAAGGAAAGCAGCACAAGAAAAGCTGAGAATGGAATGTAAGAGCAAGGAGATATTGGAAAATGTAAGAGACATCTCACAACAGGTTGTACTAGAGGTACAGATTAATGAGGGCACACCCATTATGGACCAACTTGCTACCCTTGCACAAGAAATTAATGCCCCTAACATTGAAGCTAAGAAAAGAATTGAAGAAAGGGTAGAGTCAAAGATTCAGGATAAACTTGTAGAGAAAATCAACCAAGAAGTGGCAATAAACAAGGTGAAATTATCTGAGGTAATAACTGACATACAATCTATTACTCAATTAATTAGTCAGATATTGATTAAGATTTGCACTGTGGAGACCTTCATTGCTGAGACCTTCACCGTGGAGACCAATACTTATCAAAAGAAGAGAGTGTTATATCTACTTGAGCATTAAATATTGTCATTAGTATCAAAGATGATCGGTCGGTTACCTATGCTCTCTAGTCGGTAAAAGGGAGTACTACAAGTTATACATGCTACTCGTTTAACTACATAAGCCTTCACAACGAGTTATCTCAAGGCAGTACTGAGAACAAAAAGATAACAGTTCTAACCGAACACCAAAGCAATTTTATAGAGCATCAGTGCATATGGATACCGTGCATTAGTAAACATTGAGCAGACCAAACACCGAGCACCAGTATAACTACCGAGTAGTATTGATAGTGTTTACCGAGCAATCCAAAAAATGACATAGTAATCAGTTTTGGCACATCTATCTATGCAGACAGTTACAACATAATCATAAAATGTTTTACCAAGATCAAGGATCATTTATTATGGATTTAATCATTAATTATGATGATGATCTCTATGTAATTGATAGATCTAGGTTATTTTTCTACATTGTAGATCTTAGGGTTTTTTCGAAGATATTGTAACCTAATTTTGTTAACGGCAATAGCAGTATGCTATATATTTGTATTTTATGTCATTTTGACATAGGCATGATAAGGATGATATGTTTGGTATGAACAAGTGAAGGAGATCTTGAAGCAAGAAGCCAACTTTAAGACATCAGTTATCAGACAGAGAAAAGTAGAATACATAGACATTTAGATTAGGTAGAATCAGACAAGGCTACCAAGAAGTTCAAAGATAAGATTTTCACATATCAAGGTGATATTTATTCAGTATTTCATAGATCTATTTTAGAGAAGGTTAAGTTGTCATCTGCATATACATCATCTTATTCTCTAATCATTGTAACAGAGTTAGCAAAAATCTCTTAATAGAGTAGACCTAACAGTCTTTTGTAAATCTCTTAACCGATTACACACTCAAGTAGTGTTGTTAAAATCCTATAACTAGGTAGATCTAGTTGATCTAATTGTTACTCCTAATAGGGTAAGATCATCAGAAATGATCACAACTTGTAGCCCTAACAGGGAAACTTTATTATCTGCAGTAGTGAAGAATTTGTGGGTGTCATCCCCACCGCAGTTTTTACCTTCTAACAAGGCTTTCTGCGTAACCAAAATACTTGTGTTATGTGACTAAATTGTTTTTTTGATTTCATGCAATCTACATTTTAAAGTTAATTGAATGAATAGATTCAGTTGGGTAGACTAGTATACTACTGTTTACAGATTGAGTTTCAAGTTGAAATTTTTTGTGGGCACTGATTCACCCCTCCCCTCTTAGTACCCTATCTCTCCATTCCAATGGAGAGGTACTAGAGCTACCTCTAAGGCATCGAATAAAAGAAGAAATTTGATAAGAGGAAGAGATGATATTGATGATGAAGAAGATGGCATAGATCGATTTAAGGTTTTTTTGAATAAGGATAGTGTTGGTAAACAGATTGTTCTTTTGGATTTAACTCTTTATTTGCCCAAAATCTTCTTAAGAAATAATGTGAATACGAATAGTTGGAAAGTTGTTAACTATTCAACTAACTTTCCTCTGAATTTTAATAGGTACAGCTCCCTTATGTAAAGATGTGAAATGAATTTTTTTCGTTCTAAATCCTAATGGGGTATGTTCTTGACTAGAGAACAATAGAGGTAACCAAATTAGCCCTCGGTGAGAAACTAATCCAGGTAATGAATTTGATTCTAAACTCTAACCAACTTTAGAATTTTACAATACTTATGAATTCACACCAGTGGGAATGCAACAATGAATTCTACTTGAATTAATGAAATGCAATAAAACAACATGGATAAATCTAATCTAAACAGGACACATGATGAGTATTTTCCAAATTTCCAAATAATGCTCTAATTACTATCAATTAGTTGCACTAAGAAGTAGAAACAGAGCTCCGTCTATTCCCAATTTCAATCCAACTTAAGGAAAATAAACATTCAAACTTACAAAAGCATAGAACAGTAAATAAATGGTGCAAAACACATTCCAGATTGACTCTGCAACAAGATGTATTTCACACCAAAAATTAGCTGACCTTTTCATTGATTTTCAAAGTGTTACATATAGGCTTCAAGAATTAAGTCACTATAAAACCCACTGAATTGATTCATATTCTACAAAGTCGGTAGATGACAAGTGGCCATTTATCGATTATACAATGTATATCAAAAAGAAAAGGGGGGGAAAGTTATTTTCTCTTCACTGGCTTCTTTTCCTTTTCCAACTTAGCCTTATGAGCTTTGGCAACCACAAGAATCATAATCATCCTTTCAGAATATGGAATGTACATGTTATTCAATCTTATGAGCTAGTGGGCATGATCTTTCTCTATGCATTTTGTAGCATCCTTTTGGGGTTGTGTCTTCACCATGGCTTTATATATGCATCCACTAAGTTGTTGAAGATTAGGTATTCTATCAAGGTGAGACCCAGATAACTCTGCAAGCTGGTCTAAGTAGTCAGAGAATGACTTCTACATATTGGCTATACCAATCGAACTCTTTCCATCTCCACTAGCTTGAGACTCGGAGTGAAGATCTATCAAATATACAAAGATTTTACTTTGATCTTTGGTGACTTCCTCATTGGTTGCCTTCATTCCCACCTCTACCTTGATTATCATCTCCATTTTGAATTCTACTCCTTGGAGCCATTCGATCAGAGGTTCATCCCCCTTCTACAATATGTTGGCCTTGATTTCATCTTTAGTCGTCATCGCGACCAGCCAATGTAGTAGCACCATGCACTCTTCACATCTCAACCTCTATGTTGTGAGTGTCTGCATATGTCCTTTGAGAGAATCCTTCTCAAGCTCTAACTGTAAAAAGACATTTTCAAGTTTCTCAATGGCTACCAAACCTTTAGGCTTAAGTCATTCAATCCACCTCCTACCAATGTGCCTGAAATGTCTATCTTATTGCAATTTAGCAAGTATTGCTTGGTTCTCGGCTACAACAGGATCAAACGTTGTTAGAGAACTAGGTAGGCTTGCCATAAGAGTGACCAACTACTTAATGAAATTAGTCATTTCTTTAATCTCCACCTTGAGTCAATTCTTGGTGACTTTGAGTTCTTTGAGCTCTTCCTTGATCAAGATGTTACTAGACTTCCACAAGTCTACCTTGGTATCATGGCAAGCGAGCCCCATGTCCAAGGACTGGAGTGAAAATTTTGAGGTAGTAAGATCTTATATTCTACCATCCTTTAGTGGCTTGGCTATTTCCATCATCAGGTGCCCTATGTCTGGATCTCGACCAAGAGTGGTTAGAGTCCTAGTCTTCTTAGCCTTGCTTACGGTTGAACCTGACTGCATCGCTTGTGAGAACATCTCACCACTGGGAGCGCCTTTCTCAACCCTTTTTCTTTTCCACTCCAGAGTATTATCGAGCCATGTTTCTACACTTGTAACTTTTGTTGTAGAAATAAAATCTTCAACAAATAATTTTTTGATAACAGGAGGGGAAGATTTAGGCTTGGAAGTGAAAGGATTAATCTGCGGAGAGGAAATGATCTTTTCCTTTTGAGGAGAGCCCAAGTGCTCATCTGTCTCATCAGTTTCTGAATTGCTACTGTCATCACCAACCTCAACAATAGTAGGAACCTCTAGAGTAAGAGTGTCACCTTGTATCTCAATGGTTCCTCCTTGTGCTTGTTATTTTGGTTCCGTGGCTCCAACAGTTTCTTCCATTGGCTTGTCTGATTTCTCAACTTCATCTTCTTCATTTGAACCAATGATTAGAGATGAACCTGCTCCACAAGTCTTCTAAATTGGAATCTCCTTTTTGTGTGGTTCATCATCTCCACCTACTGGTTGAGCTGGTCCTTTGGATACAGATGTCGTTGGAAAAGAGGAGGATGCAGGAGCACTTACTGGCTCGACTGCAGGAGCTTGTTGAGGAGTAGGCTTCCTGGATCTCTTTCTCCTTCCCATCATCCATTGAACCCACTTATCGATTATCTTAACGACTTTAGCCATTAAGGTCTCTAAATCTTCTATAGCTTGACCTTGAATTGGTTCAGAGCTCACAAGATAGGGCTTGATCTGATCTCTATATGTGTCGCTATACATATGTTCTCGATCATCAACAATGCCTTCAACATTAATGTGGACATTGAACAACTTGATTTGTTCAATAGTCAACCTGGAGTAAAATCTTTCTCGGCTCTATAGCTCATCCTTGCAATTCGCCCAATAATCTTCAAGTTTGGGAATGTGCCTGACCATAATGCTAATCTGTAGATGATTTTTGGCATATCTTACTAGATCAAATTGAGGCCTCAATACTTTATACACTTTTGGCTTATATCTATTCTTGAACGCCTTCATCACGTTCTTAGCATTTGATCTTGACGCACAACTATACGCTCCAATGGTAGTAGGGAATTCATAGTCTTTCTTCTTAATTCCTGCACTGATCAAGTTCACTTGTAACATCTATCGGATCACCTCTACAAGCAGGATCATGTCATCGAGGTACCTTGGCAGCTTCGTGGGAAAATCATCAAAACCTACAAGACGAAGGTATAAGAAACTAGCAAATTGAAAGAAGAAACTCCCAAATTGGGTGATGAATTCCATGGCCTCTAGAGAGAATCTCTGCTCTGGGCATCCTTGTAGTTCTCTGCACAACCTCATTGTAAATGAGTCATTAAGTCTATTGAACTCAACATAGCTATTTTATAATTTCAAATGAGGGAAGAAATCATAAATTTTCACATCATCTGAATATTCTTCTAGCCTAGGGAGTCTTGGCCATACTTGCAATGTAACTAAAACATAGATCAAATAGGAAGACATATAAAATTTGTTCTAGTACTTGGCAAGACTCAAGGCATTGGACATATTTTCACTTACCACTTGAGCCCAGTCTATATAATGGTACTCAGCTCATATTACCTGGGCCAAGAAGAAGTATTTCTCTATGAAATTCAATGTGTCACTTTCACCTTTTAATCAATGAAGGAGCACCAAGATGTCGACGATCTCGGCCTTCAGATCTATCTTGAAAAGTGTCTTTGGCACTTTTCCCTTTATGCTTCTGGCCTTCTGAAACCATGATTTCATGATCTCTTTCCTCCACCTCATCTTCTTCTCATTATATTCTGAAATTGTGATCGAGAAGTTCATATTTGAAAATTTTGATCACTCTAGGATACGGAGACTATTCTGCATGGACTCTCAGTCAATGGAGATGAGTACTGTGTCATCTGGTAGAAAAATCTATTTCCTATTCGGGTTGAATCTAGTTATACATTCCTAGATTAGTTCAGGAGCTTGTACTGCAACAGGAAATCCAGCAGCTTTGACCAAACTGCTACCTTTGAGCTTCTGTGTCATGGGGTGGAGATTTTCTTCATTCAATCTTCTGTGTAGATTGCCCAGATCATAGAATCTAAAGTATGTATCTATCAAATTATGCCATTCAAATGTTATCATGTTCAACCCATTGAAACCCATGAATCTAGTGGCCATAGCTTTTGATTCTGCTTTTGATTTACTATTAAGAAGCTTTGGAGTATGTCACAAGATGATTTGTGAAATCATGGGAAATCAAAGGCATATGAAAAATATGTGAACAATTGGTAATTTTCACTTGATCGTTTGAGTCTTTTATAAATAGCCTGCTTCCTTACCGTTACTTTCCATATCTCGCGCCACACGAGTGAGAGATTTTCAAAAATATCCATTAAAGTTCTAATGCTAAGATTTGAATTAAATGCATCTTATTAACAACCTTAGGAAATCACTTTTACCCATTTGGAGTAGTTGTAACAGTAACTTTATATATGCAGTGGAATTTTACTTTTCCGCTTCCCTTAATTGGCGCCTTTGTTGGAAAACTCACTTCAAAGGTAGAAACCCGACTATGGAGGAGTTGGGAAGTGATTTTCTGAAACTCCGCTACTAACCCGTTTCTTTAGAAATTCTCTTTAGATATCAAAGTGGGATATCTTCATCATAATAGATCATTCAATCCCCGTGATTTCTTATGCTTATTTCTTCACAAGTTGTCACTTCTCAAAAATTGACCTTCTCAAGTGATTTTCTGATAAGGGAGAAGCTAAAAACTGATTCTCTGAAAAAGGTCTCTTACTCACTTTCTCATATTCTGAGACCGTTTTATCCACTGTAGGGACTCAATCTTATTTCCTTAAAATCTAGGCATTTGGCTTTCAAGAATCTCTGATACACTTTCAACTGTTCTTCAAAAAACAACTTTTGTAAGAAAAACCCCACAAGCGGAGGAATTCATTATAGCTTCTTTGCCAAGCTATTTTTTTGGACCTGGCTCATTCTTAACCTACGAATCTCGATCTTCAGGCCTTGTCTATGTGCTTGATGATTCCTGTGCTAGCATCCCACAAAAAATTACCTTCATGGGTTGGAACCTGCCGAGGAGAAGGCGATTTTCAATTTTTTGACAAAGGGGAAAAAATTTATTTTAGAGCTTCACAGCCATATGAATACCATCAATCAGAACTAAAAGAATAAAAGTCTTTATCAAATTAGGAACTATAACTTACCCATTCCTAGAATGAAATTAGAAAACCAACCCGGCTTAAAAGCAGAAAGAAGGCATGAAGGGATTATTCGATAAAGACCACCTATCCTAGGGGGATTCTAGACTTAGACTCCAATTTATTATCTCAAAACCCATGACTCAATCTAACACAAGGTATTCACTTTTGCTTTAGAGTGTGAAGAAAAAAAGTGAGGCAACAGTTGGCTCTGTTTGGGGACTTGGATATGATCATATCTAAGCAAGGAATTTAAATCTCTGGTTTCACAAAGTTAAATGAAAAGGTGGCTCACAAAAAAATTGAAGCAAAGGAAGGAAAAAGGAAAGGAAAGACAAAACGAGGGAACCTAAACTAAGGAGAACAGAAATAGGAACTAAACGTAACTATCATACAATACAGGGGTTACCTGCTTTCAATTTGTAGCTTGATATAGTTTCAAATCTTGACCATTATAGGTCAAGGGTAGTACCTCACCACTTGGATACGCCAATTTGAAAGAATTTATGTTAAAGACCTGATGGATGATGAACGGTCCTTTCTAGAGTGTCTCAAATTTACCATGCATTCCTTTAGGTGCCCTTTGTTTATCCCATAGCAGTATTGAATCTCTGACCATGAACTTTCTTGGTCCGGTTTTCTTATCAAAGAGATTCTTTACCTACATCTGATGTTCTATAATGTGATCAACAATCTTCTCTCATTCTTCTTCAAGTTTATTCAGATACAGAATTCATTTTTTCAACCCATCCTTATAGATGTCATCTTCTACCACTGTTCTCAACTTGTTAGTAGCCAATTCCAGAGGTAGGGGAAGGCTTGCCTTAACTCCGTATACCATCTCAAAAGGTGAAATACCAATCGCCCTCTTTAGAGTTACTCTATCAGCCCAGAGTGCTTCATGAATTTTCTTGTGCCAAGTCATTTGGTTATCTGATACAAGTTTTCTCACTATATTTACTAGGTTCTTATTACTCGATTCAGCTTGACCATTCCCTTGTGGGAAATATTCAGATGAATGACTAGCAGTTATGCCATACTCAAAATAGAATTTAGTAATTTCAACTGAAGAAAAATAGGCTGGATTATCCATGACTAGTTTAACAAGCACACCAAATCTTACCATGATGTTCTCCTTGATGAATTCGTGTACTACTTCAGAAGTAGTTCTCTTTGTGGCCTTTGCCTCTACCCATTTCATAAAATAATTAGTTGTAGTGATTATATAGGTGTGACCAACACTTGATGTAGGATTGATAGGCCTGATAAAATCGAGGCCACATTGTTGAAAGGGACATTCTATTATTACTGGTCTGAGAGGAAGGGTTGCTAGTTGAGGTCAACCCGTGAACATCTTAAATTTTTCACACTTGGCCACCCAATGATATGCATCCTTGAACATTCCTGGCCAATAATAGCATTGCCTCAAAATCTTAAATGCAGTTACAGAATAATCTCTCTTGTTGTTGCTTGTCAACAAACCTAAGAAAAGTTCCATCTATAAATATTTTGTATAACCTACCTTCCCAAATGACATAATTAGAAGCCTTCAATCTTAGGTCTCTCCTTTGTTTATTTGTCAATCTTTCAAGACATTCTCCATAAGTCAGGAACTATACAATATCTTCAAACCATGGGTCTTGTAAACTTACTGCCAAAACTAATTGTTCTATTTCAGGATGACAATCTCCTTCACTTTCTGCCATAGCTTTTCACAATGTATTGCCTCATACCAGTTTTGTTGGCTTAATTTCTATGTCATATTCTTGTGTTTTGGCTACCCAAGCTCCTCTGTTATTACATCCTACATCTTGTTGCCTGTTAATATACTCTTCACTGCAATGTCAGGAACAAATATGATGGAGTGAGAATGTAAGATATAAAATTTGAAGTTCTTCAAGGCTTTCACCACCGAGAAGGCATGCTTCTCGGCCTAAGAATATTTTAGCTCATGATTTTTTAGTGGCATACTCATAAAGGTGATAGGAGCTTGAACTCCTCTATTTTCTTGCATAAAAATAGTTGACAATGTATGTTCAGATGCGTAACAATAAATCATGAAATCCTTCTTATAATCTGGGTGGCATAAGATAGGGGCATTGGCTATAGAATCCTTTATATCTTGGAAGACTCTTTTACCAGGGTCATTCCATTTGAAATTTTGATTACCTTTCATCAGGTCTACAATACAATTGGTGATCTCTGAAAAGTCAAGGATGAATCTTCTAAGGAAATTTACCTGACCAAAGAATGACTTCACTCCAATTTTACTTACAGGTAAACTTAGCCTTTGAATGGATTTGACTCACTCTAGGTTGATCTTGATACTTTCTTGTGATATAATATGACCCAGTAGTTTTCCTTTGGTAACACAAAAAATTGACTTCTTAGGATTTAAAGAGATCCCGTGTTCTCTACACCTTCGCAACACTCTTTCTAAATCCTTAACATGATCACTTCTTTTCTTAGAGAACACAGTTAAGTCATCCAAATATATGACAATTATCTTATCTTTAATATCGGCAAAAGACAAATACATACCTTGTTGAAATGTAACACCAGCGTTGATAAGGACAAATGACATTCTGTGGTATGCAAATGTGCCCGAGGGAGTGGTAAACGTGGTCTTGTGTTGATCTTTCTCTTCTACTTTGACTTGGTTGTATCCAGAAAATCCATCAAGCATAGACATCATTTCGGCTCCTACAACTATCTATAACAAGTGATCCATGTTGGGAAGTGCGTAATTGTCTTTTAAAGAAGCTTGATTTAAATTTCTGAACTCTATGCATATCCTTATTTCTCCATTATTTTTCCTCAAAGGGATGATGTTTTCTATCCATGTAGAGTGGTGGATAGGGTAAATAATCCTGGCTTTGAGAATTTTGTCAACTTCTTTAAAGATAGCATCTGCCACTTTTGGATTATAATTTCTTTGTTTCTGTCTAAATGGGGAAGCATCAGGTTTTAGGGGAATTTTATGCTTGAAATTTCCTCCCATAAATCTTTTTAAATCCTAATAGCTCCAGGAAAAGACGTCTTGGTATTCCAAAAAAATCCTCCTAGCTTACACTTTCTCCTGAGGTGTGCAACATTTCCCTATGTTTATCATTCTCGGATTTGACTCATTCCCAATGTTCATCCCTTCATATTCTCTGGTTGTGAGACCTTTCTCTATCCTTTTCCTCTTAACATAAGTATCATGATGATTGAACAATTTCTCTAATGATATAAAATATGGGGGAATGACATTACCTTGTAACTGAGTCACACCTTGTTCATCTTTCTTCTACTTCTTGGGATGATCTTGTGAGAGATCGTTTGGATTTTCTTTAGAGGGGCTATCATTACCTTCAAGGAAGAGTTGCAGGCATTTGTCATTGTCGAATACTTGCCAATCATCTACGTTATCAGGTACTAACAACCTGTACATCACCTCTACCTGGTACTTCTTCTCTTTAAATTCTGGATGAGGTAGTAAAAAGGAAGCGGAGACTGCTAGTGAATCTGCCTTGGAATTTAATTCTCTAGGGACATATTTGATTGCAAAGGCATCCAATCCTTCAATCTCATCCCATACTCTATTTCTATAACTCTTCAACTTCCAATTTTTTACAAAGTATTAACCTTTGATCTGGCGCACAATCAACTCAGCATCGCCTCGAGCTTTTAGAACTCTCACACCCTTTTCCTTTGCAATGATTATCCCGAGTAACAATGCCTCATACTCAGCCATATTATTGGTATTTGCAAACTCTAGTTTGAAAGCCATCGACTTAGGTTTACTTGTGGGTGGGATTAATACAACTTTGGCACTAGACCCAGAGGAAGAACAACTACCATCGAATTCCAGTGTCCAGACTTCTGGAATCTTATCCTTCTTAGAGGCCTCAACTTCTTCTTGTTCGCTTTCAAGTTCATCAACAATGCCCAAAAAACATCATATAGTTACCAAACTCCAATTCTTGGTATAGGATTTGAGCTTTCGGATCATCAGATTTCAAAACCGTGAACTTTGACTTCTCCTCGAGTTCTAGTCTAACCTTCTTATTTCCCACGGGAATTACCGCTTGAGACCAATCCAATTTAATCTCCCTGCCTAAATCTCTGCAAAAACTTCTTGTATGCAAATTAGATGTCTAACAACTAGAAATGATAAATTAACTATAAAAGCCAATGAATCTACCTAATGCAAATATAATGAAGAATGCAAACAACTATGAAATGATTAAACTAATTTAATTACCTTCACCTACCATGCAGCTTGTCTCCATTGTCCTCCTAGCTTTGATTTCTTGAAGATGTTGAGCTCTCAGATTTCCAATATGAAGCCTTCTCCCAAGATGCTACCAAAGTGTGGAGATTAAATGAAATTGTGTGCACAATAGTTTATGCAAACTAATAGATGAAATGCAAATGAAATGGTGATTTTTATGGAATGCTTGATTGCTTGAATACTTGGATGCTTGAATGCTTGTTATCAAAAATACCTATTAGCTATTAAATGAGAAATGAGGCTCTTTTTATAGAGTTTTGGAGGATCTAGGCCTAGGTGGCACAATTCTACGGTTGAGAATGAAAGGTGGAAGATCCTAGGGCTAGGATTGACTTGGTTGAAGGAGTTGAGAGAAAAGGGGATGTAGTTGGAATGTGAGAGGAAGAATAGGGATGATGTTCCTCTCACATTGACATGGAGGAGAAGAAGGTGGAAGGGAAAGACACATGTCAAGTGTCTCACAAAGACCAAAGAGAGAAAGAGGGAGAGACCTTTTCCTCATGAGGACTCTTTGCACAAGTGTCCTATGAGTCACCCTTGACCCTTAGAGGTGGCTTGAGAAGCTCCTTAGGAATAGGGAATGTCCCTTGACTTGGTTGTTGAGAGGACATGTGGTCATGAGACCAAGTCCTATGAGGCCACATAGCCCTTAAGAATAGGACATGTGTGGGTGAGGATAAATATGAATAAATAATTAATAATAATTATTTATCTTAGCCAAGGTGATGTGTCAGGTGACTAGGTGGATGAAGTGGACTAGGAGACTTAGTCATATTTAGGTGATTGTGTATTTAATTAAATCACTTTAATAGACTATTTAGAAGACTTAGGATATAGAATTAGATTATAGTGAATTTATTAAATAAATTGAATAATTTACTTAATAAATAGAAGAAATAAATATTAATTAAATAATAAATATTTAATTAATCTATCAAGTCAATAGTAATTAAATAATAAATATTTAATTAATTAATGAAGCCATTTTTAAGTGTATACATTTTTCCCCTTTTTGAAATAATGTGCTGGTCACATTGTTTCAAAGAAAAATCAAGCATTTTGCCCCTGCCCCAGACAATGTCTCAGATGACCTATGCATGCCCCCTCGAGAGATTGATTGACAAAAAAGATTATTTGGATTTTTATTGGATTTTTTTTATTTTTTTTGTACAATCATTCTCACGAAAGAACGGTAGAAAATATGGAGGAAAATGGGGTGGAATGGAAGAAAAATGGGAGATAGGGTCCACACACCAAGCACATCGGGTCCACGGGCTATAAATAGGGCTAAGGGGTCCACAATAGGCCCATTGTGCACACTTGTCACTTGGAGATCAGAGCGCGAGAGAGAGAAAAGCAGAGCTGCCAAGATGTCATTCCCCTTGTCAGATCACCGCTTTGAGAGAGTTAGATGCTTCCAGCGACCACTCGATTCGGGTGAACCGGTAGGTGACTCGATCCTGCTTTGTAATTCCATGATTTGATGTATGTTAATGTAAAATTTTAGCATATTTAGGGTAGATCAAATGGTAGAATTAGATTAGAAAATTTTTAGTTTTCTAGGCGGAGGATGAATGCGCAGTTTCGGCGCACCAATGCGCAGCAACTTGTGATGTTTGTGCAGAAATTCAAATTTTCTACACATTCGGTAAGGATAATTGCACATTCATACTAGGAGAATGGTAGTGCTGTGCAAGCATGAAATAAAAGTGCGCATAGGTACTTGTTGCGCATGTGTTATGAAAAGCTATGCAAATGGTCAATAAAATAGTGCATATGTTTAAAGCTACGCAAATGTCGATAAATGGTGCACAAATGTTGAAGAAAACTATGCATCGATAAAAACCTATGCAAATGTGAAAGAAAGTTGCGCATGCATGTTTCAATGCTGTGCATATGTGTTAGGTGGTAAAATTTGGTCATAATGGATAGTCAATTAGGTCAAACTTAATGTCGATAAGCCAATTTGATCTGTCGGCAGTTGATTGTGATCGATTTAATCAAGATTGGCAACATTGTAGCATGTTCGCTAGTTAGCCAGTCTGAAATAGACAATTGATAGAATCATCTGTTGAAACATGTGATAAACATGTTTGAAATTGATATGATAGGATAGATTGATTGATAGATCAGTTTATCGAAATCTGATAGGTTGATTATTGTTGACTTGAATAGGAGAATATCACAGATGTTCTGATGTCATGGGAGAGATATCCCGTCACACAGAATCTGAGACCAGCATTATCGGAGATAGATAGACTATTGATTGGAGCGTCGAAACTTTACTATGTGATTTACACGCCTGAGCTTCGGGCAAATTTGAGCATGATGACCGCATTAGCTGAGAGATGGCACTCAGAGATGAGTACTTTCCATCTTCCGATAGGGGAGATGACGGATGTATATCGCATCCTCCAGCTTCCCATCATAGGAGAGTTAGTGCAGTACGATCGGCACGACGGAGTCATAGAGTGCAGAGCCATCTTTGGGGATGAGGACATAGATGATGGAGAGATTAGTTGGGAGGATATGGTCAACTTGTATGACCCTCTTCCAGTGGTTCTAGCAGGCGTGATTGGGGGATTCGTATGCCCTGATCAGAGGTCACACGGATTTGCAGTTGGATGGGGCCACACATTACAGCGGGTGATGGAGGGGACCCGATTTGCTTGGGGGGTGTGTTAATTAGCACACCTATATCATGATTTACATCAGGTGGTGTACCACGGGGGTGCATCTCTATCAGTAGGGGTGACACTGCTCCATGTTTGGGCATGGGAGCATATTGCAGTGACTAGACCATTGGCAATTAGATTCTAGGGTGCAGGGTAGCCCTATATTCATTTGTACTCCTTAGTTTTGTCTCAAGAAAAATTGGAACATTTAGAGTTTTGGTGGTACACGTTTGATACATTGGACATAGTGACATGGAGACCCTACCTAGGGTGTGAGCCATGGGATGATGAGCGGCAGCTGGGATTCTATTTTGAGTCACGATGGTTGATAGGGCGAATGCCCTTTATTATTGAGTGATAGTTGGTTAGCCGGGTTCTGCGACAGTTTGGCAAGATACAGGGTATGCCCCAAGGATTGACCGAGTTTGCACGGACACATCAGGAGAGACAGGAATGGGGGCCCATGGCATCATTCGATGTTGCTCAGTAGGATTTTTTGGATGCACCATTTCAGGCATGGTCTATGAGGCAGACAGTCGTCGATCCTGGGATGATGGTGGATTTGGAGTAGTTTTTGAGAGATCATCCTATACCACGCATCACAGATCCAGCAGCGAGACCTCCAGAGAGAGATCTCAAAGATAGATGTCGGGGGAGGTGGTGAGGATGAGATAGGAGAGGACGAGGGAGAGGAGGAGATGGAGGTGGTGGAGATGGAGGTGGTGGAGATGGAGGTGGCGGAGATGGAGGGAGAGGTGAGAGAGCTAGCCCATGGATGAGGGGAGGTGGAGTGAGACAGAGGGGATAGGGACAGAGATAGCCTCTGGTACAACTAGCATAGCTAGCTACAGGATCTCTCTTAGAGGTACCAATCGCTCAGGTACAGATACTAGTTGTTGCAGTACAAGGAGCAGCTGCACAGGGACAGGCACAGGTGCCACAGGTATAGGTACAGGGACAGGTGGGGTAGGCACATGATGATGTAGACATTCTATTAGCCTAGGTTGGTGTGGTACAGGGTGGTGTACAAGATGCGGTTGATGTTGAGATGCCAGATGTACAAGCACAGGATGAGCAGGCGGACATGGACATCGGGGGACAGGATCCCTATTTACAAAGAGACGCGATGGAGGAGGAGCCAGATATTGATGCACTGCTAGTCAGACTAGCAGTGACACAGGTACAGGCAGAGCGGGTGCCAGGTCTAGAGAGACAAATTGGGAGGCTAGAGCGTCAGATGGATGTCCTGAGACATGAGCGGGATGCAGCGATTAAGAGACTCAGGGAGTCTGAGATGCTACTAGATGAGTTACAGAGGATAGAGGACCTAGGTCCCCATGGAGATATCATGAGAGCCATGATACATGCTAACAAGGAGATATCCTACTAGCGAGAGGCATACAGATAGGCAATCCCAAGAGATCAGTGGATCGGGAGTTATAGGGAGAGCTCAGTGGCGATCAGGACAACAGTGCGTGACAGAGGAGCACCAGCTGGTGGAGAGGGTGTGTCATCATGCCCTCTGAGAGCACTGACAAGTTCAGGAGGTCAGGGTGGATCCTTAGCATCAAGGAGTTCAGCAACATAGGGCCTCATTGCATCTCGTAGACAGCGGCAGACAGAGTCTGGAGGCAGTGGTTCATAGATGTTGAGAGAGCATTGTATACACTGTTGTACCATTATGATTCATTGTATCATTATATTTTGACTTGATGGACACTGAATATGGACACATTGTTATTGATTTATATCATTGGACATTCGGATAGTTTTGTTGTTTTATGGATTTTATATGATGGATGCTATATGATGGACTCTATATATACAGTGATGCAGTTCTATCATGATTTTCTTTGATGATTTATATACATGTGTGTACTAACATATGCAGGATGTGATGATTTTACTTTTATATGCATAAAATGTATGTCTTAGAATGCAAAATGATTTATATTTTGATTTGATATTGTTGATGCTTAATGGTTAATAATCATATGATGGTGATATAAATGCATGTCTTAAATGAGTTTACTAATGCTATGTGATTATCAATACAATGTTGTGATGAACAATGTGAATAATGGATAATAAATAAATGATGTAAAATGCATGATAATGTATAATAAATGATAGTGTAATGCAAATGATATCTAATGTAATAAATGATAATGTACCTAAGATGATTGAATGTAATAACTGATAACATGATAAAAGAAAATGAGATGAAACGATAGCTATAATAAATGATCAAATTATATATATAAATGAACACTCCTAATGAAGATAACATATATCTCTAAATGATTAAGTGTTAAATGCAAAAAGTCATAATATGTTTGGTTGTCCAAATGTCCTCAACTTAAATAACAATGTATCTGACACAAGAAGAATAGACTAAGAGAACAGATAACCTAATAAAAAAGGTACCCTATAAATCTCTATAAAAGGAGCACTGATATGTAAGTCATGAATTGTTTAAATGAAATGTAATATGAAATGAATGTATCTCCACAACTTTAGGTAACATCTTAGAACTTCATAATAACTGGAACTTGAGTTTCATCATTGAGCTCATTATGTTGCAAGAAAATGCAAGCATCATGGTATAATTAAACCAGGATGACCTGAGCACTTTTTGCATGGAGTTTAATATTGCAAACTTGACAAGCATCTAGGTATAATTGAACCGAGATGACCTGAGTTTCATTTTCATAATAGACAAGGAATATTCCCCCCTCCATCGGGGAACAAATATTTGGAGTCGAGGTATGCGATGGCGTATCACCACAAATAGCATTTGTTTAGAACAACATGATTTGCATGCTGTCAATACTATGAAATGGATGAAGGCACTTATACACAAACACCCCAATTACTTGTTCCTTTGATTTCATCAGAAAATACCCCACAAATAGTAATCAAAGAAAATATCATGCCTCATCCCAGCCATTCTAATCAATGACATATGAGAGTTTCAAACTCATGTCAAAGATATCCCGGAATAGCATAGGAAATATGATAACAATGAAATCTAGATATGAATGCATAAGTTATAACAAATCATCCTAACATGCCTGCCATGAATATACATTTCTTTTGCCAAAAAGATTGATTTAGGATATGTTGATCAATTCAAGTGATGATGTATAGTCAAGATGTATAGATAAGCAGTCACAATTCCAAAGATAGATCATAGATTCTGATTCAACATGAAGATACCATTGTGAAAGAACATTTGATTGTGTTTGCCTTGCCTGGTGAAAATAACTCCATTATGTCCTTTAAGAGTCATGACTATCATAGATCCACTTCCCAAACTAGGTCGAGGACATGCCCCTAGCTAGGTGATGGACTGACTTATTATGGGTGAAGAAAGACACAACAAGACTAGGATGAAGACCATGACAAAAGATCAAGCTATGATGGGATTTTATTACGAATAGATACAATGGATGGTGTATGAACTGGCCATTTTATTATGATATATACATGGTGGGGACAAGGACTGAGTGACTATTTTATTGTGGATATATACAAGGAACAGACACACTAGAAGAATCCTAATAGATAGAGGAGCTAACTTGTCACACATAGCACCTATTTCCAGGTTTTCACCATATGCTTTTATTATAGTTTTTCTTTTGATTTTGTGATTTTTTTTGTATTTTTTAATATGTTTTATTTACAGAATATATATACAGACTATATACATGCCCCTTGCATTGATATTTCAGGGATAGAACTTCTTAAGATGGATGTTGTTAAGAGGTTCATCCAAGGGATCCCCTTCAGGTGTAGATAATTGATAAGCTCCAGAACCATAGACTACTGTAATCACAAAAGGTCCTAACCAATTAGGTTCGAACTTGCCCTTCTTTTCACGGTGTTGTTGATTCTTTGGATTTTCTCGAAGGACTAAGTCACCCAACTGAAAATCTCTGATCTTTACCTTGCTGTTGTACTGACAGGCCAGATGCTGCTGATAAACTTTCAAATGATCATAGGCTCGCTGACAGCATTCATCTAGGAGTTCCAAGTCAGTCAGGTGTGCAACTCTATACTCTTCATCAGGAATTAAATCTTTAAGAGTAACACGAAGTGAAGGCAACTCGACCTCGAGGGGCAGGACTGCTTCAGATCCATAGACACGAGAGTATGGAGTGGCTCCAGTAGGAGTACGGATGGAGGTGTGGTAAGCCCATAAGGCTAGATTAAGTTGGAGATGCCAGTCACGGCCAGTGTCATTGACAGTCTTTTGTAGGATTTTAACAATTATTTTGTTTGACGCCTCAGCTTGGCCGTTTCCTTGAGGATAGTAGATTGTGGAATAGTTGTGGGTGATGTGGAATTTGGTGCACAAGTCATCCATGTCTTGGTTTTGAAACTATTTCCCATGATCAGTGATAAGATACATAGGTATACCATATCGGCAAATGATATAGTTTAAGATAAACATGGAGATTTGTTTCCTTGTGGCAGTAATTAATGGAATGGCCTCAATCCATTTAGTGAAGTATTCTGTGGCAGTGAGAATCCATTTGTGGCCATTGGAAGATGGAGGATTGATAGCGCCCACGAGGTTGAGTCCCCATCAACTGAATGGCAAAGTAGTTGTAAAAGGATATAACTCTTGAGCTGGAGCATGGATAAGGTTTCCATGTATCTAACATTTCTTGCATGCCCTAGCAAAATGAAAGGAGTCTGCTTCCATGGTAGGCCAATAATAACCCATACGCATGAGTTTCTTAGCCAAAGAAGGACCACTCGAATGTGTCCCACAAATACCCTCATGTACATCACATAAGGAAAGTTGAGCTTTATCATGTTCGAGACATTGCAAGAGAGTACCATCAAAACCTCACCGATAAAGGGTGTCAGATATTAAGATATAGCGGGAGGTTTGGTGGAGAAAAGTTCATTTTTGATTACGGGATAGGTTGGGAGGTAGAGTGTTATCTTTGAGGTAAGAATAGATCTTTCCATAGGTTTGGGAGTCATGTCCAATCAGATGACATATAATACTCGTATCAGGCTCATCATATGCAGGACAAGTCAAGGATTCCACCAAGAACTCAAAACGGGCCTTGGTATCTTCTATATTAAATAAAGAAGCAATCGTTGCCATGGCATCGACAGCCTTTTTTTCATGCTGAGGAATCTACTCAAAAGTGATGACAGAGAAATGCATTTTAAAGTCATCAACCATACGTTTATATGGCAATAACTTATCATATTTGGTCTGGTAATCATCATTAACCTGGTTAACAATCAGCTGAGAATCTCCGTAGACATTTATTTTAGATACATTCCATTTTAAAGCCATTTTTAACCCAATCAGCAAAGCCTCATATTCTGCTACATTATTGGTGCAAGTAAATAACAACTTGAAAGATTTCGGAATAGTGTACCCTTGTGGCGTGATAAAAAGAATACCAGCTCCTGAACCCTGTTGAGTGTATGAGCCATCAAAGTATAATTTCCATGTTTGTGTAGACAAAGCTAAGATATGAGCATCAGGAAACTCTGTGTGTATAGGGTGGTCATCTATTAATGGAGCATTAGCTAGTTGATCTATGATCACTTGACCTTTGATAGCCTTCCTGTCTACATATTCAATATCAAACTCACTAAGTAGCATGACCCACTTAGCCAACCTGCCTGTCAATGCAGTCTTGCTTAACAAATACTTTAAAGGATCAATCTTTGCAATAAGCGAAGTAGAATGTGACAACATGTAATGTCACCACTTCTGTGAAGCAAAGACAATAGCCAGACATGCTCTTTCAATAGGGGAATAGTTTAACTCATATCCCACTAAAGTGTGACTGATGTAGTAGATGGCTTTTTCTTTTCCTTCATGATCTTGTTGAGCGAGAAGAGCACCTAATGAGGCTGTCATGGCTGAAATGTAGAGCAAGAGTGGCTTGCCTAGAATTGGTGACATCAGAGTTGGAGGATTCGCTAGATACTGCTTGATTTTGTTAAAAGCTTCCTCACACTTATCATCCCATTGGAATAAGATATTTTTATGCAGCAAATGTTGAAAGGGATCACTGCGATCTGCTAGTTGAGAAACAAATCTTTGAATGGATTGTAGATGCCCCTGTAAAGATCTTAGCTGACTGATGTTAATGGGGGAAGCCATCTCCAATATTGCTTTAACCTTTTTAGGATCTACTTTGATGCCTTTAGCTGAGACAATGTAGCCCAACAGTTTGCCAGATGTGACTCCGAATGCACATTTCTTTGGATTAAGTCAAATCTGATACTTTTCCATCTGGGTGAATATTCTATCCAACACTCTCAAATGACCAGCTCTATCTTTAGATTTTGCTAAAATGTCATCAACATAATCTTCCATGATGGTATGCATCATGTCATGAAAGATCGTGGTCATGGCTCTTTGATAAGTTGCTCCAGCATTTTTTAGGCCAAATGGCATCACATTTTAGTAGTATGTACCCCATGGATAAGTAAAAGTAGTTTTTTCCTGGTCTTCTGGTGCAATCTTGATTTGGTTATAGCCAGAAAATCCATCCATTAATGATAACATCTCATGCCCAGTTGTTAGGTCAACAATCATGTCAATATTTGGCAAAGGGAAATCATCTTTCGGACAAGCTTTATTAAGATCTCAAAAATCAATACAAATCCTGATAGACTTGTCTGGTTTTGAAACCAGAACAATATTTGAAATCCACTCAGCATAATCAATAGCCCGAATGAATCCAACATCTAGGAGCTTCTTCAATTCTACTTTCACCATTAGAGCAATGTGAGGATGCATTTTGCAGAGCTTCTACTTAACTGGTTTTACACCTAGTTTGATAGATAAATGATGCATGATGAGATTGGGGTCCAAACCAGGCATATCAGCATAGGACCAAGCAAAGTTGATTTGTCTTTTTCTGAAGAATTTTGCAAAAGCTTCTTTCTCTTATTCTGTCAAGGATGCTGCTACTTTGAGGATGCATGGAGACTCCTCTATTCCAATGTTAAGTGGTACTGTTGGTTCTATAAGAATGGCAGATTGCTCTCAATCTAGATAGTTGGGAAGAGTGTCAATCCTTCCATCGTCAGGCACCTCAGAGAGGTTTTCACCATCATATGCATCATTTCTTTTTACTATTTTTGGATCTAATACTGCCACTGAGTGGTTTTCACCATTAGATCTGCTGATTATTTTTATATTTTTATGACTGAAAGGATTGGCACTCTCTCCAAAATAGGCCATGTCATTGAGTTCTATCGAAAATCCTGACTTGTGATCCCCTGGTGGTAAATGATCCCTGATACCAAGATAGTCAATGATCGCGTCATCATTATGGAAGACATCAAGTTCTAGGTGATCGGGAGAATCCCAATCAATAAGGTCAGGACGGACAAGGGGCATTAGATCATTTGGGTCAGTTTCAAAAGCAGAGATGGTATTGATGGAAAAGTTGTCAAGGTTTATGATAGTATCAGCGAGGTCTATTTCCATACTCTCATCTAAATCATCTATCACAAGATAACGCTCACTTCGCTCACAATCAACATGAGTAGTATTACGTGGGACCAATCCTAGTGAGTCACTCATTGAACTCTCACCCTCATGGTAATTGTTACTATATTGATGGACACCATCAACTCCTATTTCTTCAGTACCATCAGATAAGGAATCCCATTCATAATCATTAGAATCAGAATCATTATTATCTTCAAGTCTATCAATGATTCTTTGAGCTATCCTTTGTTTCTCTGGATCTACATACATACCATGCTTTCTGAATTGTAAGGCAGGAGCTTTAGATGTCTCATGAAAAGGTGGTATTTTTGCTTTTCCTTTTGGTTCTTGTGGTTCTTCACCTTTATATCCTAATCCTGTAGTGTCTCTTTGATAATTGGGATTTTGCAAAATTGGTTTTAAAACACCTTCTCTTTGTAACCCTAGAGGTCCAGCACCTTGATATCCCATCTTTTGTAGCAAAGTATACCCTTTTCCATAGACATCGGGTGATCTACATTCATGTTTAAGATCCTCTTCAATCTTTTGTGTCTTAAGCCAATAATTTGCATTACGCTCAGCTGCCTCTTTGGAAATTGTGCCCCCACTTATAAATGTGTTATAAACAAGTGTGGAAGGGGGTTCTGATTGTTGTTTAATGATCAAAGACCTACCATATGATTTGGGAGATAAAGGTAACTCAGTGATACAAAGAGCTTGACCTAAAGTATATTCTCCCATACTTCTTTCTTTTATGTCTATCCTAATCCCATCTGATTTAGAAGTTGATGCTATATTACTAGGGTCACTGGGTGTAGTTGCAGAAGATCCAGTATGATTATAGGGAACCAAAGAATAAGAAATCTTCACATTGCTACAATATTGAAAAGGATTAGAATCTCCTTTGATAGTGATCTCCTGACCATTGTGAGGGAATTTTATACATTGATGATAAGTTGATGGCACAGCTTGCATGGAATGAATCCATGGTCTTCCCAAAAGAATATTATAAGCAAGATCCATATCCAGAACTTGACAAGATACATCTTTGACAATAGGACCGATTCTAATTGGAAGAACAACGGACCCCTTGGATGATCTCTCTTCCTCATCATAGGCTTTTATTGTGATTTTCTTTTTTGGATCAATGACATTCTTAGAAAATCCCAATGCAAGGACTAACTTTAATGTGCAGATATTCAAGCCAGCTCCCCCATCTATTAATACTCTTTTAATCTTGTGATTTTGGACAAGGACTTTGATATGTAAAGGAGCATTATGAGGTTGGGTAATGGCTAAATCATCATTTTTAGTAAAGGACAAATAGTGTGGGGTTGTTAAATGGCCCACCATAGCTTGAAATTGATCAGGATCTAGAGTTGTTGGAACCTGGGTCTCTAAGAGAGCTTTTTCAAGGATATCTTTGTGAGATGGAGAAAGATGTAAAAGCTCTAAGATGGATATCTGGGCCGGTGTCTTTTTGAGCTGTTCCAAAAGATTGTACTAGTTGGAATTATTGGGTATGGACTTTGGGACATAAATGGACTTGTTCTGAGTAGTGTTTGGTTTAGACTGGACTCCTTGGAGAGTAACCTTGGCTTGAGCATGAGTAGTAGCATGGATTGGTTGACTCTCTGATTTTCCCTTTATGGTAATGACATTGGCATAATATGCAGAAGGATGAAGGTTAGAAATGTTACCAACATATCTATAAGGTGTGTTATTATAATTGGCTTGGTTGTCACCCTTATTGTTGGAAGAACCTCCCTTTTCATGCTCAGGAAGTGGATCTTTGAAGGCCGTATGTGATTCATTCGAGACATGTCCATCAACACTAATTTCACCACTTTCGATTAAGTCTTGGATCACATTTTTAAGCCTTTGGCATTCATTGGTTATATGTCCTTTTCCTCTGTGGAATTCACAATAATCATTTCCATTCCACCAAGAAGGCTTCACTCTAGGTTCATAATCTTTCGGTTCAGGAAGCGTGATGAGTTTCTTGGTGATTAAATTTCGTAATGTTGATTTGAGAGATTCCCCTAAAGGAGTAAATTTTCTTCGAGGTGAGATAAAAGGAAATCTTGGTTTAGGTGAATCCTTGGTGGTATTTTGATTTGCTGACTGATTGTTGTATGTAGCTTGAGTAGCATTGGTCGTACTTGTGAGATTTAGAAGAGGTTTTGTCAGTTGGACATTACGATTATCAAAAATTCCGTCATTGACAATGTTTTTGTTTTTATCCCAATATTTTGATTTGTCATTGTTGGAATTGGAATTATAAGTGTTGGAATTTGAATTTGAGGATCCAGCATTGTCTTTGGAATAAAGTTTTATCTCACCTTTTCGGACCATGGCTTCCTCAATCTTGATACCATTTTCTATGAGCTTATTGAAATTTGGTGGACATTGAAATTGTAACCTATAACTCATTTCTGGTGTAAGGTTATGCACAAAAATATCCATCTTTTCTTGTTCAAGAATCATTCATGGATATTTGGCAAACAATTGACACCATCTTTGCAAAAAAGTAAGGAAGGGTTCTCCATTCTTTTGATGTGTATTGCAAAGATCAAGCATAGTGACTTCATGTTTGATGTTATATGAATAATGAGTCACGAATTTGTCCAAAAGCTCATTGAAAGATTTAATGCCCGGGGGTAGTTTGGAGAACCATTCCATAGCTTGTCCTCCTAAACTTCATGGAAATAGTCGCATAAGATAAGTGTCATTGTGAGCGACTTTAATACAGGCAGCACAAAACTCACGAATGTGGTCTTGTGGATCCGAATTCCCTTTGTATTTGTCAAATTTCAGTACCTCAAAATGTGGAGGGAATGGAATCATTGCTAAGTTCTTATCAAAAGGATAAGGACATATATCATCCAAAGAATACTTCTTAGTTGACAATCCAGTTTGGATATCACGAATTTGTTGTTGAAGCATCTGGATTTGTTGTAGGACTGGATCCAAAGAGAATGTGCTTCCTTGCATGTTTTGGGAAACATTATGCTATTGAGTATGTTGAGGATCATTGGATTGCTGATTATTTTGAAAAACATTTTGTTGTTGATCACTATGGGACGCATTGGATTGTTGATTGATCTGAGAAGCATTGGATTGTTGATTGATTTGAGAAGCATTGGATTGTTGATTGATTTCCTTTGCTCCATGAGGATCTTGAGAACCTTTAAGGATATCTTGATTTTTCATATGATTTGGTTCTCTAAGATAGGTAACATCAAAATCACTTGGTAACTTAGCTCCTTGTTGAGCAAGCATGAGGAAATACATCTCTTTATCCAAGCGTAAGAGTCATTCCATGACTTGTAAAAATTTAGGATCTTGTGTAGCATCCCTAAGTTCCTCATCAGTAGGTTCGTCATCAAATGTGAGAGGATGAGTTTTCTTAGGAGGCTCTTTGGCCAAGGATTCTCTTCATTGCTGGTATTGCCTTCCATTTTGTCTAGGGATTCTGGATTAATAGGTTGTTTGAGTTTCTGAGATCGAGTTTGAACCATAAAATGGATGAAATTGATTGTGGGATGAAAGATTTTTGATAAAAAGATATGGAGAATGATTGGTAGAAAAGATATGATAAGTACTAAAAATTGGTGTCAAGAAACAATAATCTAAGTAAGCTTGATGGTTAAGGATGATATATCCTGATATGATAAGCTCACCAAGATCAAAGTCTAATAGATAAGGTAAATTTTCAACACCACACTGAGAATCTTAAGATTGGAAGAAAGTGATTTGTTGACTCTTGAGGAAGGAATGATGATGAAAAGTGATGAAAGTGGTCAAATTAGAAATCAGAGGTCTATGTAACTTGACTGTTTTTCCAGAATCTTACTAAGGACGAAAATGGGTATCTAAAAAAGTGATTTTGAAATTCCAAAAGCCTGTGGGAATGCTCTCTATTGTAAATGCGCAGCAACAAATATGCAGGACAGTGTGATATATGTGCAACAAACTGAAACAAATGCGCATCAAATTTTGATAGATGCGATCTAATAAATGTAAATGCACAGTAACAGAGATCGTATACGCAGCAAGATTTGATATATGCGCAGGTTGTCAAATTTTTTATGATTTTGCTGGTTTTGATGATTTTGCTGGTTTGATGGTTTGATGGTTTTTGGCAAAGTAAAAATGCATAAACACACACACACACAAGACAAAGATGATTTTAATCTAATTTAATCTAGTATGAATGCACAAACACGCTTACAATCCTAAGGTTGGCAAGGACGATATCTATTGAATCCCCACTAGGATAATAAAATCCAGTCACGCAAATCCACAACGGACAGCCTAGGAACTTGGAGGCATGAGCTCCTCCTTACAGTGCACTCACTTCTCAGGCACACCAAGTTTCGAATTCAATGGGTCATTACTTCCCAAAGAACTGCTATCTCTACTATGAACCATGAGTAATGTGGGGTATCTTCACGAGCTTGGGTGACTCCTTGAGCCAGCAGATAGAAGGTTTTTGGCCACTAAACAAAAGTTTGTAGTAAGGACATCCGTTCAGGTGGTTGTGATCAAGTCATTTTCTCAATTAAGGGGTCTCTCCCAATCCTTTCAAAGCAAGGCTTTCACCTCTACTAAGTAGGACTTTAACGCACCACTGGGGTACTGGAGGAGATTTTGGTTGCCACAATGAATTCACACTTGTCTAATGTGAGACTAATCACACTAGCATTTTTTATATACCGGTTTGGAAGGGCTTGGCTTTAGCCTATTACCGGTTGGGTCGTTCCTTGGGGTGAGTACCTCTTTTCCCACCAAAGACCACCCTCTAAAAATTATAACAGTTTCTCTTACACCCAAGGTCCATGAATGGCGAGGGGAGAGGATACGTTGTTATAATTTTGAGATTACATATATGCTATTAAGAAAAACACAACAGACACTTGAATCTATGCTAAGGAAGACACACAAAGAAAAAACATGTCGTATTTTAAGCCCAAATGAGATTATAGTTTATTTTGCAAACCCCTTGGCAATCTGCAATCAAACCGTTAGAAATATTTTTAGCAATGGGGTCTTCAAAATCACGTCCTGCAAAACAGCCTAAAAAAAACTACCAGAATGAACAGACACTTGTTAAAATGTTAGCTAAAAACAAATCTAACAGAAAATTGAATTTTTCTACAGAATCTGGTAAATGCGCAGAACAATTAAATCAATGCGCAGCAAGTATGGATGTATGTGCAGGAATGATGTATGCGTGAAATAGTTTAATGAATGCGCAGTTTGGTGGTATGTATGTGCAGTTACTATGGATGCGCAGCAAAAATGGATATATGCGCGAGACAGTTGAATGAATGCGCAGCAAATATGACAGAGAGGAAAAACCAGATGGAGAAAATGGATGCGCAGCGGAAATGAACAGATGCGCAGGAATCATGGACAAATGCACAGAAATAACCTGTAGAAAAACCTGCACATGGAAAACTAAGAACTGAAAGTGAAAAGCCCGGTTGAGCCCTCCTTCTAGCGCCAAAAATGTATGCAAATTAGATGTCTAACAACTAGAAATGATAAATTAACTATAAAATCCAATGAATCTATCTAATGCAAACACAATGAAGAATGCAAAGTAACTATGAAATGATTAAACTAATTTAATTTCCTTCACCTACCATGCAGCTTGTCTCCATTGTCCTCCTAGCTTTGATTTCTTGAAGATGTTGAGCTCTCAGATTTCCAATATGAAGCCTTCTCCCAAGATGCTACCAAAGTGTGGAGATTAAATGAAATTGTGTGCACAATAGCTTATGCAAACTAATGGATGAAATGCAAATGAAATGGTGATTGCTATGGAATGCTTGATTGCTTGAATACTTGGATGCTTGAATGCTTGAATGCTTGAATGCTTGTTATCAAAAATACCTATTAGCTATTAAATGAGAAATGAGGCTCCTTTTATAGAGTTTTGGAGGATCTAGGCCTAGGTGGCACAATCCTATGGTTGAGAATGAAAGGTGGAAGATCCTAGGGCTAGGATTGACTTGGTTGAAGGAGTTGAGAGAAAAGGGGATGTAGTTGGAATGTGAGAGAAAGAATAGGGATGATGTTCCTCTCACATTGACATGGAGAAGAAGGTGGAAGGGAAAGACACATGTCAAGTGTCTCACAAAGACCAAAGAGAGAAAGAGGGAGAGACCTTTTCCTCATGAGGACTCTTTGCACAAGTGTCCTATGAGTCACCCTTGACCCTTAGAGGTGGCTTGAGAAGCTCCTTAGGAATAGGGAATGTCCCTTGACTTGGTTGTTGAGAGGACATGTGGTCATGAGACCAAGTCCTATGAGGCCACATAGCCCTTAAGAATAGGACATGTGTGGGTGAGGATAAATATGAATAAATAATTAATAATTATTATTTATCTTAGCCAAGGTGATGTGTCAGGTGACTAGGTGGATGAAGTGGACTAGGAAACTTAGTCATATTTAGGTGATTGTGTATTTAATTAAATCACTTTAATAGACTATTTAGAAGACTTAGGATATAGAATTAGACTATAGTGAATTTATTAAATAAATTGAATAATTTACTTAATAAATAAAAGAAATAAATATTAGTTAAATAATAAATATTTAATTAATCTATCAAGTCAATAGTAATTAAATAATAAATATTTAATTAATTAATGAAGTCATTTTTAAGTGTATACACTTCTGTTGAGCAATAACCCATAACTTGTTGGTATATCAGCAACAAGGATCATTAGTAGCATCTTCTTTTTAGGATGGGCAGCTAGAGCTACTTGGGCATCTTTGATTTGGCCAAGAAGAGGGACTTGCTTAGCTTCCATAGAATAGCATCTACCGTGGACCTTTTTCATGGTGAGGCCTAAGGCTTTGGCCACAGGGGAAGGCATCACATTATCAGAGGCACCTGAATCTATGATACAGTTTCTAAGTTTACAACCATTGATATACAAGGAGACATAAAATGGTTTAGGTTTTTGACTCAGGAAGGTAGCTAGCATAGTGGTTTCCCCTTGTTCAAATAGTTTCGCTAGTGGGGAATCATCTTCATTGGAAGAGGTGATATTTTGATTCAAATTTATACTATCTCCTTTTAAGTAATCCATGAAATTTTTCAATTTAGCAGGATTTGATCTTAAATAATCTATTGGAGAAATTTGGATTCTGTAATTTTTACAGAACTGAATGAAATCAAAAGAATCATTTTCCTTACCCGGTTGTGAGATTTTCACTCCCTGACTGATTTCTTTCGTACCCAAAGTAGATGCATTATTGGTTCTTATAGAAGGAGTGATAATAGGAGTTTTGCCTTTCTGGCTCTAAGTTAGGACTGCATAGGTGGTGCCATCTATGGTAGTGTAGCACTTTCCTTACTTCTCAGAATTAGATTCATACTCAAAAAATAAATTTACAGAGTTGCCATGCAAGCATGAATCTGGTTCATTGTTTGGTTTTGTAGTGTCTAACTCGTTAGTAGATAATAACTGCATCATGCAAACTATTTCAAGATAGCTCTCACCATTATGGTATGTCATTAGATGAAATACGCACATATTTCCTTTCTTAGGGGGAGCCTCAATTGCAAGCCTCTATTGTGGAGCAGGTAATTGTAGTGTCCTGCTATCAGTATTTCTATTATTCTGATCTTGAAATGGTTTCTGGTACGAATTGTTGAGCTTAGGGAGTTTCCTTTTTAAAGCGATGATTCCATTGGACATTTTCTGCATCATCTCATTAGTCGATGTAGTACCACTTGAACTAGCACCTGTCTGCATTTCTCTTTTCCATCTGCCAGTAGAAATCATGTCATCTTCTAACTCAATGGTTGTTTTCTAAGTAGCATCTAAATCTGTAGGTCATGCTCTTCTTAATCGTAATTTATATCTGGTGGCATGGCACTCATAAAGAATATCTTCAGATTTGTAGGAGTGGGTCTATCAGCCATGGGAATTCTGTTAACAATCTTATTGAATTTAGCAACGAACTCCCTCATACTTATAGAAGCTTGTTTCTTGATAGAGGTCAAGTGCGTCAACAACACATGCTCATCTTTAGTTGTTTTGAACCTGGCTTCAAAAGTCATCCTCATAGTATTCCAACTTATTATTGAAGCATCATCCAAGTGATAAAACTAGTCAGTCACTGCTTCGACTAGAGTTTCAACAAATAGCCTAATCGCAACATCTTCATAACCAACTCCTAGGATATGAGTTACTGTGAAGAAGGCTTTAATGTGTTCATCTGTAGTAACTTTTCCATCTCCCGAGAACTTAGGAAAGTTCTTTCTAGATCCTGAAGGTAGTGGGTGATATGGTGTGAACTATAAAGGACCAGTTGCAGCGGCCCATGGAGCTGTCATGACTATATGTGTAGGATGTTATGGAAAATTAATAACAAGAGGAGCAACTACTCCATGTAAAGTTAATACCTGGCAAGATGTAGGCAATGAAGTTTATGTCTTGGGAGGTGAAGGTGGTCTACTCATGCTTTTTCTCTCACCTCTCTAACGAGGTAAGTCTATTAGGGGAAAATCAAGCTCTACGAGCCTTTCAAATGTAGGGTCTTTTCCACCTTGCCCTTCAACACTTCTGAGGAATCTTCTTTGATCTAGAGCTTTGAATTAGTTTTGTTGCCTAGCTTCACGTTCTGCTCTACGTTGATTTCTTCTTTGAATTTCTCTTTCAAGTGCTTCTGCTCTTGCTTCTTCTTATTCAAGCACTTGACTCACATCTCTATAATGCTATGCATTTCTTCTATATCTCCAAGCGAAAGTATTTAGGGATGAGACTATGTCTTCTTGATCATCATGAAAATTGAGATTGTCTTGAAGCACAAGGAGCACGTTATCATGAGGTAACACCATTTTTAGTCATGACAAATATTATGGTATAGTGACTGTTTCTCTCCCTAGCAGAGTCGCAAAAAATCTATTGGTAAATAGATTGTTCTTTTGGATTTAACTCTTTATTTGCCCAAAATCTTCTTAAGAAAATATGTGAATACGAACAGTTGGAAAGTTGTTAATTGTTCAACTAAATTTCCTCTAAATTTTAACAAGTACAACTCCCTTATGTAAAGATGTACAATGAATTTTGTTTGTTCTAAATCCTAATGGGGTATGTTCTTGACTAGAGAATAGTAGAGGTAACCAAATTAGCCCTCGGTGAGAAACTAATCCAAGAAATGAATTTGATTCTAAACTCTAACCAACTTCAGGATTTCACAATACTTATGAATTCACACCAGTGGGAATGCAACAATGAATTCTACTTGAATTAATGAAATGCAGTAAAACAACATGGATGAATCTAATCTAAACATGACATATGATTATTTTCCAAATTTCCAAGTAATGCTCTGATTACTGTCAATTAGTTGCACTAAGAAGTAGAAATAGAGTTCTGTCTATTCCCAATTTCAATCCAACTTAAGGAAAATAAACATTCAAACTTACAAAATCATAGAACAATAAATAAATGGTCCAAAACACATTCCATATTGACTTCGCAACAAGATGTATTTCACACCAAAAATTAGTCGACCTTTTCATTGATTTTCAAAGTGTTACATATAGGCTTCAAGAATTAAGTCGTTACAAAACCCACTAAATTGATTCATATTCTACAAAGTTGATAGATGACAAGTGGCCATTTATCGATTATACAATGTATATCAAAAAGAAAAGGGGGGGAAAGTTATTTGCTCTTCGCTGGCTTCTTTTCCTTTTCCAACTTAGCCTTATGAGCTTTGGCGGCTGCAAGAATCAGAATCATCCTTTCAGAATCTGGAATGTACATGTTATTCAATCTTATGGCCAACGACATGATCTTTCTCTATGCATTTTACAGCATCCTTTTGGGGTTGCATCTTCACCATGGCTTTATATATGCATCCACTGAGCTATTGAAGATCAAGTAATCTATCAAGGTGAGACCTAGATAACTCTGCAAGCTGGTCCAAGTAGTCGGAGAATGACTTCTGCATATTGGTTATACCAATCAGACTCTTTCCATCTCTGCCATCTTGAGACTTGGAGTGAAGACCTATCAAATATAAAAAGATTTTACTTTGCTCTTTGGTGACTTCCTCATCGGTTGCCTTCATTCCCGCCTTTGCCTTGATTATCATCTCCATTTTGAATTCTACCCCTTGAAGCCATTCGATCAAAGGTTCATTTCCTTTCTGCAATATGTTGGCCTTGATTGCATCTTTAGTCTTCATCATGACCAGCCAATGTAGTAGCACCATGCACTCTTCTCATCTCAACCTCTATGTTGTGAGTGTCTGCATATGTCCTTTGAGAGAATCCTTCTCGGCCTCTAACTGTAAAAATAATTTCTGAGCTGCTCAATGGCTACCAGGCCTTCAGACTTAAGTTGTTCAATCCACCTCCTGCCAATGTGCCTGAAATGTCTATCTTCTTACAATTTGGCAAGTATTACTTGGTTCTTAGCTACAAAAGGATCAAATGTTGTTAGAGAACTAGGTAGGCTTGCCACAGGAGTGACCAATTGCTTAATGAAGTTAGTCATTTCTTTAATCTCTACTTTGAGTCAAGTCTTGGTGACTTTGAGTTCTTCGAGCTCTTCCTCAATCAAGACGTTACTAGACTTCCACAAGTCTACCTTGGTATCATGGCGAGTGAGCCCCATGTCTAAGGACTGGAGTGCAAAGTCTAAGGTAGTAAGGTCTTCAATTCCACCATCCTTCAATGGCTTGGCTATTTCCATCATCAGGTGCCCTGTATCTCAATCTTGACCAAGAGTGGTCAAAATCCTAGTCTTCTGATCTGATTTATGAAAACCAGATTACAATACCTGGTGTGATACCTGCAGTATTATAGAATTCAACATGAAAATTGAGAACAACAAGATTGCAAACCAAAAATTGTCTCCATTCTATTCAAATTTGGAGTTTATACAAGTTGGATGGATCCCAAGGGTCACACAAATCCCTTGGAATTGAAATGAAGAGTCATCATAATGTTTATTACAATTAAACTATTAAAACTATCAAAATTTATCAAAAAACTAAATATAAAATTTAGGTCCACTTGGAGAAGGCATAACTTTCTCATCCTAGCTCCGAATTACAAACCGTTTGATGTGTTGGAAAGGTATTCAAATAATCTTGAATGAAATTTCAGAAACATTGATGTTCCATCGTGTTTTCGGGCAGCATATTTTCCCAAAAAAGCACCTAAGACCCTCAAAATTGCAATTTACTAAAACATATGAAATTTTGGAAAAATTAGATTTCAGTATTTTCCCACTTTAATCCTAATCATTCCTCCCCCCTTAAGAGGCAATGGGCCCCATTGCACTAATCTACTGCAACAGATGAGGAAATTGTTCCTCAATTTGTTCCTTAGTAAACCACTTGCCTTGATGAGAATGCTGACCAGCTCGAACCACCTGATACAAAGGAATGTTCTGATTTCTCAAAGTCTTTAAAATGGCTTCAGTAACATGGTCACACTGGACTGGAGTAGTAGTAGAGGGATTTAACTCTGCAGCTTGAATGTGTTCAGTAGCTTGGGAGATATCCAATAAAGGAGGAAAATAGGGTCTCAACAATTCCACATTGAAAACTGGATGCAGTCCCAAAAAGGATGGCAAATTAAGTTCAAAAGCATTCTCACCAACTTGTTTCACAATAGTGTATGGTCCATAATGAAGAGGATGAAGCTTCCTATTTGGTCCATGCAAGTGCTCTTTCTGAAGATGTAACCATACCTTGTCACCAACCTGAAACTGATGAGGAGTTCTATGTTTATCATGTCTTTCCTTATACTTTTGATTATTCTGCTCCAATATCTCATGAACTTGTTGTTGTAGGTGTCTAATGTTATCAATGAATTTTTCTACTTTATCTACCTCCTTGACATCATTTTCCAAAACTGACCTCCTATATATTGGCTCATGTAGTAGCGGTGTGCCTGGGATTAAATCAATAGAGTGCTTGACTTGACAGTGTGTTGGTACTCCCACTGGTGGTGTAAACACACTGTGATATTCTTTCAAAATTTTATCCATCTACTTTTGTTGATTCTCTATTACCTTAGCATGTGTATTAAGAACAACTGACTTTGTTTGTTTAGGGTGAATCATGAGTACAGCAAAAGCTCCAGTTTGAGCAATCAAGCATTTACATTGTTTAGCACTAATTAAAGAAGCAGTTTGTGTTGGACATACCTCTGGTATTCGATACCTCTTCCCACCAAGCTTGATTGTAACACTACGTGGCCTGGACTCATACACCCCATGCCTCTGATACATGTATGGCTGCCCCAGCAAGACATCGCATATATCCAATGGTGCTACATCACATATCACTTCATCCTTGAAAGGCTTGATTGAATATGGCAAACGACATTGTTGATTTATTTGAATATCTTGTCCCTCATTTACCCATCCCATAGAGTATGGTTGTGGGTGTCTTGTCACTTTCAGATTTAATCTTTTGACTGTCTCCCTAGAGATCAAATTCTTTTGACTCCCACTATCAACAATAAAATGTAGAGGCTTTCCATCAACCCACATTTGTGAATGAAAAAGTCTCTCTTCATCTTCACAGGACAATACTTTAGCAGTTCCAACTACGGCATATGGGTTTGCTTCTATGATGGAATCATTCTCCTCTTTCTCAGAATTATCTATTAGTGATGATTTAGGTTCAGCTTCCTCTCCTCGTATTTCTGTCATCAAATTTTTAATACTTTGACAATCCTTTGTATTATGGGTTGGGGACTTATGCATCTCACACCACATGCCTGTGTCTATCTTTTTAGTAGACCACCATGTGTTCTTGGGTGAATTTGAATGAAGTTCCTTGGTCACCTGTTTTCCTACAAATTTATTGCCATCTTCAACCCTTGGCTTGTTGTTTGCAAAGTAGTCCCTCTTCCCTTTTTGCTTGAATTTTTCTTCAATTTTTGTAGCATATTTATAGGCAGTTGCCAATGTCTCAATGTTTAAAAATTCCATCTCTATTTGAATATACCTGTGAAGTCCACTCCAATATTTCAAAATTTGATGCTTCTCTGAATCATTAATACCGAGTTTTGCTGAAAGTGAATGGAATGTATTGGTGTAATCTTGCACAGACTGATCCCTCTTTTGTCAAAGAAGTTTCCATTCTATGTATTTTTGTTCATATACATCCTCCGAGAGGTAAGCTTCTTTTATGTATTCCACAAATTCTCCCCACGTGGGCTTCTTATCAAGAGATAGTATAAAACCATCTTGGTCAACTGATTCTTGTTCTTTATTTGCTACTTTGGCTTCCCATGCTAATTTCACATGGGTTTCAGCTTTGAGGAGAGCAAATGTTATCTTTTCAGCATCTGAGAAATTATTTACAGAAAAGTACCTATCCAACTTTGATAACCAGTTATCAACAGCTTCAGAATCGACCTTTCCTTCAAAATCTGGGATGTCAAAATTGACATGCACTTTGAAAGGGGTATTTCCACGAAATGATGTTTCAGATTCAGAGGGTTTTTGCTTCTGTAGGAGGCGTGAAAATTGACTCATCATCTCCTCTCGTTGCTTATTTAAAGCTTCCTCGACCAACTTCTTAACATCATCGTCTGACATCTTCGATCGTGTGCGTCTCAAAGGTGGGTATTTTGACAAATCTTGTGTATCCAATCCTAATCTTTGGTAGGAAGACCTTGTGTAAATTGGCATAAAGGAGTGTTCCCGCTCTGATACCACTGATCTAATTTATGAAAACCAGATTACAATACCTGGTGTGATACCTGCAGTATTGTAGAATTCAACATGAAAATTGAGAACAACAAGATTACAAACCAAAAACTATCTCCATTCTATTCAAATTTGGAGTTTATACAAGTCGGATGGATCCCAAGGGTCACACAAATCCCTTGGAATTGAAATGAAGAGTCATCATAATGTTTATTACAATTAAACTATTAAAACTATCAAAATTTATCAAAAAAACTAAATATAAAATTTAGGTCCACTTGGAGAAGGCATAACTTTCTCATCCTAGCTCCAAATTACAAACCGTTTGATGTGTTGGAAAGGTATTCAAATAATCTTGAACGAAATTTTGAAAACATTGATGTTCCATCATGTTTTCGAGCAGCATATTTACCCAAAAATGCACTGAAGACCCTCAAAATTGTAATTTACTAAAACATATGAAATTTTGGAAAAATTAGATTTCAGTATTTTCCCACTTTAATCCTGATCATCTTCTTAGCCTTGCTTATGGCTTAACCTAACTGCATCACTTCTGAGAACATCTCACCATTGGGAGCACCTTGCTCAACCCTTTTTATTTTTTTCTCTAGAGTATTCTCGAGCCATGATTCTACACTTGTAACTTTTGTTGCAGAAATCAAATCTTCAACAAATAATTTCCTAATAACAAGAGGGGAAGATTTAGGCTTGGAAGCGAAAGGATTAATCTACAGAGAGGAAATGCTCTTTTCCTTTTGAGGAGAGCCCAAGTGCTCATCTGTCTCATCAGTTTCTAAACTGCTACTATCGTCACCAACCTCAGCAATGGTAGGAACCCCTAGAGTAGGAGTGTCACCTTGTATCTCAATGGTTCCTCTTTGTGCTTGCTGCTCTGGTTCTATGGCTCTAATAGTTTCTTCCACCGGCTTGTCAGATTTCTTAACTTTGGCTTCTTCATTTGAACCAATGACTAGAGATGAACCTACTCCACAAGTCTTCTCAATTAGAATCTCCTTTTTGGGTGGTTCATCATCTCCACCTACTGGTTGAGCTAGTCCTTTAGCTACAAATGTCATTGGTAAAGAGGAGGATGCAGGAGCACTCACCGACTCGACTGCAAGAGCTTGTTTAGGAGTAGGCTTCCTGGATCTCTTTCTCCTTCCCATCATCCACTAAACCCACTTATCAATTCTCTTAATGACTTTAGCCATTAAGGTCTCCAAATCTTTTATAGCTTGACCTTGAACTGGTTCAGAGCTCACAGGATAGGGCTTGATCTGATCTCTATATGTGTCGCTATACATATGTTCTCGATCATCAACAATGCCTTCAACATTAATGTTGACATTGAACAAATTGATTTGTTCAATAGTCAACCTGGAGTAAAATCTTTCTCGGCTCTATAGCTCATCCTTGCAATTCACCCAATAATCTTCGAGTTTGGGAATGTGCTTGACCATAGTGCCAATCTGTATATGATTTTTGGCATAGCTTACTAGATCAAATTGAGGCCTCAATACTTCATACACTTCTGGCTTATATCTATTCTCAAATGCCTTCATCACGTTCTTAGCATTTGATCTTGACGCATAGTTGTACGCTCCAATGGTAACAAAGAATTCATAGCCTTTCTTCTTAATTCTTGCACTGATCAGGTTCACTTGCAACATCTTTCAAATCACCTCTATGAGCATGATCATGTCTTCGGGGTGCCTTGGCAGCTTCATGGGAAAATCATCAAAACCTGCAAGACGAAGGTATGAGAAACTAGCAAATTGAATGAAGAAACTCCCAAATTGGGTGATGAATTCCATGGCCTCTAGAGATAATCTTCACTATGGGCATCCTTGTAGTTCTCTGCACAACCTCATTGTAAATGAGTCATTAACTCTAATGAACTTGGCATAGCTATTTTGTAATTTAAAATGAGGGAGGAAATCATAAATTTTCACATCATCTGAATATTCTTCTAGCCTAGGGAATCCCGGCCATACTTGCAATGTAGCTAAAACATAGATCAAACAGGAAGACATATAAAATTTGTTCTGGTACTTGGCGAGACTCAAGGCATTGGACAGATTTTCACTTACCACTTGAGCCCAGTCTATATAATGGTGCTCAACACATATTACCTAGACCAAGAAGTATTGCTCTATGAAATTCAATGCGTCACTTTCACCTTTTATCTTGTGAAGGAGCACCAGGATGTTGATGATCTTAGCCTTCAGATCTATCCCAAAAGTATCTTTGGCACTTTTCCCTTTATGCTTTTGGCCTTCTGAAACCATGAGTTCATGATCTATTTCATCCACCTCATCTTCTTCTCATTAGATTCTGAAATTGTGATTGAGAAGTTCATATTTGAAAATTCTTCTTGCTCTAGGATACAGAGACTTTTCTACACAGACTCTCTATCATTAGATATGAGTACTGTGTCATCTGGAAGAAAAATATATTTCATATCTAGGTTGAATCTAGTTATACATTCCCAGATTAGTTCGGTAGCTTGTACTACAACAGGAAATCCAATAGCTTTGACCAAACTGCTACCTTTGAGCTTCTGTGTCATGGGGTGGATATTTTCTTCATTCAATCTTCTGTGTAGATTTCCCAGATTGGAAATTTGAGGGATGTATCTTTCAAATTATGCCATTCAGATGTAATCCTGTTCAACCCATTGAAACCCATGAATCTAGTGGCCATAGCTTCTTATTCTGCTTTTGATTTACTGTTAAGAAGCTTTGGAGTATGCCGGAAGATGATTTGTGAAATCATGGGAAATCAAAGGCGTATAAAAAAGATGTGAACAAATGGTAATTTTCACTTGATCATTTGATTTTTTTATAAATAGCTTGCTTCCTTACCGTTACTTTCCATATCTTGCACCACACGAGTGAGAGATTTTCAAAAATATTCATTAAAGTTCTAACGTTAAGATTTGAATTAAATGCATCTTATTAACGGCCTTAGGAAATCACTTTTACCCGTTTGGAGTAGTGGTAATAGTAACTTTATTAACACAACAAAATTTTACTTTTTTGCTTCCCTTAATTGGCACCTTTGTCAAAAAACTCACTTCGAAGGTAGAAACCCAACTTTGGAGGAGCTGGGAAGTGATTTTCCAAAACTCCACTACTGACCCATTTCTTTATCAATTCTCTTTAGATATCAAAGTAGGCTATCTTCATCATAACAAATCATTCAATCCCCATGATTTCTTATTCTTATTTCTTCACAAGTTGTCACTTCTCAGAAACTGACCTTCTCAGGTGATTTTCCGATAAGGGAGAAGCTGAAAATCAATTCTCTGAAAAAGGTCTCTTACTCACTTTATCATATTCTGAGACCATTTTATCCACTACAGGGACTCAATCTTATTTCCTCAAAATCTAGGCATTTGGCTTTCAGGAATCTCTGATACACTTTCTACTATTCTTCGAAAAACAACTTCTATAAGAAAAACCCCGCAAGCGGAGGAATTCATTATAGCTTCTTCGCCAAGCTATTTTTCTGGACCCAACTCATTCTTAACCTGCAAATCTTGATCTCCATGCCTTGTTTGTGTGCTTGATGATTCTTGTGTTAGCATCTCATGGAAAATTACCTTCATGGATCAGAACCCATTGAGGAGAAGGCGATTTTCAATTTTTTGACAAAGGGGAAAAAAGTTATTTTAGAGCTTCATAGCCATATGAATACCATCAATTAGAATTGAAAGAATAAAAGTCTTTGTCAAATTAGGAACTATAACTCACCCATTCCTGGAATAAAATTAGAAAACCAACCCGACTTAAAAGCACAAAGAAGGCATGAAGGGATTATTCGATAAAGACCACCTATCCTAGGAGGATTCTAGACTTAGACTCCAATTTATTAGCTCAAAACTCACGACTCAATCTAACACAAGGTATTCACTTTTTCTTTAGAGTGTGAAGAACAAAAGTTAGGCAACAGATAGTTCAATTGATGATGTTGTAGAGAATATAATAGAATTTGGAGGTCTGAGTGACCCAGAAATAAATCAGTTTGAACACTTGTCAATTGAGGATCTAAACAAAATAGAAGAAGCAGTAATACAGATGATGATCAAGTTCAAGAAGGTACCCATAGAATTTTCCAAGTATGTACCAAAAATTCTATATGATGGAATATCAACTAGATGGACTTATGCTTTAAACACCGAGAAAAGAATGAGGGAACAATCCCTAGTTATGGCAATGCCAACATTGACAGTCCCTGAGATTGAGGAATTAATGAAGACATATTTTAAGATATTTCTAGTGAAAAGTTGAGCACTACAGATACTTGATGAAAATCTGGTGGATATTGATGAGAATAGTCAATTGCTATGGTCTTCTATTTTACAAGACCGAGATGAAGCATATAAGATGGCTTTGGCCATAATCCCTGAGAGGAAGACTAAGAGAAAAGGTAATCATCCATGCAAATGATGTAGATCTGGTAGTTAAGAACCCTATTGAGCTATTAGACATCGAGGTGCATGATACCAATGATGCCACTGAGGACCTAGATGTACACCAGAATGCACTCAAGCAGGTGATTATACAAGGAATTTATGATGGTTCAAATGATGTACTCATAGAGGACATTACTAATGGAGACCCTGATGACATCAAGGATGATGAGGATGTCACAATTGCTGGAGCTCAACAAGATGACCAAGCCCCCACCAAGCCAATAGTAAGTATTATATCGGGTGACCTTCCTATACCGGTTCAAGTAGTTGAAATAATAACACAAAAGGAACCTAAAGGCTCAATCCCCGAGCAACCAAAGGATACAATAGGGGAACAAGGAACAAAAACTCAAGGCACTATAGAGTCAAATGAGTCTAAGGAAAAAGAGGTTGACACACAGGCACAAGAAGATCCTAAGCCTACAGAAACCAACACCACCGACACTACATCAGAGGCTCCAACTCAATCGACCAACACTCGGGTCACCGAGGAGTAGAAAAAGGAAGAAATAGTGTCAACCGAGCTAGACAAAAAAATGTAGAGGTAAAATCTCTAGTTCCATTTGTTAAATTATCTCTACAAGAGTCTAAGAAGAAGAAGAAGAAACATGGAAAAGGGCCAGTCACCTTAGATGAAGAAATTGAGATTCAAGATTGTGACCCAAGAGCTTTGGACCCTGAGGAATTAAGAAAGTATGGAGAATTGTGTACAAGAAAGGTAGCACAAGAAAAATTGAGAAAGGAAGGTAAGAGTAAGCATATCTTAGAGGATGTAAAAGACATTCTATAGCAGGTTATTCTCGATGTCCAAGTAAATGAAGACACACTTATATTGGACCAACTTGCAACTCTTACTCAACATATCAATGCCCCAGACATAGATGTTGAGAAAAGGATAGATGAAAGGGAAGAGGCTAAAATACAATTCAAACTAGCAAAGAAGATCAGCCAAGAAGTGGCAATCAATAAGGTAAAGCTTTCTGAGGTTATAACCGAGCTTCAATCTATAACTCAGAAGATAATTCAAATGTCATTTAGGTTATGCATTATGGAAACATTCACTGTCGAGGTCTGTGAGAAAATCAAGAAGCTAGATGCAGACATCTCAGCTAGTGCAAACACTAATCTAACCGAGCCAGATGCTTTTCACAAGCATATCCTTAAAGTATAATAATTAAGGCAGTTGAGAGCATATATAAGGAAGCAGGAAGACATCATAAGTGACCAAGTCACCGAGCTACAAGCCAAGTTGCTTCCTCACCTCAAGATCATTGAGAGACACATTGTGAAGGCACAAGCCTTGGTAGCTACACCAGAGATATCAATTTTGGAGAACATATTCGATATGCATGCACAAGTCGGTCTTGAGCACATTGCTCTCACCAACTTGAAAGAGGAATGGGAAAACCTCTTGGCTTCAGTGAAGAAAACCCACCAACATATTTTTTATAAGATGTAAGTACATTTTGTTTTGGCATTACTTTCAAAAAGGGGGAAATCATGTATATGCCAATGTACTTCACTACATACTGGGAGCATGCACTGAGGGGGAGTTAGTATAATTTTGGTATATATGTATGTATGGAGTTAGAATTTTTTTGAGATTCGACACATATACATTATGGTTTTGATACTAATGCCAAAGGGGGAGATTGTTATCTATATTTGATAATTAAGTGTTTTCATTAGTATCAAATAAGATTAGTCGGTAATCTATGTAGATCAGTCAGTAAAAGATGAAATAAGAAGCTATACAAGCTAGTCGGTTGAACTATCAAAGCATTCATACCGAGAAATCACAAGGCAGAACCGAAAGCTAAATGTATACAGGTTTAACTGAGTATGTTTACCGAGCTTCAGAGTATACCAAGTACTGAGTTAGTGAACACCGTGCATTCTTCACACCGAGCATCAGGATATTCATTGAATAGAGAATGCAATGTTTACCGAGTTGTTCAGGAAACATCATAGTAATCAACAATGGCACATTTATCTATGCAAATGGTTTACATGGATCTATAAATGTTTTACCAAGATTGAGGCTTATTTATTATGGATGTAATCATTAAATGTTGTGATGATTCCTATGTAATAGTTAGATCTAGGTTATTTTTGTACATTGTAGATCTTAGGTTTTCTAAGATGTTGTAAACCTAATTAGGTCAAATCAATTTGCTATATAATTGTAATTGATGTCATTTTGACATAAGTAAGGAGAAGAAGTAGCCACCTAAAGGACTTTAGTATTCAGACAAGGGTTTACATGACAAAGCAGTTATCAGAGTTAGTATTCAGATTATTCAGAAACATACAAGACTACTAAGTAGAACAAAGGACAATATAGCACACATCAAGGTGAAATTGAATTGGTATTTCATTGATCTGATTCAGACAAGTCATAGTTGTCAATTGCAGATATTTTTTGTTATCTTCTAACCATTATAACAGGATTGAAAATCTCTTAACATAAGAGACTTAATAGTCTATTGTAAATCTCTTAACCAAGTGCACACTTATTTGGTGTTGCTAAAATCCTTTTACAAGGTAGATCAAATCGATCTTAAGTTACTCCTAACAAGGTAAGATCACCAGAAGTGATCACACTTTTAACCTTAACCGGCATACTTTATTTACTGTAGTAGTGAAGAATTTGTGGGTGCCATCCCCATCGTAGTTTTTACCTTCTAACAAGGGTTTCTACGTAACCAAAATACTTGTGTCAAGTGTTACATTTCATGAATGATTTATTGTTTATTTTCATGCACTTTACATTTACAAGTTATTTGAATACATGTTGCAAACAATGGAATCAATTAGTTAGATAAATGCTACTATTGCAGATTGTTGATTCAGTAAAAAAAAATGAGGGTACTGATTCACCCCTCCCCTCTCAGTACTTTATCTTTCATATCCCAACAGGATGTACTAGAAAAGTTATAGGAGGTGGAAGGAAAATGTAAGGACCTTGATAGAGGGTTAGAAGGAATGAGAAGAGGATTGGAATATGTGAAAGGAATGGCATTGTATGAAGGTTATGAAGAAGGTATGGAGGTAGGAGGAACACTTACAAGAAGTGAAGGGTTAGGAATACCAACACTTAGAGGATTAGAGACTTGTGTATAATTTTTCATGAGAGGTGGCGCATAGGTAGGAATGCTAGGAATAGTAGTGGAAATAGGAATAGATGGTTCAATAGTTGTGGAAGGAGGAATGTATCCTAACACTTGAGCACATTTCATCAAATGCTTAGCATGAGTGTTAATAAGGTGTGATATACCATGTAAAATGGAGATGTTATTATCATCATGAGTTATAAGATATTTAATAGCCTCAATAGTGGAAACACTATTGGGACTTGGGTTCTATTACAAAAGCCAATTTTCCACTTTATCAAACTCATGAGAGAGCTTATCAACTTAGGAAGGAGGAACTCTTAATAATTCATCTTAATCATGGGAATAGTGAGAAGAGTTATGTTCCATTGTAGGATTAGGATCTTGAGGGAAAATATTAGTATCATCATGGGTCCTAGGAGGAAAAGAGGAATTGTGATCAAAAGAGCCCATGAGTCTATGACTTCTCCTAATGGGAATGCTAGAGATTGGACTTAGTGTAATAAAGCTCATAAAAGAGGAGATCACAAAAGGAAACTCTAATGAGATCTATCCACACAATTATCAATGTAATAAAGAGCATAAAAAGAAATATCTAACCACACAAATATAGCTAAATCTAATTCCAAAATCAATAAGGAAAGGGGGAATGTGTTGGGTTTACCAAAATAAGGTAAACAACCAATGCAAAAAGGGAGATCAAGGGATCTAACTCCAAAATTAAAAAGCAGAGATGCGTTAGGTTCACCCAAATATTTAGGGGTGAAATAGATACTGATTGTAGGCTATGGTTTCAAATATATTACCTGTCTTGAAAGGCTGAAACACTCAAACATTAGATTAAAAACATGTTCATGAGTTCAAAGCAAAGACATTAAAACAAAACCAAGCCACCTCAAGATTGTTGCCAAAACAAGTGTTATAGAGCACTGTTTGATTTGCTTCAATGAGAGGGATGTGAGTGTTCTCTCTAAGAACAAAGAGCTTGCTTCTAATGCATTCTAAGGGATTTGAAATGATGCATGAATGCTAAGAAAATATTGAAAGAAACAAGTTCAATCCATTAAAAAGCTATTCTAGATGTGTTAAGAAGCATGAAATAGAGCTATTGTAACAAATATAATTGAAAGATTTTTTTATCTAAGATTATTCTAGCATTATAACTCTACTTAGGAAATGAAAGGTGAATTGGTATTTTGCTCTTAGGAAGTGAGGGTATTTATAGGATTTGGGAAGGGCTTGGGTTAGGAGGAGTTAGTGTTTGGGGTTTGGTTAGGGGTTGAGTCAAAGGGATAAGGATTGACTTATTAAGTGGGTTTAGAGTGAGATTAGGAAATTCTAGAAGAGGTTAAGGATTTCTAGGATATTTCCAAGGTTTTAGGATTTAAATAAATATTTTATTTATTTAAAGGGTTTTTGGCTAATTTATCTATTAATAATCAATAAATAGGGGAAAATCATTCAAACTTGATTTAAATGATTTTGGGAAGGGGTTCTTTAATTAAATATGTTTAATTAAAATAGGAGAAGGGATTAATGACATAAAAATTAATTAATTAATTAATTAATTAATGATGATGTCATCAGGGGTTTTTTGGAAAATAAAAATACTTTTATTTTCTAAAGGATTTTTAGGTGTCTACCTTTTGCCCCTCTTTGATGTGATGTCGCAAGTGGCGTGGAGTCAAAGACAAGAAAATAAGATGCCCCAGGCTAGAATTTAGAGGAATAAGGGGTTGTGCCCCCTTCAGAAAATAACACAAAGAGGAAACATTATGGAATTTTCTCGAAAGGAAACAGAAATGAAGGGGAAGGAAAGAAGGAAGAAGGGAGGATAAATAACCAAACTTCCAAGAGCAAAGATGGAGGAATGCAAGATGGGATGGAATGCAGAATGCGGGATGCAACGACATGAAGATGCAAAATGCAAGATTAATCTATATGATGATGGATGCAGGGGATTTCAGGGAGCTCCAAGTGTAAATGTGGAGAGCACAACCTAGTTTGATATAGCAATGCTAGAGACCTGCCAAGGTTATGAAAGAACACGAGGCCTTGTCACCAACATTGCATAGGACTGACGCAAAAAAGACATGTAGGGTTGCCCTGGCATCACGCATGAAACCAAGAGGAAGCATGGTGGAAATGATGCTGGAGAAACCACAAACAAACAACATTTCCCAAGTGTACCATATAACCCAGAAGATCACATGTGAACCGTGCAAGGGTCATGTCCGACTGAATCATAGGCAGAAGCAAGAAATCAAAAGACCTTGCCTCAGATTGCCCTCATTCGCAATGCACCATGATATAAAGGATCATGGTGACTTTGAGGAGAGGAACAACGAGAAGTCGTAAAAGATTTAACAAGATCCAAAGGACAAAATCCAAGACCAAAATGATAACTCCAAAAGACATCCTTTGCCAAGGAGAGATTGATTTGATTAATGGTGGGAAGATTTGTCTGAACGTGAGGAAGGATACATCGTCATGGACCTCATGTGATTGGTAGAAGATTAGGTCTGATAGGAAGGATACATCTGCATGGACCCATGATGAGGCTTAGGCTGGACAAGACAGAAGCATACAACTATGCGGACCTGATGTTGATGGGGAGAATGAGTGGTTTGGTTCGATGGCAAATGATGAGTCAAAGAATAACCGTTGAGATCAAGGATAGTTGATAATTGATATTGCTGAAGTACAAGGCTAGGTGGGACAAGATGTCTAATTAAGTGTTGTTGTAGGACTGACGAAGGTATGTACAACAAGATGGAAAGATATGTACAGTGGATGGGGAAAGATTTACAATGGATATGTACAAAAACTCAGGATTGGGGATAGGAAGATCTCGCTATACAAGATATATACAGGATAGATTGTGCTATACAAGATATGGTACAAGATATGTACATGAAGGATTGTGGATTTTCTTAAGGATTAAAATAGAGGAATGTTGGGGGGTGGGGATGGGGATGGTAGAAAAAGGACTGGGTTGGATGTGGAGGATGGGAGTTTGATAGATAGTGACTTGGTCCACTATGTATGGTGCCTATTTACCAGGTTTTCACCAACATACTTATCCAAGGCGCTTAAATTGCCAAGTTTTCACCATTGGATGATTATTTTTCTTTGTTTTTTTGTTTTTGTTTTTTTTTCTTCAAATTTTTATGGATTTTATGAATATGTAGGACCTAGTTTAGGCATAGAACCTCTTCAGATGTATGATGTTGATAGGATCATTCAAAGGCTCACCTTCTGGTGTAGATAGCTAGTAGGCTCCGGAGCCAAAGCATGTTGTGACCACATAAGGCCCCAACCAGGTAGGCTCAAACTTGCCTTTCTTCTCTCGATGTGCTTGGACTTTCTGATTTTCCTTGAGGACCATGTCACCCACTTGGAATTGTCTAGGATGGACTTTCTTGTTATAACTCCTTTTGGGTCGATTCTAGTATGCAACCAGGTGATCATATGCTTGTTGTCTCTTTTCATCTAGTAGATCAAGCTGTGTGAGACGTGCCACGCGATAGTCTTCATCTATGGTAAAGTTTCTCATGGAGACTCGCAATGATGGGAGCTCGATCTGGATTGGTATAACAACTTCAGCACCATATACAAGGGAATATGGGGTAGTGCCTAAAGTACGATAGGCCCAGAGGGCGGGATTTATTTGGAGGTGCTAGTCACGACTAGAATCATTGACAACCTTTTTGAGGATTTTCAGGATTATTTTGTTGGTTGCCTCCGCTTGGCCATTTCCTTGAGGGAAATATGGACTGGAGAAATGGTGATGGATGTGGAGTCTGGCACATAGATCATCCACATGCTGGTTTTCAAAAGGTGTGCCATGGTCTGTGAAGATGGTAGATGGTATATTGAAGCAGCAAACGATATGGTATAAGATGAACTTGGATATTTGGATGCTAGTAGTTAGGGTGAGTGAGACCACTTCAACCCATTTTGTGAACTACTTTATGGCTTTTATTATGTACTTATGTCCATTCGAGGAAAGGGGAGTGATAAAGCCTATGAGGTCGAAGCCCCAACATGAAAATGGCCAAGATGGCACAATGGGCTGTAAGTTTTGTGCTGGTGCATAAATCAGATTTGCATGTTGCTGACATGGTAGACATTTCCTAACAAACTCACAAGCATCATGTTCCATGGTTGGCCAATAATACCCAACTCGAAGCAATTGCTTGGCTAGAACCATGTCACTTGTGTGGGCACCACAAATTCTAGCGTGGACCTCTTGTAAGGCTAGGATGGCCTCGTTTGAATCTAAACACCTAGAGAGGATATTGTGATATCCTCGATGATAAAGGGTATTGGCTACAAGAGTGTAGCGGGAAGCTCTGCGAATTAAGTTTTGGCATTGGTTATTGGTGAGATGGGGAGATATGATACCATTCTTTAGATATGCATGGATGTCATGGTACCATGGGGACTGAGGACCAACCAAGACACACACCATTTCTACATCGACATTCGCATAAGTAGGCATGTGTAGCTGCTCAACTAAAAATTTGTACTGAGTTGAATTGCGAGGGATATCCAATAAGGATCCGATGGTTGCCATTACGTTAACTGCTTTATTTTGAAGCCTTGGTATCTGCATGAACTATAGATTTAGTAAATGCTCTTTGAGTTTGTCCACCAGTTCTTTGTAGGGTAGCAGCTTGTCATCCTTTATCTGGAATTCATCTAGGACCTGCTTGATAATCAACTGCGAGTCTCCAAACACTTGTAGTTTTGTTATGTTCCACTAAATGGTTGTGTTGAGACCTGAGATGAGTGCCTAATATTCTGCAATGTTATTAGTACATGGGAATCCCAATTTGAATAATTTTGGAATGTAGTCACCTTGAGGTGTGACAAATATGATTCCTTCCCCTGATCCATGTGATGTGTAGGAACCATCAAAGTAGAGTTTCTATACTGGTTGTTCTTTGATCATACATAGGTGCTCATCAAGGAATTCCATGATTAGTGGATACGCATCCACCAGTGGTGCTTCTGCTAGTTGATCGACAATTACTCACCCTTTTATTGCTTTCTGATCTATGTACTAAATGTCAAACTCCCTGAGTAGCATGACCCATTTTTCCATGTGGCCTGTGAGAGTTGTTCTAGATAACAAATACTTGAGTAGGTCCACCTTTGAGATGAGCTTGATTGTGTGGCTGAGCATGTAATGTCTAAGCTTTTGAGTGGTGAAGACCACTGCAAGGCATGCTTTCTCCATAGGTGAATAATTTATCTCATAGATGACAAGAGTTTGACTGATATAGTAGATGGCTCTCTCTCTTTGTTGCTATCATCATGTTGTGCCAAGAGTGCCCCTAGTGCAGTAGCAGTTGCCGATATGTAGAGTATGAGAGGGCATCATGAAACTAGTGGTACAAGGATGGGAGAGTTAGCTAGATATTCCTTGAGCTTTTCAAAATTTCTTTGACAGATGGGATCCCATTTGAAGCTTGTGTCTTTGCGAAGGAGGTGCGTGAAAGGTTGGCACTTGTCTGCCAGCTAGGAGATGAATCGACACACTGATTGGAGCTTTCCTTGTAGACTCCTGAGCTTCTTGAGTATTCTTGGTGGAGGCATTTTTGTAATGGCTTTGACCTTTTTAGGGTCGATCTCTATGCCACACCGCGATACTATAAAGCCTAGAAGCTTTCTAGATGTTACACCAAAGACACATTTCTTTGGATTGAGCTTCAAGCCGTAATGATGTAGATGATCAAACACACTCTCAAGGATGTCAAGGTGTTCATAGTGTGTTTTTTATTTTGCAAGTATATCATCCACATAGTCTTCCAAGATTTTGTGGATCATGTCGTGGAATATTGTTGTCATCTCTCTCTAATATGTAGCTCCTGCATTCTTTAGCCCAAATGGCATCATGTTGTAGCAGAAGGTACCCCATGCAATTGTGAATATTGTTTTATGCTGATCTTCTTCTGCTATTTGGATCTGATTATATCTTGAGAAGCCATCCATGAGTAACAACATCTCATGGCCCGCTGTAAGGTCTATGATCATGTCTATGTTGGGTAGTGGGAAATCATCTTTTGGGTAGGCCTTGTTTAGTCCCCTGAAATCTGTACAAATTCTGATGTTGCCTGAAGGCTTTGTGACATGCACCATGTTGTAAATCCACATAGAGTAATCAATAGCTCTGATGATCTTTGCATCTAAGAGCTTTTCCAGTTCTAATTTTACCAATAGGGCTACTTTGGGATGCATTTTGTGTAGCTTCTACTTTACTGGCTTGACATCAAGGTCCACAACTAGATGATGTATGACAAAATTAGTATCAAGCCCAAGCATGTGTGCATATGACCACATAAAGTTCCCAGTGGCTTCGTGGAGAAGTGCAGTAAAAGCTATTTCTTCACCCTCGGTTAAAGATGCTGCAATGGAGGTGATTCTTGGACATTCTTCTATGTGCAAGTTGATTTTCTTGGTTTCTTCTATGATGATGGGAGACTGCTCTGGTCTGTAATCTTGGATGGGAGGAAGAGGCAAGTCTTCATCTTCTAGCACCTCAGAGAGGTTTTCACTAGAAGATACGCCCTTTATTTTTACTTATTTGGAATCAGAATGTGCCCCAGAGGGGTTTTCACATAAGGACTCGTGCTTTTCTTTTTCACTTTTGCGACTAAAGCTTGCCTCTTCCCCAAAATATCCTTTAGGGTCAAGTTTACAGATGTGAGTTGATCCTGAATCTTGATCTGCTGGATGGCCTGATGCCCCCATGAATTCTAGGAGCACTTCCATGCTTTGGAACTCATCAATATGTGTGACGCTTGGTTGGTCCCAGTCTATGAGTTCGGGGTGGATGAGGGGAACTTCTATGAGGTTAATGGTGAGTTGTTGGAGGACAGAAGTGCCTAAGAGGCTATCATCATTGAAGATGTTGTCATAGGATTTCTTTTCTTCCTCTTCAGGGATGTCTTCGATCTTTATGAGGTCGTCCTGACTATTCAATGGGGGAACATTGGTCATGTTAGTGCCCCCAATTATGGTATTGGGCTCTTGTATATGCAAGAGAGGGGTATTAAAGCCAAGACCTTGCTGTTGTGGATTCTTGGATGTTGTGATCGGGTCTTTTCTTTCGCCTTCTTGTGGTCCTAGACCACCACATTAATATTTCCATTGCTCAGTGGCATACTTGTGTGATTGTGGGTATTTATCTTTGAAGTAGCCAAGGAGTTGAGTGTCAGGTTGTGGGGGATCTTTGTACAACCACTGGTTGATGTCAAGGTCCATCTCTTGACTATTTATGTTGTCATGGGAAAAAAAATTCACTGCTCCCATCTCCTTGATTTCATGCTTGGTTTCAGTAGGCTTGCTTTGGTGGTTCGGGTGCCCTTGTGTATGTGGATCAGGTGGGAGAGCCCCAACTACAAATGCATCAATTAGGCTATATTCACTGCAGCCTTGGTTGTTGATCTTGACAGTGGAGAGAGTGGAGGTGAGGATAGTCTCTGGATCACTATGGGATTGTGAAGAACTAGCGACATAAGTGCTAATATCAGTTCCAGGACAATGGGTGGAATGGGGAATGATGCTTCCATTGCACGACAGTATGTGAAGGGTTGGGGATCTGCATGGATGGTAACCTCAGTGCCTTGATGAAAAAATTTGACACAGTGATGGTAAGTAGATGGTATATCTTTGATGGAATGAATCCATGGTTAGCCGAGGAGGATGTTAAATGGTAAGTCAAGATCAACAACATGGAAGCTAGTGTCTTGCATTGCCAAGCCCAACTGGATAGGGAAAAGAATAGTACCTTCAGAGGTACGCTCCAAGTTATCATATGCCTTTATGGTGATTACTTCATGTGAGATATCAGCTTCTGTGAACCCTATTTGCTGAATGAATTTGAGAGTACATAAGTTTAGGGCTGAGTCATTATCTATCATGACCCTTTTAATGGCAAAATATCTGACCATGACGACAATGCAGAGAGGAAGATTGTGGTCAGGCTCAATAGCTGGTATGTCGAATGGCCTAAAGGATAAAGCACAGGATGCAGATAGATGTCCCACAAGGTTTTCAAACTGGATGGTGTCAATGTCTATGGTGACATGCCCTTCATGGAGGTCTCAATTGAGGATCTCTTGATGGAGGGGTGAAGTGCAGAGAAGGTCAAGGATGGAGATTTGGGCAAGTGTATTCCCAATATGTTCTATAAGGTTACATTGTGCATTATGTGCTAGCCTTGGATGTGCACCAGTGACAGTTATCTGGCCTCTTCGTGTGGTGACTACACACTGACTATCAGCTCCTTCAACATGGATAACATTGACTGTGGGTTCGACTTGGGTCATGCATCCAATAAACTTGTCATAGTTGATATAGGCAGCTGTATAGTCTTTGTGACCATCATGATCTCCTTGTTGGCCTTTGCCTTGGTTCTGATTAGGAGGATTAACATTAGCTTGGTTCTTCCCAATGTTGTGTTGTGGGAACACATTTTGATAGATTTGTAAATTGGCATTAGGCGAGGCTTGGGCTGGTGTGTCCACTTGGATCTCCTTTCTGTCGATGAGATCTTGGAAGTAATGCTTGGGTTTCATACACCTTAAGGTAGTGTGTCCTTTGACATGATGATAATCACAGTACTCGTGATCTTTATACCAGTTAGGCTTAGGAGTGGCATCATCAAATTATTGAGTTGGTGGGTACGTGATCAGATTGGCCTTGGCCATTCGGTGAAAGATAACATCCATAGGTTCACCGAGTGGTGTGAAGATTCTCTTCTGGTTAGTTTGGGCTCGAAGCCTATTCTGATTGGGAGTAGTAGAGATGACATTAGCCTGATTGGTTGGATTGCCTTGAGGTGCTTGTTGTTGATAGTGTTGTTGATTATTTTGAGGATGATATTGCTACATAGGTTGTTGATGAGTTTGAGGCTGTTGTTGATATGCAAGAATAGGTGTAGGACCGGCCACAACAATTTGGACATGCTTGGTGTTAGTGGATCCATTAGTGACTGCATTTTTGTTATGATTCCAATAACGGGGTTTATCATTGCTGGGTTTACTTTGGGAATCATTTTTGTAGTACCAGATTATGCTTTCATCTAGGAGACCTCTTTCAATATCTATCCCCTTACTTTTGATATCTTGATACATTTGGATGCAATTCATCCTCATGAAGTGGGATAGTTTGGGATGCAAGTTATTGATGAAGATCTTGGTCAGATGCTTCTCAGGCAGTTGGTATGATAACCTGGTTGTGAGGTTCTACCATCATTGTAGGTAGTTTGCTAGGCTTTCTCCTTCTTTCTATTTTGAGTTGCAAAGGTCTAGCAAGGTCAACTCATTTTTGACATTGTGGGCATATTGGGCAATGAACTTCTCAGAGAGATCGACAAAAGTTGTGATGGTCCCACATGGTATCTTGTAAAACCACTCGACAATAGTTCCTCCCAAGCTTTTGGGGAATAGGTGCAAAAGGTAATTATCATTGTAAGCCACTTCTTGGCATGCCATATAGAATTATTTGATGTGGTTTATAGGGTCTCCTTTCCCTTGATATTTATCAAACTTGGGTGTCTCGAAGTTTTTAGGGAAAGGAACAACTGTGATTGATTGATCAAATGGGTAGGGACACACCTCTTCAAACTTGAAGGTTTTGTTCTCTGTGCTAGTTTGGAGCTCCTTAAGAGCATTCTTCATTTCTTCCCACTCGACATTGATTGGTGTTGGAGTGGGTACTCCCATTTGGAAAGGATCTAGTGGTGCTAGTGAATAAGGGTGATTTTGAGGTGGATATTGTGGAGTGGTATAGGGAGATTGCCCAGCAAGATAGGTAGATTGGAATGGTTTTTGAGATGACAATTGTTGGGGAGGATATTGTTGCTGAGGTGCGAGAATGTATTATTGTGGAGGATAGGGAACATATTGGTGCTACTGGGGGATGATGGGATACTATTTCTGCGATGGGTAGGAGGAAGCTTGTTGCTGTTGGGGAATGATAGGGTTTTTTTGCTATGTAGGGAAGTATTGTTGTGATGGGGAGGTTGATGGAATGGTGTCACTTTCTGATAAGATGGTGCTTGTTGGTTTGCAAGCATGGATGCGGGAGAGTGGGTTGGTATTCCTAAAGATTGCATTTATTCTTGGGTGAGGCCCCAACAAGAACCAGTGTGTGGTGGGAGTTATGATGCGGAGGATGCTAGAAATGCATATGTCATGGGGGTTTGGGACGTGAATGGTGGATTTATAAATTCCATGGAAGGCATACCTGTTGTGAATGTAGTTTTTTGGGCTTGTGCTTGGGGTGTGAATAAAGATGCTTGCGCTCCCCACAAGAAGGGTGGTGCTAATGTGGAATTTTGTTGGGAGAAAGAGGAAAATGATTGTGTTGCCCCCATAAATGATGGCATGGAGGTAGGGGTTTGTGAAATGAATGGAAAGGATGATTATGTTGTCCCCGAGAATGGTGGTATTGAAGTAAAGGCTTGTTGGGAGAAAGAGGGAAATGATTGCGTTGCCCCCAGAAGTGATGGTGTAGATGTAGAAACCTGTGAAGGGAAGAAGGGGAATGATTGAGTTGCCCCCAAAAAAGATTATGTCACTTGGCTTATGGGAGGTGGAGGGATTGCTTGTGTCAAGGTTTGTGCGGGAGGTGGCAGTTGGTTTTGTGAAAAGCTTTGGGTATGAACGATGTCTTGAGCTGCTATGGAGGATGATGGTGTGTCCATGATAGGAAAGGGAGTGGATTGTGTCACTTGTGTTGTAGGTCTTGTGAAGCTACTTTGCAAAAGAGGAGGGATAGGTGAAGCTACTTGTGATATGTGAAAAAGTGGATCAGGGATTTGTTGGATGATGGGGGTGTATGTGTCAGAGATATGGTGGAATGGGAGTACCCTCTTGTGTGAAGTTAGCCACCATGCTTTTTTGATTATGAGCAATGAGTGCATTGACTATTTATGCATTCCTTAGATGATTCATGAATGTTTCCATTACAAAAGAAGTGGGGGGAATATTGGGATCATCCCATACATTGCCAGTTTGTTGGATCAGGGGATTGTAAGCTACCATCACGTTGGTAGAAATGTTGGGATTAGATGAGCTGGGGGTTTGATAAGGATCCAAATTCCTTCATTTCCTGGATCTTGTCTCAATAGGCATGGAATGCAAATCTAAAGATGCAAATGCTGGATGGATGCAATATGTTTCTAGAAGACTCTAAGGATGGTGGATTTTGAGAATGTGATGCAAGGATTTGGAACAACTAAAGGATGGTGATGATGGTGAAGGATTGGTGGAATGCTCTAATTTGGACTTGAGCATGATGGAGGATTGGCGGGGTGCTCTAATTTGGAATCAAGATTGGTGGAGGATTGGTGGGATGATGGTGAAGATTACTAAGTGTTGGTCAAATATGAGTTGTTGCTTCCTGATGTGGGATCAGTGAGGATTTTTGACCTAAGATAGACTAATGATCTTTGGTCAACTGGATTCTTATTGAATCAAGTCAATCTCTTGCTCGAGATGATGAGGCTTACAAGGACAAGTAGGATTCCCTAGACAATGCTCTGTCAAAGGGTGGAGAATCCTGATTTGGAATAAGGATTTGGAAGCAACTCAAAGGATTCAATACTAAGTATTTTGGATTTGGATAACTGGATTTGGTGCAAGGATGGAGGATTTTTTATTTGGATGATGGATCTAGGATTTGGGTCAAGGATGATGGGTCAAGGATTTGGAACTCTGATCGTGGATTGCTGATGGAAGGATGGTGAAGGATGATGGAATGATGCTATGCTTCTACGGAGATGATATATATGCAATTAGGAAGATGACAAAAAATGCAATTATGCAACTAAGGATTGTTTAAATGCAATTAGGGATGGATGGTGATGCAAGGATGAAACTAGGATGAGCTAGGATGGAGGAATGTTGAGATAGGACCGTGGGATTCTGAAGGAAGAATGGATATGCGATGGACCCAGCTAGTCTTCTCTCTCTAGATTGATATAGCAATGGTTAACTTTGAACCAGAATGCAAACTGTTTAATTCTTGTGTTATACTCAATATTTTCTAGTCTCTCTTGATTATTTTCTTATGCTTGGGTTGCTTGTAGGGAAGGTTGATGATCTTTAAGGTTTCTCTCTGCAATTTTATTCTCTTGATATACTTGGGAATTGTGAAGTCTAGCTTTCTTGTGTTTGGCCAAATTGGACATAGCTTGGGGAGATTTTTGGCAATTGGATTGAAGCTTTTTGATATCTAATTTTTGATGTCTCGATGGCAAAGTAATAACTTGATAACAGACACTTTGAAAATAATCCCAACAAGGGACAAGGAAACCTTGTGGGATACAAGAAATGACTTAGACCACTAAACTTGGTAAAGATTTGAAAGGCGTATATTTCAACAAGTGTTTTCACTGAGCTTTGAACTTTGCAATCACTTCAAACATAACTACCTAAGGACAAGGCTGGTATCAAAATCTTTTCCCACAACTTGATACCCCAAAAGAGGGATACATATGGTGAGTGTCTTAAGGTGATCCGAGAAACCACAGGGATCGGTCCTTGCACAAAGATTGTGATACCTTCAGAGTTAGATCGGGTAGCTTCTGATTTATCAAGTTTATAGTTGTTTTGTGGAGTCCTCCCAGTCGGTTTGTACACGCGTGACTCACTTAAGAGCCTAGTTGACCATGTTAAAATAGTAGGGATATTCACCTACCTCAGGCTACCATCAACATGCATCGCCCGAGCTTGAGATATAAGCGAGAATTTTCTCAATGCTTTGTTTCTATACCGGTCGGGGAAGGTACCGGTTTGAGGTCGTTCTCAAAAGAGGAAGCACTTTTCTCTTTGGACAGGCCCCTCTAGAAGTAAAGTGCATGAACTAGTCCAAGTTCAATTCCCTTTTACGTCACTTATCTAAAAGGATTTTATAGAAATGGAAATTTTTCAAGACACACCAAGAAGATTATTCTTTTCCAAATTGATTATGTGAGTTTTTAAAATGAAAGCTTTGAAGAAACAAGTGTTTAAGCTTTGACTTTTTCTTTTGAAGACAAGAAATCTTTTTGAAAATATATTTTGTGCAAGTATTTTTAGCCTTTGCATTCAAGATTTGGTGATTGCTTCACTTTAGGAACTTTGAAACGAGCTTTGTTTTGATTTGAAGTCATTCAAGATTGAGTTTTGTTTGCTTGAACTGAATTTGAAAGAGGAAGGAATAGAGATGATTTTCTTTCACCATTTTAATTCATTCAAGAGTGTGTTTGATTTGGACTCAAAGAAAAATGACTCTTTAGGACTTTGTAAGATTGATTTGTTTAGGATGCTTTTTAGGATTGATTTTAGGAACCAAAACAAAGATGATTTATACAATTTGTGGTTCTTTTAAAAAAGTGAAGTGTTCCTAACTTTGTATGCATGCATTCTAAAAACCTTGATGTTGCAAGGATGAAGATGACTTGATTGACTTTGGTTTTTTAGAACAGATTTTGTAATTTTTTTAGTCTTTTAAGAATTCAAGAATGATTTGGGGGTTCATTTTAAGTAGCAAAATAAGGTGTGTAAGATTTTTCTCTGTTCATTTTTAACCCAAACTGAAATGACTTTTTGGAACCCTATATGCGATCTAGGAAATCCCGAATGCGATCCTGGATTTAAACAGAGACCCCAGATGCGATCTGGGAAATGCAGTAGACCCCACATGCGAGCCCTCTTCCCAGATGTGATTCTGAATTTAACTTAGTGTGACCTAGGACGGTGCGATCCTAGAAATCCCAGATGCGATCCTTCCTCCTGGATTCGATCTTGTGGCAGTATGAAATACGGTAAATGAGGAATTTACACAGAATTTACATGGTTTTTTATGAAAGTGAGTTTTCTTAGAGATCTGTTTTAGAAGAATAGGCGAGGATTTTGCAAGAGGAAGAAGAATGAATAGATAGAATAGAGGAATAATAGATTTTTAGACAAGAAAAAGGACCCAAATGCCTCCTCCACCTTCAAGCTCCAAACTTTGCCAAAAACTCCAAAATTCCATGAGATGTTGTCAAAAGACCCATAAAGTGGATTCCACCGAGCGTGCCAGAATGTAGGCTACGGTTTCGAATCTGTTACTTGTCTTGAAAGGCTAAAACACTCAAACATTAGATTAAAAACATGTTCATGAGTTCAAAGCAAAGACATTAAAAAAAAATAAGCCACCTCAAGATTGTTGCCAAAACAAGTGCTATAGAGTACTGTTTGATTTGCTTCAATGAGAGGGATATGGTTGTGCTCTCTAAACACAAGGATATTGCTTCTAATGCATTCTATGAGATTTGAAATGATGCATGAATGCTAAGAAAAGCTTGAAAGAAACTAGTTCATCCATTAAAAAGCTATTCTAGATGTGTTAAGAAGCATGAAATAGAGCTATTCTAACAAATATAATTGAAAGCTTTATGATCTAAGATTATTCTAACATTATAACTCTACTTAGAAAATGAAAGGTGAATTGGTATTTTTCTTTTAGGAAGTGAGGGTATTTATAGGATTTGGGAAGGGCTTGGGTTAGGAGGAGGAGTTAGAGTTTTGGGTTTGGTTAGGGGTTGAGTCAAAGGGATAAGGATTGACTTTTTAAGTGGGTTTAGAGTGAGATTAGGAAATTCTAGAAGACGTTAAGGATTTCTAGGATATCTCCAAGGTTTTAGGATTTAAATAAATATTTTATTTATTTAAAGGGTTTTTGGCTAATTTATCAATTAATAATCAATAAATAGGGGAAAATCATTCAAACTTGATTTAAATAATTTTGGGAAGGGGTTCTTTAATTAAAGATGTTTAATTAAATAGGAGAAGGGATCAATGACATAAAAACTAATTAATTAATTAATTAATGATGATGTCATTAGGGGTTTTTTGGAAAATAAAAATACTTTTATTTTCTAAAGGTTTTTTAGGTGTCTACACTAATGAATCTAACATATTTAGGGGTGAAATGGATACTAATGAATCTAACAATATAAACCATGTGAGATGAGTTAATTAATAAATGATTCCAACACTAACACTCAAAATACAAGAGAAAGAGGGGCTTCCAGACATAACTCTCAATATAACCCAAGTGTTTAGCAAAACCCAAGAAGATGAAGGGATGTTGATGTTAAACCCATATTATATCAAGGAAGTACACAAGAAAGTCCTCTTTCATGAAATGTAGGATTTGGTTAAAGATGTGTAAGTGCAAATGTGAAATTGAACCAATTAATTTAATGAGAAAAGTAAGATAGATCTAGATGCTAAGTGTATGCAATCAACCTAATTAAGATATGAAAATAGGTAGATAGACTAAGAAATGAAATGAATGATAGAGTACTTACCTTGAAATGTGTAGAAGAATATGCCTTTTTACTCTAAAAATTGTAGATCTGAACCTGTGATAGAACTTTCAACTACAGATTCATGATCACAACAAAATGTCCATAAAATGTTGTTTTTCTCAGACCTCCAGGAATAGGTCGACCTGATGCAACTTGTTCTAGACACTTTTCCATGAAGTCACTGTGATCCTGGGACATTATAGAAAAGTTGACCTAACTTCTTCGAAAATGTCTCGAAAAGTAGTTTCTAGATCTATGGTTGTAATTTTGATATCTTGCTCCTACACATAGAAAAGTTTGTTTTGGGGTTTGGGTGGATGAGAGATTTCCCTGGTCAAGCCCTAGATTGAGGAATCAAACTTGAAATTGAAATATAAATATATAAGGGAAAATAATACAAATGTAAGTATTCACCTTTCTTGTAGAAACCTTTGTCAATAAGGATTTTTTAATGCTTGTATGTTGTAGATGTTGAATTTGCAATGACGGATGTAGGAGATCTCCATGAATTGCAATGGATCTACCAAAACCACATCATGGAGCCATGGATGTAAATGTGCATCAATGAAAAATATTATGAATGCCTCAATGTAAATCTCCTCCCTTGATGGCCAGCTAAATGCTAGGTCTTGAAGAGGAAATGCTCACAAAGGATCCTTGAATCTTGAATTCTTGAATGCTTGAACTTGATCGTGTGATTTCTGGATGATAATGGATCTCTAATGGATGTTTATCAATGTCCTAGATGTTCATGGATTGTTAAAATGAGGTGCCTAGGCTTCCTTTTATACTAAGTTTCGGGTGGGAAAATAAAGCAAGCCAATGAGGTCACCCGATTTTACCATTTAATTCCTCGAGACAACAGTGTTGGCCCTGGGATTTAAAATCCCTAAGGAACATGTCAACTTGGTTGACCTATTCCAAAATAGGTGGACTTGGTCGGCCTGTTCTAGGGTTGGCCCATAGGGAGCCATCCTTGAGGTCTTGGAAACTACATAGCTGAAAATGGAAGATATGTGACATAATAAGAGAAAAGGGGGATTGAGCATGAATCCATCCATGGTTCATAAAGTTGGTAAAGGACAGGAGCTAAAAGGTCTTAAATAATGAGTGCGTCCATTTTAAGATGACACACATATAATAATCTAATATGAAAGAAAGAAACTATTTTAATTTATTTACTTGAAATTGATATACAAAACAAAAACAAATAAAATCAGTTAATAATTATCATTAATAGTATCACAATTTAATTTTATTAAATATATTTTAAGAATTAAATTGACTAAATTTCTAAATTCATAAAAAAATAGAAATTATTTTAAAAATTCATATTCAAATAGTTTAAAATAGAAGCAATTTAAATGGCAACATCATAACTTATATGCAAGATAAAAGAAAGATTAGAGAATGACTTCATTCAGTAAAAAACTAATTTAGTGATAACTTCCTAAGCAAGCAGATAGGTAAGTAAATCTTAATGTTTAAATTGTTTTTTTTTATAAGTAATAGGTCGAGGCCAAAACTTTATTATTAAAATAAAATAAGATAATGTTACAACTCCGTTCGGTGTAGGTACTAAAAACCTCCAGTCTTTCCTGAGACTTATTCAGTTTGGAAAATAAATATACATCCCCCAATAACACATATGAGGTAAATGAGAAGAGGAAAACTTCCTTCTTCTTACAAAGCATATAAATAGATTACATAAGAGCACTATATGTGCTATCTGGGCATACCCAGATTTACAAAATTAACTCTTATAAGAATAATATTAACAATTTTGCCTTCCTATTTGTCCATGTTTTGAAGGACTTCTCTTCTTTTTGTCTTCCTTGTTACTACTTTTAAGCTTATCTAATGTACACTTATCATTTATCATATCAAAGTACCTTTAAATCAAAAGCAATCTCGTCAGATAACATTAGTACAAATTAGCAACATTAACTTCAACCATTACATCTTTCAAAAAAATAACTGATGTCTAGGGAATATCTACATGTGAGGATTGCACTCTAGCTTGATCATACTAAAGGGAAAATATTAAGGGGATGAATAATCTACATTTCAAAAAACTAAAAAACTAAAACCAGAATATATATCTTTGAAAGACTGAAATAGTTTCAAATTACCTTCCTTGTCTATGAGCACAAAAGGCATGGTCATTAATAACCCATTAGAGTAAATGATTAATAAAGGTCATAAAGCTACATAGATATTTGGACAATCACGATCTTTCCAGATACCTCAAATTAAAATATGAATACACACACACACACACACATATATAAATATAAAATCTTAACTAGCCTGCAAATACCCAAAAACTTGCAAAAAGTAACCAGTTAATTAGAATAAAAACCAAATAAACACATTTGCAAATCCACGATTATTTAATTGACATATTGAACTATCATTGAGATTAACACAACCCATCTACCTTAATTATGAAGAAATCATTTCACATATAAGCATACCTCCTTTAGAGAAAATGACAAAAGTATCATAGAGATACATCAAATGAGGAAAAGCGTCATTGACTGATACAACCAAATCTCTGGTAGAATCAAACTAAAAACTAGAATATATATTTATATACACACACATGTATATATACATGTATATATATGTATATATAAACATATATATACACACGTGCACACACACACAAATATATATATATATATATATATATATATATATATATATATATATGAACATAATAGATGATGGAAAATTGAGAATAACAAAGGAAAATAATAATGGGTATATATAAATATGTGCATGTATGTGTATATGTATATGCACATGTATGTGTATATGTATAAATGTGTGTGCATATTATTGATATTAAGGGAAAGTAATTTTCAAATTACTTTTATATAAAATGTGTTCTATTACAATAGCTAAATACTTTAAATTAATCTTACCTAAAATTTGTAGAAAATATCCAATAATGAACTAAATGAACAACTATCTAATATAAAATAATTTAAAATGCATAAATAACTATTTATAATTCATTTTTCAATTATTACCAAACCTTTTAAAATAAAATTTATACATAAAACAATTTTAACCATAATAATATAATTTTAACTAATTTAATAATTATCTTATTATCTTATAATCAATTTTCTACTAAACACAAAAGTTTTCTAATTTAAAATGGTTCAAAAGAAAATTTACACTAATGTAAAATTATAATTTTTCCGCTAACAATTTTTCTACATAAATTTTATTTTTGAAGGAGCAAAGCTCCCACAAATAGTCTATTGATTAAATTAAAAAAGAAATTTTACAAGCTTTTATTTTTATTTTTATTTTTTATGTTGATTACTAAAACAAAACAATTACTAAAACAAAACAAATGTGGCTAATACTTGCCTTTTAGTTTAGTAATCAATTTTAATTATATTGTGAAATATAATTAGAATTTTAATAAATTTATTATATTTTATTAAGTAAAATTCTATTTAATTTAAATTAATATAATTATAATTATAATAATGAAGAAATTATAATTAATTATTGTGACTAATTTTACTTGTTGTAGAAAAAATATCTAGAGTTATTATATATATATATATATATATATATATATATATATATATATATATATATATATATATATATATATATATATATATATATATATATATATATAAAATATGATCACTATTTTTAATCAAAAATTGATATTTAAATAAATTTAAAAAATAAAACTATTATAAATAAATCAATATTTTGAACTAAATTTAAATAAGTTTTAAAAATAAAATTATTATAATAACATTAAATATTTTTTTTTAATTTTAATTTTAATTTTTTTTTTTTATTTTTTTTTTATCAATAAACGGCCGAAGCCTTGATTTTATCTATTTTAAAATTTATCTTTTTACATTTTCCTCCGTTCGTGCGGGCACTGGTAGGAAAGAACGGGGAAGAAAACCTCCAGTCTGGCCCGGGACTTTTGTCCAGAAACAAATCAATTTTAGAGTTCCTACAAGCGTAGGATTACAAAGCTCCACTTGATGGAGTCGAAGAGGGCATTCCCTCTTTAGTACAGATTAATGAAGGCATACCTCCATGATAGTGAACACAAATATATTAATCTTTTATATACAATGGTCTTTTAAGAAGAACTGATAAGCATTCCCATCCTGTGTCGTACATTTATTTAGATTGAGATTACATATACCTTGCTCTTATCTTTAGAACTAATGAGCCTTCCTTTAATTTTAACTGTGCTTTTGAAAAATCGTGTTATTTTCTCTCATCCTTGCTCTTCGAGTATTTGTCTTAGCTTTGATAAGTTCTTGATCCTCTTTTTCTTTATTTCTGCCTTTTTGGTCTGTTATGCTTTCCTTGTATACCTGCAAAATAGAAAGACACCATGCAACCTCTATTCTCCTAATTTACAGTTAATTAATCATTTTCATGATCCAATCCTCATAAAGCTAGTTTAGGTTAGGTATTGATGAAATTAAGGAATTTCAAATCTTAATCCATGAGTTAGTCTACTAAATAAAACATTACAATCTGAGTCCATTTCTATTGACAATCCTGCTATGAACATAAGAAATTTATGGGCACTTTACGAATCTTTTAATTTGTCATAACATTTTCTGTTTTAAAGATTATCATTTTTGTGATCGATGAGACTTCATTGTAGGTTGGCATGCCCTTAATATATGATGATTATTTTGACTAAATGAGATGTTAACTTCTTACATTCCCTATCTTGAAGTCTGCTATGTAAGAGGGCAGTATATATATGTGTGTGTGTTTGTGCGTGTTTGTGTGTGTATTTTTGCATTTTTATACTATACTCGCAAATGTATCTATACTTGTTTACCTTTATATTCATTTACATTTATTTACATCTAATCTTGATTTCCTATTTTGAAATCATTTTTCTTCACCTTCCGAGTTCTTCTTTCAAACTCTCATGAATTTCTTCAATTTCTTGCCCGTCAGCTCCTAGGTTAGCTAACTTATCTGCGTCTATATTGCCCTCCCTATAAATATGATTCACTGTATAATCTCGTATAACTTCAAGAGATTCCAATATTTGTTCAATAGCACTATTTAGTTTCCAGTTCGGCGTTCTACCCTGTCTTATTGCATTTATAATAATAGCTGAGTCTCCTTCAATTGCAATTCTTTTAAGCCTCCATTTTTTGCACCAAGCCAGACCTAATCTTATAGCTTCTATTTCAGCTTCGTTATTTGTCTTAATTCCTATAGGTTTTGCTAACCTTCCTAATAACTTTCCTTCCGCATTATGTAAACATATCCCTATACCCGCCACCCCTGGGTTTCCCCTAGCTGCCCCATCAAAGTTCAACTTAATCCATCCTTGCTCCGGTGGTTTCCATTTACAGTTCGCCCTTGATAGGGATTTATTGTCAATGCTAGATCCAATCCAGGGAGGAACTTTCAAGCCATACCACTTCTTTCTTTGGTTGTTGTCTTCTAGTGAGAATTCCATCATTGATTGTCCCAGCATATTTCTATTGTTTGTAATTTCTACTATATTTGCCTCTAATTTGTTCAAAAAACTCTCAATGTTCATCCTTTTATCTTGAAAAATCCTACGGTTCCTTTCCTTCCATAATTCCCAGATTAACAGAGATGGGATTATGTATCTCATTTTACTGTATAAATCCTCCTTACATGATCTTTGCCATGAAATAAAAACTTTTGTGATATCATTTTGAAGAGCAGTCTTCAGATCTAATTTCTCCAGAACCCAAAGCCAGCATTTATTGGCATACTCACAATTTAACAAAATATGATTAATCGTCTCACTTTCTTTCTCACATAGGGCACACCTAGAAGGACCATGGTACCCTATTTTTTAAAACCATTCAGCGGTGAGAATCCTTTTCTGTAAAGCTGCCCATGAGAATAGACCTGCCTTAGGAAGACAGTTTCTATTCCAACATAGATCAATGGGAAGACTGGTGGGTGGATTATCTAATCCAGAAATAACTTTGAAACCTTCTTTTGAGTTGTATACACCACTCTTTGAGGCAGCCCATATAATTGTGTCCTCCCCAGAGCGTGGATAGAAGTTTCATTCTTGTAGAGCCTTGTTAAGTTTATTCTGGAAATCAAGGGGAAGTATGAGTTCCTCTAGAGATTTCCATGCCCAGCTGCTACCCTCACTATTATTGATTTGTGAAAAATAGTCTTTAACCCGCTCTCCCTTACTTTGTTTGATTAGTTCAATTAGCTGATTGTTCCCAAGAATTTCACGTAGGGCCGGTTTTCCACCCCATGAGTCATCCCAGAAAAGAGCCTTATCCCCGCTTTTCACGTCCCAAGAAAGGGACTCTAATACTATATCTTTACATTCTTTTATGAAGTTCCATATGCGTGAGCCTATCGGATAATTATCAGAACGACAAACACTTTCCTCCTCTTCTCCTAGTAAGTATTTATATCTTAGTATTTTAACCCATTTTGCCTTTGGGTTTTTAATCATTCTCCATACTAATTTTGCCCCTAAGGCCTTGTTTTGAAGCGTAAGGTCTTTTATACCCAAACCTCCTTCTTCTTTTGGCTTACAAATCTTATTCCAAGCGATTAAAGCTAGTTTAGATTTCTCCTCCGACCCTTGCCAGAAAAATCTCCTTAACTTTCGAGCAATCTCCTTATTAATACCTGTCGGGATTCTCATGCTCATCATCTGATAAATAGGAACTGCAGAGAGGACTGACCTGATCATAACAGCCCTTCCTGCATTTGATAACCATTTACCTTTCCACTGATCTAGTTTCTTGGAGATATTTTGAATTGTGCTTTCCCATAAGTGATTTGATTTGACCCCCTTATCCAGAGGTAAACCTAAATATCTACATGGGAAGAAACCTTCTTTGAAGTCTAGAATACGTTTAATCTCATTCTTTTGTCTCTCTTCAGTATTGATAAAAAAATTTTCTGATTTTTCCTCATTTATACATTGTCCAGAAGCGTTAGCATAAGTTTTTAAAATTTCTTTGAAAGCTTGAGCTTCTTCTAAAAGCGCTTTTCCAAAGAGGAGATTATCATCGACATATTGTTGATGAGTAGTAGCCTCGACTCCCGAAGTAATCTTGATTCCTTTAACCTTATCCTCTTCCTGAAGTTTCTTGATACCTCTCCCTAAAGCTTCTGCCATAATAATGTACAAAAAAGGAGATAACGGATCTCCCTGCCTCAAACCTTGAGAACAGCTAAAAAGCCTTCAGGAGACCCATTCACCATAATTGAGAAGTGAGGGGTGGAGATGCATTCAAAAATCATATTGATCCATTGTTTTGAGAATCCAAAAGCTTCCATACATTTACACAAAAATCTCCAGTCCACTTTATCATACGCCTTACTAATGTCTAACTTAATCAACATACTCGGATCCTTATTATTTGTTACTGAATGTATAGCCTCATGAGCAATAATCACTCCATCCAAAATTGACCTATTAGGGACAAATCCTGTTTGTTCTTCGGATATAATCAATGGAAGAAGTTGTTTCATTCTGCCTGCCAAAGCTTTTGAGAAGATTTTATACAAAGTGTTGCACAGGGAGATAGGTCTGAACTCATTAAATTTCTCTGCATTGACCTTTTTGGGAATAAGAGCAATGAATGTGTTATTTAGCTCTTTAAGAATATGTCCTGAGTTTCTCATTCCCTCTAGAGCATCAGTAATTTCCTTGCCCATAAATGACCAACATTTTTGAAAGAAAAAAGTTGGGAATCCATCAGGACCAGGGGATTTATCCGGGTTCATTTCCTTTAAAACCTTGAGTATTTCATCTTCTGTAAATGCAGCATTTAGGAGGTTATTTTGATGCGAAGTTATTATACGAGGGATGTTTCTTAATAGCTTGGTCTGGTTCAACAAATCCACACTCCCTAAGTTATTCAGAGATTTATCAAAGAAAGAGACTGCTAAATCTGCAATTTCTTCAGGATCCTCTATTGTATTACCGTTGCTATCTTTGATTTTGGAAATCTTATTTATATTCCTTCTAGCTTTGACGCTATTGTGACAAAATTTGGTGTTTCGGTCCCCTTCCCTAAGCCATGTTTCTCTCGCTCTTTGCCCCCAGAAGGCGCTAATTTGTGAAAGAGAATCATAGTATTTACATAATAGTTCTTGCTCTTTGTTATCATCTGAAGTCTGTTTACCTTCTTCACTAATCTCCTTATTCACATTTTCCAGCTCTTTTTCTATAAGATCTCTTTTCACAAATATATCCCCAATAGTGTTCTTACTCCATCGAGACAGATTTCTTTTTATTAATTTTAGTTTCCTTATGACTTTATATATCTTGGAGCCTTCAAATCTTGTCTCTGTCCACCATTTTTTAATTAGATCCAAACATTCCTCATTAAGTAACCACATTTTTTCAAATCTAAATGGGATCTTTTTATTTCTGATTGGTTCCGAAATTACTAGTACTATAGGAAAGTGGTCGGAACCGGCAATAGGTAGTACCTCATTAGTAAGATCAAAGTCAAAATTTCTCAATTCCCCAATAAAGAAGAACCTGTCCAATTTTTCTACTATTAACTCTGTGTCTTTTCGTTTGTTAGTCCAGGTGTATTTCCCTCTGTCTGATTCAATTTCCGAAGCCCCTATATTATTTATCCATTCCTGAAATTCTAAAGTAGTTTTTGATATGTGTTTTGTCCCACCCAGTTTATCTCCCAAGGATAGGATAGCATTAAAATCTCCTCCTAGTATAAATGTATCGTTCGGGAAGCTTTCAATATAATCCTTAACCTCCTGCCATACAATTCTCTTTTCATGTAAGAATTTTGGAGCGTACATGTTTATTAGATTAAATTTTAACTCTGATTTTAAACTTTTGATTTGACCTCCCATCCAATTTTTATGTTTTTCATGAATATTGAAAACTATTTCTCTTGGATCCCAAATAAAAGCAATCCCACCCGAAGCGCCTTCTGCCTCGCAACCTATTAATTCTCTAATCCCTATACTCTTTTTTAAATTATCATATCCTTCATTAGAAAGTTTAGTTTCTTGTATCATAGCCATATTTGGTTTAATTTTTGCTAATTGCCTTATTACAAGGCTTCGTTTGTTAGGGGCATTTAAACCCCTAACATTCCAACTAATGATCTTCATGAGGACTCGGGAAGGATCTTCCCCTTCCCAGAGTATAGAATATCGGTAATTTTAACCTGACCTGGCGCCATTCCTTCCTTGGTTCTTAGTTCAGCAAGAGATTTTCTACCTCTTGGTTTGACTAGTTTCCCCGTATCAGCTTCTAACTTGCCCTTAATAGATTTTCCTAAACCTAAAGTTTCTGTATTGTTCCTAACGATGTTCTCTTTGTTTTCCTCACAGAGTTCCTCTTTCGATAGCGAGCGTAATACTCCTGTTATTATATCATTACTCCTAGAATCTTCCAGAATAGAGGCAGGGTCTAATCCTAAAAAGTCTAGCAGTGATCCTTGGTCAATGGTCTCCACTAAGGGGGACTTTTCCATTTCTTCTTTTTGCATTTCTTTTAACTGATGGAAAGATTCAGAATGGATGAGTTCTGAGTTTTTATCAATATTAGGAATATCTGCAATCTCTATTTGGGTTTCTGCATTAACATTTATAGTTCTTAACTCCACTTCGGATTTCCTCCCCCTCTTCTTTTTAATTCTATTGATATTAGGGGTGCTCAGACTTCCTCTTTTCATTGTTGTTCCTAACTGCCTATCTTGGTTGGTGATGCCAAAAAGGCCTTCTATGGAGTCTTTAACCAATGAGAGATTGCCATTGGGTTTGATTCCATCAATGGTTGTTGCCATTCCTAATTGTCTATTTTCATTGTTGATACCTTCTAGGCAAATTCTGATCTCTTCCTCGTTCTGATTCCTTGTATTATTTATTTCTTCTTTCCTACCATACGAGGGATCTTCTCTTTCATTAATATCTCTTTCCATGTCTCCTATCTCATCTAGATTTGGAAAGCATTCCATTTCCATGTCTTCTTCTCCATTTTCCTGAGTATTATTTGATGCCGACATCTCTATAATGCTTTTAATTAGCAAACTTTTTTGGTGCTCAAGTTCCTCTTTGTCACATATTTCGTCTATAAGGGTGTCCATTAACTCATTGGTGATCTCAACTATTTCTTTTTCTATTTTTTGGTTCTCCTTAAGAGGTGATCTTTCTTTATCTTCTGGACTGTTGGAGATTCTATTCGGGCTGTAAGAGGTAATTTTAGTGTTAATTTCTTGCTTGAAACTCTGAGTTCTAAGGTTATTCTCATGTTCTTTGGATAAAGGTAGGGGAGATTTGACCTCAACATTTAAGGTCTTATTTATTGATATTTCCTTTTCTAGAGCAAAAGGGGGTTGACACTCAGAGTCTGAAGGTTGTGAGGAGATGCTAATCGGATTAATTTTCTTAGGAGAAGTCATAGTGAAACCTCCTCTTTCTGGGTTAAAGCTCTCCTTCAATTCCAATGTCTTTTGAATATGAGTGTCCATTTGTCCTAAATTATTGGTTTCTAGATCATTTGTTTGTCTTTCTACAAAATCTTCTAGAATAATGGGGTTAATAATAATAGAGTTAGAATTAAAGCATACTCTAATGGGATGTATCCATTTTTAATTATAGTTGATCTTTACTCTAATGATTTTTTCATATTGGTTATTATCATTATCAATAATGCTTAGAAAGTCACCAATTTGTTTTCCTATTAATTTGATAGTTTCTACATCAGATAATTCTATAGGCAGATTTTTAAGAACTATAGCTTTTTCTACAAGAAAGTCCTTAAGTTTTATTGGGTTGAACAAGGGAACCCAGTCAAAAATATAAAAATCAGAGTCTTTATACTTAGCTAACCCTTCATTTCTAATTTTACTTTTAATATTTTCATCTTTACAATTAATGAAAATAAAATTTTCTAATAAGATAGATATACTTATCTCATTCGAGAGTTGAGATTTCAACCAGGCTATCAGATCTGTGGTAGAAGTTCCTACTCCAGACCATCGACAAATCAGCCCTGTATCTGCAAAAGAATTTTGTCTCTGTTCTATGCATTTTCCATCTAGATCTATTCTAATCATGTTAGGATTCTGAAAGAAATTACCTATTCTTTTATCATTGTTACTCTCCATAGTTTTATTACACTTATGAGGGGGCATGCATACCTGTATGTTTTGTTCCTGAAACTTCCTTAATACATTGTTACTTGTTAAACCTTTTAGATTCTTTCTGTGTGTTTGATCCTTCCGTGGGTAGATCTCTGAGACATTGGTATGGAACTTATTTTGTCCTGCCTTATGGCCTTTCTGGGGGGGTGAATATCTCCCATTATCTTCCTCTTTAAGAAAATCAAATGGGTTATTCAGAGATAGATTAAAAGGACTATGAGATAGCTGATACATGTTAACCTTTTTCCTGTTTTTAATCATCTGCCAAGTGGATTCGTTCTTCATCATGCAAACGGGAGGTGCTTGAGTAGGTAAGATCTTGCCTTCCCCCTTAGCAGATAGGGGTTCATTGGTTCTGCAATTTAAATTGTACTCAGGTCTTCCCACCTTAGCAGCCCCGATGCTTATGCCTGATTTTGCATATTTAGTCTTGGAATAGATATTTATTTGTCTGTCCAATGCCTTGACTGAGAAGACTCTTAGCTTACCATTCCCTGTTTGCTTAGGGATTAAATTGTTTACTCTAAGTGCATAACCAGGATTCTCCTCCCTAGCAATTTCCTTAAGTTTTTCTTTCTGAGAATCCTTCTCTTGCTTATCTGGTAGTGAAGATTCAGAGGAACCCTTTATCGGAGCAGAGACATCAATGAAAGGATAAGGTTTTGCTTGAGTGAAGACTGCGCGCAATTCCAAATCTGTATTTTCTTCAGCTAATTTCTTCTATTTTGCTATGAAATCTTTCAAATGCTCATATGAAGGGTGATGCTGTACTGGTTTACGACAATCTTTTTTCTTGTGGCCATTGAGCCAACAATTAAAACAATAACTTGAAAAAACCTCTTCTTTGTCTTGCTTCTTTGCAGCACCTGTAGCCATATTGGGCCTTTCTGCTCTAGGGTTATCCTTACTGTATACGGCTAAATCTTTCTTTGCATCTCGATTCGCATGAAAAAGACCAATATTTATCTGACGTCTTTGTAAGGCAGATTTCCTTTTTGAATGAAAAGTTCGCATTTTGCTGATTGTGTAATGTCCCGTGCCAGAATAAGATGAATTTATCTCTGTTTGTTAACAAATTTTGCCAATTTATCCTCAAAAATAGGCAGGGCCTGGGCAAAATCTGTAGCCTTCTTTCTCTTCAAACTGTGGTATCTCTTGTTAAAATTTGCGGCCTCTAAATGAAATAACAGGTCCCCCTTCACTCGGATCTGATCCTGATATCAGATTTGGCCTCAAATATCAGATCTGCCTTCACCTTCTATGCTCTGCCTTCTACAACAATGCTAGATCTGGCCTTGCCTGATTTCGCTGCCCTCAAATTCGCTCCTTTGTAAATCTCTGCTCCCTTTATAATTCTCTGCTTCCTTATGAATTCGGACCTATCTACTATGAGTTCAAACCTGCCTTCTTCTTTAGCAAATTCGGACCTGCACCTCTTGATGCCAATTCGCACCCTGCACTTTGACAATTCGGATCTACCTTTATGCTTTCGGATCTGATGTATGTCTTCGCTCCCTCTCAACAATCAAATTCGGACCAGAAATTTTGGAAAGTAGCAATAAACCCCAGACGACTGTGAAGAAGGTCGGATATTGTGATAAAATATCAGAAAAGCTTTCAAACACGAAGCCCTAGCAGATCAGAACCTTCAAACAGACTTTGAAGTTGGGAAAAAACTGGCATTTTTAGCAAAAACTACCACAGGGATGGTCGAAATAACCAAAAATTGCAATGAAAGATGCCAATGTTTGCATCCAAACATGTGAAGAAGACACCCATCTGAAACAAGATGACCATAAAAAAGAAACGGTCATGGGTGAACTGGCAACAGCCACCGAGAGGGTCGCGTGAATGGAAGAGACTTTGTTCCCCCGAACAATAGTGGATTGTATATTCCTCGAATAGGAGTAGAACCCTGAATATAGTGCTTTATTTTGTCTTTCTACTGCTGCTGAAGTTAGTCATGACCCTGTTATGTAATACTGAGGGTGATTTGCTGAGGATCACTGATCCACAAAACAAATCTGACGAATTGCCCAGAAGAGTGGAACCACCCGGTTAGTTGCCCAGATCTGATAACTATCCTAGATCAGAATATATGCTGATGCATGAAAGTTATCCAAGGTCTAATCCAGATCGTAGTCTGATTGCAAGTTGTATATTCAGATTGCCGTCAAAGTCTGATCGCATGCCAGGAAGAATATTGCTGCTGCAACTTTTCTGTTTGCAGCGCCCTTAATTTTAATTTAAATATTAATATATTGTAAAGAAATAGTAATAATTATAAGCAAATAAAAACACATAATTTTTTTTACATAAATATTTTTTAATGTATAATCAATATATAATAAAATTTAAAAAATATTCCGATCAAAAAAATTTAAAAAAAATGAATTAAAATAAATTATAATATCATAGATTTTTATTTAAAATGTAATATTTTGATTATAATTGAAATAATACAAAAGGTTTTTCATTTTTTTGGTGGTCTGCATTTTTTTCGGTGGTCTAACTTTCTCTCGGCGATTGGGCCTCTCTTTCTCCGGTGACCCCTTATGCCAGGTGTGATTGTTCCTTTACTTCTCATTTATTTTGCATGAACTTGGTTTTAGTTCTCTGTCCTTCGGTAGAGGTCGTACCCTGGGCCTCGCTTCCCACTAGGGCTCCCATGGAGCCAGTCCCAAGTGTCATTAATAATATTAATGATGCTCATTCGGCCCCCAAACTAGTTAAGTCCTTTTTTGAAGCCGTTAGTCATTTTATCTCTACTATTGGAGCTGGTGCCAAATTTCAAATTGCAAGCGCAAATGGAGTAGGTGAATCTGGTAAGGTCCCTAGGATAGTCTTGCCATCTTTTGCCATTTCTCTGAATCCTGATATGATCAATGAAATTGCTAAAGAAAGCTGGTGCCAAATTTCAAATTGCAGGTGCAAATGGAGCAGGTGAATCCGGTAAGGTCCCTGGGATAGTCTTGCCATCTTTGTCCATTTCTCTAAATCCTGATATGATCAATGATTTTGCTAAAGAAAAGAATAGACTTAGAGATTATGCTATTTTTTTTGCTATTGTTCATATTGAAAAATGTCCTCGCAAATTTCTTGATGACTGGTTTCATAATTACTGGAATCTGAAATTAGGGTTTTGTATTTCATTTTGTAGACAAATTCAACTTGGTTTATTTGTTATTTCCTTTAATAGCTCACATTCTCAGTAAGCTGTCCTTAAAAAGCAACACTAAACGGTTGGTAATACCTCCTTCTATGCCCTAGCCTGGACTCCGAAAGCTATTCATGAGGAGGTCCTTGCGCTCTCCACCCCTCTCTGGATATTGGTTAAAAATATTCCTCCCTTCCTCTGGCGTTTTCTCCCTCAACTTCTTGAACCCTTGGGAAAGGTCATAAGAATGGATGACACTACTAGGCTTGTTCCCCACATGAATGCTAGGGCCCTGATCTCTTTGAAACCGGGTATGGAGATTCCGACCACCATTGATATAAACATTGTTGAAGACACTTTTTCTTGCCCTATAGAGATTTTGGGTGGTCTTAATGTGTGTTTCCTGTGCAAAAAATGACACCTAAGAAAAGATTGTCATATCCTTAAACAAAAAAACTCTGTGAAATCTCAACCTTCATCTTCCTCACCTACTTTGACTCCCCCTATGCAAGAACCCCCTACTCCTTCACCTACGGTTTCTGGTGGAAAAATTGATAACCCTCTTCCTACTACTACACCTACCGAGGTTGTTTGCTCCCAAACCATGACGACCTCTACTTTTGATCCTCCCTTCTTGAACTCAACCCATTCTGATGGTTTTCAAACTATCATCAATAAAAAGCGTAGAAGGAAAAATAACCCCTCTACCAGCAACTCCAACATGTGAATTCAATCTTCCACTACTTCTCCTTCTTTGTCTTTGGCTCTCCTGGTCACTATGCCCGCGTTAGAATCCTCCTCTTGTCCGCCAAGGCGCAAACCTATAGAAACTAAAATTGATAATATTTTGACCCACAGCCTTCCCCCTAAAACCTTTAAGGAAATTGACGATGACTAATGCTTGAAATCATTCCTTCTATTTCAACCCACCACCAGATTTCCTTTCCTACTTATTCCACCCTTTCGATATATAACCCTGGCCTACTTCCCATAGTCGCAGATGACATGGAAATCTTGATCCCTTCAATTTTTGAGGATGATGAATTGGATGACAAACTTGATATCCCTCAGTCTAAAAGAAGAGGAAGGCCTCTAAGATCCAAAAATAAAAACATCCTTGGTAAATATGGGTCCTTTCACACTGTTAATACCCTTGTTGATGGATATACGGATCCTAAGCGTTCCTCCCCCTCAACAATTTCCTTATGAATTGCATTTCCTGGAATATAAGGGGTCTTGAGTCCCCGGATAGGAAATACATTATTAAGCGTTACCTTGATACTATTAATCATATGGACTATTTAATGTTACAAGAATTAAAAGCTATCAACTTTGTGCTTGAGAGTAACCTAAATTATATTTGGAAGGATGCTATTAAGATCTTCTCCAACCATTCTAAAGGAAAGGGTGGGGTTGGCCTTCTCTTTAATCCTAATTGGGCTAATTGCATCACAGACAGAGGAGTGTCCCCCCTGTAATCGGGTTGTTTGGGTCACTCTGAACATTAACTCCTTTTCCTTCGGCATTTTCTCCATCTATGCCTCCAACGATTACAAAGAGAGAGCAAATTTTTGGTCCTGGCTCGCCTCCCTTCCCAGTATTCCCTGGATTTTTGGTGGTGATTTCAATATGATAGAGTCTCAAGAGGACAAAATCGGGGGCCTCCCTTTTGTTTGGAAAGACTTAGAGAAGGTGCAATGGAATAGGTTAAAGCATATCAAGCACCTTTTTGATCCGCTAACTGGTAACTTCGATGGCTACAATGGTCTGTGGCATACCTGGTGTAATTTTCAACAAGGCCCTTCCAGAATTCATGCCAGACTAGATAGATTTTACGCTAATAAAAATTTCTTCTCCTTCCTGCCTAATAATCTTGGGAATTTGGTTTCTGAGATGCTCACCTCGCTCTCGGATCATCACTCTATCTATGTTTGTATTAGAATTAAGGACTCCCCTATTTCTATGAAGGCTGGTAACCCAAAATTCATTCTCAATAATTCTCTCCTTTTGGATGAAGATGTTCTTTATGCTATCTACCTTATTAGGATAATTAACAAAAATAGTCTCCCCTCCCTCTCCTCTATTGATCTCTGGAGCCAGAACATCTATGCCTGGCATAACCTGCTTAAAACCATTGGCCAAAAGAAGGCCAAGGACTATAGACACTCAGAGAAAATTCTTTCTGCTAAACTTCGCTCTGTTGAGTTAAACATTTAGGCTGATCTCGCTGACATCTCTCTTTGCACCCAAGTTGCTAAGGCTAGGGAAGATCTTAGAAAACATTAGCAGGTTAAAATTAGAGGTGCCAAGATCAGGTCTCGTGCTCACTGGCTCCAAAATGGTGACAGAGAGTCTAAATTTTTCTTCAATCTCCTTAAACAAAAGTAGGCTAATGAATCTATAGACAATTTTTTTTTTCATAACAAAGAGATCGTTGATAGTGATGGGATTAAAAATGCCTTCATTGATTTCTATGCTAACTTATTTACCTCCAAAGATTTCGAGGAAGCTAAATCCCTTAGACATGAGTATAAAACTCTCATCCCTAATAGAATTTCTAGTCAGGATGTTGACATTCTTAGTAAAGAAATTACTTTAGATGAAATTGAAAAAGCTATTAAGTCTCTAAAGAATGACAAGGCTCCTGGCCCTGATGGTTTACCGATTGAATTCTATAAGGCCAATATGGAATGGGTCTACAAAGACCTCTATGATATTTATTCTGAAGCCTATACTAAAGGTACCCTGGGGAGCTTCATCAATAGAGGGATCATTAAGTTGATTCGTAAAGATGGGGACAAAGCCCTTCTTAAGAATTGGAGGCCTATAACTCTTCTAAATGTTTGCTATAAAATCCTTGCTAAAATTCTGGCTCTGAGACTCGAAACCATCCTTCCCAAATTTGTTAGTTCTACTCAAACTGGTTTCATCAAAGGTAGATATATCTTTGAAAACTTGATCACCAACTGGGAAGCTATGAGCTTGTCCAAATACTCTAACCACAACTCTGCTATGTTACTTCTTGACTTTGAGAAAGCCTATGACCAGATTGAATGACATTTTATCATTATGATGTTAGAAGCCTTTGGCTTTCTGAGTACTTACTGCACATTTGTTAAAATTCTTGTAAAAGATGCTTATGCTCAGGTGGATGTTAATGGCTCTCTTTCTGCCCCCTTCCCCCTTGGTAGGTCCATTAGGCAAGGCTGCCCCCTATCTCCTACCCTTTTTTGTTATAGCCTCTAATGCCCTCTCATACATTCTTAGAGATAACTCTTTTTCTCCTGTTGTTGAAGGCATTACCCTTCCCAATGACTCTGATCTTATTAACTGCCATTTTGCTGATGATACCTCGATATGTTTTGAAGCTACTGAAACTAAATTTGAATCTCTTCATTCCAAACTTAGTGCCTTCTGCTCAATTTTAGGCTCCCACATCTCTCAAGCTAAATATATTTGCCTTGGTTGGTCTGATCAACCCCCTGATTGGATCAATAAATATAACTTTCAATGGGGAGGCCCTCAGAAGATTGTTCGTTACCTCGATATTTCCTTCTCCTTAGAACCCTCCCTCAAGGATATGTGGCTTTGGGTTAAAGATAAGATTTTTAATAAACTTAATAAGTGGCATAACAGATCCCTCTCCCTTGCTGGCAGAGTGCAGGTTTGTCAGAAAATTCTCTCCTCTTATAATGTTTACTACTCCTTAGCCTGGATGTTTAATAATTATCAAATTCTTAAAATTCAAAAAACCATTAGGAACTTCTTATGGTTTGATGGTAAAGGTAAAAAGAAGCTTCACACTATGAAATGGGACTGGTGTCACACTAATAAGATCCTTGGGGGTTTGGGCTTAAAAGATCTTAAGACTCAAGGGATTGCCCTTGTTGCCAAATGGATCTTCCACTCTCTGGAAGGAGATGAACCTTGGAAGGTCCTTATTAGAAGTAATATTGAAAGAGGAATTACTCGAAAGGCTAAGTCTCAGAAAAACATCCCTTTCTGTGATATCATTGAGGGCAATTTTTCCATTCTTGTTCAAGGTTCTTTAGTTTTTAAGACTATTTGGAAAGCCTGGGAGTATGTTAAACAATATATTCCTAATAGAACCTTCTTTGATCATAACCTTCTATATGGTGAAAGATCCATTTGGTGGAATCTGTACCTTGCTGGAAAACCCCTTGCGTTCTCCCAAGGGTGCTATGCTAAGCACTAGAATAATCTGGGCATCTCTCAACTCATTTGTCTCTTTGAAGAAGACAGACTCATCAGCTAGGATGATCTCATATCCAAATACCATATCCTTCTTTCCCAAAAGAAGACTTATAACATGATTGCTAAAGTTGTTAAGCTGGCCCTGCCCACTGTCTGCCATATTAACTCTCATAGATTTCTCAAAATCAAATGGCCTGATGGTACTATAGTGGAAAAAATAAAGCTAAGAACATCTACAAAATCATTGATAATAACACAGATATCATTAGTCATGTTAATAAACTTTGGTACACTAATTTGGATGCTAATACGTGGCAGAAACACTTTGACAGACTTTGGAACTCTCCTGTTGATCCTAAGATACAATATTTCAAATGGCTTATGCTTCTTAATAGACTCCCTTTGAGAAAAGATCTTGTTGATAATGAGCTCTGTAGATTCCGTGGTCTTCCTGACACCAACAGACATATTTTGTTTGATTGCTCTTTTGCCAAAACTATTTGACGTATGTTTGGTATCAATTATCCTAGTTTTGTGAATATCTTTGAAATTATTATTGGATATATTGAAGGTTTAAAAAAGGATACTAATATTTTTTGGAATATGTTATCCTCTAACATTCTGTGGCAGGTTTGGAAATGTAGAAACGAAGAAAGGTATCAAGATGCTCCCAGGTCCCCTACTGAGTTTTCTCGAAAACTCACTTATTTTAAAATTTTCTCGCAGGTGAATGTGAACATGACGATTGATAGAAAGAAGCTCAAAAGATTCCTCCAAGCTGGTCATTCCACCATGTTCGTCTATGAGCTAAAGGATGGCTATAACTAGAGAAGCCATATTGACAACCTTGCCAACTTTGAAGATACCCTGAAGAAGCTCTCCCAGGAAGTTAACAAGAAGAAGAACGCGACTGATCACCAAATTAGCATGCCGACTCAAATTCAGGAGAAAAATAACATCATCTGGATGGAGGGCACGAGGGGTGGACTGCCTGGGTTGAGGCTCTTGATGATATTATGAATTAGTTCTTTGTCTCATGTTTATTTGATATGCAATTAAATTTTGATGCTCCTCTAACTCTGGCATGATGAGGCTTGGCCTCCCCCGGTACTAGTCATTGTTATATTTTACCTTTTGATACCCTTATAGTTAATTCAAAAAATGTAATATTTTGTAAAAATTAATAATAAAACTAGAATAAATTCATATAACATAATTTTTAATTTTAAAATATATTAATATAAAACTAATGTAATATAAAAAATGTTCATGAGAACTTAACAAAATAATTTAAAATAAAAAATCCTAAAAAAACTCTTATATAAGCTATTCATGTCAAAAAATATTTTTCATAATTTATAAAATTAAATTTTTTACATATAGACTATAGAAAATATTTTATTTTTAACAAAATAAAAATACACTAAATTATAATTGGTTGAAAGAATTAGTTTTAATCACTAGTTAAATGAAGAAATAAAATGATGCAATAGTACTTGCTTAGCCTACCAGCAAGTACTAATAAGAATCTAATAATAAATATTTAGAAGCCACCCACTCGACAAAATACTTTTAAAATGTTGAACTATAATTGCTAGCCAAAACAAGTGCCACGTAGTGGCTAATACTTGCCTTTTAATTAAAATAATCAAGTGTAATTATAATGTGAAATATAAATTATAATAAATTATTAAACATGTAGAACTATTAAATTAATATATACTATAATCATTATTTTTAATAAAAAATTGATACTTAACATATATTCAAAAAAATTTAATAAAAATATTATATTTCACATAGTTAAAAAATTTAATATTTGAATTTGCAGTATTAATTTTATAATAATTTTTTAAATCAATTTTACAAAAACAAAACTATGATTTTAAAATTAAATATTAATTAAATATATTTTAATTTATAATAAAAATCAATATATATTATAATATCATAAAGTTTTATTTAAATAGTATAAACTACAAATAAATTTATAAAATATAATTTTTAATTTTAAACTACAAATAAATTTATGAAATATAATTTAAAAAAAAATTCATGTCTCCTAACTATGTTTTTATCATGTATTTGTTATTATTTACGCATAGGCAATTTATTTTCTGAAAAATCCGTGCAATAAGACTCAAACGAAATGGACCAATCATATGTTCAAAAAATAATTCTAAAAATTTATAAAGTTAAAAATATTGCATTTGTACTATGAAAAACATAAAAATTATAATGAAATATAAAATATGTTAAATTGTTATTGGTTCATGCAATTAGTTTTAATCACTTGTTATCTTTAAAAATTCAAAAAGTGATGCAATAATACTTGCTTAGCCTATCAGCAAGTACTAATACTTGCTTAGCCTATGGACAAGTACTAACAAGGTTGCATAGCAACGAAGTTCCTGTCAAAATTTTGGTAGAATTGCTTAAAATTCAAAAAGTGATGCAATAATACTTGCGTAGCCTATCAGCAAGTACTAATACTTGCTTAGCCTATGGACAAGTACTAACAAGGTTGCATAGCAACGAAGTTCCTGTCAAAATTTTGGTAGAAAATTTAGAAGTTATATATGCAAAGGTTGAAAAAAATAGAAATATGTAATGTCTAAACATGTTAAGGTAGATAATGCTAAGAGAAAATATAGTTGAAGTTTAAATAACATATTTCTTTTTCCAAAAAGTGTGGATATGTGAGGGTGATAATAATAAAAACTAATTATTTTATTTTATTAAAAAATTAAAAGTTCTTATTTTATTATTTTATAATTTATAATTTTAATATTATATTAATCTTTCATATCATAAAATGTTTATATTTTATATAAAAAAATATAATATAAATATATCAAATGTAATATATCATAATTACTTTAATACAATATATGAAAAAAATTAATTGTTAAATTAAAATCATGATTTTACTATTAAATAAAATAGAGTACAAAATAGTATACCGAAATTTAAAGATATAATTTTATATTTGTTATACACTATGCTTTATACTTTCAACCAATATGCTTTATAATTATAATTTCAATTATATATATATATATATATATATATATATATATATATATATATATATATATATATATATATATATATATATATATATATATATATATATATATATATAAAATTACTAAAATAATATTAGTGTATATATATTATTTCAACCAATTATTAATATACACTAAAATTTTGAAATTAATATTTTAATAATAAGCATTAAAATATAAAATATTAGTTTTTGTTGATTAATTATTAAAATATACATAAAATATAAAATAAGAAATAAATAAAATAATAATAAATATGTGAAGTTTTCATAAAAAAATTCCATACTTAAATAAAAGACATTAATAATTAATAATTTTATAATTTTAATATTATATTAATCTTTCATATCATAAAATATTTATATTTTATAAAAAAAATATAATATAAATATATCTAATGTAATATGTCATAATTACTATAATACAATATATGAAAAAAAATTAATTGTTAAATTAAAATCATGATTTTACTATTAAATAAAGTAGAGTACAAAATAGTGTACCAAAATTCAAAGATATAATTTTATATTTGATATATACTGTGCTTTCATGCTTTCATTGTTTACAACATTGTTATTAGATTTTATTAAATATTTTGATGAAATTTGATTGGTTGAAATTGCATATTTTAATAGGAACTAATAATATTATTCTGACTACAATCGTCCATATTGAACTTTGAAATTATACAAATATTTCCGAGAAATCCGCCCTTATCGCTCAATTCATCTTAGCCAATGAGATCACAGAAAATTAATTTTCTACATTTATTTTGTTAAACAAATTTCATCTTACTTTAAATAAAATAAATATTTTTTCAATATCACAAAAATACTGATATGTCATTTGTTAAAAACTTAGCTAAATAATTCGATGCCTATAGTTCTAGGCCTTCGGCAGGAACTAATAATAGATGCATACCTATACTTTTAGTTTATTGTTTACATATTTTCCACCAATAAACCTCTCTCAAGCTTCTAGTAGGTGCATAAGGATCTGCCCTAAATATGCCCTAGATAACCGGTACCTTCTAATTTGCTGTTTAGATGTTTCCCACAAATAGACTCCTCTCCACTAGTTGACTAAATATATATCTTCAACACCTTTACAATTGAAGTTTGAAATTAATTTTAATCGCAAAACAATTCCGTGAAAACCCTAGAAACACTCGTAGAAGCCATATAAAAACCATTGGCGTTATAACATCGAGTTATTTTGGAGAAGTAGAGGAGAGCGGTAACGAGTAGCTGTTTGTCTCTCGATACAGGCAGGAGCAATGGTATTCTCATAATCGCTTGTTCTGATTGTCTTTTGCTCTTCTGTTCTTGGCCTTTTATATAGTTTCCGATATTTAGGGTTTTAATAATTGATGGCTGTAAATAGCGTTTGCATTCTGGTTTCCTTGTTTTTCATATATTCCTTTCAAGGGTACGGTTGACCCGAGCAGAACAAAATATGAGAAATTACGTAAGGTCTCAGTCGAGCAATTCGCATGCTGAATGCTTCGGCGGTCGGTTTTTTAATATTGACTCTGTTAATCGTTGTGGTCTCGGGATATCTCAATGTTTGCTTGCATAATTAAGTAAACCTTCTGCTGCTTTAGTTTTGAAATGTATTTTAATGGAAGTATTTAATGGCTGGCGTCGCGCAATGTTTTCTATAGGATTATCAGATCTATCGCTGTTGTGGAGTCTTGAATGATTTTACTCGCAGATTTTACAGAAACGTGGTGTTTGGATTTTTAATACGGCGATAAGTTATTGTAATGCTGCAAAAATGTACAGTTTCATCTAAGGTTATAATAGGGGTGGATTGTTTTTATCACGATTTATTGGGGAATTAGTGTAATGCTGCAGGTATTTGGAAAGAGTCACCTTTCCGCAAGCTGTAATAAATAAATAACGAAATCCAAGCTGCTGCAGCAATACTGCTTATCCTGTAAAGGAATAAGTAAATGACGAAATCCAAGCTACTGCAGCGATACTGCTTGCCCTGCAATGCTTTCAAATATAACTATGTTCTATAAATTTAAGGCGTCGATAGTGTTTATTATAAAGAATGTTTCCGCAAGTTTATGATCACACTTCCTGGTCAATTATGGGATGAAAACGCTATTATAAAATTCTAAATTTAATCTCTCTATCTCATGCATTCAATCAGCCCCTTGTTAATGTATAACACTGCACATTCGAAAGTGCCTAGCATTCGTGTTAACTTCTAACTGGTTTTTGGTAATTTAACGGCGTTTGGGGCCTACTGCAGCAATACTGCTTGCCCTGTAAAGATTCTAAATAAAACTGTAAATAAATCTAAGGCTAACACAATGTTTATTAATTCTAAAGGATATTTCTGCAATTTACTGATCACACCTTTGGTCAATCATGGTATGAGAATGTTATTATAAAATTCAAAATTTAGGCTTCCTAGCTCATTCCTTCAATCAGCCCCTCGTTAATGTCTCACATTGTAAATTAGAAGGTGCTCAGTAGTCACGTTAGCTCCTAGCTGTTTTTTTGTAAATTAACAGCGTGTAAGTGCCAGACTAAGATCTCTATGAACTGAAGTGCGACTTATAAACTATTAGCAATTTGTAATACACAAAAGTGGTATTCTAATTGTTGATTACACTGGCAATCTAAAATTTCTGCAAGCAACCAGTTGGAGGCCATGGCCTTGTTTTGGGGTCTCAAAATTGCTCTATCAGCTGGAATTAATTCTATGGAAATTGAGGGTGATTCAAGGCTGATAATTGAAGCGATCAAAGGAACTATGAATGCTGGTTAGGTGGAGGGGACATTAGAGGATATTAGTTATCTTTTGATGGGGTATGAAGCTTTTACTATTGTTACCAAATTTTCGCCTACATGCTCAATCAGGTAAAGCTATTGCATTTCAGATCAAAAGAGGTACTTTTTGGTTTTTATTTTACATGTGCTTTTAATATCAAATGTAATAACTTTGAAATTACTTCACGAACATAATTATTACATTTAATGAAGAAAACATCATAACATAGAAATAACATTTTACAAATCTTTTTTGAAAATGTAATTTTCATTCATCAAAGTTTTGTATTTATGCTCTACAGAAGCCATGAAACTAGCTAGGAGGAATTCAATGCATTTTGAATTCAAACAATATAATTACATATGTAAAGCAAAGAAGATAAGGTGAAAGGGGCTAGTCATTGTCTGAATGACTGGTTGAAGTTGGCAAGTCCGGTGTGTTGTGTCCTTGTTGTCCCGCATCCCACGTCCTTGCTGCCTTGAGTCCTAAAAAATTGCAAAGAAAGAGATGTTAGATCCAAAGGACCTAAGCAATTACAAGTCCTATCTCACATCTATCTGCCCACATATATATACATGATTCAAATTCAAAAGACATTTGATTATTCCTAACATGTTTGTTTCTTGTGCACCACAAGTGTTTGTCAATGACATGTGGATGTAAATGTGGCTCCCACAAGGGTTTGAGCCTAACATGCCATTAAGAGACAAGTGCAGATAAAAGCTCGAAAAGAAAAAGAAAATAAACATTAAAGAGACATATGATTAATATATGAAACCTTTTGTTGTAATTAGATCAAGTGAACCGTGTCAATATGCAATGAGTAGAAATTGTTTAAGGGACAGATTTATTTCGATTTGAAACGATTTGAAACCTTACAGTTCATAATGGTCAAATGAATTATTTAGCCCTTCATTCATGAAGGATGACCTACATGAATATCAATATTAAGTATGTTTTTGAGAATGCCTCTGACTGAAATATATTGCCCAAATCAAGGAATACAACAAGGAAGCATTTATTCTAGGTACTACGTGTAAGGCAGCCATAGAAGATCAGGTGTGATCAGCATTAGAGGCTATCATCATTCACATTTGTGGTATGGGGTCTGCCGTAGTAGTGCTTTAAATAGCAAATTGAATAGAGCAACAATAATCAAATCAGGTAACTTCCATGATTCACTTAGTGGAAATGCACGTGACAGAGGTTACATCAAGCAAGAAAGCAGATAACATGCAGCATATATTCAGAATCAGAGATGTCTTATCATGAAAAGGCAGCCAATACAGTGATGCAAGTTTGGTTTCAATCATATGCATACCTGAAAGAGGAGTGTAGATCTGATATCATAAGAACATGCCATTGTGAGCAGCAGCCAAGACCAGCAGCAGCAACAAATCACAATCAAGATAATGAAGGGTGATAGTCATGGGCCCTTTTCTTGTTGAGACAACTACCCATTTGCATAGAGTTTTAGGTGATTCAAAAGTCTTGCAAGCACACTTTGAAGGATAACTGCTGTCAGAACATACATGGACAGCCATTTCATGAACCATGTAAAGAACATGTTTTTTTTTTGCTGCGAAAGAAAAGTAAAAGGGTGCAAAGATCATCTATAGAATAGTGAAAGTGAGCTCTAGGCTGAATGAAAATGGTGATGTCAAATCATGGATATCAATAACTTAGAATTTCCATGTTAGAAAATTTGATAAAAGACCAAGCAAATCGTACAACAAGAAGAAAATGTTGGGGGTTTTATCTTAGAATCACATCATAGAAATCATCTATCATCAAGCTGAAATATAGATAGTGCAAGACACATAGAGAGCCACGTTTTTTTCGCTATCATTTGCAAAGCCCTTAATTGAAGCCTCAACGTATGAATATGCATGCAAAATGAGGTTGAAACCCTCTTTCTTAGAAGTGGAACACAAGCCTAGAGAGATCTTCACAAGAAAGCTGCCATTTTTTAACAAAATCAGAAAATCCCTACAAGAGATGTATTTGAATGCAAAGAGCACTTCTATATCATAGAAAACCTACAGATTGTTCATTGATAATAACCAAATCATCATGTGCAAGCTGTTAGTTTTATGTCATTTGATGACAAGTATGTGCAATTCTAAACTGGTTAATTTCAAAGACAGTCAGCGTATCCTTCAGCATGTGTCCTGGAGAATGGTTGTTCAAAATACACATGTGAGTTGAGTTTAGATAAAAACAAAATTCAGGTGCTGAAATACAGGTGTCGAGATTTTGTCTTTTATGTGAACAGGACAAACAAAATTCAGAAGTTCATGAAAACATCAAAATTAAATTTGTTAATACATATGAAGACAGCATACAGTATTTGAAAAAGGTGCCACGTTTTATGAGGCATATGGGGAGTTGCATGAATAATTTTTTTTAATAAAACTGTTACACAAACTCTGCTGCTAATTTTCTACAGGTGGATATGGTGCTTTTGGAGTTTTGTGCGTATCGAACCTTTCCGAGTCGTGTTTAAAACGTTTTTCTTGAAAACGTGAGCAATCTTTAAAAATATGCTGGCGCGGTTACTAAAAAGTCTGTCGAGGATTTGGAATGATATGTTCTTTTTCTGGTTCGGTGTTGTATTGTAAAAAGAGGGATAGACGTTTTTTTTGTGTTTGGGAGTTAGAAAAATAGATTCGAAAAGAGTCTGAAAATAGTGGGAGTGATAAAACTTCTGGGCAGTCTTTCAAGAACGTGAAGTTGAAACGTTTTTTTGCATTTCATTTAGCGTAAAAACATATGAAGTGATAATATACAAGTCTGGAATGTGTGCGATTCAAAAAATTGTCTGTGCGGGTATCCCAAATCTTTTTGAAGAAAGTGATATGAAACGCTTAATGGCTGGTTCTGCAGAGAAGTGAAAAAGCATAGACTGTTTTGCGAGTTGAAATATAAATATTTGAAGGAGTCCAAACTGGAGACAGGTTTAAAAAGGAGGTGATTCGATGCTAGAACTGGGCGTCGACGGCAGTTAGGAAAGTGTATAAACAAAACGGAAGTGGAGATATTGCGGAAGTGGAGGTGTTACGGTTTTGTGAAGATATTCTGCCTGCGACAAAGTGTATGAACAGAAACGGAAGTGGTTTTAGGAGGAAATATATCTAGCAGCAATTCTTTTAAAACAAAAGATTATATAAAAGAAAAAAATATTGAAAAGAACAGGGGTGCTGCAGAACTGCTTCATATCTCACACTACCGTCTGGCAATGAAAAAGGTTTTGCTATGTTTCATTCTGTTTTTAATGATTTCTGAACCGTGTGTGCAAAAATTACTGGAGAGTAAGAATTCTTTTTAAAATAAAATTAACAGAGACTGCATTCGAGTTCATTCTCATATGGGTGGTATAGTTTGTTTTAAAACGTTTCAAAATTGCTGTTATCGAAAGGAATGTGTTGAAACAGTAAATTTTAAGAATTCTTTTTAAAATAAAATTAACAGAGACTGCATTCGAGTTCATTCTCATACGGGTGGTATAGTTTGTTTTAAAACGTTTCAAAATTGCCGTTATCGAAAGGAATGTGTTGAAACAGTAAATTTTGAATGTCTGTTCTTTTTCAAAAAGGGGAATATATGAAGCTATGCAGTGTGTAGTATGAAATCAGAAGCTTGAATGAGAATTGCATCTGATGATATGCATTCAGAAACAGGGAGTGGTTTCAGTTAGATGTCGGAGAAGGTTCAGATTTAAATGTCTGGTATGGTAACAGAGAAATCCTTTTTGCAAACCAAACCATAACAGAGAAGTCCCTCTTATTCATGTCTAATTCAGTTTGGTATGAGTTTTGACAGAGATTTAAAAGGGGAATAGTCACTGTGGTTAAGAATTGTATGTAGTGACTTCTGGTTCTATATATATACTGACTTCACAAGGTGGAAGAGTAAGGTCTGTTCGTAAGGTTTATAATTCCGAGAGCTTTATTTGTGGGGGAGCAGTCTGAAGAGTAATTTATGTCTCTTTCATATAATTGCATTACAGTTCTGTTTTGAGTTCTTGCATTTCAGTAAGAACATTGATTCTCTCATGTTGTTGTAAACTCTGATATTTTCATTGTAAAAAAGTTGTAGCCTTGTAAACTGGTTGGAGCCAGTTCTGGTTGGTATAAGGAGAGTTGGAGCTCTCAGATTGTAACAGGATTGTTGCCCTTTGGATAGTGATGCCGTGGTTTTTCCCGCTTTGGGTTTCCACGAGATAATTCGCGTGTGTTGTCTCCTTAGTTTTATGTTCTTTGTTTCAATTTTCTGCATTAAAATTTTAAGAATATACTGATTCACCCCCTCCCCCTCTCAGTATATTTCGGTTTTCAATTGGTATCAGAGTAGGTTGCTCTCTACTTGTGCTTAAAAGCTTGAGAGCTTGGTCCTTGTGTTCAAGATGAGTGCTCCTGAAGGTCTAGCAACAAACAGAGCTCCTCTTTTTGATGGAAATAATTTTGCTTTCTGGAGTGTTAGAATGAAGACTTATATTATGTCACTTGGATGCGATGTGTATCTCAGTCTTGAGAATGGCTATAAAATCCCTGCTAATCCTCCAAAAGATGCTGATGAGATGAAAGATTTTGAAAACAATGCTAAGGCCATGAATGCTATCTTATGTGGTCTAATTGAAGCCGAGTTTGTAAAGGTCATGCATTGCGAATCAGCTAAAGAAATCTAGGATAAATTACACAATGCAAAGCCAAAGTTCAAACACACAGGGCAGTTTTTGAGGGTATTCGAATGAAGGATAGCGAAAACATAGCTACATATTTTCTACAGGTTGATGAAGTTGTGAATGCCTTGAGAGGTTTAGGTGAGGATGTTGAAGAGAAGACGGTTGTGCAAAAGATTCTTAGATCTCTTCTTATGAGACTAGATGCTAAAGTCTCTGCTGTAGAAGAAATGTCTGATTTAGATAATCTTACTGTTGATAAACTTCATGGCATTTTGACTGCTTATGAAATGAGGACTATGGTTGAAGGGTCATCTAAATCTGAATCAGCATTCAAGGCTTCAAAGAAATGCAAGGATAAAGAGACAAGTCTTAGTGAAGGCTCAGATGAGGACTCTAATGAGGAACTTGCCTATCTCATTAGAAAGCTGAAAAAAGGTTTTAACAAAAACAGAGGTAGGACTGGTCTGAAATGTTTTAACTGCGGTAAGGCTGGTCACTTTGCTTCTAAGTGTCTGTTTGATAAAGATGAAGACAACGATGATGAAAAGGATGTAAAGTACAGAAAGTCTAAAAGGTTTACTAAGAAAAATTGGAATTCCAGTAAAGGTAAGAAAGTGCTGCTCTCAAAAAATGACAGCGATGACTCTTCAAATAGTGAGAGTGATTCTAGAGTAAGTGAAGTTATGTTTATGGCTATAGATGATGCTGTTATTGAAGATGTTAGTTCTGATGACATTGGTGATGCTGAAGATGGTGATGTTGACCTTGAGCTTGAATTGATTTCAGCTCTTTCTGAAATTAAAAAATTGAAAAAGAAAAATCAAAATTTGGTTGATCTTCTTCAAGTAGAAAGTGTTGAGAAATTGAAGTTGGCTACATCTCTCAAAGAAGCTGAAAATCAGCTTATTGATATTAAAATTCAGATTGAAGAGGCTAAGAAGATATGTGAAGATTTAGAAAACCAGATTCATATGAAAGAGGAAAATATTACAAAATTAGAAGCTGAAATTGTCTCACTTAGAAATATTGGTAAAACATCCATGCTATCAAGTGAAGAATTGTCCTTCAACAAAGGTAAGGTCACGTTGGATGAAGTTCTTGGCTCACAAAGACCTACCAAGGATAGAAGAGGAGTTGGTTTGCAATCTGATCCAAACTCTTCATCACCGGATAATATTCAGCTTGCTCCTGTCAAGGTAAACAAGCCCTTCTTCTATGGTTATTGCTTTGATTGTAATTATTTTGGACATAGGGCTGCTGAGTGTAGAGCTGTTCCCTATAAGAATTATTATCAGCATGGAAGAAATGGTTTTAGGAAGTACAATCTGATTTGTTACAGCTGCAATAGATTTGGACATACTTCCGAATTTTGTAATAGCTACTATGTAGATTCGTCTTGTAATAGTGAGCCTAATAGAAGAGCAAAGGTGACTAAGGTTTGGAAGAAAAAAGTTCAAGAGACTTCTCTCAAAGCTCTTGTTGTTCAAACAACCCTTCTAGCTAGCAATGAAAAAGACATTTGGTATGTTGATAGTGGCTGTTTCCGGCACATGACAGGTGACTTGAGTAAGTTTCATTCTCTTAAGAAGATGAAAAGTGGTAAAGTTAGATTTGGTGGTAGCTCTTCTGCTAAAGTTGCTGGTATAGGTACAGTCCTAATTAACAATGATGAAACTATAATAGAGAATGTTCTTTATGTTGAAGGGCTGAAACATAATTTACTAAGTGTGAGCCAGCTATGTGATCAAGGTTATGATCTCAGTTTTAACTCTAATGCTGGTCTTATTAAAAAGGGGACTGCTCTAATAGCTAAAGCTATTAGAGCTGCAAATAACCTTTACATTCTTGATGATTCTAATGTTGAGACTTGTTGTTTAAGCAAGGTTGATGATGCTTGGCTTTGGCACAAGGGCTTTGGACATGTTAATTTTGATAACCTTGTTAAAATCAGCAAGAAGGAGGCTGTTAGAGACATGCCTATATTGGAAAAACCAGTAGATAGTGTTTGCAAAAACTGTCAAGAAGGCAAACAAACAAGAGCTTCCTTCAAACCAAAAGATGAATTCAGCAATAGGCCTCTTGAGCTCATTCATACGAATCTATGTGGACCAACAAAAACAACAAGTCTACAAGGTGAGAGATATTTTATGCTCCTAATTGATGATTTTACATGTATGACCTGGGTTACTTTCTTGAAAGAAAAATCAGAAGCGTTAGATAAGTTCAAAATTTTTAAGAGTTTAGTTGAAAATGAAATGGACTTGAAGATTAAATGTTTACGCTCTGATAATGGGGGAGAGTTTACTTCAATTGAATTCATCAAATTTTGTGAGTTGCATGACATTAAGAAACAGGTTTCAGCTCCGAGGACCCCACAACAAAATGGTGTTGTGGAAAGAAAAAATAGAACAGTCCAAGAGATGACTAGATGCATGATGAATGAAAGCAAAGTAAAAGATATTTTTTGGAGAGAGGCTGTCCATACTGCTGTTTATATTCAGAATAGAACTCTACTACGATCAAAGCTCAAAAAGACCCCGTATGAACTTTGGAAAGGTAAACCAACAACGGTAAAGTATTTCAAAATTTTTGGAAGTCCTTGTTTTATTAAAAGAGATGATGAAAACTTGGGTAAATTTGAAAGTAGAGCAGATGAAGGCATTTTTCTTGGCTATTCCTCCAAGAGTAAGGCCTATAAATGCTACAATAAAAGGCTGAATAAACTTGTTGAAAGTGCTAATGTTACAGTTCATGAGATTACTAATCAGTTTGACAAGGGTGATGACAGTGTTGAAGCAAGTGAATCTCAAACCAGCAATACGGTAGCTCCTAAAGTGATTTCTAGCACTGCTGTACCTTCATCTTCTACACACATACAAGCTGGATCAGCTAGTAGAAGTGGTGAAAGTGATCAAGGTAAAGAAAAATCAGTTCATCAAGAATCAGGTCCTATTCTAGTTGATGCTGAAAATGTTCATGATAATTCTGAAAATGATTTCCAAGATGAACATGAGGTAACAAACTACAAAACTCCTTTTAAGTTTGTACAAAAGAATCATTCAATTGAGCAGGTTATAGGTGAAAGGAGGACAAGACATACTAGGAAAAATGTGAATTACTTTGAAAATGCTGATGATTTTTCACTAATTTTTATGTTTGAGCCTAAATGCTATGAGGAAGCAGCTGTAGACAAACATTGGGTGGCTGCCATGAAAGAGGAATTGGATCAAATCAAGAAGAGTAATACTTGGGAACTTGTTCCAAGACCACTAAACAAAAATGTGATTGGTACAAAGTGGGTCTTCCGGAATAAGGTGAATGAGGATGGTAAGATAATTCGAAACAAGGCAAGGTTAGTGTGTAAAGGTTATTCTCAGATTGAAGGTGTAGATTTTAGTGAAACATTTGCACAGGTTGCTAGGCTTGAAGCAATCAGAATTTCTCTTGCCTTTGCTTCTTTTAAAAGATTTAAAGTTTTTCAAATGGATGTTAAATCAACGTTTTTAAATGGTGATCTTGTTGAAGAAATTTATGTAGAACAATCGGAAGGTCTGATTTCTGAGAATGTTGATTATGTTTGCAAGTTGAAAAAGGCTTTATACGGATTGAAACAAGCTCCTAGAGCTTGGTATGACAGGCTGGATTGTTACTTGCAGCAGCAGGGATTTAAGAAAGGTTTTGTGGACAGCAACTTGTACGTCAAGGAAGAAGGTAACAGCATTCTTATTGTGGTAGTTTATGTTGATGATCTAATTTTTGGAAGTGACTGTGTCAGGATGTCTAAAACATTTGCTGCATCTATGAAGAATGAGTTTGAAATGTCCATGATGGGTGAGTTGACATATTTCCTTGGGTTGCAAATTAATCAAACTTCTAGAGGTATTTTTATCTCCCAAGCCAAATATGTTAGAGAATTACTTAAGAGATTTAAAATGGAGGATTGTAATCCGGTTAGTACACCAATGGAAACCGGTTGTTAATTGAGCAAGGAAGATGTGTCTCCTTCCGTTGATCAGTCTTTTTATAGGTCTATGGTAGGGAGTTTGCTGTTTGTGACAGCCACTAGACCAGACATTATGCAGGCTGTTGGTTATGTAGCTAGATTTCAAGCGTTTCCCAAGCAAACACATGTTGCAGCAGTGAAAAGAATTTTTAAATACCTGAAAGGTACAACTGACTATGGTTTATGGTTTCCTAAAAGTTCTGATTTTGTATTAACAACATATACAGATGCAGATTGGGGAGGTTTAGTGGATGACAAGAAGAGTACCAGTGGATGTGCATTCTTTTTAGGTGGCTGTTTGGTGTCATGGTTGAGCAAGAAATAGTCTTGCACTTCTTTATCTACAGCTGAAGCTAAATACGTTGCAGCAGTATCATGCTGAACTAAGGTAATATAGATGAAAAACACTTTGAATGATTATAAGCTTGTGATTACCGATCCTATTTCTTTCTTTTGTGACAACACAAGCGCGATTGATATCTCGAAGAATCCTGTTATGCACTCTCGAACAAAGCACATTCCGATTAAATACCACTATCTAAAGGAGCAAGTTGCAAACAATGTTGTTAAGTTGAATTATGTTTGCACTCAAGAGCAGATTGCAAATGTGTTTACAAAGCCTCTACCCCGGGATCGCTTCGAATATCTTCGAAGCAAGCTTGGTGTTCTTCCTCCCCAATGAAAGGTTTGGTCTCAGCGCCTCATTGCTATATCTTTCGGTTTTTGGTTCAGTTTTATGGTCATTGATGACAAAGGGGGAGTAGACTATCAGTGTTGGTTGCGTCATGAGTTCAGTTGGTTTCAGATGGTTCAACATTATGGGGGAGCTAGTTCAGGATTGATTCAGTTTTTGATTGGCAGAGTCTGCAGATTAGCTCATTGGTTTAGTGGTTTGCCATCAATGACATAAAGGGGGAGATTGTTAATTTTATGTCATTTGATGACAAGTATGTGCAATTCTAAACTGGTTAATTTCAAAGACAGTCAATGTATCCTTCAGCATGTGTCCTGGAGAATGGTTGTTTAAAATACACGTGAGTTGAGTTTAGATAAAAACAAAATTCAGGTGCTGAAATACAGGTGTCGAGATTTTGTCTTTTATGTGAACAGGACAAACAAAATTCAGAAGCTCACGAAAACATCAAAATTAAATTTGTTAATACATATGAAGACGGCATACAGTATTTGAAAGAGGTGCCATGTTTTATGAGGCATATGGGGAGTTGCATGAATAATTTTTTTTTATAAAACTGTTACACAAACTCTGTCGCTAATTTTCTACAGGTGGATATGGTGCTTTTGGAGATTTGTGCGTATCGAACCTTTCTGAGTCGTGTTTAAAACGTTTTTCTTGAAAACGTGAGCAATCTTTAAAAATATGCTGGTGCGGTTACTAAAAAGTTTGTCAAGGATTTGGAATGATATGTTCTTTTTCTGGTTCGGTGTTGTATTGTAAAAAGAGGGATAGACGTTTTTTTTGTGTTTGGGAGTTAGAAAAACAGATTTGAAAAGAGTTTGAAAATAGTGGGAGTGATAAAACGTCTGGGCAGTCTTTCAAGAATGTGAAGTTGAAATTTTTTTTTGCATTTCATTTAGCATAAAAACATATGAAGTGATAATATACAAGTCTGGAATGTGTGCGATTCAAAAAATTTTCTGTGCGGGTATCCCAAATCTTTTTGAAGAAAGTGATATGAAACGCTTAATGGCTGGTTCTGCAGAGAAGTGAAAAAGCATAGACTGTTTTGCGAGTTGAAATATAAATATTTGAAGGAGTCCAAACTGGAGACAGGTTTAAAAAGGAGGTGATTCGATGCTAGAACTGGGCGTCGACGGTAGTTAGGAAAGTGTATAAACAAAACGGAAGTGGAGATATTGCGGAAGTGGAGGTGTTACGGTTTTGTGAAGATATTCTGCCTGCGACAAAGTGTATGAACAGAAACGGAAGTGGTTTTAGGAGGAAATATATCTAGCAGCAATTCTTTTAAAACAAAAGATTATATAAAAGAAAAAAATATTGAAAAGAACAGGGGTGCGGCAGAACCGCTTCATATCTCACACTACCGTCTGGCAATGAAAAAGGTTTTGCTATGTTTCATTCTGTTTTTAATGATTTCTGAACCGTGTGTGCAAAAATTACTGGAGAGTAAGAATTCTTTTTAAAATAAAATTAACAGAGACTGCATTCGAGTTCATTCTCATACGGGTGGTATAGTTTGTTTTAAAATGTTTCAAAATTGCTGTTATCGAAAGGAATGTGTTGAAACAGTAAATTTTGAATGTCTGTTCTTTTTCAAAAAGGGGAATATACAAAGCTATGCAGCGTGTAATATGAAATCAGAAGTTTGAATGAGAATTGCATTTGATGATATGCATTTAGAAACAGGGAGTGGTTTTAGTTAGATGTCGGAGAAGGTGCAGATTTAAATGTCTGGTACGGTAACAAAGAAATCCTTTTTGCAAACCAAACCATAACAGAGAAGTCCCTCGTATTCATGTCTAATTCAGTTTGGTATGAGTTTTGACAGAGATTTAAAAGGGGAATAGTCATTGTGGTTAAGAATTGTATGTAGTGACTTCTGGTTCTATATATATACTGACTTCACAAGGTGGAAGAGTAAGGTCTGTTCGTAAGGTTTATAATTCCGAGAGCTTTATCTGTGGGGGAGCAGTCTGAAGAGTAATTTATGTCTCTTTCATATAATTGCATTACAGTTCTGTTTTGAGTTCTTGCATTTCAGTAAGAACATTGATTCTCTCATCTTGTTGTAAACTCTGATATTTTCATTGTAAAAAGGTTGTAGCCTTGTAAATTGGTTGGAGCCAATTTTGGTTGGTATAAGGAGAGTTGGAGCTCTCAGATTGTAACAGGGTTGTTGCCCTTTGGATAGTGATGTCGTGGTTTTTCCCTCTTTGGGTTTCCACGAGATAATTCGCGTGTTGTCTCCTTGGTTTTGTGTTCTTTGTTTCAATTTTTTGCATTAAAATTTTAAGAATATACTGATTCACCCCCTCCCCCTCTCAGTATATTTCGGTTTTCACAAGCAACAACAAGGAGTAATGGCATCACCAAAATGCACGGAAGAGAGAGTTCTTTGTTTTTATAAGAATTTATTGCAGAAAACTCTTAGAAAGTGACAACTGAGAATAACAAAATGCTCACCAAATAATGATATCTGAAGGAGGTTAGTTGAAAACGCAGGAAGATGGTGTTGTTCGAGCCATGGGAGCTTCACGTTTCTTCTCCCAAACCCTCATTTTCTTTCCATGGGGGCAACTCCAGCAGTTTGGGATGAAATGCCAAGACAGACCAAATGAAATGAAATGAAGAGTTTTAGGGTTCGATACCCTATTTCTTCCCCCACACAAGAGAGAAGGCTTTTGCTTTTTTAATTTTTTCCCATCTCCTAAGTTAACACTCTAATTTGCCTAGTGGTGTTTATGACCCATGTTGCTAAACATTAGGCAATGTTAATGCTGTTCAAGTGCCATGTATAAGATCTTTGTTGTTGACTTTTAAAATTAAAAAAAATAGCTATTTATTTAAAAAACACTTCAATTAATATTATTATAAATTATAATTGTTAATTTTAAGTATTGCTTTATATTAATATTATTAAGTGCTTTAATGGTCATTTAATAACATTATTATAACTAATATTTATTAACAAATATAACTTATTCAATAATTATTAATGTGTTTTAAAAAATAAACATTTTTATTTTTAAAGTCAAAAGAAGATATTGTTGGGGATGTGACAAAATTTGGAAGTCTTATTTATGTGGTTGTTGAGGTTAGGAGTTATTGCTTTTCAACAACTTTTATGAGCCTTTTGAGGGATAGGACTGCATTTATTAGGGGCTTTTATGATGATATTGATGAGTCATGACTTGTGCGTCTCTATTATGCCTTTTTGAAGTCCATTAAGGGGCTCAAAATTGGCTTGGAGAGTTGAATCCGACCCAAAATTTATTTCCCTCATTAATGATGCATAAACCAGGCCAATTTTATGGAGAGGTTTTGGTTTATGCAGATTTGGCAGACTTATTGACTTTTCAGTCCTTTTCCTCCTTTTAAGCATACTTTTTCTAACTCAGTTTTGTAGATGCAAAAAATATATATTGGAGACCTTTACATAGTTTTGATCTTATAATTTGTTGCAGGGTTGTGTATTAGTGTGTGATTACAAGGCTGTTAGTGAAAGTAACTTTTTTTTTCCTTTCTATTTGTCTCATGTATACCCTCTTTGTGATTAGAGTGTTTTGTGGAGGTTGCAGTCCATGTTAAAGGGTATTGTATAGTTTATTGCAGTGAAAGTTATCTTTCCTTCATAAGCATATATTTACGTAGACTTCCTTGTGGAATATTTATGCACATGCAAGATGAACTAAGTTGTTTAAGTTCACCATTATGTTTTGATGGTCAAAGAGTCGTATTTTTATGAATACTGCAAGTCTTAAGATTTTGGTGTATCGCCACATTTACTTTTTCAAGTTTTAATCTATTTTTCTTCCTAACCCTTTCCCTTTGAAGAAGTAAAGTCCAGTTTAAGGTGACACTTTGGGTTGCGGGCCTTCTCCGGAGGCTTTTTCCAATTGGGTAACCCACAAACTCGAAAAAATCCCATGTTTCTCGAAGTGACTGAGTTTTGAACTTAGTCAAGGTGAAACTTTTAGAGATAACAACTATACAACATACTTTCAGAGAAGGTAATGTGGCCGTTGATTCTTTGGCTACAATGGGCCTTACTAGTGATGGATTGCAATGTTGGGAGGGGGATCATTGTCTGCCTCCTAATGCGAAGCCCCTCCAGTTTGTTAATTCCCAATGGACATCTACAAAATTCCCTTTTGTGGCTTCTTGTGGATTTTATTAGCCTTGCTCTACCAATAAAGTGGGGTTCTTGTTTTGAAAAGTTGCTCATTTTCTTTTCAAAATTCAAACCACATGACGGGGCTTGACTTTGTGTACATGTAATGCCAACTTGTTACCTTGGTTATCTATGTTGTGTCGATGTGGCCAACTATTAACCCCAATTTTAATGGGCTTTTCCTTGATGAGAAAGGTATTAACCTCAATGTTGGGTGGCAGGATTTGGTTGGATTACAATATCTTGCTGTAATCCATATGCCTCTTATTTCCATATGATGGACTTTTCACACAAGGGAGCGACCAAGTTGGAATTGAAAGCAAAGGATAGCACAAAATGTTATGAATGCTCAGATTACCTTCATTTACTTTGGATTCATGTGCCTTTTCTCTTTGCTGGTTTCTATTTGGGTTTTCCGCATTTTTATGATCTCTCGGCTCTTGTTTACAACACCATGGGGGGATAGAGAGCATGTCGAACCTAATAAGCATGACAATTTCAAGAACAACTTTACGGTCTCGCACACCTGTATAGAGGGGGTGTGGCACAATTCACTGAGAGGCGTGTATCAATGTGTGACTTTTCTTTTGAAATTAATGAAGTTATTGTGAAAGCCATTGGTCTTTCGGGGGGGCGTAAATGGAAGAAAACCAATAAGATTTTGGACATGGAAAACCTCAATCAGTTTTTTCGGGATGGAGAAAACCCTATCAAATTGTGTGGTGGCTTCGACCGGGACCAACTTCATCATGGGATCTGGTATGGTTAAGGGTAATAAAATATTGTATCTTTGAAGGGAGATTTGGTGTGTATTACTTCTATCACATGCATTTCTTAAATCCTTTTAGAAATCACTGTGCCATCTCCTTCCCGTTTTTCCTTCTCCATTCTTTGGAGAATTTTGTTAAAGAAGTCGTAGAGGCCTAAATGGAAGAAAAAGGCCTAATTGGAAGAAAACCAGTAAAGTTTCGGACATGGAAAGCCTCAATCAATTTTTCTAGGATGGAGAAACCCTATCAAACTGTGTGCTAACTTCCATCAGGATGGAGCAAACCCTATCAAGCTGTGTGTGATGGCTTCAATTTTTATGGTCTGAGAAGCCCCTGGCTCTACCACCCCCTAGTTTGCTAGTTTAATGTAAATGGAAGAAAACCAGTAAGGTTTTGGACATGAAAAGCCTCAACCAATTTTTTCGAGATGGAGAAAACCCTATATCAAATTGTGTGGTGGCTTTGATCAGGAACAACTTCCTCCATCATGGGATTTGATATGTTTAATGGTAATGAAATATTTTATCCTTGAAGGAAGATTTGGTGTGTTTTACTTCTATCACATGCCTTTCTTGAATCATGATTCATTTTAGAAATCACGACACCATCTCCTTCTCGTTTTTTCTTCTCCATTCTTTAGAGAATTCTGTTAAAGAAGTCGTAGAGGCCAAGTATGGAATTTGGTATGTTTAATGGTAATGAAATATTTTACCCTTGAAGGGAGATTTGGTGTGTTTTACTTTAATCACATGCCTTTCTTGAATCATTTTAGAAATCACGACACCATCTCCTTCCTGTTTTTCCTTCTCCATTCTTTGGAGTATTCTGTTAAAGAAGTTGTAGAGACCAAGGGGGGGCCTAAATGGAAGAAAACCAGTAAGGTTTCAGACATGGAAAGCCTCAATCAAATTTTCTAGGATGGAGAAAACCCTATCAAACTGTGTGGTGACTTCAATTGGGATGGAGAAAATCCTATCAAACTGTATGCTGGCTTCAATTTTTACGGTCCAAGAAGCCCTTGCCTCTACCACCCCCTAGTTTGCTAGTTTAATGGACAAAAGAAAACTAGTAAGGTTTCAAACATGGAAAACCTTAATCAATTTTTATGGGATGGAGAAAACCCTATCAAACCATGTGCCCCCCTAGAGCTATTGTGGTCCAAGAAGCCCCTACCTCTACCACCCCAAGTTTGCTAGTTTAATGCACATGGAAGAAAACCAGTAAGGTTTCGGACATGGAAAGCCTCAATCAATTTTTTTGGGATGGAGTATACCCTATCAAACTATGTGGTGGCTTCGATCGGGAACAACTTCCTCCATCATGGGATCTGGTATGTTTAACGGTAATGAATTTTTTTACCCTTGAAGGGAGATTTGGCATGTATTACTTTTATCACACGCCTTTCTTGAATCATTTTAGAAATCACAACGCCATCTCCTTGTTTTTCTCTCCTAGAGCTATTATGGTCCAAGAATCCCTTGCCTCCACCACCCTCTAGTTTGCTAGTTTAATGGACATGGAAGAAAACTAGTAAGGTTTCAGACATGGAAAACCTCAATCAATTTTTTCTGGATGGAGAAAACCCTATCAAACTGTGTGGTAGCTTTGACTGGGAACAACTTCCTCCACCATGGAATCCGGTATGTTTAACAGTAATGAAATATTTTACCCTTGAAGGGAGATTTGGTGTGTATTACTTTTATCACACACTTTTCTTAAACCATTTTAGAAATCACAACGCCTTCTCCTTCTTGTTTTTCCTCTCCATTCTTTGGAGAATTTTGTTAAAGAAGTTGTAGAGGCCTAAAGCCAGGGTAGAAAGCCGACCATTCTTCATCAAGGCCTAATGTTCAGGTTCTATCATCTCCATCTCGCCCTGTGCCGCCTAGAGCTATTATGGTCCAAGAAGCTCCCGCCTCTACCACCCCCTAGTTTGCTAGTTTAATGGACACCCTTGGACCTAGCAAGAAGAAATGCATAAAGATCTTGACCCTTAAAGCCCAACATGGTTTTCCTAACACACCCTCTAACACAATGGCTGAAGATAAACTGAAGGATAAGAAAAGGAATGACTCCTCTCTTAAGTTGAAAGCCAAGGCCTACAAAAAGGCTAAATTTATTATATACAAGAGATGGATTTAGATATTGAAGCTACTGAAGAAAACAATACACTCTGTCGGTCTACTAGACTCGCTACTAAGCCTATGAAAAAGGGGAAGATCTAAAGGCGGAGTCAGTTTCTTATGAGGGTGAATAGAGTGAGTCTAATGGAAAAGATAAAAAAGAGGAAAAACCTGCTGAAAAGGAGGTCTACTTTGTAACTGCTAGTAGTTCCTCCCATGTTTCTAAGAGCCTCAAAACTGAATCCTTGGAACTTAAAAAAGAAGTGGCTATGGAGGTGAAAGTTAAGTCACCTAGTACTAGCAAGGGCAAGGCTATACTCTCAGTGGGGAAGGTGGTAATCTCGTGGACACCTGGGAAGAGATAAATATAATGAAAAAAAGAATCACAAATATGGAGAATTGGCTTTAGGATGTTTCACGCTTTGCGCTAAAGATCTTGCATAGCTCGACTACCACATTGTGCTTGCTGCAGCAGGATGCGCTTGGTGCGGAGGACCTGGAGGATGACAACTACAAGGAACTTTATAAGTTCCTTACAGAGGATTAGGAGATGAGAATGTTCACTAAGCTGTGCAAGTCGAAGGAGACTTAGCGATTGGGTCCCTCTTTCTTTTTTGCATTACCGTAAGTGGCCCCTATGGCCTTGTCGTGAGCTCTGTTGTTTTCACTAGTAATGTGATTTTTTGGTATAGTAGTTTATTTTGGTTTGGCCCTGCGCAGCCCTGTTCTAAGATTCTTATTACTATTTGGTTTAATACTGTTGATAATGGTAGTGTTAGTAGTGGATACTATGGTGATTCCTGGTATGGTTTAAACTATGTTGATGTTAGGTAGTCTGTTTTTGTTATTTGGTTAGTGTGCTGTTAATGTGCTGAAATTGTTAATCTGTTGTTTGTCGCCTGCTGGGCTGTTGTATAAGAGGTATAATACCCTAGTTTTGGTGCTTCAAATATCAAAACCAATATATATATATATATATATATATATATATATATATATATATATATATATATATATAGACACACACACACACACTAAAAACACAAATTAATTTAAGAATACCACAAAGCATAATATAATGAACATAACCACTATAAACTCTAATTTTATGTCATTCAAAACATCAAATTTAAATGATAAATATTATAAAATAAAAATATTCATCGTACAAACTTCAAGTTCAATAATAGAAAAATAATATAATGTTCAACAATCAATTTTCAGCATCATAATGATTTTCTAAATGAACGACATTGACATTTTCTTTTAACATTAGATGATGTAGGAAAATTTGAAGAACCACAAGTAGTGCCCCTGCCACTTGCAATAAATGTGTACTCACTTTTGGAATCAAGTGTTACATCTTGGAATTTGCAATCATCCAAGTCAGTTTGCTCTAGTTACAGTTGTGGAGGTCTCAGGGTAGTGCCCCCAACGGGGAGTTTGGGGAAAGTACCCCAGCAGGGTCAAAGGATAGCACCTCTCATGGAGTCTGGGGGCAACGTGTTCCTTGTCATGATACAGGGTGGGTTCAAGAGCCAGAGCCCTCACCAAATCCCAAATGAAGACATTTGAAACTACATAGCTCTTTATGGTGCACACCATTTTCATAAATTTTTAAAAGGCAATGTTAAAGGTAGAATTTCTTTTTGAAAGGAAAAAAGCCAGAAAACACTTCAGATTTGCCCTGAGTTTGCCTGGCTTCCCCTGGATCCTCACCAAGTCCTCCTGGGCCCGTCCCAGACAAACCCAACCTCTCTTTTCTGCATCTTGCCTGTATCTGCAAGTGGATTGGACTGGATCCTGGATCTGGTTTGAACTGAACTTGGATGCGGTTGGTCTGCAGGGGGATTCACTAACATAGTTGAAATGTTATTTTTAAGGGCATGATTGATGCAGGCAGAGCATTCTAGGACAAATCACACAAACCAGTTGGTTTGCTAAATGCCTTGGCAGTGAGGTTTCTTTATATTCTCTGTCAAATTGTTGTGGTGTTGGAGCATTGCATTGTCTGTTTACAGAAATTATCAAATCTTCTACTATTGTTGGATATTTGATATGGTTTTATCAAATTTTCCTCTTTTGATAGTATTAAGTGGCTTGCTCATTGTTTCACAAAAACCATTTCTTGAGATTTCAATACAGTAGAAGCTATGGAAATACTGTAATCCAGTGACACAATATGGTTAGTTTGAGCTTATTCTAAACATCATTTTTGCTTATTGATTCTAAAATGCATTTCTTGTTAAACCATGTTACAAAATATAAGTCTGTCACAGTCACTGATTAATTATTGCCAATTCAAATAAGCTGGTGTTTGGAAACTTAAGATTGTGTTAGATCTAGATTAAGATCCTTAAGAACATAAGTGTGGCTTGGAGGGGGGATGGAGGTGTTGGAAATTGTCCGCATTTTCTTCAACACAAATTTGTAGTCTGTTAATAAAGCAGCTTAGCGGCTTATCGGAGGACCTAGATTGAGTTCCTTAGCTTCCCTATGGAAATTTAATATGCTCTTTCAACGGGGATGGAGGTGTTGGAAATTGTCTGCATTTTCTACAACACAAATTTGTAGTCAGTTAATAAAGCAGCTTATAGGAGGACCTAGATTGAGTTCCATGGTTCCCTATGGAAATATAATATGCTCTTTCAAGATTTCTATCTTCTGCATAATGTGGGTAGCCCATTCTGCTCTTTTGCATTCTGTATTTTTGGTGCTTGTGGGGTAATACTGATTGAAGGTATGCAATTCCAAAAGAAGGGAGTTTTCCTCTAAGATTTGATTCATCCTTAGTTTTGAAGTTAACAGGGTTCCTACATCATAGCAAGTTCTTCAGAACAGTGAAAGAACTAGAAAATAATAATATAGTAGTATTCAGACAAGAATAAAACAGATTTCAAAGATTACATCAAACAAGAAGAGAATGTTGGGAGTAGGAAAAGTGAAGCATATTTAAGAGAAAACTGACTGTATTGTCATCCAAGGATTAATTTTCCTGGCATATATCCAATTGTAGACATACCTATGCTACCATGGTCTGGATTTTTCAATAAGTGAATTGAAATATCTCTTTGTATCGTCACTTATATCTACTCCATTTATATTTGGAGCTGTATCAACATTTTCCTGACTGCCTTCGTATATTCTGTGACCTAGCGTCATTTGGTTGTGATTGCTTAAATAGATTCAGAGATAGAGATGCAACTACACCAGTCTGGCTATTTTCTTACAGAAAACAAATGTTTAAGGTCTCTCTGTTCTTTGGTGATGTTTCCTCTCCGTTTTCCAAAGTCACCTACTATTCCCATAGATATGTTTCTAAGCCTGCTGTTTTTAGTTTGTTGACTGTCATTGTATTTCTAACATAATTTACAGATTAGTTTAGTAGAATAATCTTTTAAAATATTTTGCTGATTATACTTCTTGAAGCCTCCACAGCTCATTATAGATCAATTGGATTTCATTTAAGGTGCTGATGTTCCTATAATTTAGTAGGCCATTGTGTACTTTCAGGTACTCTAGCTTCTTGGTGCATTCAAGACTAATTAATGTCTGGCATGAATTAATGTCAATCCTTCAGGACAGGATTTTTTTTTTCTTGTTCAACTTCGTTAAGCTATGACTGTTTGACTGGTATGCTGATATTATAACAATCCAATAAAGTCACATCTTATTTCCATTTTGAATTTTCTAGCACTAGGGTATTATGGTGCTCAATTGGGTTTTAGTTTTGTAAACATCTAGAGGTTCTTTAATTGATCTTTTCAGTGGATGTCTAGTGGTTTCTTTGATTAATAAGGGGGGTGGTGGTTTTGTTTTTCATTAACTACTTGGAGATGGCTTCCAGCTAATCAATGACCGTTTGGAACTAGCAAGACTTAGCAAAGTATAAACATGTTGTAGTTATAGGACTTAATTGCAATTTTGTAAGACAGCTTCCATCTAATTAAATGACTATTTGGAACTGGCTAGACAGCTTCCATTTTATCAAAGGATTATTTGGAATTTATAATTTTTTCCCTGGAGTTGTAATAACAAATTATGAACATGTTGTAGTTATAGGACTTGGTTGCAATTTGTGGTGGATGAGATTGTATGAGATGGGATTTTCTAAAATTTCATTATTAGGAAAAAGCATTGTTTAGGAAAGCATTATTGACGGGCTTGTAAACTAGCAGTAGAATATGAGATTTAGTGTAGATCTCGTCCAAATTGACTTTTTACAGCAATTAAATGCAGATTCTATTGGGCAATAGCTGAGGTGTACATGATATTAGGATTTTACGAAGTTTATAAGATTATTACTTAGTGCCCAGACAGCATGTGTTGCTGTTGCTAATCGCTGAGTGTAAATATAGCCATATAATTTGGCAGCATTTATACTATTTGTTCTGCATTTTTTAGAATCATTTCCTTGATTTGTGCAGGCAAAACGAACAAAGAAGGTTGGCATTGTTGGCAAGTACGGTGAGTATGCATATTTATGACAACTTTATATGTCTACAACTAATTTTATGTACGGTCTTTGCCTTTGGTGCATAATGGGTACTGAGGATTTCTCTATCCACTGTTTCAGGCACCAGGTATGGTGCCAGCTTAAGAAAGCAGATCAAGAAGATGGAAGTGAGTCAGCATTCCAAATACTTCTGTGAATTCTGTGGCAAGGTGTGATTTGCTAAACCTTATAATGTTAGCTTGGCAAAGCTGTTTTCAATTATGGTTCAGAATGGTGAACCAATGCACTGTTTTTGCTTTAATTTTGTTGCTTTCCAGAAGTCGTTAAAACACAGTAAGTGCTCTACAGAGTCTGTTGGCTGGACTGAGATTAGCGTTGATTAAGAGACTTTTTCTTTAACATGAATACACTGTACAGTTTGCAGTGAAGAGGAAAGCAGTTGGGATCTGGGGATGCAAGGACTGTGGGAAAGTGAAGGCAGGTGGTGCCTACACATTAAAGTATGTTACCCACTAAGTCAGCTTTTCTTCAATATAAGAGGCTAATAGGAATGCTTCCAGATTTACATTTTTTTTCTTAGTTTTGAATTATAATTATGTAATTTTATTCCATCTACCTCAATGTCCTCTTTCTTGATTATGGTTTTGCAGCACACCTAGTGCCGTGACGGTGCGCAGCACTATAAGGAGGCTGAGGGAGCAGATAGAAGGCTGATTCTCATAAATTTTTCTAAATTTCATTTTCTTGTATTTAGGTTAGGAAGTAATCACAGACATTGATCCAAATGTCGTTTGAAGATCAGACTTTCCTAATTTGAGGAAGGAACTCGTGGCTAATATAATTTTTAAGATGTAATTTTTTCACCAAGATGGTCATACTTTTCAAGTTAATTTTATCAAAATTCACCTCCAGTCTTTGATCTGTTAAGACTATGCACTTGTTTTATTGTGTGCTTGACTGCTACCTGTTATACCTCAAAGACCTAAATGCATTGTAATTAGAAATACACGGCAGGAAAAATATTAGAGCTCTAGAAGTAAATATAATTTAAATTTGTAGTTTTACATTTTCAAAGAATTCTATGCTTAAAATGTATGCGTTAACTTCAAGTCTGCTTAAAACTGGTTTAAGCATAGCCCAAAAAAATTAATGCCCAAACATACTGTATTGACAGTATAAGTTTGCATACATTTTTTTAAGAATACAACTTGACTTTACTAATCATTCTGAAATTTGTTGGCAAATATGGAAACATACTAACATCTTGTATGCTACTATCACACTTGTACCATTCTTAATAAGATCTTGATGGGAATGCCTATTATTAGGTGGTTAGGTGTTTACTTATGGGCTTCCTAGGAAACATGGTGGTAGGGATTTTTGTCGAATGTTAATGTCATAACAAATTGTTCCGAAGTCAAATGGTCCTTGGAGTGCAGTCTTTTGCAATGATAAGATTCTGATGCAATTGAACATTGAATAGAGCGTGTGCTTTTTGGTGCTATATTTTTACAGATTAAATTGTTGCCATGAATAGTCACATGCTGTGGTCAGCCATGAGAAACGATGCTAATCAGCATTAAAAATGATGTCTATGATTACAGCAGATGGTCATGCTGTGGATGATCTGAATTTTTGTTAGGGACGCAAGACCGTTTGCCCCTAATTTAAGGGATGCAAGACCGTTTGTGCCTAATTTTAATTGTGTTTTAACTGTACACAGTGGGGTTCCATTGCTTATCTTAAGCTTGACATTAGTTATCTTATAGGAAATGTTTGAAGTGATTGATCGAAAGCAAAAATAATGAATTAGAATGTTCCAAGTTTTAGTGGTTGACAACGAGCAGTAAAGAAGAGTTCTCAACTTCAAAGTTGTAAAAATGTATTTAAAGGTAGTTTATGTGGATGTTGCAAGACATGCCCCTAGTGAATTGGCGTTTCTTGGTATTATTTCTACGTCTGTTCTTGTGCCGAGCTAATTGATTCAATGGGTTAGTTTTGTTGTACTCTTTAATGTTGTAAGCCATGCCCCTGGTCAATTGACATTTCTTGGAATTATTAGCCGATAGGCTTCTCCTTTGAGGTTGCTTACAACTGGATGTTGTCTCACATTTAACAACTGACAGTGAATGGTTTTCTGATCATGGTTTGAAGTTACTAATCTCCATATCAAAGCTGTTCTCCAATTCTTGTCTGCAAGGATCATACCCAATCCCCAAATTTCTGCTCCTCTAGACGCTATTTCTCTATTTCCACTTGCGTCTGACCAGAATTCTATATTTATTATCTTTGGAGGCTTGTGATGGAGCTAGTTTGGACCGTGCAGCATAGCTAGCATTTGCCATGTGATTGTATGAAAACTTCTTCACTTTGTAATAAAAATTTAAAGAGATTAAGCATGAAGTTTAGACTCTCATGTAACCCCTGAGAGCTAGACACCTAAGTTATAACAACAATCCATTGATATGGTTAATTAATGTTTCTTCCCTGTCACCTAATACCTATGTTACCCCAGGTTTTCGGGACGGGGGACGGGGAAACGGGTTTCGGGGACGGATTTTTTTTTCTCACGGCAGGGGACGGCAGTGGGAACAACTATATAAAAAATAGGAAAAATTTAAATATATAGGGAAATTTTAAATATTCATATGAAAACATGGATAAAACATGCTTATATAAATTATAGAACCTTAACATATAATGTTTGTGTTAAATAATTTAAGTTTAGAGTTGACATGAGAGTGGAAGAAACAAATTATCAAAATTAAAACATTAATTTTATGGGACAGCCAGGGGACAGGTTTCTGAAAGTTTCCGAGTTTTGGGGACGTCCCTGTTTCTGGGACGGGTCAATTTTTGCCGGAAACGTGTCCCCGGGTAACACTGCCTAATACATGGTGCGCCTCTACCCCTAATAAACGCGAGAGTTTTTTTGTTTCTTTTAGCTATCAGTGAATATGATGCTACAACTACCAACTACATTTGTTTGAAAGTTTCTAAAGCCTTTTTAGCAAATCTACTTTGTCTGCATGCTGGCAACAGTTTGCATGCCTTTCTATGATTTCACACCTAGGTTTTTAAAATCAAAGAGCCAATATAGTGGAGCAAATGTTGTGAAGAAACCCTAGATAAGCAACGTGAAAAGAAGAATTCACAGAGTGGTAGATCATTACTATTGTAAATAAATAATTCAAACCTGGCGAAAACAATTGAAGAGAGCAAGTAAATAAAGAGCGATTGAGGTATTGTGATTAGGAGGCCACCTTTGTAACCAGAATTTTAAGGGAACCAATGGAACGGAAGTTTTGGCAAAGGCACCGTTGCAGAAATGTGACATAGCATACTCCGGTTGCAGTGACAGTAGGTAATAAATCAGGTAATCTATCTTATTTAGAGCTTCTATTGTAGCTTGCCCCATCTTCTTTCCTCGTGCATTCATCAGTTGTTTGTATTTGTGTGTGTTTGTTCGAGATGAGTGTGGCAAGAATAAGTTCAAAAAATTCTCATTACACTTTTCTGTTTCTTTGCAGCAGGAGGTATTTGCCATTTTGTATAGCGTAGCAGACCTTTCATTCTTGTCTGGCTACAAGTCAAATCTTATTGTAAGTATATTATTTTCCTCTAGATTCTTTGTCATCCTTAGCAGTGGTTTTGATGCTGGAAGTTCTATTGTTACTCTTAAGGATGTAATATTTAATCCTCAGATCAGTTTTTGTCTACAACGAAGTGCATCTTACATTATTTTGTGAACTAGTCATTGGAAAAAGGTAATTATAATGAAAGCTAAATTTATTATAAGAAGTCACAGGTCTAAAAAATTCAACAAAAGTCCCGTACTTTGAAACTAAATGTCTAATGTGAAGAGTGTGTGAAAGCTGGGTTTATATTTAGTTATGTGTGTAGCCAATAGCTGGATATATTGCCTAGTGTTAAGGCGTGACCAAAGCCATGACTATTAGTAGGCTCAGCCTTTCTCTGTGATGAGGTTTTTTAGTGGAATAGTAAGCCTAAGCTTGAGATTGAGCTCACCTGCCTTTATATTTTATTTTTTGGTGATACCTATATTATAGAAGAAAATATGTTTGGGAAGATTGTTTGCATTTTGAACAGGCTGAAATAAATCGATAGCTGATTTATTGTATGTTAAAATATCGCCTAACGTTTGAATTAAATATAACTTATAAATAAAGAGAAGTGAGCTAGGTCTTAGTTGCACGATTAAAGATACCAACTAGAGTTTTAATATCGTCCCTAAAATGTCTATGATGTTTAGGCACCTTTAACAAGAGATGTCATGCAAGTTAAACATACCAAGTACTACTATACATAATGAGAATTGATAGAAATTTAGGTTTGAACTCACAAGCTTTTCACTTTAACCTTTTTAGATTCTATATTCGGCACAAAATTTCCCACAGATTTGATACGAAACAATGGCAATAAGAGGAGGGGTCCGCATTGACAAGTGCAACTGCAAAGAAAAAGTGTCAATTTTAAGCTTCAACTCCTTTGAGAGATTTGATGATTTATAGAACCAAAGAAATGCAGTGTCCCAAAAGATGTGTAGATGCATTTATGTGAGGGAAGGAAGATATTTCAAATATTATGCTATATTCTTGAGTTTTTTTAATGCTAACTAAGAGTAAGGATTGAGATTGTATTCATTTTATCAAAATTGTTTAAGATGTAATTCCAACATTAAGATTGGGTCACTAATCATTATTTGTTCTTTGTAAAATATCTAACGCCGTCTTATATTAATGTAGTTAAGTTTTGAAGTTTTGGCAAATTTGTCCAGCTTTGTTACCTTTTTGTCATTTGGTTCTTCTGGAGTCTTCATAAGGTATGTTTTTGAGCTTTTGAAGTGCATGTGGAGTTTTTATTATTCCAATTTTTAAAGAAAGTGATAGTTGTGTCGTGAACCTAAATCCGTATAAATAAGTTCTATAAATACAATGCATGACTATGAAACAAAGTGATATGTATGTGATTGGCTTTGTAGTTATCAAGAGAAAAGAAGTATTGAGCTTCACTATGACATTTTCATATAGAAAGCGTTAAATCCTCTCCAAATCATCATGCTCTTCATTTGTTAAACATTTGACATTAAAGTGTAGCAAGTTTAGGTTCATTTATATTTTTCAATAAAAAACTGTTTATATGAATGCCAAATAGGTGATCTTGTATTTGTATGCTCCTGTATTAAATAGGATAAGACATAGGTGATGTGATATCAACATAGGATCATATTTTACAACAAAACCAATAGGTGATGTGGTAGGATCGTGCTCCTATATTGAACAAAAAAACTATCTCGTAGAAGATAAAAGAGTTTACAAACTAAGTTACCGATGTGTAGGGGTTATGTCTAGATGCAGAGGCGGATGCGAGTGGATGTAGATGCTAATCCAGGTGCCTTGTGGATGCCACCCGGAAGCACACAACACATCACAACTCATCTAGGGGCCCAGGATGCGCTTCCAAGTGGCATCCACAGGGCACCCAGGTGCTTCCTTGGGCATTCGCGGGCCCAACGTCTATTTAGACTTTTTTTTGCCAAAAAAATACCTTAAAAGCACGTAAACACGTGCTCATTACATTTTTTAGTCTTTTTTTCCTCCTAAACCCTAAAACAGCCCTAAAAGAGGCAATTTAATCATTTTGTATCTCATTTTTTTTTGCAACTAGGCTCTCTTCTCATTTGGTCTCCATTTTGGCATTTTGAAGGGAAGTTGATTATTTTTGAAGGGGATCGTTCGTGGGGTGAGAGATAGCTTTCACAAAAGAGTTTTAAGCATCTAAGGTAAGCATTTGATCTTATTCTTAAGTCCTTTAATCCTTCAAACATCCATTCTTGCAAGTACCTGTACTAGGAGAGAAAGAGGAAGAAGTAGAAATTACCGCCCAAAAAAGAGATCCATTGGACACCACATTTAAAATGGAGGCAAGAGAGCTTGTTGATGACGCCATTGCACATTGCCTCTATGCCAATGGTCTTCCTTTCAACTTGGTAAGGTCACCATATTGGAAGGAAATGGTGCAAGCCATCAGTAGAGCACCAGTTGATTACATAAGTCTTGGGTATGAAAAAGTGTGTACCACTCTATTGCAAAAAGAGAAGACTTCTATAGAGAAAACTCTTCAACCAATTAAAACTTCTTGGAAAACTTCAGGTATAACTATTGTGTTTGATGGATGGAAAGATACAAAAAACCAGCCATTGATTAATGTGATTGCAATGTCCCCCCAAAGGGCAATGTTTTTGAGGACAATTGATTGTGAAGGGGAGATGAAGGATTCACATTTCATTTCTTGAATTCTCATTGAGGCCATAGAGATGGTGGGTGATGAGAATGTGGTCCAAGTGGTTACAAACAATGCCAAAAATTGTAGGGGTGAAGGTGCTTTGATTGATGGTCGGTATGACCATATTTTTTGGACACCATGCACTGTACACTCCCTGAACTTGGTCATGCAACAAATTGGCACTCAAATAGATTGGGTGAAACAACCATACCAAGAGGGGGAGGATATACAAATGTTTGTGATGAACCACCACATGTCACAATCCATATTTAGATCATTCTCCAAATTGGAGTTGCTGAAGGTAAATTGTAAATTTGTAATTAGTAAATTTTATTTATTTATTTAATTTGAATAAATTTGAATATTTATGTTCATGTTCAATTATCAAATTGTATATAACTTTGTCTTTGCTTAATATTTATTGACATATTATTTTTGATAAAGGTAAAAACAAGTTTTGAAGGGGTCTCGAAACCTTGTACATTAAGGTCACTAAAGATATTCAACAAAAGCCCACTAAATGAAACGGGTCAAGACCAAAGAGAGGGTTTTACAACACGCACCCACAACTTGGATGATTCAAAGCATGAAACAATCGTCATGCAACCCATTTCTAAATAGAAATCCAACACTAGGATTTTCCTGGAACACCCTTCTGATGGGAACAAAGAGTCATATCAAATGAATATGAGGCCTTCTTAAGTTTTTTTCCTTTAACAACGATCCAACTCTCTTTAACTCTAGCTGCCTCAACCTACCAAAGCGGAGTATCATTAGGCCAGCCAGAGCAATCATGGCTACCAATATAGGCAGCCACAAAACCAGTTGACCGAATAGGAGCCACGACCTCCTTACCACTAGGTGAAGACAAAAGCGCTGCCTCCCCTGCCAAACCAGAAAAAGAAACAACCGGAGAGATAGGAGGACAATCTCCATCATCAAGTGAGACTTGCAATTTCCTCGCCGACGACAAACCTCCAACAGAAGACGAAACCCTAGCCAAAGCAATCGACGATGGCCCAATAGATACCGACGATCCAACAATCGACAAAAATCCAACAACCTTTGAAGCTTGCAACTTCCCAGAAAAACCTCCAATATGAGACAAAACCTAGCCGAAGCAACCATCTACGCACCAACAACCAACGATGCACCAGCAACCGACAAGACCTTAGTATCACCAGCAACCTGCGATGCCAACATATTCCCAGAAAAACCTCAAGCGGGAGACAAAACCCTAGCCGAAGAACCAACTACTGGTAGACTCCCAAGAGTCGAATCCTTTGGCTCCTGACCAACAAAAGAGGGAGGGGGGACTTGCGCTGCCACTTGGGAGAAGCTTTTCTATGAAACAGGTTTCTTCTCCACCAAATATTGATGAGCTAAGGCACCCTTCCACCGTGACACAACATATTTATTTTTACCCAATCCACACTGAGTAGCCATATGCCCAGTATAAAAGCATCTACGACATCTGAAGGGAATCCCTTCATAATCTAGGGTTTGCGTCCAGCTTCCTTTGGAGGAGTTGATCACTATCTTCGCAGGAAGACCCTTAGAAGGATCAATATCAACAAGAATGCGAGCATAAGTAGAGTGGAACATATCAGAAGAGGAACTATCTACCAGCAAAAATTCCCCAAGAACATTACCAATCTCCTCATAAAGAGAATCGATCCAAAGATGCAGGGGTAAGGAAGACGAACCCAGATGGGGAACCGAGTGAAAGAATCTGAGATGGGGTTAAAATCGATATGCCAAGGTTTAACCATGAGCATAAAACAATCCTCCCAGCTGAAGAAATGATCGCACAACATCTTATTCCTATCCGAGGAATATTCAAACTTCGCAATAAAATACCCCTTAGCCAAGGGAAAGATATGCATTGTATCCTCAAGGACAGGCTCCCAGTGATGAGAGATCCAATCATGGAGCTTCGACAAACTGGGCCAAAAACCCCTAAACCTGCAAATCAAGGAAGGGAAGAAAAAATAGAGATGTTGTGAGCTAAATCCTCAACATCTTGATCCACCACAATAGATAAAGGAGAAGAGATAGGGATAGGCCCACAATCTACCCCCAGATTCAACAGCGCAACATCCCTAGAAGCAGCGAAGGGCTCAACAAAGACCACCCAAGGGCCCTTCACCCCACCCTCACGCACATGAGAAACAATAGGCAAAACCTTAGATACTCCTGCATCCAATGAGATGTACAATTTCCCCACCGACGATAAACCTCCATTAGAAGACAAAACCCTAGCCAAAGCAAACAACGACGCCCCAGCAGGCGATGATGCTCTAGCAACTGACAAAACCCTAGAATCTCTAGCAACCTTCAAGGCCTGCAACTTCCTAGGAAAACCTCCAACAGGAGACAAAACCCTAGAATCTCTAGCAACCTTCAAGGCCTGCAACTTCCCAGGAAAACCTCCAACAGGAGACAAAACCCTAGCCGAATCAACCAGCGATGCACCAACATCCAGCGACGCACCAGCAACCGACAGTCTCCCAGCGGACAACTCCATTAGCATGCTAGATGATTATCTGATATGAGAAAGGATTTCTTATTTAGATTTATTGACATATTATTTTTGATTATGGAAAACAGGTTTTGAAGGGACCCGAAACCCTTTACAGGAATAATCAAAAGATAGACCACGACATCCCACAAGATGGAATGGGACAAAACCAAAACAAGGGTTTTAACAATAGGCAGCCACGACTGAGAACAAACAAAACTCGAGCAGAGCTTTGAGCATAACCCAACTAAAAGAAAGCCCAAAAATTTAGGATTTTGCTTTGGCACCCTTCTGATGGGACCGAAGGGTCATATCAAAAGATAACGAAGAATGCTTGGACTATTTACCTTTAACCTTGGACCAACCATCTTTAACCAAAGTAGCAACATTCTGCCATTCCAATGAGTCCAAGATATCAGAAGCAGACCCCCTAGAGGGGGCAACACCCATAATTAAGGCAACACTCTGAGAATGAGAGCCAGAGAGGGACAATCCCAACAGAAGAACCAACAGGAGTAGACCCAACAATGAACCTTGCAAGAGAGCTAGCAAGAGACCTGGTGTCAACAGAAGGGGGGGCCTCCCCAGAAGTCACAAAAGGAATCTGCACACATGTTGACGAAGGAGGAACACCAGCATCCACAACAACACCAACAACAGGAATGGAACTAGGAAGAGGAGAAGGCACAAGAACCTGCCCAACCACCTGCGAAAAGCTCCGGGGTGAGGACTTGTCCACCATATAGTGCTGAGAAGAGACACCTTGAGAAGAAACACCCTGCCACCATGAGGCAATCTTATTAAATTTTTGAAGATCACAAAGACCTGAAACGTGACCAGTCTTGAAGCATCTTCGACATTTGAAGGGGAGGCCTTCATAATCCAAATGTTGGATCCAACTTCTACCATTAGGGGTAGAGAGTTTGATCATTGCATGCAGACCATTAGAAATATCCAAATCCACTAGAACGTGGGCATAAGTGGAGTGAAGCAAGTCAAACGATTTCTCATCCACCAAAATGATATATTGTTAACTTACTGACATATAAGCAAGTGAGATATTGTTAACTTACTTAGGTTGTTGAGATCCGTTTTGCATCTCATACTATTGTTATGAGAAGACTTGTCAAGGTGCAAGCCACATTGAGCCAAATGGTTATTTCTAACCAATGGAGTATATGGAAGGCTTCAAATTTAGAAAGAGCCCAAAAGGTGAAGGCTTTGGTCTTGGATGACAGTTGGTGGGCTTGTGTTCTGTTATATTGGATTTCACTGAGCTATCATGACTATGCTCTGCTTTGCCGATATAGATACACCTTGCTTGGGAGATGTGTATGATGGCATGGACACCATGGTTGAAAAGGTAAAATTTTCCATACAAAAACATGAAAATGATCCTACAAAATGTCAAGACTTATGCAATAAGGTGGAAGCAATCATTCATCATCGTTGCACCATATGCCGATGAAGAAGTTGCTCATGGGTGCTAAAAAGCTTTTGCAAGACTCTTCCAAGATGATGAAATGCAAGAAAAAGTGAGGCTAGAATTTGGCTTCGGGATCAAAACTTACTCCATATGCAATAAAGGACCAAAATAAAATGGGAGCTATCACATAATGGTACATGTATAGTCAACCATATAAGCATCTACAACCTCTTGCAATCAAGATCCTCTCACAAGTAAGTTTTTTTTTGGTTTTTGTTTACCACTTGTATTCTACAATTTAAGTTTTTTTTTGGTTTTTGTTTACCACTTGTATTCTACAATTTAGTTTTTAACATTCTTTAATTTGCTTTTCATTTGTATGTTTAATTTTGTGAACACTTTTCAGTTGGCAAGTTCTTCTGTTGAGCGAAATTGGAGTACAAACTCCTATATCCATTCAGTGAAGCGCAATTGGTTGGGCTCAAAGAAGGCTGAGGACTTGGGTTTACATTCATACCAACTTGCATCTTTTGTCACGTAAGGAGGATCAATACAAGGAAGGGTCAGCCAAGCTTTGGGATGTAACCCCTGAGTGTGCAAACTTGGATGCAACACTTCATGATCTTACTACAATCATAGATGATGGTGATGATACCGTGACACATGGTGCATCTAGCACAAGTGGAACCATTCTTGGTTCAAATCATCTTCAACTTGCAGCAGTTGGAGATGATGAGAATGTGGATTTTCTTGAGTATCCTTATGATTCTGAATTTGATTAGTGAATCTTGAGTCTTGACTCTTGATTGATGAACATTGAATCATGAACTAAGTTTTGATTTTGTAGTTCAAATTGCATTGGAATCTTGAACATGAGTAATTAGTTATTGAACTTCTTTCAATTTGAATACTTGTGTCTATGAATTTTTAAGTTGAAGTTGTTGAACTATTAAATATGAAATATCTTGAATCTTGATCAATGGTGAAGTATCATTATTCTGATTCATACTATTAATTGATTTATTTTTGTATATTTCTTGCACTTCTTTGCATATATATATATATATATCCCCTAATTTTTTTTCATGCATCCACGTCCAAATCCGCACCCGAATTAGTAACTTAGTTTAAAGAGCAAACTTCTTTTCTCATTGAAAGTCAGTTGATGGGTGATGCATGAGCATCTCGGGGTATGATGTAACACAGACCTTGCTCAACTTTATCCTAGATTCTCCTAGGATCAAACAAGGCTAACCTCCTAGCCTTTAGGGCACTATCCTAGTCCCCTCCCAAAGAGTTACACACTCTCTCCTTCCTATTCAGCCTGTGACATCAAGGTTTGATACTAATTCACTTCCTCGTGAACTTCCTTTACTTCCTTCTAACTCTATCATCCCTAAAGAAATAGGAATGAAGTCTTCTTTCATCCTCAATTCAAGAGGAGGATTGTTCCATACCCAAAATGGTTCCAAACCACACTTAGCCCCTTTTTCTTCATAATAAGTCCTATCACTAATAGGCTTTAATTGCCGACTGGCTTAAAAAGGCTACAAGGATAAATAGGCCTAATTGGCTTATTTCCCTTAATAACTTCCAATTTCTTCAAACAAGGTACCAAACTAATCATGTATTTGAGTACCCTTTTGGAAGGGCTTTAAGATTTTCCAGGTCTCCCTTCTCCACTATGTCCATACAGGATCTCCTAGAAAGAGGGCTATTTTTGAGGGTTTTCAAGCTCATTGTTTGAACTAGTGAGGGTTTGGTGATCCTCCTTGTCTCAACCTTCCTCTGAAGCTCCTCAGCATTGGAGATGCTTGGAAATACATCTGACCTCCTCTCCACAGCATTTGATTGAAGCTATGAGTGCTTTCAATCACTCCATTTTGCTTTGCAATGCACTGTGATCCCTAACCAAACTCTGGTGGCTTGCCTAGGGCATCACCTCAAAATTGCTTCTTGAGCTTTTCAGGGCCCCTCCTTCCAACATCCTATGTTACAAGGAGTTTAGTCACAGATCCCAAGGACCCATACAGATTAGACGGTGGGAGAGTGATCTAGCACTCCATTATTCAACACACTGTCTGGACCAACCCGAGACAGGCCAGAGAAAGAAACAAATAAAAACTAATGCTAAAGCTGAAAGAAATGATAAATCAACTATCCTAAGAATCAAAATACATCTTAAACAATCACATGCAACAACTACAGTCGGTCGTAACTGGAATTAACTCTTGGGACTTAGAGGATGGCTCCCGTTCAAAACGTCGCTGTTCTCGCCCATGCCTGTGCAGGGACCCTTGGCTGTCATGCTGCTGCAGGGTCTCCGACGGGTGTTGGGCTTTCCCCTTCTACGAATGCTGGCCATCATGCTTCTGTAGGTTCGCTTCTGGCGGCTGTTGGGCCTTCCCCTTCTAGTGCTACTTCTGGGCAGTTTGTTGCTGCGGTTGGGGTTGTTGCTCACGGACGGTCCCAGACTTTGCCAGGTTCTGGTGCTAGTGCCTCTGGTTCTTATGCTGACGTTGTCGCTTTTGAGGCTGGCCTCTATGGGACTGTTTCTCACTCTTCAGGGATTAAGAGGACCCAGGTGGCTTCCCCTGTGACTGTGAGTAATCCTATTTGGGTGCAGTTAGAGTCTGACGTAGCAGAAATTTTTTGAAGCTATAGATGATTTCTCTTTGGATGCTGCTATTTTTAGATTTAGGGGCTTTTGGCCTTCTCTTTCTGCTCTTCATGCTTGTATTTCCAACCATTGGGAGTCAATTTTAACCAATGATATTCAGATTTACCTAGCTGTAAGGGGTTTTTTTATTGTAAAATTTGGTAATGCTGAAGATAGGGAGTCTATCTTGTGTGAGTATAGCTTCTCCTGGGATAACCGATTCCCCTTGATGGCCAAACATTGGCATAAGGATTTCAACCTGCTTTCTGAATCTTTTAACAAGATTCCTATTTGGGTTAGGCTTCCGAATCTTTCCATGCATCTTTGGTTGGATTCTATTTTGGAGACTGTGGGGAATGCTCTTGGGGATTTCCAGATTGTGGATGCGGCAACCTTTGATGTTCTTCATTCGACTTTTGCTCGCATCCTTGTTGAGATGGATGTCTCTAAGGGTCTTCCTAAAAAAATTTGCTTGGCCTCCCCCCAGGGTTCTTGGACACAGACTCTGGATTATGAAGGTATTCCCTTCCGTTGCAGGAAATGTCATTTGACTGGCCATGTGGCTGCTCGATGTGATTTTGAGAAGGTAAAATTGAAATGGCTGCCTTCTTAGTGGTCGGGTGTCTCTGTTGAGCATTATATTGTGAATAAATCTTCTGCTGTGGTTAGTGAGCAGGTTGTGGGTTCTTCTTAGGAGGTTCTTGCTTCTGTGGGAGGTGGTTCTACGACGTGTGTTATTTTGGCACCGCCTGTTCTGGCTGTCCCTGCTTCTGATGTGGCTTTGGCTGGTGTCCAGACTGTTGATTCTACTGTCTAGCATGCTACTATTGTCCAGACTAATATTGCTATGGCTGTTGTTGTTGTCCAGACTGTTGACCTTGTTGTCTAGTCTGCTATAGCTATGGGTTCGCCCTTTCCGGTTTCTCCTAGGGAGAATTTGTTGTTGGGGGCTGATTCTTCTCTGGTCAGCCATTCTTCTGTTTCTTCAGGGGTTTGGTTGAATGATGTTGCCAAATTGGAGGACGGTTGGACAACTGTGAAAGGAAAGAAACCAAAGCCTTCTGTTCCTCCTTTGGATATGAATCTTCGGTCCTACAAGGGTGTCTCTAAATTTAAATCATAAGGTCCCTTGTTACATACTATTGTTCGCTGGTGGGGGTTTTCTGGTGGTTAATCCCTTTGTTGAGAAACTATTGAGCATTAAGGGTTTTAGAGAGAGAGAGGTGAGAGAATATCTTTCTTCCTCTAAAAAGAGAGGTTTAGATCTAAAATTCACATGATCTTCCCTCTGACTATTGATCTTTTTGATATTTTGGGCAAAAGCATCCAAATAATCAGATAGGATAACTTTAGGATTCTGAACACCCAAATCCATATTACCTATTTTGGGCTTGGGATTACTCAGATTGGGCTTCTTTGGGTCTCCATTGGGTTTATTATGGTTAAGGAGAGGACATCTCCTTCTCATATGTCCTTCCCTCTTGCATAGATAACAAGCATTAATGCCTCCCAAGTAGGAGATAGGATAGGTGTGGGTTTCAGTGTCGAGGTCCAAAACTAGTTCATCAAGTAGATCCACCCCATGGTCTATGGATACCATAACTCTCACATCAAAATGAGGTAATAGAGAGGCAATTTCATCAATTCTAAGAATCGTACCCACAAGTTCCAAGGAGTGCAGGAGAAGATTCCATAATAATGAGGGTACATTATGAATGGAAATCCATTGAGGGCTAGATAGAGCAAGGACTTCATCCTGGTTAGCATCTGGAGACCATGAAACAACACGAAAGAAATAACTCCCAATGGTCCAGAACTGTTTTGCTTGAACCACTTTTTGGGCAGTAGGTTTGCTGAAAAAAATGATAAATAGACCCTTTTGAATTAAATGACAATGTATAGTGAAAATATAACATCTTATTCCAAGATTTTTGCATCCATTCAATCAAGAAGGACCGAGAGGACAAATTATTAACATCAAGTGCAATGAGGAAAATGACAATATCTTTTAACCTAGTTTTTTCTACCCCAATAAGCGTGGACATGGAAGCATTGGGTTTGATAACAAGAGAATGGATAAGGGGAACCTTACCTCCTCCTCCATTGTTGAACTTCCCTCCATCTAGTGCGGTTGTTGGTTTTTGGAAGAAACGAGTGTCTCTGAGGATGGATGGTGAGGAGTTGACTGCTTGTTTGAAAGAATTTTTGGTTTTCTTCTCCACTGAGGTGTGGGGATTACTGGTGTCAGGGTCACCAAGGCCACTAAGATCCATGCGTAGGGGAGGATGGACGGGTCTGCAAGCACTAGAGGGAGCACTACAGAACAAACCCTAGCCCAGGTTGCAGAGCCCATCGAGTCTACTATAAAAGGAATATTCCTTAGTTGAGACTTTCTAATTTGTTATTCCTTATTTGAGACTTTCTAATTTGTTATTCCTTATTTGGTTTTTCCCACATTACAATATCAACCATAGAAACCTTATAGATATTAGGAAATATAAACAAGAAATAAATTTAATAGTTATAGCTTAGAATGTGCACTTGATTTTTTGTGTAAACCCCAATTTTTGCTAAAACACAACAAAGAACTTAATTGTTTTCCAAATTCCTCTTTTAGTGTAAAAAGGATGTTATGGTCACCACAATACACTATTTATTTAATAAAATACTTATAAATTTTTTAGTAGTATTCAAATTCACCATTACTACTTTCTCATTTGAATAGAGTGTTTGTAACCAACCATTCTAAAGTTTTAATTTCCTCCTTTGGTTTGAATCAATGTGACATGATCTATGATCATTGAGGACTCTAAATTCATTTAAAAATATATATTATTTACTTTGAAAATTATCAACCAATCACCATTTTACATGCAAAAGGGTACTTTACATATCATCATCTAGACTCATGCATTGACCAAATATTTTTGAGAAAGGACGAACGTGTGTCGTCATTTTATGCACATACACTTTTCATTGGATCCTTCTTTTACCGTCCTAGGAGTGTCTGCCTAAGTTCTATGTGGATGAAACTTACCAAATGCTTCTTCAAACATAAACCAAACGAAGACACACAACATCATTCCACATCCTTTTAGTCCTAACAAAACTCTAATTAATGTACCCCTGTGATGATGCATGGCGAATCAAGAGATGCCATGTTGGATATAATAAATTATCGTAGGTCCACTTAGAACTAGGGCTCATTTGACAAGTGTTTTCATTCTAAGATCTCGAATCTCTAATGAAACTTTGATCTCTAGAGCTTGCATGCGCACTAGGAAACCAAGTGTCAAACACTATGCTTCATAGGAATGACTTAAGGACTTAGAGAAAATTAAAAATAGGGAAACTAGGATTTATCAATTAATAGGATAAATAGGCTAGTACTATAATGAATCAAAGGAGTTAAGTCATAACTTGATTGGACATGAGCTATAGCAAGTCATCATTAAAATATAAGAAAAGTGACCAGGGCATAGATATAATTTAGGGCTTATTGACAAGGGAAAAATTGAATGACCAAGCATAGTTGGGAAACTCTACAAAACACAAAGCGCTACCAAATGTATCAATCATATATCTATTATAAGTAGCAAGAGAGCTCACGTGCTCTAGTTTCTCGTTAACTTCTCATTCTTTGTCCACCCTATCAATCAATTTTGCAATATACATAAGCATTGCAAATATATCCTTCATGTGTAGATGACCCCAAATTAACCTTGTTAATACCAAAATTATCCTTTGCAATGTTTTCTTAGTTTTCATCTATCGTAGATTTAGTAATTTATACAGAGTGATTTCTAGAGGAGTTAAGCATCAAACAAGAATTCATCTTATTCTTATTTAGTTTGGGATCAACTCTTAGTAATTAGCACTACATCAAAGTTTAGATAGTACACTTATGAGCACTTCCTTTTCTTTGACATAACCTCTTTGAGCCATGAGAAGGGGGTTGAAATAGTTTGGGATTTAAAGGTCAAAGGAGGAAATAGAGCTCTAAAAATTGAATCAATATTAGTATTAGATGGAGTGAAAGGAAACTTTCAACCATGTATTTATAACATAACAAAAAAAGAAGATATATGCAAATAAGTATTTAGAATCCACATGCAAAAAGGATAGACAACTTACCATTAAATATGACACAAGATATACCTTGAGATAAACCTCAAGAGGGAAAAAAATCAACTTCTAAAGGAACCCATGCTCAATGTATTATTCAATAATAAAACATTATAAACATATTCAAAACCTACATGAACACCTTTGAAACATCAATATTTCCCAAAACCCCCATTAGCCAACCTTCAACAACTACCCTTATGTTTTCTTTTATAGAAATAGGCTCACACAAAACCACTAAGTGGTATTACATTTAAACATGTGACTAAACTTTTGAGATTACCAAACCATTAACCTCTTATTCAATATTGGGAACTAAGCTTTTACTTTTATTAATATTTCCCCAATATTAACTTAAATACAAATCATATATAAGACCTCCATATTAAATATATTTTCCAATGTTACATACAACATATAAAGTGGGGCCAAAAATGTTAATTTCTAGTGATGCACTTACTTCTACTCCCTCTATGTGTACCACACATAATAATAAATTAAATGTTATTAACATTATGCAAGGTGTACAACACATAACTCCTAACATTCTCTTACTTCTTGTATATATTGTTTAAAGGGTAACAAGTGACCTCAAACATGAACAAGCGAAAAATCCCTGGTGAACTCTCAAGTCTGTGACAAATTTTGCTCCAACCAGAGTGAGAAGGGAGTAGAATGAAAGTATCAAATAGCCATAGATACCATCAAGGAATTGAAGTTCTCAATGTAATCCATCAAAATACATGTAACAAGAAACAAAGTGGATATTAGCAAAACGAGTTCAGTGTTGTGATTAATGTCAACCTATTGTGTGCATTGATGTCAACTTGATGGAGTGGTTAACTACCTGATCTGTTGTGACTAATAGAGGTCCAAAAATGGGTGTCAATTATTGTTCTGATGTCTAGTGATGATGTTGAGTCGGTATGTGGTATTTTGGAAGGTGATAGTGTGGGAAGCCTAAATATTCAGGAAAGACTATTTCAAGTATTCATGGGAGAATTATGTGTATTCCTCTACATTTGAAGAGCATGGCTGGTATTTTTATATTTGATGTCCATGTTTTGTAAATTCTACACTATTATGTTTTTAGGTCCCCAATAGTTAAGTTGATATATTTGTGAATTAAAGTTTGTTGAAAGCAAGGTTGTTTGTCAAGATTGGCTCAGAGAATGTTCCACATTTCTTTATGGTGATTCTTTTGGGTGTCAAACTTGGTGTATGTGTTAGAAATAGGAAATACTGAGGTAGGGGTGTTGAATAAGTATTTCACAAACTTTTTATTTTGCCCAAAGTATGGATATATTTAATTAACGTGTAACTTGGATATGAAACTAAACTGAATAAAATGAATAGCAAACACAACCATAAAACAAAAGAACTCATAACACTATGTTTGTTCTTGAGGAAACCCTAGCCAAGGGAAAACCCCGTTGGGGATGGTACCCACAAATGATCCACTAATCAAAAGTATCTTGTTAAAGATGTTGACCTTGTTAGGAGTCTATTACATCCGTATAGTGTCTCGGTCCTTGTTAGAAGCCTCAACCTTGTTAGGATTTGGTATTACAAAATATGAATTTATACAAGATGAGCCCACTGCCCAAATATGAAATATATAATTATAATCTTCAATACAAAAGATAGAATACAAAAACCTTTTATTGTTGCTGAATATCTTCAATATTATGATCTAGCTTTTAGGCTCTTCACAAAAATTGCTATCAATTCGTACTGTTCTGATCATACATCAATACCCTAACATTCTACAACTTTGCATTACACATTACTTTCCTTTATACAAGCTATCACAAATATAGCTTTCCAATCGGCTTGCATGTTTCCAAAACTTAACATTAATTCTTTATGTCTTAGGGTTAACATAGATAGGATGTTGTCCCTAATTATTTAAGTCATTATTTTGATAAAAAATAATAATCCATTAACCTAAAACATTCATTTACTAGTCATTGCCCTATTCTAGTCGGCTCAACACTGTTTCTGTAAAATATTAATAACTCTGTCCATATATTCTATACAGTTTTACACTCTTAGATGTAGCTTCAACATACCTCATATAATCTGTGCTCAAGTTCACTTGTGCTATAAATACTCATGTGAACTTCACTAATCAAAATAGTCTATGTGCATATAGATAAACACTGTTATACTTAAGTTCTTATCTAGAACTTTATCCTTGAATCATGTTGTCTTAATGCTGAATATATATTGCCATAATGACAACAACATGATATTCTACTTAGCCAAATTACCAACAATCTCCCCCTTTGTCATTGACAAGTCGATCCCTCCTCCAGCTGCTCTTTCGGTCGATGCTGAGAATGCTAAGGTGGCCCTTGATTGGGTTTTCACGGAGCTGTGTCATTTGAGGAAGAGCAATGATAGACTCAAAGCTAGAATTGACATTCTTGAAACAATGGGTCTCGGTGATAAACCCTTTCCTATTTTCTTGAGTGAACTAATGGAAGCCATCAAAAAAGTGGATGGAATTGTGAATTCTTACGATTCCAATCTGGATGCTATGAATGCTCAAATCTCTAATTATGATGAGGATTTGGAAGCCATGCAAATGAAGGTCCTTGATTTTGAGGAAAAAATCTCTCATTTTGAAACTATGATTGTAAAGTTTGGGGACTAGAGCTACAGTATTCTTCAGAAGGCGGTGGGTCAGATCAATAGCCTCATTAATATGTGGGAAGAGACTGCGGATAAAGATAAGGACATTGGGGTCTTGTGTTGCTAGGAATCATGCTAATCAAGATGTTGATACCCTCAAGGATACTACTCAGAACATGGAGCTTAGCTGCTGAAGTTGCATATCTTCTTAATAGCATTCAGTGATTTCTTTTGGTCTGTTGGTTATGTTTGGTCCCTCGTGCTGACTGCTGGCCTTTTTGAGCCTTGTTGGGCTTTTCTTTTGTGGTCTTCTTTGGTTGTCTGTCTTTTGGCTTTCCCTTCTGGTCAGATAATTTCTTGCTATCTTTTTTGCTTAATGTATATCTCTTCGCTCTTTTTGTAAAAGGTTCAAGACCTTTCAAATCCTATTTTCCTATTAATCAGAACATATGGGAAAATTGGCTAAGTCCCAAAACTTTACAACAAAAATTTCAAAAACAAGCTTGCAACATTTTGTAACATTGTGTTACATGGCCATTACAAGATTTGCAAAATTATTTGGATCATACATATTTACTTATATCATTCCATCATAGGGATACTCCCCCTTATATAGATAAACACTATTATACTTAAGTTCTCATCTAGAACTTTATCCTTGAATCATGTTGTCTTAATGCTGAATATATGTTGCCATAATGACAACATCATGATATCCTACACTTATCCAAATTGCCAACAATTTCCCTCTTTGTCATTGATGGAAACATATGGGAAAATTGGCTAAGTCCCCAAACTTTACAACAAAAACTTCAAAAACAAGCTTGCAACATTCTAACATTATGTTACATGGCCATTACAAGATTTACAAAAGTTTGTGGATGATAAATATTTACTTATATCATTCCATCATAGGGATACTCCCCCTTCGAGTATACTATATCCTTTCCACATATATCTATACTTTATATATATTAACAATTTTCTCATATTATTCCCCCCTTTGACAACAATGACAAAGGTGTGAATATATATATATATATATATATATATATATATATATATATATATATATATATATATATATATATATATGTCAAAATTTCTGATATACCTCTTGTCTTCAATTATGTAGAGTTGGAAGGCTTGAAATGCAATCTGTAAAGTTTTCCTTCAATTTTGCAATATCTTTATCCCATGATTAGAATAGTTGTTCTTTTTCTCTTCAGATGAGTACCAAGTCTCTTCATTATTTCCTTGAAGTTCTCTTCATCCTTAACTTCACAAAGTTTTCTTACAAATATCTCTCTAATACTTTTGTCTTCCTCAATTGCCCTTTTGTTCCTGTTTATCAGTTTATCATATAGATCATTTGGTATTTTGTCTTTTATGTTTTCAAATTTCTTGTCTGCAAGGATCATGTGCCTGACAACTGCATTCTCAAGATTTATCTTCTCAAAGTTATTATACATATGATAATACTTGTTTAACTTGGTGAAATCTCCATCATTAATGATTGAAGGATTAACTTTTTCTATCTTAGACTTTCATTGATTCTTCTTGTTGTTGCCTACCTCTTCTTCTTCTGTGATACCCATTGTTAGAAATAGGAAATATTGGGGGGGGGGGGCGGGGGGGGGGTGGTGCAGGGGTGAATCAATATTTCACAAACTTTTTATTTTGCCCAAGTATGGATATATTTAATTAACTTGCATAAGAAACTAAACTGAATAGAAAACACAACCATAAAATAAAAGAACTCATAACACCATGTTTGTTCTTGAGGAAACCCTGGCCAAGGGAAAACCCCGGCGGGGATGGGACACACAAATGATCCACTAATAAAAAGTATCTTGTTAAAAATATTGACCCTGTTAGCAATCTATTACATTCGTATAGTGTCTCGGTCCTTGTTAGAGAACTTAGGCCTTATTAGAAGCCTCAACCCTGTTTGGAGTTGGTATTACAAAATATGAATGTATGCAAGATGATTCCACTACCCAAACATGCAATATACAATTATAATCTTCAATACTAAAGATACAATTAAAAAACCTTTTATTGATGTTGAATATCTTCAATATTTTGATCTAGCTTTTAGGATCTTCACAAAATTTTCTATCAATTCGCATTATTCTGATCATACATCAGATTTCGCATAATACAACATTATACATCAATACCATAACATTCTACAACTTCACATTACAAATTACTTTCCTTTATACAAGCTATAAAAAATATAGCTTTCCAGTTGGCTTGCATGTTTCCAAAAAATAAAATTAATTCTTGCTTCCTTAGGGTTAACATCTAGGATGTCGTCCCTAATTAGTTAATTTATTATTTTGATAAACAAAATAATCCCTTAACCCAAAACATTCATTTAATAGTCGCTGCCCTATTCTGGTCGCCTCAACACTATTTTTGTAAAACACTAATAACTTTGTCTGTACATTCCGTATAGTCTTGCGCTCTTAGATGTAGTTTCAACATACCTCATATAATCTGTGCTCAAGTTCACTTGTGCTAGAAATACTTTTGTGAACTTCACTAATCAAAATAGTCTCTATGCAGACAGATAAACACTGTTATACTTGAGTTCTCATCTAGAGCTTTATCCATGAATCATACTGTCTTAATACTGAATATATGTTTCCATAATGACAACATCATGATATCCTACTTAGCCAAATTGCCAACAGTATGTGCTTAGAATTCTCATGAAGCATTCCGGTTCATAATTTATGTGTTGGTTTTCTCTACAAGTGAAGTTATGTTGTTATGTTGTTCAACATTATTTTCTGTGTTCGTCTTTGGTCAACTCAGTTGATTATCTTAATTGAAGTAAATTATTTTGGTTAGATATGCATTGGAGATAAAGTTAAGAGGTTTTTATGGGTTTTACCATACTATGTGGGTGTGGAGATCCTTATTGAGTTATGTGCATTAGAAGATGTTTTTGGGCCAACAATTTAACACACTAAATAATGCTTATCTAAATATAAGGTTTATGCCCACTTTGGATGATGTTGTGTTGTGTTTGGTTCATTGGAATCAACTTGAGAAGATGTGTTGTGATGTTTTTGGGTTCCCTTTATATCATGGGGAAGACCATATTGAGCACACTTGTTCATGCTGGTTGATTTTGTATAAATAATGTTTATTCCTAACCTTGCTAACTCTGTTGAGGGTTTTGGTGATCAAGTTGATATAAATAAATGTGTGGATTTTTGAGTTGAAGTGTGGATTGAATGTGGAAGTATGCGAGATAGAGAAGTGAAAATATTAGTTTTTGATGCTCATTGATGATCATAAATTTTACTATAAAAGTGTTGAAACAACAATTGTGCAAGTTGTTTACGTCAAGATATTGGTCACTTTACAAAGTGGTTTAGGATTGTTTCATGATTAGGAGATCTTATTCATTTCAATTCATCATATTCTTATGCTTTCTAGAAGATAGTCAATTCTTTAGGCAGCTTGTGTAGATCTATATCTTGCCCTGGAGTAGTGCGCTTTAGTGTGTAAGTCCCTTTGCATCTTTCCCCAGGATCATGAATCTTAGTAATGCATGTCTTTTTTATCTTTCCCTAAGGTTGTACACCTTATCCTACAAGTCCAAATCAAAATCAATAAGATTCCTTGGCCTTTGGCCTAAAACTTTGTATTCATTTACTCATTTAGTGAGTGTGATTCTCACTATGGTTTTTCCCACATTGGGTTTTCCATGTAAAGATTTTGTGTTCATGTGTTTGGTGTTTATTGCTTTATCTTTCATTTTTATAATCAAGTAAATTAGGAGGGGGATCAATCCCTTACATTAAGCCAAATGAAAAACCAAAAGTGAATGCACAAGGAATAAATTTAACTAGCAAAAGACCCAACAACTAAACTAATGAAAGAATTAGAAAAGACAAAAAACATGAGAGCCCCATAAAAAACCCAAAAGCGCAAAGGCAAAAATACTAAAGAGCAGGGGCCTTAGCCTCCTTCCACTCTTGATTTGATTCCTTCAAAAGGTTCAAGAAGGGGCCCTTTTTCTATGTTCAGTGCTCTAAGGCTGAAGTAGTACGACCTTCCATCTCCCTTGTAGCCACCATTTCTTTCCTCTTCCTTTTAGCATATCTATGTTTGAGCTCATTATGAAAAATTTGGAGAGATCCAAAAGACTTATCCATCATCTCCTTTCTAAAATGGATAATCTCTTCTAGCTTCTTGTTAACCTGATCCTAATTATTTTTAACATTGGTAATGACATACAATATTTCTTTCTTTTCTTCTTCCAAGGGAATCAACTCACATAGTTCTTTGACCTTCTCTTAAATAAAGGCCCAATTATCCAACCTAATTGAAAGTTCATTTGCCACTTCCCAAGTTTTGGCATCTTCACCATTCACTTCTACTAGGGCCTCAAGCCTATTTATCTTCTTCTTGGTAGTATGGAGCTATGCCAACAAGCACTTAATGATTGCATATTGTCTATTGTAGAGAACACATAAAATGTCAAATTTTTCCACAATAATAGGGTAGTCAGGTAAATTATCCTAAGGGGAAGGAGAATAGGAATTAGGGGGAAACATTTTGAGGGGAAGAGGTCTTAGGGGTCTCATTATGAGGGGAAGAGGGCACAAGGGCCTATTTTTTGTTCTTTTGAGGGGTATTCACCAGGGTCTAGTCCAACTTTGTAGACCAAGAGGAGGAATAATTTTTGGAGACTTCAAGGGCTTCTTTAGGAATGACAATCTTTCCTTTTTCCATGGTATTCATTTTTTCCTTTGTTTGAGGGTTGACCCTAGTTGAGGAACTAGGGAATGGAGTGTTAATATTAGAGGACAAAGCCCCTTTCACATATTTTTGATTGGAAAGATCAACAATTAACTTGGGGCTCCCAATGGGGGAGGGTTTAGGATCCAAGCTATGGGAGAGGGATAAATAAAAGTTATACAATATAATAATAAACCCTTGATGCAAAGAAATCCCCCCATTGATTTTGGTTTTGTTAATGGAGTGAAAAAGCAAAGAGAGAATCTAGTATGGAAAATTAAGCTTGATGCCATGTAAAAAATAATTCAACATAGGGATTATATGGGAGAGAAAGTGTTTGAATCTACCTTCCAAAGTGATGTACTTGATGAGATTCAATGTCGTGTATGTACACTCACTTGGAATTTCTTTCCTATTGAAGCCATTCTAGAGCTAAGGGATCTTTTCCCCATGAAACAATAAACTCTTAAAATCATTCTTGTAGTGCCCTTTAGAATTTATAGCACTAGTACATTTGAGGCCATTTTTCGATGGCCATGTGTCGGAGTTGCAACGCCTATTTGTCAAAACTTCGACAAATGTGTCCGTTGACATTTTTGCGTTGGAAATGGTGACGGAAGTGATAACCATCGGTATTCCGACATCGTTTCCCGTTGGAATTGGCCACATAAATAGCAATTTTTCTATGGGACCGATCTATCAAAAAATAGTTCTTACGATGTTTCTTTTGTCAAAAATGCGATGGATACACAATAGATGTCCGACAGGAGAACCTGTTGGATGTATAGCAGCCTCGTCATACCTATCTGTCATATTGGGGTTCCATCCGATGGTTGACTTGTCAGATATTTGACGATGTGTAATAAACTACCAACACGAGTATCCGTCAGATGTATAGCGCTTCTGTTGGAAAAAACTTTACTACCTGTCAAAAAAGCGATGGATTAGCATAGTAAAGACAACAGAGCTCAAGAGACCATCATAGTTGGTCTCCATCTTTGGTCCATATATTGACAAAACATTTTACATTTCGTTAGCTCATCAAATGAGGGGATTTGAAAGAATTTAATAGAATATTTTTCATGATAACGTATATTATTTAAGTTGACATTGCACAAATTTATCGACTCCACGCACTTGTATACTACGAGCACAACCATAAAGAAGCATCTCCTCCCATGACCTACATTACTCAAGCCACGGGAGGGGATGCTTCTTTATGGCTGTGCTCGATGTATACAAGTGCACAAAGTAGATAAATTCATTCACCATCAAATTAAAATAATATACGTTATACATGAAAATATCATCCATTAAATTCTTTCAAATCGCCGCATTTGATGAGATAACGAAATGTAAAATGTTTTGTTAGTATATGGACCAAAGACGGAGACTAACTATGATGGTCTCTTGAGCTCTGCTATCTTTAGTCCTAGCTATTGGGTAAGGGCTGGAAGACTTATACTTATCGATCGTTGAGAATAATCACCGCCTTGCCTTTATATACACTGCACAATATCCAATATAAGAGAAGACAAAAAATATGAATGGATAAAAGAAATGAAAGATACAATAAAATTATCTTATTTTTTACCTTCTCATAATTGATCCTAGTCTCGCAAAAGTAATTTTATACGATCACTAGCACATTTCATGCATAGATGAGAAACAATATCCAAAGTTTCTAGATTCTGAGAAGAGGTATGAGTGGAGGCCAAAAAAGGGATACTTGTGAAGGTTTTATAGACGTAGTACTGAATCATCATCTCTGCACTGGTACTCAATTTGGAAACCCTCTCTAGAAAATTTCCACATCTAGCAAATCTCCACAAAAATCCCTTCTGGCCTCCACTGCATATATGTCTTCTCAGTATCTAAAAACTCTCCATCATTGATTCCCGTTGTTTTTCACCATCTCCGTAGACTGAGACCTTAAATTATTGAGCTTCTCTTTGTTTTGAGAATAGTTTAACATTCTCTACTTAACAGGGCCAACCACGTGAAGGTGGAAGCTCATCTGGCCCCTCCTAGGAGCCTCTTATGACCCTTTACGACATTTTAAGACCTCTAAGATGTGTATTCTTAGGGGTCATAAAGGGTCATAAAAGGGTCATAAGGGGTCCTGGGACACAACAACTGAGAAGCATAAATGTAGGCATCATGGTCACAAGTTTTTGAAGACAACATAATTGAGTGGTATACCCAGAGGAGTAGTAGTTGCTTTGCATCGTCTGGGTATACAACTCAATTATGTTGTCTCCAAAAAATTGTGACCATGATGCCTACATTTATGTTTCTCAGCTGTTGTGATATCTACATTTATGTTTCTCAGCTGTCGTGTTTATGTGCATGTTTTTTATGTGTTTGGGAAGACATATTTCTAGCTTGGGCCTGGATCCTACGATAATTAGCTTCATAACAATGAAGTAGATGATAGATGAGAATTAGCTTCCCAAGAAAAATCCCATAAATGAACTGCATTTATTTGTGGTTCATTGCTTTTCACAACACATCAAGTTAATGCAATTTAGTTTGTTGTCCTTTGGTTTACTAGTTTAATCTGGTTTAAGAATGGTTTGTTTCATGTTTGAATGTACCATTGAATGAAGCTTGGCTATATTAAGTACAATCTTAAGACTCATGACTCTTCAAATTCTTGTGTTTCCTTCAGACCTCTAGACATGTGTACTGTGAGATTTCCTGCAACAAATGGACTTGTGATGATTTTCACAATAGTACGTGTTGGAGGAAAACTCACAATACTGCTTAGGCAAATCTGAATGTTCATCACCTGTGCATATAAGTGTTGATCATAGAAGGTATATGCACAGGTGAAAAACATGCATATTTGACCAAGCAATACTGGGAGCTAGACCCAACAGCAAATAGATTTGTGGTGATTTTCACAATAGTACATGTGTTGCTAGGTAAGCTCCTAGTAGTGCTCATGCAAATCTGCATGTTCATCACCTGTGCATATGCAGTGGCTCTAATGGCAGATACAATCACTAAATTCTACATACTCCTTATTTTGTTCTGGGTTAATATTGTTAGACATGGTCTTTCTTGAATGGAATGACTCGTTACTTGTACATTGACTAGAATGTTGGTGGAAGAAGGATGATTTGTTTGCAACCTGCAGATACAGACACCAAACAACCATTTTTTCAACTCTAATTTTCTCAACACAAAGGGACATTTATCATAGCCATAGAAACATGATTATTTTAAAATGGAATGCACCAAGGAGTACCATCAGAAATATTGACCATTTACAATCATGAATAGTTAACCTAAATCAAATAGCTCATTTTTTTATCAGCATGTGTAGTCTCTGTGTATATGAAAAATGAATGAAATATCAAGCTGAAATAAAACAGTGAACAAAAAGTTCAAATACAAGGCCTAATTTATCAAGAGGAACAAACATTAGGATGAAAGAAAAATCATTAAGACTATAGAAAAATCATTAGGACTATAGAAAAATCATTAAGACTAGAAAATCAAGTTCTAGAAAAATCATTACGACTATAGAAAAATCATTTAGACTAGAAAAATAAGTTCTAGAAATGGACGGTTCTGATGCTTTTCCATTACAACAATTGAGCATTCATCAATTGGTACTTCTTGGCGTATTCCATTTAAGTTTTTCAGCTACCGTGTTTATGTGCATGTTCTTTATGTGTTTGGCTTCTCTCCCTCGCAAGGGATACATCGATAGGTAATTGATTTGAAAGCATAATGATTTGACAATCTTTTTTCAGGATAGGCGTAATCATCCCGCCAACCTTAATTAGCAACATTTGTGATATATGTCAAGTACTTATAATCAGTATGCCCAACAAACAAAGACTTAGTAGTAAAAGCATAACATTGCACATCCACATCCGCCCTAGTAACTATTAGAGCCTTTCAAATTTGTAAAGAACACAAACTTTGCAAATCAATTTGATATTTCCTTAAAACCTATGTTCTTGATCAAGTTCTTAAAGATTAAAACATGAAATAAAAAGAAGATGCAATGAAAAGGACATGTGCCTTGTAGTGAGGACATTCAAGAGAGGTTTGATGAGTATTCAGATTTCTTAAAGATGATTTTGAATCAGCAATTGGTGAAGAACATGAAGTGGTGTGTGGTGAATCTGAAGATGAGGAAAATCTAAATTTAGTTGTGTGGTGAATCTGAAGATGGAAGGAAAGAAAAGTCCCAAGTTTGGAATTTGGACAGTAGAGGCTCCTTTCCTCATTCTCACAAGTCTGCAAATTTGTCACATGGATTAATCAGTAAAGAAGAGGCATCTAGCATTGGCATTCAAGATATAAAGGTTGGGCCTGACCATTGCACAAAAAAGGTGCTTGTATCCATTTAAAATTTGTCACCAGGGTATGACCATAATTCTGAGTTCATAATAGTGACATAACTCCACTACCTCAAGATATGGCAGCCTTTGGTCAAGAAAAGAACAATGATTTACATCCTATATTTGAGGGTACACATGGTGCAAGCATGGGACATGATGGGAATGATACAACTCATCATAATTAATAAAAGAAATCTTGCCAACAATAGGGTACCCACAAATCAAAATAGTCCTGGTATTTGGGTCAATAGACGACAACCTTTCCATATGCTGCCTCACTTGTTTGAGGTAAGCCAAACTCAGTCCAATTATCTTAACAATGGTACACATCCTTCCAAGTGCAACAACCTTCAAAGATTTGCAATGGTAAAGAGAATCCCCTTATTTTATTAGCCTAACATAGTCTTTGGCCACTTTGTCAATGAGAATCTCAAAATAGAGAAAAGAAACTTAGTAAAACCAGTCTATGCCGCTGTTTGTGAGGGTACAGTCATGATAAGTGCCTCTCAAACCTCTCCAAACATGTAAGATTATCTTTAAATACTTTATTGATCTCTTCTAAACATTAACCAAATCAAACCTACATTTGAATCCACACACAATAACCCAAAATGAAGGGTTTTGTATCCTTTAATGAATCTCAGTCACTGGTAACGCATGGACAGTAAACCCAATAGTCTCCAAAGCATTCAATAAGTGAATATGAATGTTTGAAAACTTTCCTCTCAATTTCCCCAACCACTTCTAATCGGTTAGGGGGATTAGTTGAGTGTTTAGACACTAAAACTTCTCATGCAACTCCCAAAATTTCACATATAAAATAAAATTAAATCCATTTATGAATTAAATCCAGTATGCCAAAGGACTAGTCCCAATAATTCTTAAACATACTTTATCTGATATGATGAATTGTTAATAAAGGTCTAATATACAATTGTCTAATCTGCATTTAATCTACCAATTACTAATTGATTAAGCATATTATTACTATGCTTAATATTCCATTTAAATGCATTTAACACAAAAAAAAAATTTACAAAACTGAACCAATGGCATGTTTACAACAAAGGTGTAATAGAACTCCCATAAATTCTTAAACATACTTTATCTGATATGATGAATTCTTAAACAATTAAGGTTGGAGTAGACATAGTTATCACACACTTTTTTGTGTGGTACAAGGAAGATTTGGCTAGGTCAAATCTTCCTTCCTGCTAGCAGTCTACAGAATTAGACCTTTATTAACAATTCATCATAATAGATAAAGTATGTTTAATAATTGTTGCGACTGGTCCTTTGGCGTGTATTAAACAGAATAGAATTTTCAGCATATTATTATCATTCTATTTATTTGTTGTAAACATGCCATTGGTTCAATTTTAATCTATTGGTGTCGTGCCCTAGCCCATGCTTTATCTCCATTATTTGATGTTATTGGTGCTTGTGCTCAAGGACGATTCACTGTTTTGAAATGTTGACTGTGGTTATCAAATGGAAAAAATAGAAATTGTCAATCACATAGCATTTCACTATTGTATGAGTGGATTATGCAGGAACAGTTAACATTAAACAAGGAGAAAACTCCTCAACACATCTTGGAAACCATTGAATTCAATAAAAAATGAAACCTAACACCAACACTATTCCTTCCCTTCACTTCTACCAAGAATAAAACATTTAATCCATTCAACATTACATATATTCATTAGACAGTTACATTTGCTGACTTTGTACAGGAACAGTCACGACCAAAATGATCAAAAGTACTTTCACCCTTGCACAAGCTATTCCAAACTTCAAGTAAAATGAAAAATATGCTATATCAAATCATTCATATTCATAGTAACCATTCAAAGGATCATTTTGTCAATGAACCCTCTGACTGTACCCCTGCGATAGAGAAAGGAAACCTCAAAATAGAGAAAAGAAACTTAGTAAAACCAGTCTATGCCGCTATTTGTAAGGTTACAGTCATGATAAGTGCCTCTCAAACCTCTCCAAACATGTAAGATTGTCTTTAAATACTTTATTGATCTCTTCTAAACATTAACCAAATCAAACCTACATTTGAATCCACCCACAATAACTCAAAATGAAGGGTTTTGTATCCTTTAATGAATCTCAGTCACTGGTAACGCATGGATAGTAAAACCAGTAGTCTCCAAAGCATTCAATAAGTGAATATGAATGTTTGAAAACTTTCCTCTCAACTTCCCCAACCACTCCTAATCGGTTAGAGGGATTAGTTGAGTGTTTAAACACTAAAACTTCTCATGCAACTCCCAAAATTTCACATACAAAATAAAATTAAATCCATTTATAAATTAAATCCAGCATGCCAAAGGATTAGTCCCAACAATTCTTAAACATACTTTATCTGATATGATGAATTGTTAATAAAGGTCTAATATACAATGGTCGTGCTAGTAATATCAACAAACGTGAATCCAAACATTTCAAAATAATGAATCGATATCCTTGAGCATAAGCATTTTATTTGATCATGAATGCTCACTGAAATGACCACATTCTGACACAACCATTGTATATTAGACCTTTATTAACAATTCATCATATCAGATAAAGTATGTTTAAGAATTTTTGGAACCAGTCCTTTGGAATATTGGATTTAATTCATAAATGGATTTAATTTTATTTTGTATGTGAAATTTTGGGAGTTGCATGAGAAGTTTTAGTGTCTAAACACTCAACTAATCCCTCTAACCGATTAGGAGTGGTTGGGGAAGTTGAGAGGATAAAGCACGGGCTAGGGCACGACACCAATATAATGTGGTCATTTCAATGAGCATTCATGATCAAATAAAAAGAAATGCATTTGAAATTTGTGGTCGAATATGATGCTAGAGGCTCGAAAAACATTGCCTGTCAAAGATACCAATCAAAGATGAAGAAATCACATACCTTCTCTCACGCTTAGCTTTCACGAAGGAAGATTTGATAGCCAAATCTTCCTTGTACCACACAAAGAACATGCCATTGGTTCAGTTTAGCATGTTATTATCATATCAGATAAAGTATGTTTAAGAATTGTTGGTAAGGATAGGAATAGTGGAGATTCTAGAAATATCATAGAGGAAACAGAGCATAATACAACATACTCGATTGTGAACACATTTACTCCACAAGCTTAAGTTAAAAAAGGAATAGATATATTAGTAATATAAGTGAGTGCGGAAGAGAGGGATGAAAGACAAGAGAATGGGGAGGATTCATCCGCTTTAGCTAGGAAGATCAAGAAGATGGAGTAGGAGGACCATAATTTTAAGGGTGACATTGTGGTAGAAGAAGTATTTAAAGATATTTACATGTCCCCTATCCATGAAATTGAGACTATAGATGACGAAGACCATGTTGAGGATGAGGGGGGCCTTAATCAGGGAGGGGCATAAGATGAATTTGTCTTGAGAGATGGGGAATGAATTTTGGAAAATAGAACAATCAAGAAAAATAAATCTAAGCCCAAAAAGATAAATACGGGAGGAAAGAGGACGAGAGGGAGAATATAAAAGACCAGAGAAAGTTAAGATCTGGGAGATACTTGTTCTCTCTTGGAAATAAATGAAGCTCATAACATGAAATTTTAGGGGTTGCAATGCCCCTAACTAGAGACGTTTAATCAAAAAGTATTTTGAGACAAAACCTCATGTAGTATGTTTAATAGAAACTAAACTAGAACAAGAAGCAACAGAAAAGTTTTCAGGAGTTTGGAACAACATTTCAGAATCTGTAATGACCCTTGTTAGTTTGTAACCTTGGATCTCTCATTTCTAGTTATCATAGTTGTAATTCATATAGATCTATTTAGTATTTCAACTTAATTAAATGAAATGATAATTTAAATAGAATTTATATTTCCTCTTATGACTATATTGAGGGTCCCATGTCCAACTTATTACCCTATCCAACTTATTATTCTATATACAATTATAAATGTTTAATTCTGTATTATCAGCATGAAGGGCCTTGCAGGCCTTAAGGGGAGCATTGCTAAAATGACACCAAAATCCCATTTTCCCCCTGAATCAGTGTTTGGAGCTATGAAATCTCAAATATAGATATATTTAGACATGTTATGACTTTAGTAGTCACCGCATGGATCTACATTGTCAGATCTATGGTCATAGAAGATGTGTAGATCTTCTGGACTAAAATAACTTTATGGAGTTGCATAGATTTTTGTGTTTTACATAGTATAAGTTGTGACACTTAGATGATTTTGTCACCATTTCAATCAAAGTATTGGAGCTAAAGGAGTGAAGTGATTGAAGTGCTGTGAGAAAAGATCTTTATAAATTCAGAAGGTGAACCCTAGTTCTACAATGTTGTGGTGAAGGTATTTGTGAAACCCTAGTTTAATCTCACACAGTTTAATTTCTAGAAGTGTGTTAAGAATGGAAACACCCAAGGTGTTTTATATTAAGGATATAACAAGGTATAATTTCAAAAGACACCCTCATAAGTCAAGTGAGGATGATCATGAAGGCGCATTCTCACATACGCTTCCTGGTGTGCTTCATGTAGAAGATATTAGGGCATACATACATTGTAGGTATGAGGAGATAGGTTTATGAGAAATTTACAAGGACTTGGAAGAAATGTATGATGATGATGAACAATTGAAGCTTGAATATGCATTTTTGGATGATCTAGGGATCATAAAGTTTGCAGAATTTCACGAGTTTGACAAAAATAAATGGATGGAGATTACACTAAGCCACTTCCATGACCAATTCTTTTGGCTTGGAGGTAATCCTATTAAGATCACTAGTGAAATGATTCATGATATCACTGTATTGCCTAATAAGGGCTATAATCACCTAAAAATGGTCTAGCTAAACTAGATGTCCTAAATCTCAAATAAAATGATCAAATCAATCCCAAATCAAGCTAACTGTAATGCCAATGCTAATTGTAGTTCCCTATTTTTAATAAGATTCAATATAATAGCATGTGAATCAATATTTAACTCAGAGATACATTACATCATAATTTGTTGTCACACAATGCTTACCGACATTGTAATAATTCATTTCCTTTATATGGGTTCAAACTATTTGTGTTGATTCCAACAACCTCCCATGTACTGATAAATGTCTTGCTTAATTTATATTATCCAATCTCCTCTCATGAATAAATTATTAAATAGTCATTTCTCAGATTCTCTCAAATCTATTCTTCCTCCATATATTATCCCCCGGTAGAATGAGATTGGTTTCCAATTTATATCTTGTGCGGTGAGAATGGGTGTAATTGGAGAGACACATTTGTTCAACTTCATTCCTATTCATAACATAGATAGATTAGTTTATACAAATGATACTGATTAGTTTACTACCTTATGTTATTAATTGTTGTCATTATCGATGCTCAACAATATTAATCACTATTAACACTCGATATTGAGCATTAATCCATACTTGTCTACTTCTTACCAAACCACCGTTATTGATCATTACTATTAATATTAATCGGTAATGTTTGCTAAGTCCATTGATGTTCCTATTGTATTTCACCATGCATGATAAACATTGTATCTTTATATTGGTTTAGTCGATTGGTCATCAATAAAGGCTATTTCATTACTGTCACATAAATGATCAATATCAACTAATCATCCTTCCTCAATGTCGTGACTTACTTGGATGAAGCTAATAATTAATTCTTCTTCTTTGTTGATAAACATATTTGGTCTAAGTAAACTTTATTCTTCATGACAATGATAAGGATTATATTGTATTGTTTCTTCATGCTAGTAATCCTTCTATCATCTTGCTCTACAAATCTACTGCAATTTTATTTCTTTAAAGACTTCTCAAAATTGAAACACTTAATATTATATTATAATTTATTATTATTTACTTATTTATTTTTATAGTTTAATTTTATTTATTATTAAACCTTACTTCTGAGAAGGGACATGACAGAATCCATGAATGGTATGGGTAAGGTGACCTTCATTCTTGGTCACGACTTCAATGAAACATTGGATATAGCTGATAAGAAAGGGAGCAAGGGGATGCAGGGCAGACCAAGAGAATGAAGGGCATGGCAGACATTGTATTATGTATTTCCAATATGTTTGGATGCAGGGCAGACTAGGAGAATGAAGGATCACTCATTGATTGCATGATAACTTGATTTTGAAGGGTCATTGGTTGAGGGGACAGTCAAGGTTTGGATGATTGGGCCATTGGAGGACCCTATTTCTTTGTATTAATTGTTATTCAAATTGGATGCATAGATTTCTTGTGAATTATCAGTTGCTATGTATCCTGCAACTGCATCCGTAAATCTGCATATACTTCTCTAGGGTTGTAAGCCACTTAGGGATCAAAATAGAGAAAATAAATCAAAATCATTCTTTGTCCCATTTCCTTTTAACAAAGTCTCAACTATCAACGCTACAATACATTTGATTCCCTAAGCTATCAATACAAATGGCACCTAGCTAGAAGCTCATGGGCTGTCCATTTGATAACCACAGTCAACATTTCAAAAAAATTTGATAACCAATAACATCAAATAATGGAGTTAAAGCACGGGCTAGGGCACGACACCAGTAGAATGCGGTCATTTTAGTGAGCATCTCAGCAATATACAATGATGTCATTAAACGTGCCAGTAATATCAACAAACATGAATCCAAACATTTCAAAATAGTGAATCGATATCCTTGAGCACAAGCACCAATAACATCAAATAATAGAGATAAAGCACTGGCTAAGGCATGACACCAGTAGAATGCGGTCATTTCAAAGAGCATTCATGATCAAATAAAATGCAATGCATTTGAAATTTGTGGTCGAATATGATGCTAGAGGGAGAATGGATGAAGAAATCACATACCTTCTCTTGCGCTCAGCTTTTCACTCATTTTCTCCCGCTCATTTTCTCTCCAATCGAAATAAAAATGATTTGGGTGTTTCACTTTTTTTTTTCATCTATACCCCGAAACTATTGGAATTTTGACGGTCAATTTAAAACCCATCGGAGTACCGACACCATCGGGGCCTATTATAAAAAAAACACCAAATTCATAATAAAAAATTACCTGTTGGAAGTGTTAAAAAATTACCCGTCGGAAGTGTTTGTCGAAATTTGGCCCCAAATGTAGTAGTGTAGGGATGGTCGTGCCATCTACCACCTGGATAGTAACAACAACAATAGATTCCATAGAGATCATGAAGGATACCCCACCAATGGTGACTACACCCTTATCCCATGCATTACCTGACTTCTCAAACAAATATGGATTGAAGCCTTTCATACTGTCCACATAATTAGCCACATTGTCTGTTTCAAGAGTAGGGTCTTTCTCGAATTCTTTACAATTATTTGGCTCAGTTTGGATGAGATATCCTCCCATAGTGACCTATAAATTAAAGAGCATAAAAAATCCCCATCAAAATCATAATGACATTAATCACGCCTCCCTCAATGATAAGATTGTGAAATCCATATTGAATGGCTAACTTGATATCATGATGAGTTGTTGCATCCTTATCCATATGCAATCTAGATTCCAAAATTGACCACATAAGTCAACTTTAGATCTCCCTGAGAATTTATGATGAGCCCACCCCCACTCACCTGACTTGGGTTCCACAAAGAGGAACCATAAAAGTTAAGTTTTATCCATTCAGGGTTGGGTGGGGGAGGGTCCATTTAATTTTGTGCATGTAACCTAAAGGCGGGGAACATAGCCTGCAAGGCAATCAAATAGACCCTAACATTTAGCGGTGTCTCACTCCTTAGAAGAGGGAGAAACGTTGTGCTTGGTTCCCAGATTAGTATTGATTTTTTCCTTGACATTATTAATAGAAGAAAAGTAGATTGCCTCATAGAAAGGTTTCTTATATCTGAAGATATAATTATTATGTTCATTTCATAACAAAAGGGTGAGAGCTAGGGGGACCATCTCGAAGAATTTAATTGGGGATTATTTTTCCAAACCAACTAAACATATAAGATAGTCATTAATCTCTACCTGAGATTCCAAGAATAAGGAAAATTGAACATTAGGTGATTCACACTTTCCAAATCCTTTTCACATAGAGAAAACTTGTTGACCAACTAAATCCTTTTCTTCTAAATATTATCCAAAATAAGAAGTTTCTTGTGGCAGACAATCTAATCAATTTTTTTATACCTTGGCTCATGGAAATTTTGTCAAACTATTTTCTTGCAATCTAAATACTTAGTTTTCTATTGGTTCTCAGAATGTTGATGTAAATGTGTTTGATGTGGTGGTTGTTGTTGTTTCTAAGTAATTCAAATAGGAAACAACACATAATAAATGCTAACACAATAATATAGAGATGATACTCATGCAAGATGATAGAAGAAAATCCTGATAACAATACACACCTTCATATTTTATTAATCTTCTTAACATAAAAAACTAATTATAAACATTGTAGACCTGATATCTATTTTAGAAGTGACGCACAATGGATTGATGCCCTTATTCATGCTCCAAATGTGATGCTTCATATTCTTTCCATGTGCAACTAGATGAATGATTGTTTGGCACCATTGTATGGTCTCTTTGACTCATAGGAGTTGTCCCTAATGATCCTCAGACATATATGATCCTGTAGCATCTCTCTAAACCCTATTATAACACCTTTAATGGAAACTTCAAATATGTATGGCATGAATACAACAACTGTAACATGTATGACACTTTTGGAAGCTTCTACACTTTTTTACTATTCTATTTTAGACTTATACAACCAAAAAATCTTAGTTTATACACTCTTAACACTTAGGACCAACATATAGAAATGGATATTAGTCATTACTAGTTCAAACAACCTCTTCAATACCTCAAATCAAACTCTTCCAGCTTTAAAATCTCATGAAATGAAGTACTAAATGTATTAAATAAACATATGTTTACCTTAGTGCCCAAGAAATCCAATAAATTATCCTAACTGCATCTCTCAACAACAAAGAGAATGCTAGTGAGAAGGGTTTTCGTCTTCCAAGCCCCAAAATATGAATTCTCCAAACAATTTCATAAAATTCTGACATAAGGGAAAGGTGGCTAAAGGCAGAGTTAGATTTAATTGAGACTGCTTAAAACCAAAAACATGCCTTATGAAGAGTTACACACGAAAGCAATATAAAAACCACATGAAATCAATGAAAACACAATGGATATGAGACAAGCAACTGGTCACAATACAGGGCAGGGAAGGTGAAGGCAGAATCAAGGTTAATTGAGACTGCTTAAACCCACAAACATGCCCTGCAAAAAGTTACACACAAAGGCAATATAAAAACCACATGAAATCAATGAAAACACAATGGATATGAGACAAGCAACTGGTCACAATACTGGTGCAATTATATTAAGTCTTTCAACATGCCTGGTTGTGAGGCCTTCCGGGTTTTGGCCTTATACAAAGATAATTATGAATTTAGAGTCTCAGCTCACATGTTATCTTATCTTCTACTTCTACTACTACCACACGCTACCATGCATTCCCTACTAAACAACCTAAGCTCCAAATATATAGCCAACAAAGCCATAGGTCGGCCAGTCAGGCATTTAATTACAATATAGGTCCACTTAGGAGGAGAAACCAAAACTAAAGCTAGAAATAAAAAAACACGATGCAAAGTTGCATTTAGGTCCACACATGACCCAAGAACAGATCTCCAACTACGTAAGATCCAATTTCCTCGTACGGAACCGTGCAAGATGAAATACCACATGTTTCATGAGCGAAATTGGTGAAAAATCGATGCCTGAGGGAAATTGTGATAACTTCCAGATCCAAGTGAATTAGGACATGCGCTCTTAGGAGAATGCTCCAAATTAGGTCTTCAACACCACATTAACTTTGCAAGGCAAGAAACCAACAGAAACAATAGCTACAAAAAAAATATCAGACAGGTACAGGAAACAAGAAATATTTTTTGGTGATGCAAGATTGCTCAAGACCCAAGATGCTCCTGCATTAGACACCTATGGTAACAAAAGAATTGATGTCCACATCAGGCACTGCTCATATTTTGACCTAAATCATAAAGATCCAACTCAGCTTGTGTAATCCATGAACTGTCTTCAACTGGCTTATCTTTCCACCGAACTAGGTATTACATGTAATCTTTTCCTCTTGTACTCTTGCTTACTCTGCTATTCAAGATCTTTTCAATGTTGTCTCTGTCCTTCTTAGGATAATTCAGACCATCTCCCATTTCATCAGTTGATTCAAAGTACTCAAAGATATCAACAATGTTGAATATAGGTGACATATCCATGTCCTTTGGTAATTCCACTTCATAAGCATTTCCACTATCAAACTTCTTCAGAATCTTATAAGGTCCAAACTTCTTCATTTTCAGCTTGTTGTAGGTACCAATTGGAAATCTATTCTTCTTCAAGTGAATCATAACCTCATCTCCAACTTCAAAAGATTTATGTCTCCTTCTCTTATCTTCTCTTTATTTATATTTCATATTATTGTCCTCTAAGTTCCTTTTAACTTCATCATGAAAAGTTCTCATGTATACTGCAAAATCCTCATCTTCAGCACTTCTCCTTGTCTCAGTAGGTAAATCTCTCAACTCTATGGTTCCCTTAGGATGAAATCCAGTAACAATCTCAAATGGTGTCCTCTTAGTACTTCCATTCACAAAATTATTATACGCAAACTTTGCTTGTGCCAAAACTAAATCCCAATTAGTAGGCTTATCTCCAACTAAACATCTGAACAAGTTTCCCAAACTTCTGTTCACAACTTCAGTCTGTCCATTTGTCTGAGGCTGAATTGTAGAACTAAACTTCAATTCAGTATTCATCTTCTTCCAAAGTGTTCTCCAAATGTAGCCAGTAAACTTAGTATCTCTGTCTAAAACAATAGATTTAGGCAACCCATGCAATCTTACTACTTCCTTGAAAAATAATTCAGCTACATGTAATGCATCAGATGTCTTCTTACAAGGTATGAAATGAGCCATCTTAGAAAATCCGTCAACCATTACAAAACTATAATCATTGCCCCTGAGTTCTATGTGTGTGAATTTTGTACCTGATCTGTAGACACAACACTTCAGTAAAACATTAGAGGTTAGCTAAAATTGAAATCGTGCAATGAATTGAAAGCTAAACTAACCAGGTGATTTACTGCCTTCTAATAGGTGCGAGTATGATGTTCTCAGATTGTATCGAGATCAGTGACCTTGACGACACCTAAACGAAGGATTTGAATGCAAAAGATGGATATGGAATGTATGCAGTTAATCTAATTTTTTTCTGGATTGTAGATGCAATAAGATGAAAATGATATGAATCTATGATATGCTGAAAAAATGATATGCTATGATATGCTAAATGATCTAACAAATGAAAACTAATATGATATGAAAAACTATGCAATATTGATCTCACAAAGCTTGGATTCGCAAAGATGATTCTTCAGTCTCTAATTTGGCAGCGTGATTATGCAATTCTTGTGGATGATTTGAGATGTATTCTAAATGATATGCAATACTATGTAAAATAATGATGATCTCACAAACTCAAATTTCCAAGATGATTTTTCAAGCTCCAATTGTGCAAATTCTTCAAATTTGATATGCTATGATTCCTGCAGAGTAAGTTTGCAAATTCATGAGATGATTTGAGATGAGCTGAGGCCTTAATTTATAGAAATCTAGGGCTTTGGAGGTGCATGGGAAAAAATCCATAAATCACTCAAATAACTCAGGTTGATTTTTGAGTTATTTTTAAATAAAGGATATTTAACTCACAAAAACATGCAAAAGCAGAGTTTAACTCAAAATAGAGTTTAGATTTAATTGATAATTGATAGTTGTCTGCTTTTCTTGATTGTGCATGTTTTATTTATGAATTAATTTAATAATAAAGTGATTTATTTCCAACTTAACTGATTTTGAAAAATAAGACAATTGATTTATGGGTTAATCAATTATTTTTTAAACTTTTATTTAAAATTATAATATTAAAAATTGACAAAATGATTTAATTAATTAAATAAAATATTTAATCAATTATTTGTAAGATTTTGGATTTATTGTCAAAATTAAATATCATAATTAGGAATAATTAGAATTAACTTCAATTAAATAATTAAGTGGCAGTATTAAATCTAATTAATTAAATATTTAGAATATTCAATTAATCAAACTTTAGGATAAATAGGATTTATCATCAAATAATCATTAAATCAAAGATAATTATGATAATTAGAAATATTACTAGGAATATTTTCTGATACAGAATTTGGGATAATCAATTACAATTCGATAATGTTCAGATGTGCCTTAGGTTAGGACTTTGATGTCGATTTCGTTCAATGTGTCGATATAGAAGTTAATGAACCTATAGCTCATTTTTGGGGTATTAGAAGTTTTAGGCAATCCAAGAACAAAGTCCATACTCACATCTTCCCGAGGTCTATTAGGTACAGGCAAAGGTGTATACAATCCCACATTCTGACTAGTTCCTTTTGCTACTTGAAAAACTCTGCAACCTCTAACCATTCTTTGTACATCTCTATAAATTTGTGGCCAAAAGTATCTTTTCAAAATCAAATTCATAGTCTCATCAATCCCAAAATGTCTAGCAAGTCCACCACTATGTTTCTCCTTTATTATGTTCTCTCTCATAGATCCTCTAGGTATGCACAACTAAACTCCTTTAAACAACATATCTTCTTGAATGAAATAATCAGTCCACTTATCTCTCACTGTTTGTTCCTTACAAGCTTTCCAATATTCTGCAAAATCAATGTCAGTCTCATACAAACACTTCAAATCATCAAAACCAAGTACCTCAACCCTTATTTCTATCAGCAAACTTCTTTGGCTGAAGACATCAACAACTTTATTTGACTGTCCACTTTTGTGCTTCAATGAAAAGGAAAATTTTTGCAAGAACTCAACCCACTTCATATGTCTCTGATTCAATTTATTCTGACTTCCCAAATACTGCAAAGCTTTATGGTCAGTATACAACACAAAATCTTTAGGCATCAAATAATGTCTCCATTTCTTCAAAGCTTGAACAATAGCATAGAATTCCTGGTCATAAACTAAATATTTTCTCTTAGCATCATTCAAATTTTCACTAAAGAAAGCTACATGTCTTCCTTCTTGATTGAAAACATCTCCAATTGCACTTCCACTAGCATCACATTCAACTTGAAAATGTTTACTAAAATTAGGCAAAGCAAGTGTAGGCAACTCTGCAATTCTTTGTTTCAATATTTCAGTCGCAACATTACAAATAGAATTGAAATTTGAAATCCATTTTATCCCCTCTCATGGTTTCAGTCATAGCATTACAAATAGAACTGATATTTCTAATGAACTTCCTATAAAAACTTGCCAATTCATGAAATGATCTTACCTCTTCAACATTCTCTAGTGTAGGCCAATCAAGTATAGCTCTTACTTTCTCAGGGTCCATCTTCAATCCATCAGTTGAAATTACAAAACCAAGGTACACAATCTCTTCTTTCATAAATGAACATTTCTTCAAATTAATCAATAATTTTTCTTCCTTTAATCTCTGCAATACTTATCTGATATGCTCAAGATGTTATTCCTTACTCTTATTGAATATCAAAATGTCATTAAGGTACACAATTACAAACTTACCCAAGAATCTTTTCAAAACTTCATTCATCAACATCATGAAAGTACTAGGTGCATTAGTCAAACCAAAATGCATAACCAACCATTCATACAAACCATCATTAGTCTTAAAAGTAGTTTTCCATTCATCCCCTTCTCTAATTCTAATATGATAATAACCACTATTCAAATCAATCTTTGTGAAATACTTCGCTCCACTCAAGCTGTCCATTATGTCATCCTAGGCAAAGGAAATTTGTACTTTACTGTTATCTTGTTTATAACTCTAGAATCAGTGCGCATTCTCCATTCTCCATTCTTTTTCGGTGCTAGCACATTAGGTACTGCACAAGGACTCAAACTTTCCCTAATCAAACCTCTCTCAAGAAATTCTTGGACTTGTCTATTCAACTTAGTCTTTTCATTAGGTGTCAATCTATGTGGTGCTTTATTAGGAAAACTAGCTCCAGGTATCAAATCCATACAATGAATTATACTTCTCATAAGAGGTAAACCATTAGGTACATTATCAGAAATGATGTCATAAAATTCAGTCAAAAAAGGTTTAACCTCAGGTGCATGTTCTAACTCATTTTGTTTCTCAATTTTTCTTGGAATTAAAGCAAAACAAACATTATGTTCTTTCATTTCTCTTACAAACTGTTTACCATCAACCAAGCATACTCTGACTGTAGTACATTGATCTTCATCAAACTTCTCTACCAAAGGTAATAATATTTGTTTCTTTCCATCCATCCAAATAGTATATTGATTCAATCTACCATCATGCAAAGCTTTCCTATCATACTACCAAGGTCTACCCAAAAGAATATGACAACAATCCATAGGCATAATATCACACAAGACTTCATCATGAAAATTTTCAATTTTGAATTTAACAAGGCATTGTTCACTTACAAGTAGTTTATGCTCCTTCTGGATCCAAGCAATATGGTAAGGCTTAGGATGTTTCAATCTCTGCAACTATAATTTGTTAACCAACTCTTCGGATGTCAAATTATAAGAACTTCCACTATTAATGATTACCTTGCAACATTTGTTAGCGATCTTACATCTGGTTCTGAACAAAATTTTCCTCAGAATAGGTTCCTCATTAGCTTCTTCATTCCACAAGATCCTTCTTATCATCAAGTTCTCACCATGTTCAGGTTCATTAGACATTTCCTCAACTTCTTCACAAGCCAAATTATTTTTGCCATTGCCTCCAGTCTTCTTTCCAGAGTTAGTACATTCAAAAGCTCTATGTCCTTCTTCACCACATTTGTAACAAGTACCTTTAAACCAAGATTTCTCTTCTCTTTTTCCACTATTGTTATTCCCAGAGTAACCATTATATCCACCTCTAGAGTAATTACCTCTTCTACCAGTAGATTCATCTTTCCATCCTTTATCTTGTACTGCATTGTTAGATCTCCTACTTTCTCCATAAGATTTGCCTCTACTTCTCTGAAATTTGCCACCTCTTCCTCTTTTTCTTTTTTCATGTCTCTTTGTTAATCTTTCTTATGCCTTCACCTTCCCTACCCTATATTGTGACCAGTTGCTTGTCTCATATCCATTGTGTTTTCATTGATTTCATGTGGTTTTTATATTGCTTCTGTGTGTAACTCTTTGCAGGGCATGTTTGTGGGTTTAAGCAGTCTCAGTTAACTTTGATTCTGCCTTTAGCCACCTTGCCCTTGCGTCAAGTGGTATCAGAGTTCTTTCTTTCTTGTGGATTGGATCGTGGAGAACCTTATTGGATTGGTTGTAGGGTGGCAGATCTGAGATCTGACCTATAACTTGCAGAAGGTTACGATCTTGCTGGAACCTGATTGTCAAGATGATTTGAGGTAGAGGAAATGATAATGCTATCATGGATATGTTGAGGCAAATTGCAACTAGGCTTGAAGCTGTAGAGAGAGCCTGCTGAAAAGATCTCTTCAATCTCTTTTATAAAAATTTCTAAGATCTCATCCACTCACCTTGTCAATGTGGGATAAACAAAATCACTTTTTTTTCCTTTCCTATTTTTTCAGAGTTTTTGTTTTTCTACCCCTCTTTTCTTGTGATTTCTTTTTCACCCCTATTTTATTACGATTATTTTTTCCTTAATATTTCCCATCCCATTTATTATGATTTTCCTTCAACTAGTCCCCAAACACTTTTTTTTTATGTCTCCAATGTATTAAAAAATAAAGAGGACTATTTAATTTAACTATTTCCCACAAACTATAGACAATGCACTAATACAGTTAATTAATTAAATATAACTTTATTCATGCACAATAAATCATATAAATGATGATTAAAACTTCTGGTTGAGTTTAATCAATTACCATAGACATGTCATTTCCACTGGATGTCTAATCATGCCTAGAATGACTTACTATAAATAGTAAGTATGCTCAAAATTACCTTAGATCACCTTGGAATGAACTACAACCAAAACTTCCTAGGCCAAAAGGCCTTTAGTCCCTTTTATGTCTTGGTTAGCCAACATGACCATGGAGAAATAGTCTAACAACAAACTCATACAACTTGTGTTAGAAAAGGATCATTACATTATTTGATCCTCAAGATCCAATCTGTAAAATATCAAACTTTTGAGGAGAAGAAGAGGCTCACCTACCACCAAATGGAGATGTCCTTTAAACCAAAAGGAATCAATCTTCCAAGAGGGGGATGAGATAGTATCCCAATAGTTTTGAACACAAGATCTAAGTTGTTTGGTTAAGACATTATTTAAAGAAAATAAAGTTGGGTGATATTCTAAGGGGATTGAGGAGTGTTAAAATGATTTTAGAATAATCGAGGGGGGGGGGGGTGAATTAGTTATCCTCAGGTCTAGATGTACCAATTAGACTTTCGATCTCTTAAAAAAAATTAGATCTAATCAGTATTCAACACGATCTCTATAGCATATATCAATAACATAAAACTTGCAGTCCACTGTCCAAAAGTAATTAACTTGCAAAATATAAAACTTTCAACAACAGTAACATCAAATAAAATTCACACAAGTATAACACCAGTATTTAATGTGGAAACCCAATATGGGAAAAACCACTTGTAACATGCTACTGATTTTCACTCTTCTGAAGTGAGCTCTATGAGAAGCCAACCCTGTTAAAGGTTTACAATACACACTGCTAGGTGTGACCTAGTTAAATGATTTAATCACCCTATTAAGAGTGGCCTGGTTAGAAGGCTTAAGAACATTCCATTAGAATGTCACCTTGATTAAAGGATTTACACAATGACTGTTAGGTCAACCTTGATTAAATGATTTAACTGATATAATGGTTAGAAAGTAACAGTAGGTTCTGATATGAAATATACAACTCACTTTGCAAATATAAATCCATTTCACTCATATGTTGATTTACTGAATGACCTTCATTTCCATCTCCATCTCTGATCTACTTGAAATTCCCTTCAAGAAATCACCACAACTCTATTTAGCTCTTCACAACTTCACCTTCAACCTTCTACTTATATTCACCAGTCAATAACATCAACCTCTTCTTCTCATACTGTATCCTCACAATTAGGTCATCCTTATACCTCCTTGATCAGGTAGATTAATCTTTTGCCGCTTAATCTCTTCCGTAGATCTTAGGTTTAGGTCAGATTCATCAAATCTTTCTATCATTTTATTCTCTTATTTTTTTTTTTAGATACATCTCCAAACTTCTCCTTGAATCCATAAGAAAATGATTTACCATGCATTAAATGCTCCATACCATTCATTAATAATGTCAACATGCTTTACATATCTCAAGAATTAAACTATGTCAGTTGGGATTCTCAATTCTTTCCCAAACTATAAATTATTGACACTCGGTCAATACTGTGTTCATCTCCTCGATCATTACTGGATATCTCGGTCATCACTAAAACTTTACTTCTCGGCAAACACCATCTTTTCTCAGTAGTTATATGTCACTCAAAAATTACTGATGTGTAGTCGACACTAGATTTATTGGGCATATATTGGTGCTTGGTTGACACTAACATCACTCGGCTTAAACTAAATTTCCTCACTTTTGCCCAGTTAAGCCTATGTTTCCAATCTTTCTTCTTCCCTTGGTGTTAAAGATAAACAACACATTATCTTGCCAATGTGCGAACGAACCAAGTACCCATTAAAGTATCACATAACTCAACCTTTCCTTAGGTCCTCTTGTTATCTCCTCTTTTCAAATCCTCTTCATCAATTAAAAGATATTGTACTCTCCTAGATAGAAATTGTCTTACCAGTTAAGGTTTGACATCAATGATAATATAACAATTATTTCAATTGTAGTTTTCAATAATCTCCCTCTTTGGCATTGATGGCAACACCACATGAATACCACATGATTACCAAACAATCCAAAATCTTTGTGCATCAGATCTTTATAATATCCTTAGCTTCATTCTGATTCACATCCAAGTGCTAGCTCCCTCTTGGATAAATTTTGCTTTGTCTATTCACTTACTCAATTACTCCCTCTTTGCTTAGGGTCATTTCTTCTGAATCTTTTTTGTATCTCTCCCTCAAATTCATTGAATCTTCTCCCTTAATGTTGTATCTCTCTTCTGTATATTTCTCCTTTTGTATCTCTCCCTCTTTGACAACAATACCAAAGAAAATTTTATCCATCACTTGCATCTTTACCATGTACATATCTTCATGCCAAGTCTCTAATTTATATGCTTTCTCTGTCATCTTGCTTATGACTAATCAATATCTTTTGCTATTCTTTTCACAACTCTAAGAAACTTCTAAAGTGTGACCTCTTCTGCATCAATTTGTCAGATATTCTAATTAGCACATTTGATGCAGTGCTCCTATGTTACTAGGTAGCCTCTATTAGGGGAATCACCCCTAATTTACCTCTAAGATATTCATGAGCATCTTTAGGTAATGCTTTTGTGAACATATCTGCTAATTGTTCCTTTGTATTCACATATTCCAATCTCACTTCTTTGTCTTGAACTAACTCTCTCAAGTAATGATACTTGATAGAAATATGCTTAGTCTTAGTGTGCATCATAAGATTCTTTGATATGTTGATATCACTTGTGTTATCACAAAAAATAACAATCGGCTCAGTGATTTCCTTCTTCATACTTTTTAACAATTGTTTGATCCACACTAAATTTGAACAATTTACTATTGCTACCACATACTCATCTTCTGTTGTAGATTGGGAAATGAAGTTATATTTCTTTCTTGTCCAAGAGACTAATCTCTTTCCTAGAAACAATGCACCACCACTTGTACTCTTCCTGTCATTAACATTTCCTGTCCAATCTGCATCAGTGTAAACTTTCAGTTCAAACTTGTCATTCTTCTTGTAATATAATCCATAATCTTTTGTTCCTTTTAGATATCTTAATATCTTTTTTACTACCATCATGTGACTCTCCTTAGGATTAGCAAATTTTTTTGCAACAATCCCAACTGCTAGGGCAATATCAAGTCTACTATGGACAACATATTATATTTTTCCAATCATAGATCTATACAAGGTTTGATTCACTTCAGTTGAATTATCAGTTTTAAATAATTTATATCCTATAGCCATAGGTGTACTTACCGGTTTGGAATCTTCCATACCAAAAGTTTTCAGTATCTCTTTGACATACTTAGATTGTGTAATATAGATACCTTTCTTCATCTGATAAACTTGCAAACCAACAAAGAATTTGCTCTCACCAAACATAGACATTTCAATTTCAGTTTTCATCTCATTTGAAAACATTTGACATAGGGCAACTTGTCCTCCAAATATGATATCATCAACAAAGATTTTAGCTAACAAAATCCCTTTACCTTTTTCAATCTTCAAATATAGATTGTTGTTGTCATTTGTCCTTACAAATCCAATCTTTATCAGATAATTATGCAGTCTCTCATACCATGCTCTAGGGGTTTATTTCAATCCATACAACGTCTTATGTAGCTTGCAAACCATATTTTTCTTGATTGGGTCAAAAAATCCTTTTGGTTGTTCAATGTATACTTCTTCCAATATTCCATTTAGAAATACAGATTTAACATCCATTTAATATACTTTGAATCTTTTATAAGCTGCAAATGCAAGTAGAGTCCTTACTCCTTCCAATCTTGCAATTGGGGAAAATGTCTCCCCATAGTCAATGCCTTCTTCCTGTGTATACTGCTTGCATACAAATCTGGATTTGTTCCTAGTGACTTCTCCATGTTCATTTAGCTTATTTTTGAATACCCATTTGGTTGTTCAATGTATACTTCTTCCAATATTCCATTAAAAAATACAAATTTAACATCCATTTGATGTACTTTGAATCCTTTATAAGTTGCAAATGCAAGTAGAGTCCTTACTCCTTCCAATCTTGCAACTAGGGAAAATGTCTCCCCATAGTCAATGCCTTCTTCCTGTGTATACTCCTTGCATACTAATCTGGATTTGTTCCTAGTGACTTCTCCATGTTCATTTAGCTTATTTCTGAATACCCATTTTGTTCCAATAACATTCTTGTTTTCTGGTCTCAACACTAGTGTCCAAGTTTTGTTCTTTTCAATCTACTCTATTTCTTCATTCATGGCTTGTATCCAATCCTCATTTTCTAAAGTATCTTTCACTGTCTTAGACTCAAACTCACATAGTAAGCATGTATGATATTTCAACTTACTCCTTGTCATAACTCCAGATTCTTTATCTCCAATGATTTATTCTGGCTTAAGATGCCTTCTTACATACTGTGTCAATGTAGGTTCAGATTTCCTTTCTACTTGTTCTTGATCTTCAGGTTCATCTTGCAGATTCTCTGTCTCTTCTTCTAATTGCTCGACAACATCCTTCTGTGACTCGACATCATCCTCCTGATGCTCGGTCATTTCTTTTTGTGACTCGACATATGGTTTAGGTGTATTACTAGCCTCTCCTTCTTCCATGTATACAAAAGATCTGTAGTCTTCAGGCTCTTGCTTGCACTCAACTTCATTCTTTTCTGCATATTTATCAACTCTAACATTTGCACTTTTCACAAATTTGTTAGTGTTAGAAGTCAAACACTTATAAGCTTTTCTCTTAGTGAAATATCTTAGGAATATGCCTTCATCACTTTTCGCATCAAGTTTTCCATTCCTATTGTCTTTTAGTATATAACATTAACTTCCAAAGACTTTAAAATACTTCACATTAGGTGCGTATCCATACCATAACTCAAAAGGTGTAGCATGTGTACCTTTCTTGATTTGTACTCAATTCAAGGTATAAACAGCTGTACTTACAACTTCTCTCAAGTACTTTTGTGCAACATTCTTCTCTATCATCTGTGTTCTAGCACAATCCATAATTAATTTGTTTCTTCTTTCTGCTATAACATTCTATGGAGGTGTCCTAGGTGCAGACATTTGTCTCTTTATTCCTCTATCATTGCAGAATATATTTTACTCATTTGATATAAAGTCTCCTCCTTTGTCAGATCTCAAATATTTCAAGTTTTTACCTATTTTTTTTTCAACTTTTGCCAAATACCACTTAAACAACTAAAATGTATCATATTTCTCTTTTAAAAACATTACAGTCATCATTCTAGAGTAGTCATAAAAAAATAGAATGAAATACTTATCACCACAATAACTTTGCACACCCAAGGTCCACAAAGGTCAGTATGAACCAATTCTAAAATATTGTCAGAAGTATATGTCTTGCTCTTAAAACTAGACTTTGTCATTTTCCCCAATTGATACTGTTTACACATCACATTATCAGGTTTCTTCAATCTTGGCAAACTTTTAACTTTCTTCATCTTACTAATATTTACCAAATTGTCAAAGTTCACATGACACAACCTCTTATGCCATAACCATACATCATCAAATTGTGCAAACAAACATGTTTCTTCAGATAGGTCTAGATAGAACAAATTACCTTTTATTTGTTCTCCACTTCCAATTAGTTCACCAGTGGCATCAAATATTTTAGCCTTTCTGTGATGAAATTCAACTCGGTAACCAGTACTATTCAACTGTGCAACACTCAACAAATTGTAGTTAAGACCTTCAACCCAATATGCATTATCACATCTGATCTTATCAATCAATCTTATTGATCCTTTTCCTTTCACAAGATATGGTGCATCATTACCAAACTTAACACTTATACCTTTGTAATGATCTAAGGTTTCAAACTTACTTTTATCACCAATCATATGATGTGATAAACCGCTACCAATAATCCATTTATCACCTTTCCTCACATATAAAATAAGTGCAGTTTTCTCATCTTCACCAGAATCATCTTTCATAGCAACATAAAAAATTTCTATATCACAATCATCAGATTCACCAATTTCACTGTCAGTTTCCTCTTCAACAATATAACAAGATTTTTTACCTTTGTCTTTGTAGTCTTTGTATCTTCTATGGTCTCTATTATTTCTTTTTTCTTTATAATTGCTTTCCCTTCTCTCATCTTTGCCATTCCTGTCAGGGCATCTTGATGCAATATGACCAACTTTGTTACATGAAAAATATATTATAGGAAGTTTATCTTTGAATTTTCCTTTTCCTCTTGGTAGCCTTCTAGCCATAAGTGCCTCAAGATCATATAGATAATCATTAGAAGTATTACTATCACTGTTACTGCTCACACTTCTTTCTTTCCCTTCTTAGAATTATGAAGAACCATTTGAGAATTGAATGTAGATTCAATATTGTGAATAGAGAAATTATCATAATTAGATAACTCAAAAGCAGTAAGCTTACCAACAAGACTTTCCAAAGTTAGGACATTACTGGGATTACATTTTGATTCTTGTATTGCATAAAATATAATAGCATAGATATGAAGCAAAGTTCTCGATACTTTATTGATAACAATTTCATCATCAATATTTCCATTATCTCCTCTGATAGCATTTACTACCTCCTTAATTCTACCACAATACCGATAAATATTTTCACCTTCTTGCATTTTCATTTTATCAAACTTACCTCTCAAACTTTCAGATTTGGCTCTCAGTACATTTGTATCCCCACCATAGATAGTTGCAAGAGTGTCCCACATTTTCTTTGCATTAGTGCAGTCCTTGATGTCTTCAAATTCAAGATAGCTTAGGGCAGATGCATTCTCTAACATTACTTGATTGTGTTCTTATTTTTCTTTGATCTCCTTGTCACTCAAAGGTGCAACAGGTGTTACATAGTCATTTTCCACATAGTATTTCATTGAATGACCAATACCAGCTAGGTGCAATTTCATCAAACTCTGCCATGTAGGGAAGTTCTCCTTGTTCAACTTCGGTACCTCCTTTTTGTACATCTTGATCATTAGCTTGAAGTACCTTTAAAATTTTTCTCTACAAGCACCAACAACTTTGATACCAATTGTTAGAATGATTTTAGAATAACTGAGAGGGGGGGGAGAGAATCAATTATCCTCAGGTCCAGATGTACTAATTTAACTTTCTATCTCTTCAACAAACTTAGATCTAATCAATATTCAACTCGGTTTCTATAGCATATATCAATAACATAAAACTTGTAGTCCACTGTCCAAAAGTAATTAACTTGCAGAATATAAAACTTTCAACAACATTCACATCAAATAACATTCACACAAGTATAACACCAGGATTTAACGTGGAAACCCAATATGAGAAAAACCACATGTAACATGCTACTAATTTTCACTCTTCTAAAGTGAGCTCTGTGAGAAGCCAACCTTGTTAAAGGTTTACAATACACACTGTTAGGTGTGACCCAGTTAAAGGATTTAATCACCATGTTAAGAGTGGCCTGGTTAGAGGGCTTAAGAATATTCCATTAGAATGTCACCTTGATTAAAGGATTTACACAATGACTGTTAGGTCAACCTTGATTAAAGGATTTAATTGATATAATGGTTAGAAAGTAACAGTAGGTTTTGATCTGAAATATATAACTCACTTTGCAAATACAAATCCACTTTGCTCATATACTGATTTACTGACTGACCTTCATTTCCATCTCCATCTCTGATCTTCTCAGAATTCTCTTCAAGCAATCACCACTACTCTGTTTAGATCTTCACATCTTCACCTTTAGCCTTCTGCTTAGATTCATCAGTTAATAACATCAACCTCTTCTTCTCATACTATATCCTCACAATTAGGTCATCCTTATACCTCGTTGATCAGGTAGATAAATCTTTTACCACTTAATTTCTTCCATAGATCTTAGGTTTAGGTCAGATTCATTGAATCCTTCCATCATTTTGTTCTCTTACTTTTCCTTCTAGATACATCTCCAAAATTGTCCTTGAATCCATAAGAAAATGATTTACCATGCATTAAATACTCCATACCATTCATTAATAATGTCAACACATTTTACATATTCCAATAATTCAAATATGTCGGTTGGGATTCTCAATTCTTTTTCAAACTATAAATTACTGACACTCGGTCAATACTGTGTTCATCTCCTCGGTCATTACTAGATATCTCAGTCGTCGCTAAAACTTTACTTCTCAGAAAACACTGTCTTTTCTCAATAATTATCTATCGCTCAATAATTAATAATGTTTGGTTGACACTAGATTTGTTCAACATATACTGGTGCTCAGTCGACACTAACATCACTCGGCTTAAACTAAATTTCTTTACTTTTTCTCGGTTAAGCCTATGTTTCCAATCTTTCTTCTTCACTTGGTGTTAAAGATAAACAACACATTATCTTGCCAATGTGTCAACTAATCAAGTACCCATTGAAGTATCACATAACTCAACCTTTCCTTAGGTCCTCTTGTTATCTCCTCTTTTCAAATCCTCTTCATCAATCAAAAGATATGGTACTCTCCTAGATAGAAACTATCTTACCAATTAAGGTTTGACATCAATGACAATATAATAATTGTTTCAATTGTAGTTTCCAATTATAATTGATCCTCAAGAAGGCTTAACTTAAGGTTTGATCCTCAAGATCCAATCTGTCAAATATCAAACTTTTGAGGAGAAGAAGAAGCTCATCTACCACCAAATGGAGATGTCCTTTAAACCATAACGAATCAATCTTCCAAGAGGGGGATGAGAGAGTATCCCAATACTTCTGAACACAATATCTAAGTTGTTTGGTTAACATTATTTAAAGAAATAAAATTTGGGTGATATTCCAATAGGATTGGGGAGATCCAAGGATCCTTCCAAAAGAAAACCTTCCTATTATTTCCAATCTTCCATATACATCCTTGCATCAAAAGAGGCTTAGTTTTAATTAGACTATTCCAAACATTTGAACCTTGAGGAAAAACATCATTCTCAAGAAGAATCAACCCATCATTGTTTTGATTGTGCTTAAATACCATAATTTTGGTCCATTCCAAGGAATCATTGGTGAGTTTCAAATTGACTTTGGTCAATAGAGAAAGATTGAGAAGTGAATTATTTTTTCAACATTAAGTCCTCCAACCTCCTTAGAAGAGAAGACCTTTTCCCAATTCATAAGAGAGCCAATTTTTTGTTTCCATGCTAGACTAAAGAAACCTTCTTTTAATATGATCAACTTTTTTAACCCACATAGTAGGTATGTGGAAAAGGGACATAATGTAGATAAAGGTACTTTGAATAGAAGCCAAGAGAAAATAGATTTTTCTAGCTTTAATAAGGAGGGAACATTTCCAGCTAGCCAACTTAATCTGAACTTTCTCCAACAAACCATACCAGAATGAGTTGTCAACTTTACCCAAGGTTAAGGGCATGCCTAGATAAGTGGAAGAAAGACTAACAATCTGACAATTTGAAGTTATGGAAATACAAGCTTGAAGATTATAATAAGTATTCATAAAAACAAAGCACTTTTTTTGCAAATTGATTCTCTAACCCAAAATCAAAGCATTATCCAATAACATGGATCTCTAACCTTTAGCCTCAACCAAGGAAGTTGAACTAAGAAGGATTGTATCATCAAAAAATTATTGGTGAGAAACAATATTTTCTAAGGATGAGGGTTTGATACCTTTAATAATTCCTTGCAACACTCTTTTTTCAATATTTCTTCCCAAAAAATTAGCCAACAAAATGAAGAGGTAAGGGGATAAGGGATCCCCTTGTCTAAACCCTCCAAAGAATGAAAATAGTCCTTGCAGTGAGCCATTAACCATGATATAACATTTAGGGGTGTGAACACAAGCCTCAAGTATTTTTAGAATCTTCTCATCAAACCCAAATTTCTTTATCATGAAGGAGAGAAAGGCCCACGAGACCATATCATAAAATTTTGAGATATCAAGTTTGAGGATCATACTTTCTTTCTTGTGATTTTCCATTGAATAAATAGCCTTCATGCTCCATAATCATAACGTTAATTATTTGTCTATCCAAGATAAAACATTTTTGATGGAAATGTATCAACTTATCAAGGAAAGGTTCAATCCTGTTAACCATGAGTTTAGATAGGATTTTGTATAGAGTGTTACAAAGACTAATGGGATGAAATTCTCCCATTTTGTTAGCTCCACATTGTTTAGGAAATAGGGAAATATATGTATTATTAAGCTATTTTAGAATACCCAAAGAAGAGATAAATTCCTTAGCCTCCAAGAAGATATTAGGACCAATGATATCCTAGTATTTCTGAAAGGAAAAATGGGGAAAAGAACCCGACCTCGAAACCTTGAACAAGCTAAGGGAGAAGACCAATTTTTTGACTTCATCTTCAAGGAATTTTTTTCCCATGGCATTTACTATTATCTCTATTTGAGCATTAGATGTTGTCATTAGTATCAAAGTAGATCAGTCAGTTATCTAAGATGATCAGTCGGTAAAGGATGAAATAAGAAGCTATAGTATGTTAGTCAGTTGACAAACGAGCCTTTATACCAAACAATCACAAGGCAAAACTGAGAGCTAAAAGGAAATAGGTTTAACCGAGTACCAAAGTATGTTTATCAAGCATCAGAGTATATCGAGCACCGAGTTAGTAAACACTGAGCAGTCTACACATCGAGCACCAGTGTATTCACCAAATAAAAGGTTGTGTTTACTGAGTTATTCAACAATTGACATAGTAATCAATAATGACACATTTATCTATGCAAATGGTTTACATGGATCCATAAAATGTTTTACTAAGATCGAGGCTTATTTATTATGGATGTAATCATTAAATGTTGTGATGATTCCTATGTAATAGCTAGATCTAGGTTAATTTTTTACACCATAGATCTTAGGTTTTCTAAGATGTTGTAAACCTAATTAGGTCATAGCACTCATAACAATTTTCTATGTAATTGTTATTGATGTTATTTTGATAAGGATCAAATATACATGACAAAGGAGATCATGAAGCAGTAGCCGCCTATCAAGACATCATAATTCAGACAAGGTTTACAAGACAACGCAGTTATCAAAGATTCTAATCAGTTTTTTCAGAAACATTCAAGGCTACCAAGCAGAACAGAGAGTAGTTTATTACACATCAAGGTGATATTTATTCAGTATATCATAGATCTGATTTAGACAAAGTATAGTTGTCATTTACAGATACTTTCTGTTATTCTCTAATCATTATAGCAAAGTTATAAATCTCTTAACAGAGTAGACTTAACAGTCTGATTGTAAATCTCTTAACCAAGTGCACACTTAATTGGTGTTGATTAAATCCTCTCACAAGGTAGATCTAATCGATCTTATTGTTATTCCTAACAAGGTAAGATCACCAGAAGTGATAACATTTGTAGCCTTAACCGGCATACTTTATTTACTGTAGTAGTGAAGAATTTGTGGGTGTCATCCCCACTGCAGTTTTTACCTTCTAACATGGGTTTCTGCGTAATCAAAATACTCGTGTGAAGTGTTACATTTCTTGATTGGTTTATTTTTTGTTTTCATGCACTTTACATTTACAAAGTTATTTGAATGAATGTTGCAAACAATGAATTCAGTTGGATAGTTAGTCACTACTATTGTAGATTATTTATTCAGTAAAAGTTTTTGAGGGTATTGATTCACCCCTCCCCTCTCAGTACTTTATCTTTCCTATCCCAAAAATTGGTATCGGAGCTAGATCTCTTATTTGGAAGTTTAACCACTAAAGAGGAATGATCTCAGGATGGAAAGATACAAGTTGGACAAGACAATTGAGAATCAAAAGATTCAGATGCAAATATTCATTGAGCAATACAAGAAAGAAAAGGATGAGTTGAAGAAGTTACTGGTACAGAGAAAAGATATGGCTATTCGGCAATGTGAGACTGATTATCATGACGAAGAAATTGATGATCCATTTGAGATTTTTGGATCCAGTTCAGGCAGTATATCTGACATATCTGTAGGTGCACTTTCTGATTTCTCTGAGAAAAATCTTTATTTGACTGAACAAGTTAAAGCCCTGCAGATCGGTCAAGAAGCACAAATGGTAAGAATGATTGATGTGATGAATAATGCTAGACAAGCTGAACAAGAGAGAAATTTGGCTATTGAAGATAGAAGACAAATGCTTGAACAGTTACAAGTAAAAGAATCTAAGATACTGAGACTTACTGAGCATCACTTTGAGATATCCAATCAGATGGTTATAGCAATCTAGGAGATCAATCGAGTAAATAATGAGTTAACAAGGAAACTTGAAGACATTGGTGAACTCAGAGAAGAAAATGACAAACTGAGAAATAAACTGAAAATGCAGCAACAACACAATGAGATGATGAAAAAGGCTAAAGATAGTTCCAAGAAAATTGATGATTTTTTGATCAGTCAAAGAGGACTTGGAAGCACTACTAGATTAGGCTATACTGAGAAAGGAGAATCATCTAAGAAAGATGAACAGATGAATAAATACAAGAGTCAAAGACCTAAGAAGCTATCATGCTATCACTGTGGTAAATTGGGCCACACTTAAAATCTTTGCAGGAGTAAAGCACAAGGTAATCCTAAAACCACTCCTAAGTTCAATGGTCATTGTTATAGTTGTAACAAGTATGGACATCAAGCATATGAGTGTAGATCTAAGTTGAATAGGACTCCTAACAAACCCTACGTGGAGAAACACTATTGCACTTGCAACATGCATGGTCACACCTCACAAGAATGTAGAACAAAGATGAAGCAAGTCTGGACACCAAAAGGATAGAACAAGACCTATCAACCGAGAAGACAAGGTAATGCTTATACTTGGGATTATAACACATGGGTTAACTGCACAACATGTGGAAGATATGGACATATTGCAGCTAACTACATGAGAAAGAGTTGGAGAGGCAGATCTCGTAGCTAGAAAAGTATTGGTATGACATGCTTACATTGTCACAAAGTCACTCACCTAAGTAAAGATTGCAGAGATCGAGCACCAGAAACACAAATATTTGAAAATGGAAATACAATTGAAGATATCATGAGGATAAGAAACACTATATGGAGAAAAGTATCAAATGATAATGTTGAGTCAAGTAATGCAGTTGGTGAAACCTCGTCCATTGGATTGGGTGACATTGCCACCTCCACCTAAGATGAAAAGGTATGTATGGAATTGATAATCCTAATTAATCATATCTATCATACAGTTCCTTATACTAAATGTTCACATACCAAATCTGTATGAATTAAGATGCATTATGGTTTTACAAGTTTTGAGCTTTAAGTGTTTACAGTCGGTATATGATAGACCGAGTGAGAGGTTTCCAGTTGGTAACTATCATGCAAGGTTAACCAAGCGTCAGTATTAACCAAGTAAAAATTTCACATGTTAACCGAGCTTATGTTATTTTGTGGTATACACTGAGTTTGATAGTTGTCATCAATTTGTATTAGGTAGAGCATTTATTGCAAAACATTTTGAGCAGAAATCTAAAAATACTTTAAATACATGGTGAACTTAGTTCATTTTTTACACAGCATCACATAGAGCTAAGCATTTATAGAGAGGAATTGAGAAAAGGATTTTCAGAGCATTTGAGCATAGATTTTAAGAATTTTGAGTGTTCTCATCGTGATTATGAGTAAGTACTATCATCGTCGAGCTATCCATTTGTAATTTACCAAAACCCTAAATGAGAAATAAGGGCATCCGCATCAAAAGTGAAAAAATCCAAGTTTGCAGAAGAGGAGGAAGTGAACTTAATTGTATTTGCTACTTGCAATGAGCTGAAATATAAACTTCATCCTGAAGTGGCATCAAAAATCGATAAAATGGGAGCTTTTTCGAGCATATCGCCTAGGGTTTTGCTAGTTGAAGACGTCCGTTCATACATTCACTACAAAATAGGAGAGATTGGAGATTTTGAGATTATGGCTACTTATCAGAAGTTAAGTGTCAACGGGAAGCTGAAAATTGATCACAAGCATCTGGAAGTCAAAGGTTTGACTAATGCTCTACATTTTCCTAAGGTATTCAGAAATGAATGGATACGAATCATTCTAAGTCAGCATCATGATGGGAAACTATGGTTGGATGAGCCCATAAATATTACAAAGAATACCATACATGTAGTAACTAGATACCCAACTACTGATAAAGTCAAGGCACTAAGGAGTGCACTGAGGGCAGAGCTGGAAAAGAATACAGGAGCTGAATGAGATGGCAGAGGATAGAAACTGAATACAATCACTGATCTCAAGATAATATTTGGAGCATATGTCATAGGGTACAAGATATTTCAATCGTGTAGACCAAACAGTGTACCATGTGGTGCAGTTGGCATTGCATATAAGATAGTTAAGAAGGGATTCCAGTTAGACCTTGCCGAGTTGCTATTGAAGCAAGTAGAAGAGAACATGAAGATTATTCGGTCGGCTAAGTCTAACATTTGTAAGTTTGGATCTTTACTACTTTGCATATTCTTTTATGTGTAAAATTTTTTTCCCTTCAGTCGGTAATGTAGATTGGACAACCAACAAGCCAATCACACTCTAGATCACTGATTTGATAAATAGTTTGGGAGACAATTTTGTCAGTATGGTAGACAGTTATTTTGAACAATTTAAGGAGAGAATGAACTCAAACAGAAAGATACCGAGACAACTAGTAGAATAATATGAACATGATATTTTCTTTCTAGTTGATACAGATCATACTTTGATAAAGGCATTGGAACCAAGGACAAAATGGCTAGCCCCTATGGGTTATGAATTAGATATTGATCATGCATCTAGATCAATCAAGGCTTTATTAGATGAGCCTAAGGACCCAAAATATGCTATTTTTGACACATATGAAGAAGCCAAAACAAGGATAAAGACAGACCTAGTCATTGGAAAAATAACAAAGAAATCAAGAAAAATGATGACTAACTTGGTAAAGAAATTTGGAGATGATGTTGAAGCATCCAAGAGCATACCGGTTGAGGTAAAAACTAAAGGTCACTTACTTTTTTCTGACAAATCACATGATGATGAGGAAACCAAGTCTGATAGAGATGTAGATTCTACACTAGTTTCACCAACTACCACTCCAAAGAAGTAGTCTGAAGTGCAAACTAGGGCATGCACAAGGTCAACAACTGCAACTTCACCTTCACTGAAGAAAGGAGTTGTGAAAATATCTAGGCGAACTACAACAACATCGACAAAGACTTATAAGAAAAGAGGTATAAAATCTACCACCGAGGCCCCTAAGAAAAGATGAAAGTTAATTAGGAATAAAGATGACATTGATGATGATGAAGATTATACTGATCAATTCAAGGTTGTTGTTAACAAGAATCATTCAATTGATGAAGTTGTTGAGGATACCATAGACGATGGAGGTCTAAGTGATCCCCAAATCAGTCGGTTTGAACACCTGTCAACTGAGGATCAAAATAAAATTAATTCAGATGATGATTAAATTCAAGAAGGTACTTGAATTTTATAAGTATGTACCTAAGGCTTTATATGACATAATTTCAGTAAGATCGACCTATGCATTGAATACTGAGAAGAGAATGAGGGAACAATCCGTAATTACAATAATTTCTACATTGACAGTTCTAGAAGTTGAGGAATTAATGAAAACATATTCAAAAATATTTTTAGTGAAGAGCTGAGCACTGCAGATACTTGATGAAAATATGACAAAGATTAATGAAAATATTCAACTACTTTGATCTTTCATACTACAAGCCCGAGCTGCAAAAGATAAGATGGCTTTGGCCATAATCCCCGAGAGGAAGACAAAGATGAAAAGTAAAGGCATCCATTCTGATGATGCTGATCTGGCACCGAAGGACCCCATTGAGCTATCAAATACTGAGGTACCTGATACTACCACTAATGCCACTAAATTTCAAGAGTGAATCCAGGATGCACCTGAGTAGGTAACAATTCAAGGAATCACTGATGATTCAAATGATGTACTCATTGAGGACATCACTAATGGTGATCCTGATGACATCAAGGATGATGAGGATGTCATAATTGATGGAGCTCAACAAGAAGAGAAAGCCCCTACGAAGCCAAAAGTAAGTATCATATCAGGTGATCTTCTAATTTTGGTTCAAACAGTTGAGATAATTACACAAGAGGAACCCAAAGGCTCAATCCCCGAACAACCAAAAGATACAACAGGGGAACAAGGTACAAGTACTAAAGATACTACAGAGACAGATACACCTAAAGAAAAAGAGGCAGATACATAGGCACAAGATGACCCCAAGCCTATCGAGACTACACAAACTGACACTACATCAGAAGGTCCATCTCAATTGACCAAGACACAAGTCACCGAGGAGCAGAAGAAGGAAGAAATAGTGTCTATCGAGCAAGATAAGCCAAGTGTTGAGGTAAAGGCAATAGTTCCATTTGTAAAGTCATCACCTCAAGAGTCCAAGAAGAAAAAGAAGAATCATGGCAAAGGGCCAGTCACTCTTAATGAAGTCATTGAAATTCCTAATTGTGACCCGATGACTTTGGACCTCAAGGAATTGAGGAAGTATGGGGAATTATGCATAAGAAAAGCAACACAAGAGAAGCTGATGAAAGAAAGCAAGAGTAAGAAATGTGAGGCCTCACCCTAGACCCGTTATAGCTTTTACATTATCGTTATGGTAGACCTAGTAATTGGCTGGATGTTTTGACTAGTTAGTCGATTTTACTCCTTAGGGTCAGAGATTAGATTACAGTAGATGAGAATACACTACATTTTATGATGCTTTCTTTACTCACAATGTTGACTGTATGATACACTATGACTGACATAATGATGATTGATCTAGATGAAATACTGAGTTGAGCAATTAGGGAATTTATGTCGATAGGAGTTGTTAGCAAAATGAAATCAAGAAATGGATTAGGTTGAGGTGTGTATTTCATTTTGGGTTAAATACTAGGCGATGAATTATTGATGACTATTTTATGATATAAATGTGAATTCTAAATTATGGTATTTTGATTTATGAAGGTTGGATGAAGTGATGGATTTTATACTCTTATGTAAGTAACTAGGAAATGGAGATTTGATTCGAATATGATACAATGAGATTTCTATTATGAATCAAAATGTTAATTACTTAGGGGAAGTTTAGGAGTGTCATGATGACATTTAATTTCAACTGAATTGGATATGCAATACGCTACATACTTAATTTAGTGAAGAATTGAATACTTCACGATATGTTGTATAGATGAATGAATATGACATGCTAATAATGTTTAATTGCAATCGAATTATAAATGTATGCGATGTTTATGTTTGAATTTAATTGAATTAAGTATTATGTTGTGGATAATCAATTGTCATGTAATTTATGAATTGTCAGATGAATTACTTGATTATTAATGCTATGTATTTACATGTTCATTTTTAATTTCCTTGGACTACTAATATTGGAATTGAGTGTGCAGGGAGATAGGCCATGAAAATTCGGAGAATCATCACAAAGACTATTGTGAATATCTGTTGAGCCAAGGTTGCTTCTAGTGAGAAGCCAATAACCTCGTTGTGATGTATTTATTTTGTAAAGTGTGATGCATGAATGTTTTTGATTTATATGTATTTGTGAATGTTATTTTTTATGAGAGAGCCCAAGTGGATATATACATGGCATGTGAAGTGTTTTTTTGTATTGTGTCACTTGACACGTGTGTACATGAGGCCATGACATGTCCACTTGGGGATTGGTTGAACAATAACCTAGGAAGGTACCTTTAGGATACCCATAAAGACCACTTGATTAGAGAGCTTAGAGTGTTGTCTAATCCTTGAATTTCGAATTTGAACTTTGCTTGCACTTTTGGAAGGTTAAAAAGGCACCTAGGGGAGAGTTTTGACCATTTTTAGTTACCCCACTTGTTATACCATAGGGTAAGGGTCATTTTTCACCAAAGGATAACCCTTGGTTGACCAAATGACCCATCCAAAAGTTGGTTTCCCAAGATGGACGAGAATCAACTTTTGGGACCAAGCTTTGGATAGATCACCACCCACTTAGAAGGAAGTCCTCTTTCCACCTTTTTAGCTTACCATTGTAAGAGACCAAAATTGGAAACCTTGTAAGGGCCTTTGGGAAGACCACCCAATAGGAATGCAAGCCTTATCCTTAGGAGAGTGTGTGGAGGCCTTTTTAGAGGGCCCTCTTCCTTTGGAAAAAGTTGACACCCACTCTCTAGATTTAGAGATTTTTGCCAAATTGGAGGACCTTGGATATTGGGAAAAGCTCATCTTCAACTATCTTCCTTTAGCATTGGATCAAGGTTGGTGGTTCACTTCTCTTAGTTGTTGAAGTTTTTCTTTCCTTTTCATGTTGAGAGAAAATGCTCTCTTGAATAATAGTTGTTGTATGCAGAATGAAAATATGGATTCTTGTAGTGTTGTGTTGTGAATTTGTATGTTGTAGTAATGGAGTTATTTCTTTGTGATTCATATTTTTATGTAGTGTTCTTCTTTGTAAGCTATGAGAAATCTTGAACTTGATATGTTCATGATTTTCATAGCATTGTGAATGTGAAGTATTCTTGTTGCTCTTGAACTTTTCCTTTGTTTTCATGTGAATTGTAGTGTGTTGTGAGGGAGTTCTCAAGGCCACACTCACCCTTGGGAGGGAAGAGTAGCCTTGAGGGTGAAGGGCTTTGTTGGGACATCCAAGAGTGCAGAGTCTCTCCTTGGAATGGAGAGGGATGAACATGGAAGTATGGGCTCCATGTAGCCATCTTTATTTACATTTTGTTGAATGGGGGTCATAAGGATTTCTTTTGTGGAGTTGTGTTGTAGAGAAGAAAATTTGATGAAGAAGCCAAGTGATGGCTTAGTTCTCATCAATAGATGTGATTCTCCTCTTGGTTTAGTTCCACCTTCACCCAATGTGAGTTCATATGAGACTCTTTGTAACAAACTTGAGAGGGAGTTTCATGTAGTTATGTCTTCATGTCCTTGTGTTGTGAGCTTGCTTGATTGTTTTCCCTTGTCTCTTGATGATTCCCCAAGCTCGGGGGTGGCTTCATAGAAGCCTATGTTGGGAGGTGAGCACTCCTTGGCCTATGCATTGTATTTTATTGCAAGATTTTGGAGCCATGAAGTCTTCTTAGATGGAGATGTAACCTTGTGAAGATTTGAAGATGTACTCATATTTGAGTTGTAACACTTTTGTTTTGTGATTATTGTTTTTGTAAGGAAATATGGAATCCTCTTGAACACAAATGCTATTGTTATTGTGTTTGTATTGGAGATAACTCTCCAAGTCATGTATTGTAACAAGTGTATGCATCAAGATTTGAGGGAATGTATAATCTCTCCTTTGATATATTTATGATCATAGGAAAATACAGAATGTTGATTTAAGAATGCTTTTAATGTATTCTTGCTAAGTTGATTAAAGGTTGATTATTGCATGGAACTGTTATTTGAATTCATAGTAAAGAATAAATCTCTATTTCCACCTGCTATCTTTGCAAAGTCAATTGATAATTAGCTATGTTATTTGTTTGAGAGACTAATAGTTGAGACTCAGATCTTTAAAGTATTACTTTAGATAACTATAATGCTAGAAAAGAAATCAATTTTAGTTCAACTATGCCTCATATTAATAAACTCAAATCCTCAAAAAAAAATACTTAAGTATAAAAAAGAGAATAAATAGCAATTCATCAAGTCAAAGAAAACTAATGAAATGGGCAAATGGAGACCTACAGGTCTCTGGAATTTGTATGGGAAAATAATTCCCATACAAATTCCTTGCCACAGTCAATATTAAAACATTAAATTTGCCACTTGTATTCAAAACAAATATAATAATAATTTATATATTAATCTCCACACTTTTTCCCTACATTACCATAAGGTAGCGCAGGGGACGAGAAGACCAGACCTTGCATTGAATGAGCATTGGTTACATTGGCCACTGCACTTTTCAAAATATGTACTTGCTGTCATAAATCTCTCCTCCCAAACAAACACCTTATCTCCTTGCCTGCGTCAGTTTTACTTGGTCATTGTGTTAGGAGATAGGAAGGGACCCACATCCCCATGTTATCCTTAACTCCCCACTCCTTAGTAACTTGCGCTAGTCTCCTTGTTTGACTATTTTTTTAATTTTTTTTATTGGATGAGTCATGTTTTTCTTTAGTGGTATGTGGGCCCCTCCAATTTGTCTTCCATTTGCATTCTTTTCCCTCCCCTTAACTTTCGCACCCCCTTTACTTTAGCTTGGGAAGTTTTAATTCCCTCCCTCTTGGCACGTGAGTCAATAAGGGGGGATTAGGTGTTGACCTAGGGAAGAAAGTAGGTGGTAGGTAGAATGTTTAGGTTGTTAGTAGGATGTTAGTTGTTTTATTTTGTATTTCATACTACTTTGAATAATTAATATTAATTTCATTAAATAATATAAATAATCTTTATCAAATTAATTATTATTTGTATTAATTAATGTTATCAATATTAATTTGTATATTGTTATTCATATATTAATTAATGTTATTTTTTTATTAATTAATATTGATAATGTTAATTAATATAATTGATATTTAATTTACTAATTTATAATTACATATGTTCATTAATAATACATTAATTGATATAAGTAGTCCTTTTAAAATTTTTGGTAATTTGTTGTTTAAAAATTATATTAATTAACTAACATTAATTTATCATAATCATTATGTAATTCTTAGATTAATTTATGATGTAAATAATTACATTAACTAAATATTAGTAAATAATATAATTATTTTCTTTTTGTCATAAGAATAACTTATTTTCTTGAGTAATTTAATGATTATATAAATCAATAAATACTAATTATTGATATAATTATTTCTTAGTCAATGATGAGGTTGTAGAATTTATATTCTGAGAGGTTAAAGTATGACCTAGCTGGGTGAAATTTATTAGTAACTTGACTTTACGAACAATAAAATCTGTTAGCTACTTATCTGCTAATTAGACTTTGTGATCTATTATTCACAATGCATTAATAATGGAACCCTATAGTATCATGGTAGTATTGCGTTGTCATCACATTCTTATAACCGTTAATATTATGACTAGGATTATAGTTGGCACAACATGAGACAAACTTAAATGATAGAGTAACTTGGTCAAAATTTCTCTAACTAGATATCATTCCTTTCTTGAACTTTTTCAACTAGAAACCCTTATCACCAACATTGTAAGGAAATATTGTTTCTACTCTTTACAAAACTATTATACCTCTGCTAACCCTCATCATAAACTTAGTCTAATTATTCCTTTCAAAAAAAAAGTTGGTGTGTTTTTGGACTGAACTTTGATGGGCATGACAAGAAAATTCTAGAGGATGTGAGAGACATTTTGCAGCAAGTTGTACTTGTGTCCAAATCAATGAGGAAACACCCATTCTGGACCAACTTGCAACTCTTGCCAATCAAATAAATGCCCAAGACATAGATGCTGAAAAATGATTGAAGAAAGGGCAGAAGCCAAAATACAAAAAAAAATAGCAGAGAAAATTAGCCAAGAACCAAAAATTAACAAAGTCAATCTTTCTGAGGTAATCACCGAGTTACAATCTATTACTCATAAAATAATTCAACTTTTGTTTCAATTATGCATTGTGGAGACTTTCACTGCGAAGGTCAATGAGAAGATAAAGAAGATGGATGCAGAAATCCTAGCCAGTGCTAATGCATCTCTAACCAAGCCAAATGATTTTCATAAGAATATTCTCAAAGTTTAAAAATTAAGGCGGTTAAGAGCTGATTTGAGGAAGCATGAAGATAAATTAAGTGATCAAGTCACCGAGTTGCAAGCCGATCTACTTTCACACCTCAAGATAATTGAAAGACACATTGTGAAGGCACAAGCCTTAGTTGCAACACCTGAAATATCTATGTTGGAGAATATCTTTGACATGCATGCACAAGTCGGTCTTGAGTACATTGCTCTTACCAACTTGAAAGAGGAATGGAAAAACCTCTTAGATTCTTTGAAGAAAACCCAGAAGCACATTTTTTATAAATTGTAAGTACACATTTTTCTTTTGGCATTAATCTCAAAAAGGGGGAAATATAATGTATATGCCAAATGTACTTGTATATGAAAATGTACTACACTACATACTGAGAGCATGCACCAAGGGGGAGTTTTGTAGAAGAGTCAGTTATGTATATATGGAAAATTAGAATATTTTTGAGCAATATCAGCTTATATACATTACAATTTTGACACTAATGCCAAAGGGGGAGATTGTTATCTCTATTTGAGAATTAGATGTTGTCATTAGTATCAAAGTAGATCAGTTGGTTATCTAAGATGATTAGTCGATAAAGGATGAAATAAGAAGCTATACTATGTTAGTCGGTTGAACAAACAAGCCTTCATACCAAACAATCACAAGGTAGAACCGAGAGCTAAAATGAAATAGGTTTAACCGAGTACCAAAGTATGTTTACCAAGCATCAGAGTATATCAAGCACTGAGTCAGTAAACAATGAGCAGTCTACACATTGAGCACCAGTGTATTCACCAAACAAAAGGTTGTATTTACCGAGTTATTCAGGAAACAACATAGTAATTAGTAATGACACATTTATCTATGCAAACGGTTTACACGGATCCATAAAATGTTTTACCAAGATCGAGGCTTATTTATTATGGATGTAATCATTAAATGTTGTGATGATTCTTATGTAATAGTTAGATCTAGGTTAATTTTGTACACAGTAGATCTTAGGTTTTCTAAGATGTTGTAAACCTAATTAGGTGATAGCAATCATAGTAGTTTTCTATATAATTTTTATTGATGTCATTTTGATAAGGATTGAATATAAATGAAGAAGGAGATCATGAAGTAGTAGTCTCCTATTAAGACATCATAATTCAGACAAGGTTTACAAACAGAGCAGTTATTAGAGATTCTAATCAGTTTTTTCAGAAACATTCAAGGCTATTGAGCAGAACATAGAACAATTTATAACACATCAGGGTGATATTTATTTAGTATATCATAGATCTGATTTAGACAAATTATAGTTATCATTTACAGATACTTTTTGTTATTCTCTAATCATTAGAGCAGAGTTATAAATCTCTTAACAGAGTAGACTTAACAGTCTGATTGTAAATCTTTTAACCAAGTGCATACTTAATTGGTGTTTCTTAAATACTCTCACAAGGTAGATCTAATTGATCTTATTGTTACTCCTAACAGGGTAAGATCACCACAAGTGATCACACTTGTAGCCTTAATCGACATACTTTATTTACTGCAGTAGTGAAGAATTTGTGGGTGTCATCCCCACCATAATTTTTACCTTCTAACAAGGGTTTCTGTGTAATCAAAATAGTTGTGTCAAGTGTTACATTTCATGATTGGTTTGTTGTTTGTTTTCATGCACTTTACATTTACAAATTTATTTGAATGAATGTTGCAAACAATGAATTTAGTTGGATAGTTAGTCACTACTATTGCAGATTGTTTATTTAGTAAAAGTTTTTGAGGGTACTGATTCACCCCTCCCCTCTCAGTACTTTATCTTTCCTATCCCAACATTTACATCCTCAAGAGAAAGAGATTTATGAATGACTTCCAGGAAAGATTCAACAATCTGAGTAACATAAGGGTCAACCAAAGGGATAGGATTCAAAATAGAATAAAAGTGGTTGATTACTTTTGGAATAATATTCTCTTCATTTTTGTAGATAGTGCCACTAAAGCCTATTAAATCTTTGATAGTACCCCTCTTTTTTTTCTTTTTTCTTTTTGTCTTAGAGAAGATTGGTTGAAGAATTTAGTATTACAATCCCCCTCTTTGATCCACTAGACTCATGATCTTTGTTTCCAAAAAATCTCCTCTTTGGAAATAATATTGTGAAGCTCACAAACTATGCCTTTTTATTGCAATTCAGTCTTAGGGATAAAACCCTCTCTCTCAATTTACAAATGAATCTCCAAAATTTTCACTTTTGAATTTTTCTTTTGAGAAAAGATGTTTCCAAAAGAGGACTTTCTCTAGCCCCTTATCTTCTTGGCCTTGAGTAACTTCAACTTCTTGACCACTTTGAACATAGTTGTCCCATGGATATCTAAATTCCACCAATGAGCAACCATATCATTAAAATTTGGGTGATAGGACCACGTTAAATCAAACTTGAAATGAAACATTTTACTAGCAACATTGTCTTCACAACTAAGGAGAACAGGGCTATGATATGTACCAACATAGATAAGGGAAGATAGGTTGCATTCATCATATATATTCTAGGATGAATAGATGAGGCAATGGTCTAAATAGAATTGAGTCATATTTTTCCCAGGTTGAATGTTGGAATAGGTGTAACATTTTCTCACCATTTCCAAATCCACAAGGAGACCATTGGAGACGAGATCATGGAGGTGTTTCATATTGCTAGTAAAGTAAGGAAAACCTCCTTAATTTTTTTAGGGGTACAAAGGATTGTTGAAGTCACCCATCAACATCCTATTATAATCAATGAAGGAGGTCTGATCATTCAAAAGAGACAACCACAAGTCTCTTCTCAAAACCTAGTTGTTAGGAGCATACACATTAGAGAGGATCCATTATGTATATGAATTCTCATCCTTGAATGAAATATTTTAAACGTATTTATTCTGAGAGTGAAAGGAACTAATAAGGTTATGGGGTTTCTACATCACAACAAGACCCCCCTCATCACCCTCAACACAAACAACTAAGGAGTTGGAAAAAGGCCAAATGAATTTGCTAGCTTTATAGAACACTTTATCAAACATTTTGGTCTCCCTCTTGAAGAATATCAGGTTTTACATCTTTGACCAAATTTTTAACTAAAATCTTCTTTTTTATGACCATTCAGTCCTTTGATGTTCTAAGATAGAATAATCATCATTTAAGATTATAGGAGAAAGTTTTCTCCAAGGTACTTTGAGTACCATTGGCCACATCTTTGGATATTGTAGATTCTCTAGTCTCTCTTGTATTTCTCCTACCAACTTTTAAATTACCAACATCTATTTTCCTTCGAACCTTCAAGTGTGAGGCTAGAGGAGGGGATTCCTTTCTCTCTAGGTTCCCATGGGGGATGTAGAATGAGAGTGGTAAAGAAGAAGAGAGAATGTTCATATCATTGGGAAAATAAATCTACCTAGACGAACATTTGGGTCCAAAAAAGGAACAATCTATAAAGAAGAAGGGGAGCTCACTCCTTATTAAAGATCTATCCATAGAGATCTATTAGGGGGAGCTACCTCCTCCACCCAAATTACATTCAATGGTGAATAGGGAGCCACAAATGACTCTCCAACAACACACTCAAAACAAGATGGAATATGATAGGGGCCTAGAATCTCCTTTTCCCCATTCAAGTTAGGATCACATTCCAAGTCAATATGAAGAGGCACAAAAAGGATATCTAAATCTTTAGCAGGGCTACCAAGGGTTCCTTAACCTTCTCTTTACCTTTGACAACCTCATCAAAAAATCCCAGGAGCGAATCGTTGAGATGATCAATAGAAGAAAAAAGTTGACAAAAAGGAGTGGAGTTCTTGTATTTAATAATGTATAGAATAAAATATGGATGGGGTCCTAAAACAATGGTTTTGCACATAAAAGAGACCCTAAAATTGATATTTTACACATACCTGGAATTGTAATGATATGTAAAGTAAATATAGAAGACTAATGTTGAAATGAAGAAATAAAGGTACTTACCTCGAAAAAGAATTGGTAGAAAAACCTATCAAACAGTCTCATAAATTGTAAATTTTGCGCACTGAAACTGAAACTGCGAGATCTACAAAACCTAGAAATCTTTTTTAATTCTGAGGGAGGTCATCTTTAACCCAAATAGCAGGGCAAAGTCTTACCCTAGGGAACAATCCTACCCCCCATGAAAGGTCATCCTTGATGCAAAATAACTCTGACAGAAATTCTGTTCATGGATCCCAGAAGTTTGCCGAAAAGGGTATCTAGATCTTCACAACAATTTGCTGTCCTGTACCTATACCTGCAAGAAAAATAGTTTTTTTGTTTGGATGAGGGGTTTGCCTTAGTCAAACCCCAGTTTGGAATCAACCTTAATAACGAAATTGAAATAGAGAATACTAGAAAGTAGTAGAATTAGATCTAACAATGAAGCTATGATATTCAATAGATGTGCAATTGTATTTCAAATATAAACAAGTATGTTGATATGAAAGCTTGGATATAACATTAACAAATGTAAATCTAAACCTCCATGATTGTATGCTTGGAATCCACCTTGAGGGAAAAATGAATGGATCTTGAAGATGAACAAAGGATCTTGAAGGAAGATCACACCACCATGATGACTAGATCTAGGGTTTTGAATGATGAATCTTGAATACTTGAACCAAATCTCTTCAAAGGATTGAATGCTTGAATCCTTGATCTTCAATGGAGAACTTGGATGCTTGAATGGATGATTACTTGAATTCTTGAAGATGAATGAATGCTTTCTTTTTTTCTTTCTCCTTCTTGCTTGCTTGATTGCACTTGAGAGCTTGAGAGATTATGAGATGAGATGGAGAAAATGAGAGAGGAAGGGCTCCTTTTATAGTGATTTAGGGCACAAAATTTTAGAGATGCCGACATTGGAGAATTAAATCACAATTAATCTTAACCCCTAGAAATGGACCTAGATTAAATGCAATTTAAGGGTTACCGTTCTGAAATCCAAAACAGCCGACTCGAAAGCGGGAAAATAAAACTTTCTCAAACCCGACATCTCGAAACTTCTGAAAACTAAAATTTGAACCTGGGGTCAGGGATGAGGTAGTCTCTACCCTAGGTTAGCATCGAGGTCATCCTTGACCTAGGTCAAAGTCAAAGTCTTTAGTTTCTCAGAGAAAGTTTGTCAGAAAGAGACTGGAAACAGGGGGAGAGAAATAGAACAAGGGAGAAACAATCAGATCCATGCAAAGACCAATTCAAGGTGCTTGACATGACCCCAAACCACTTACCCAAAGGGCTAAACGCTCTTAACATGGAAGTGATTCCATTTTAAGACGATACATTAAGCCCCCACTTTAGCAAGAGTATGGACTCAATGCAAACTCTTGGTAAAGGAGAAGAAAGAAGAGATCCAAGTGGATTCACAACGAGATAAAATAAAACTTAACTAAGAACAAAATTCCTCATCTGTTGCAGTAGATTAGTGCAATGGGGCCCATTGCCTCTCAAGGGGGAGGAATGCTCAGGATTAAATTGGGAAAAAACTAAAATCAAATTTTCAAATTTTACTATGTTTTAATAAACTACATTTTTGAGGGTGTTTTACGTGTACCCACCAAGGAACAAAAGAAAATGATATGGGAAGCTCACTACAGTCGTGTTGTAGGACATTTTGGTATTGGTAAGACTACTGCTATCCTTCAAAAGTATTTCTATTGGCCAAAAATGAAGTAGGATATCATTTCACATATACACGCTTGTGCAACCTGTGCAATTGCAAAGCCAACAAACCGTAAGTTGGGTCTATACTTACCATTACGTATTCCTACTAAGCCATGGTAGTCTATTTCAATGGATTTTATGTCTGGACTTCCAACTACCAGGCGGGGGCATGATTGTGTATATGTTGTGGTAGATAGGTTTTCTAAAATGGCTATCATGGTGGCATGTAAAAAGATGATTCCTGTAGAAGATACTACCAAGCTATTTTTTGAACATGTTTGGGTTCATTTTGGTTTACCAAAAACCATTATTTCTGATAGGGATAGCAGGTTCATCAGCAAATTTTGGTCTGCACTATGGGCTAAAATGGACACCAAGTTGACAAAGTCCACAACATTCCATCCCCAAATAGATGGGTAGACATAAGTGGTGAATTGAATGATTATTCATATTTTATGGATGTATCATTCCAAATATCCTTACACATGGGATGAAATCTTACCCTATGTGCAACATAGCTACAACCGTGCACTCCATAGTACTACAAGGCACAGTCCATTTGAGGTTTCTCTTGGGTACCAACCATTGGCACCTATGGATGTAGCAATACCATCTCTACAATCTAATAGTCCATTGAATGGTGACAAGGAGGTAGATAAAGCAAAAAAAATTCATTGATAACATTAGACACCTGCAACAACAAGTTCATGAGATCTTGGAGCAGAGTAATCAAAAGTATAAGGAAAGGCATGATAAACATAGAACTCCTCATAAGTTTCAGATTGGTGACAAGGTATGGTTACATCTTCAGAAAGAGCACCTGCATGGACCAAATAGGAAGCTTTGTCCTCTTCATTATGGTCCATATACTATTGTGAAACAAGTTGGTGAGAATGATTTTGAACTTAATTTGCCATCATTTTTGGGACTGCATCCAGTTTTCAATGTAGAATTGTTGAGACCCTATTTTCCTCCTTTGTTGGATATTTCCCAAGAAATTGAACACATTCAAGCTACAAAGTTAAATCCATCTACTACTGTTCCCATCTACTACTATTCCTATCCAGTGTGACCATGTTACTGAAGTCATTTTAAAGACTTTGAGAAATCAGAACATTCCTCTACATCGGGTGGTTCGAGCTGGCCAGCATTCTCATCAAGGCAAGTGGTTTACTAAGGAACAAATTGAAGAAAAATTTCCTCATATGTTGTAGCAGGTTAGTGCAATGGGGCCCATTGCCTCTCAAGGGGGGAGGAATGCTCAGGATTAAATTGGGAAAAAACTAAAATCTAATTTTTCAAATTTTACTATGTTTTAGTAAACTGCATTTTTTAGGGTCTTCGGTGCATTTCTAGGCTTGGATGATGCACAAAAGTAGCAATGGATCATATCCACTTCTAAAATTTGATTCTAGATAATTTGAATACCTTTCCAATGCATCAAATGGTTCGCAATTCAGAGCTAGGACTAGAAAGTTATGCCTTCTCCAAGTGGACCTAATTTTTATATATAGTTTTTTGATAATTTTTGATAGTTTGAATAGTTTATTTGTAATAAATATTATGATGGCTCTTCATTTCATTTTCAAGGGATTTTGATGACCCTTGGGATCCATTAGACTTGTATAAACTCAAAATATTCGAATAGAATGGATCAGTTTTTGGTTTGCAATCTTGTTGTTCTCAATTTTCGTGTTGAATTCTACAATACTGCAGGTATCACACAAGGTATTCATAAATCAGATCACCCAGGCTAAGGATTCTAACTCAACATACATGCACGAGGGTGCGAACAGAAAACCAAAAGCAACACAAAAGAGGGGTTAGTACAAACAAACCCAAATCCATTAGCATAAGAAACCTTGCTAAGAAATATTTCTCATACTAATATCATATTTGGAAAGCTATCATAAAAGCATAAATGATTACATAAGAAAGACAAGAGCAACACTATAAATAACATAGCTTCATGATCCAGTCCTACTAGCATGAAAGCAAAAATAGAGAAAGGAGAAAGTGATTACCTCGCCTAGTAAGATGCCCACCTTACTATGAATCACCAAGGAGGGAGATCCAAACAGGTGGCCAAACTTGATAGTTCACCTATAAACTGTGCTTTGAAATTGTAATGCGTCTTCTAACGGCTTTTGAAATACCCATAGATCCACCTTCTTGTATCACTATGAATATGAAATGCGTGTCTCCTCAAGATTTAGCAACTTATGTGTGTTACCTTCGGAAGATTTAACATATTGGAAATTGAAAAATACACGTCTCTTCAGGATTTAGAAACTTATGTGCGTTACCTTCCAAGATTTAGCATATTGAAAATTGAAAAATGTGTGTCTCTTCAGGATTTAGCAACTTATGTGCATTACCTTCCAAGATTTAGCATATTGAAAAAAATTGAAAAATGCTTGTCTCTTCAGGATTTAGCAACTTATGTGCGTTACCTTCCAAGATTTAGCATGCTGCAAAACAAAAGGTTAGAACAAAAATGCATAATATAGAGCGAGGGAGACCGTATATATGCCCCCCTCCTTAAGATTGAAAAAACATACTATTTTGACATGTTAAGGAAAGAAAAGAACAACGATAAAGCCTTCTTCAACATCAAGACAATATCCATAGACAACACCCAGTCCAAGCCAAGAAGGTCACAGATCCTATGAGGCCATGGAAGGGACAAATGCAAAGATATCATGCAAAAAGTGAAAAAGTAACCCTTGTGAGGGATAGCACACTATTTAGCTTCCAAGGTGAGAGATTTATCAACCATGGAAACCCAATGTCAAACAACAAAAGAGGTTGTGATCAAGGACAAAGATCCTTAATGCAAACCAAAATTTTCATGTATGATTGGATATCACATAATAGATAGATACTGCTTAACCAAGGGAACAATGGATTCCGAAAAGACATAATAGAAGGAGATGGCATCCTTGCCCCCCAAGTGTAGGAACAAAGATGGAAGGGGACCTATTATATTCCTCACAACACTATACAAGACAATGAGCCCCCAAGGATTAGGCTAGCATTGTTTACATAATGTGGAGCTCCATAATAGGAACATAAATGTTATTTAGAGAAAATAGGATTGCAATACAACTCATTGCCACATGATATATAAATAACCTTACTATCAATGAGCTGCCTAATCTTATAATGTAAAGCATGACATTCATTAGTAGAGTGATCATGAAATCTATGATATAAACAAAAAGGAAGAGTCTTCAAGTGTGGACTACATTTCATTTTTCGTTTAGGTCTAATAATCATCTTAGCACAAATGAGTTTAGGTAAAAGAATTTCTTGGTCAAATTCCTTAATAGTTTCATCATTTTTTGAAATGTTATTTGAGATGTTGTTAACATTGATATGTTGTTGAGGATTAAATCCTAATCCATAAGAATGCTCATGCCCCCCATTCTGTAAGGGCGTTTGAATTCCATGTTTATACTTACCACATCCTTGACCATCAAATCCTTGTTTAACAAGGCAATGATAATCAGGACCATAACAAGAAGCCATATCAGAAGGAGTCAATGGAGCTTCAGCAGTCACAAAATAATCCTTAGTAGATTTGACAGATTCATTGTGGGTAGAAGCGGCGACAAAGTTATTTCAAAGGGTTTTAGAAGTAAAAACTTGTTGTTGAAATTCTCTTTGTTGCTTCATAAAATCAAGATCACAAACTTTATACTCTCTAATAAAAGGAGTAAAATCCAAGGTTCCCCAATCATCTCCAGGAAGAGCATTAGAGGAAGAAGGATTACTATTAGGAATAGGAGTAGTGTGGGCTTGAATATTCAAACATTGATTCAGCGCATCATCCGCATGGAGTGTATACATCTTGTTGTTATGTATAAACTTGACTTTACGATGAAGGGTGGAAGGAATATCATGCATCTCATGCAACCAAGGTCTACCCAAAAGAATATTATAATTGAGAGGTCCATGCATAACATGAATATGAGTATTCATGATGACCGAACCTACTTTGATAGGTAAGGTAATGATGCCTAAAGTGTTCTTAGCAATGTTATCACAGCCACGTATAGGAACATTGTCAGGTTGAATAGTTTTAAGATCGAATTTAATCGCTTTGAGCATCTCCATGCTACAAACATTAAGCCCAGATTCGTTATCAATCAAGGTCCTAGGAATGATACTTTTATTGATAGTAACAACAACCATAAGAGCATCATATTGATTCTGAACTTCTTTAGAAGGTAAATCTTTTTGAGTAAAAACAATGTCAGGAGGACCTGGAGTAGTATGCATGCATTGTAAGAAGTTATTGATGTTCTCTTGATTAGGAGGTGGAGTGGGAAGAGTTGATAGAGCTTTTTGCAAAGCTTCATAATAGGTAGGTGAAGTTTGAAGAAGCTCCCATAATGAAATCCTGGCAGGGGTATTTTGCAATTATTTTATCAAATCATACTCCTTGCTGGGAAGACGGGGTGGAGGAGGAAGAATGGGTTGAGAAGGTGGTAAAGAAATAGAAACCACATGATTAGTTTGAAGGTTACTCCTTGTATGATATGTGTGAGCTATCGAATCTTGGTCATTGAAAGACTCTAAAGACTCCATAGGTTTACCTTTGATAGTAATGCAAGGACAACCTTTGACAGTCAACAAGGGTTTCGAAAAAACCATATTAGTTGTCTCAACACTACAAATAGATTCACAAGAAGGAAGTAAAGAAGACATCCTAGGAGGAGATGAGGTAAGATCTTGATTCTCCATAAGATCATCAGTAAAAGAGAGAGTATTAAGGGAATTCATATCATTCTCCACTAATGCCTCATCACTAGAAGGAATCCCAAATGGAGGTAAAGCATCTATAATATCATCATGTATGAATATGTCATCCATTAATAAATCACCCTCTTGTATCAAAGCTTCTTTGCAAGGAGGGGATAAATCAATGTCGTTATCCAAGGGATCATCCACAATGGTGTCATGAGGAAGAGAGTAATCAACATCCAAATCCAAAGGTTCATCCCAAATAGGAGGATTATCATCCCTACCAATAAATCACATTGTAGGATCCCTAGAGGGGAAAGGAGGTAAATTATATTCTAAAGGAGGCTCATAGAAAAGACAAGTATTAGGAGAAGAATTAACATCAATCCCCAACTCATCTCCATAAAGAGAAATATGATGGAGAGATAGATTAAGGTCATCTTCTTGCTCTAATACATGCTTACAAGGTAATACAAGAGAGGACAAAGAAACATCACACACACTAGATAAAGTCTTTCTAGGTGTAACACCATGCAATGGTAAGGTAAGAGGAGGATGTTGTGTAATCCCAAAAGTTATAGAAGAATTTTTGGAAAACACTTGAAACAACTTGTGCAACATGATAACAAATAAAGAAATGCATAGAAAATAGATCTAGATATATCCAAATGCATAAGCATGAAAAGGAAATTGAACACCACAAACATAATAGGGCATCTACTTCCACAAAAGAAAGGGGTAAGTGTGTCGGGTTCACCAAAATGAATAAGATAAAATATAGATGGGGTCCTAGAACAATGGTTTGCACATAAAAGAGACTCTAAAACCAATATTTTATACTTACATGGAATTGTAATGATATGGAAAGTAAATATAGAAGACTAATGTTGAAATGAAGAAATAAAGGTACTTAACTCAAAAAAGAATCGGTTGAAAACCCTGTCAAATAGTCTCAGAAACTGTTGATTTCCTATCGCCTGAACTGAAACTACGAGATCTACAAAACCCAGTCATCTTTTTCAATTCTGAGGGAGGTCATCTTTGACCCAAATAGCGGGGCAAAGTCTCACCCCAGGGCACAATCCTACCCCCCACTGAAGGTCATCTTTGACCCAAAGTAGCTCCGACAAAAATTCTGTTCGTGGATCTCGGAAGTTCACCGAAAAGGGTATCTAGATTTGCACTTCAATTCATTGTCTTGTACCTGTACCTTCAAGAAAAATGGTTTTTTTTGTTTGGATGATGGGTTTTCCTTAGTTAAACCCTGGTTTGGAATCAACCTTAATAACGGAATTGAAATAGAGAATACTAGCAAGTAGTAGAAGTAGATCTAACAATGAAGCTATGATATTCAATAAATATACAATTGTATTTCAAATGTAAATAAGTATGTTGATATGCAAGCTTGGACATAACATTAAAAAATGTAAATCTAAACCTCCATGATTGTATTCTTGGAATCCACCTTGAGGGAAAAATGAATGGATCTTGAAGATGAACAAAGGATCTTGAAGGAAGATCACACCACCATGATTGCTAGATCTAGGATTTTGAATGATGAATCTTGAATACTTGAACCAAATCTCTTCAAAGGCTTGAATGTTTAAATGCTTGATCTTCAATGGAGAACTTGGATGCTTGAATGGATTATTGATTGAATGCTTGAAGATGAATGAATGCTTTCTTTCTTTCTTTCTTTCTTTCTCCTTCTTGCTTGCTTGATTTCACTTGAGATCTTGAGAGATTATGAGATGATATGGAGAAAATGAGAGAGGAAGGCTTCCTTTTATAGTGATCTAGGGCACAAACTTCTAGAGAGGTCGACATTGGAGAATTAAATTGCAATTAGTCTTAACCCCTAGAAATGGACCTAGATTAAATGTAATTTAAGGGTTTACCATTCCGAAATCCGAAACAGCCGACCTAGAAGTGGGAAAATAAAACTTTCTGAAACCTGAAATCCTGAAACTTTTAGAAACTAAAATTTGAACCTGGGGTCAGGGACGAGGTAGTCTCTACCCTAGGTCAGGTTTGAGGTCTTCCTTGACCTATGTCAGGGACTAGGTCATCCTTGACCCAAAAAGTCAAAGTCTTCAATTTCTTAGAGAAAGTCTGTCAGAAAGAGGCTGGAAACAAGGGGAGAGAAGCAGAACATGGGGAAACAATCAGATCCATGCAAAGACCAATTCAAGGCCCTTGACATGAACCCAAACCACTTACTCGGAGGGCTAAACACTCTTAACATGGAAGTGCTTCCATTTTAAGATGATACAAATACATTGAGTCTAGATCCTACCTTAGACTCTAGTTTGATGGAAAGTGGAAGAAAAATGCTAGGAACCACTGAAGCACAAAAGTGAGAAAAAAATAACTAAAGGAGCAAGAAATCCCTTAAATGACCTCCTCATCGCAAAATTCTAATAGGAGTCCAGGAAGATTAGCCTAGGTCAGGATAGCCCAAGAAAGATGAGTAAGAGGGTCAAAACTAGGTCTCCATTTGCACAATTGAAGAGGTTGTTTACCAAAACACCATGACCTAGTAGATAGGATGTGAATACAATCCTCCTTCAAGGAGAAAGAAAAAAAAAACACCCCTTAGGAAGAACCAATACAAACACAGAGCCCTTAACAACCCATTTAGCCACAATCCACTTCCCTGCCACCACAATGTCTAGGTGATGACTCCTGAACTTCATTACTAGTTAGTTTTGCATCCTAGCTAAGGACCTATCAAGGGAAAGGTCTAAAATATTGATGCAAGTACCTGACTCTGATTTTTCCATGAAAAAACCCCTAGAGAAGACATAGGGGTCCTTTATAAAAAAATATTCTTCTAGAGCCTTGAAGGGCCTTTGTCAACATAAATAGACTTAGCGAGAGTGGATCCACTAACCTTGATATCCTAACCCTACAGTTTGAAAACTCACCTCCTTAAGTTTTTTACTAGGGATTTTCATTGTTAGGGGACCCAATAATTTTTGGTAAAAGGACATGAGTGTCCACATGCATAAATAAGAAGACAAGTTCTAGGATCCCAGCTAGAGAGCTCTCCCATAATAGAACATCTTGCTTGAGATCCAAACGAAGCTACACATTCACCAGGGAACCCAAGAGAAATTAACCTAAACATGCTACTAAGTTTATAGAATATTTTTTTCTTAAGATTTTACAACAACAATGTATAATAATGCATAAGCAATACAATATAATTACAACTCATGCATACAATTACAACACAAACATAGATTACAAATCTCAAGGGTTCCTTGATGTAGATTACATAAATATAAATTAAACTACTTAATGTAACAACCATACAAAGTCTCCACATAATGTAAATAAGTACAACATCATATACCTAAAATCTAGATACAATTGATACTACAAGGTATACATGATATCCCACACCCAATGCACATGTCGTAGGGTATGTAATAATAATCCAATATAAAAAGTACAATATGGTATCTCCAAAATAGCTGATACAATGATATAAGAACATAATATAAGAAAGATGAGAATACATCTCCAACAATGATGAACATGGAGGTACAACTAGTACAAGGATCATCCAACAGTAGTACATGAATGTCATAATATCAAATGGTAAAAGAATCACTACCACCTGACCTCATGGAACCTAAATGGTCCAATCCCACTGTGATGAGGAGATAACAAACATACCCTACTTGGATATCAAACACCAAAAATCAAACACAATACAAACTAAGAAAGGGATCCTGAAAGCTTTCTATCTCCAAAAGTACAATAGGATAACAAAGGTAAAGCATACTCAATTAGAGGCAGCCAACATATGTAGGAAACCTGAGATGCATATGGGGAAGTGTCATCACATGAGCCAACTCTAGAGTTATCCTGGCAGTCTCTCAAGACCCCGATGCCCTAGTGACTATATATGGTATCAATAATCCTCTCATACAGATGAGGTACCAACTATGCTATATCCAAGTCCATGCAGGTGGAAAATATCATCTCACAAACCATCCTAGCCTATACTAGTGCTTAAGGCATGGGTGAGGAAAACATACATCTTATTAATGTTTTTATCCTAGTAGATTTTATTATGTTATCACTTTATTAAGTCACTTGCAATAAGTTATCCCGCCAGCCACTTGCAGGCCCTGGCACCTATTGCAAGCCACTCCCCATCTATACACTTAGTTAACCTCCCTAGGTATATAAATCCAAAATAATATCACAAGGTGTAATTGATACTCATTCAATTCCAAAAATTACTAAGGAACATAAACTGTTTACAAAACCATCACATCATCAATATAACCTTACAAGTGTTCTCAACAAAATATGTACTCCAAACCCTAAACCAGGACTGACAAAAGAAAGATCAAGGTAATAAAGACTCATATAATACACACAAGAAATCACATATGCAACAACAACAATAACCTCAATCCTCTGGTATACAAATCAAAAGCCAACCTATTTCCTTAATCCAAATGAAATTACCAATCCCTAATAATTCATACAAATTCCCAAACAATTGGTTTGATATACATAATTAATACAAAAAATAAAATATGCCTTACAATTTGATCAATCAAAACCTCAAGTTTACTTTACAAAATCTAATTAATAAAATTAATTAATAATTAATAATAATAAACTTATTTAATTAACTATTAATAAAATTATAAAATTAATTTTAATTTTAATAAATTAAAACTTGTTTAAAAAAATTAAATAAATTAAAAACAAGGGGGATGGGGGAAGGGTCCCATGGCTCCCACTGCCACGCGGCCCCACCTTGGCTGCTAACCACAGACCAAGGCTGTTGCAATGGCCTCTCTTGGGAGTCACTAACAACACCTGTTGTTGCGACCTCCCTTGGAAGCCATTGGCATCATTTGCTGCCATGACCTCCCTTGGGAGCCGCCGACAACACTTGTTGCCGCGACCTCCTTTGGGAGCCGCCAGTTGGGTGGGGGGTGGTGGCCCCACCCACCTTCTTTTATCTACTAACGATTATGGAAATTAATCTCTTACAATTATGGGAATTCATTTTTTTTAATTTCAAATTTAATCTACTAACGATTATGGAAATTTATTTCCAACTGTAAACAAATATTCATATTGATTTAATTTTTTTTGAATTTAATTTCAAGGGTTTTCTAAAAATTTCCAAACAACCACAATTGATTAAATCTACTAATTTTCTTATTGTTTTTCAACCAAAATTTCCTAGGGTTACACAGATCATCTATAATGAAAACTTCCCTTAAATCCAAATAAACTAATAATCAAAATATGATTTTTAAAGACCAAAACATGTAGAATTTTGCTAAGAACAACCTAGGGTTTCATTAAGCATAATTTCTTAAATTTTTAATTCATGATAAAGCATTCTAGATTTGGGTTTCTCTAAAAAAATTCGCACAAAGTTTTAATAACCAAGTTAAACCCAAATAATGGAAAATCAAGTAATAACAGAATCAGAAATTCAACAAACATTCCAAACGCAACGTAGACAATCTTTTCGAAAGAAATTTAATATGGGTTCTTCAAACCCTACCTGAAAATCTACGAGAAGATCTGAAACAACAATGGTCAAATTGAAGACTTGAAGATTCCAAATTACTCCTACTCTTTGAAAACAATTCCACAAACAATCCAAGCAATTTTCTCCAAAACCTCATCTCCTCCAAACCTGTGTTGTGAATAATGGCTAAAAGAATTCCTAATAATGAAAACCCCCTAGACAGAACTCAACACACAACTCCTACTCATAAATTAGAACTTAACATGCAACTCCCAATCATAAATTAGAACTCAACTCCCTAACCTTGTTTTTATCAAATTCTACCGCATGATTAATTACAATCAAATATGCATTTTCTTACTATCAACTCTTAACTCAACTTTAAACTTAAATTCCTAATTCAATTTTATTAAATTGAATGTGCAACTTAATAATTTATTAACATTTTTCCACATATTAATAATTAAATACCAATTCATTAATTATGCTTTTAAATTTTAATTTTAGTTTTAATAATTAATTTAATCTTTTATTCACAAAATTGGACTTTTAAATTAAGTCTTTTTAATTAAATAATGTATTTAATTACTTCTCATTAATAAAATATCCTCATATTAATAATTCTATATTTTAATAAGATTTAATTATTTATTCACATAATCAAACTCATAAATCACTTAACCATAATAACATAAAATCACACTAAACCACTCAACAAGACAACATGAGAAATAACCGACTAAACCAAAAACACCAAATTCATATTGAGGGAAAGGGTTCACGAATTCAGGTCACCTTGACGAATTGGGATAGGAAACTCAATCAGAAACTTGTCCCTTAATCCGAGACAATATATGGCTTGGGTTGGGATTGGACCTATATGTTATCTCCCCTCTCTTGCCATTTGAGATATTGCAATAGGGCATGCTCATCCTAACAATTCATGGAAGTCGATGCCTGATACCTAAAATCCTTCATAAAAGATGAGCATGTACATACATACATAAATATATAACAGACAATGGCAGAGATTGGCCGATCGTGTGGATCTCACAAGCAAGTAACTACGACCTCGTCCCTCACCCACATCAAGCACATAAAACCGAAATATAAAACATACACACCAATAATACACATGCAAGTATGGGGTTAGTAAAACTATAAATGTAAATAACATCCTAACATATAGATTACCATAATGAAATACCCATATACATCATTATAAGCATTTAAATTGACATGATAATAATCATATTCATCTAATTGTAAACACAGATATAACACATTATCGAAAGGTTCATAATAAATCAAATCAATAATCCAGATATCATTGAAATAATCAACGCAAACATAAAAGTGGCCTAAAAGAGTTTGGCAAAATAAACTAAAAAAGAAAACTATGGGTGGGCACTACAAACTACCATGATTTTTCGCTTGCCTTCACCATGATTTTCTTACTCGTCACCAATTGTAGAGATCATTTCAAAAAAGAAAACTATGGCTTTATCTTTCATTGTTGGTTAGTTGGATAAAAGATAACTACTAAGTGTTTGTGACAGAAAAAGTTTCATGGATTTTCTCAAGATTGATTCACCGCCCCTCTCATTCTTGTGGTGTGTTCAATAGTGGCCACTATCCCAAGCATGAATACTCTCATCCTCCATCATGCCAATTTAGAAAGATAAGAAGGCATCCAAAGATAATCTAAACTAATTGTCACAAAGAAGCATATGCGTGACCTCAATTGATATCCAAAACACAAACATTCAATCCAATGGTATCAATATACATCCATAGTTATCAAGAAACAATATCTATAACTGAAATAGAACCTACAAAAAGTGATAACATGTCCAACTATCCATACCTCTAAAATATATAAAATACAATAAACTTATGCCATCAACATATATAGCCAATAAAGTGCAATCATTTTCTACACAGGCAAAATCTCTTACCCTTCTCTTATTTATTTTTATTATTTATAGAGATAGTTTCAAGTAGCTAGTGCCTATTATAAATTGAGTGATATAAGCTATTTATTACATCCCTTTTATTTGGTATGCTTTTGATGGAACACTCATATAAGAATTATCATCCATATTTATATCCTTTTAATGTTTGAAATTTTCTAATTTCCATTTCATTTTTTTGTTTTACTATGACACACATGTTAGTAGTAGCTTGCGTGCACAACAAATTAGAGACAAAATGTAATGATGAAAATCACACATAAGCAATTATCTCTTCCCTTATGTTTTGATCCTACTTCAATTAAAGTGCCTTAATGTAATAAAAAGAATATAAGTGGCATATTTTTGCATGAAATTTGGTTTATGGCCTTATTTGACTCCATATAATGGTGAATATCACATACCCATACTGCTTCCCTTATGTTTTGGAGACACTTTAATAAGTGACATTTTCTTGTATAAAATTCAACTTATGGCCTTATCCCAACCTATTATTATCATTACTTGTTTTAGGACCCAATCTTACCCATTAGATCTCTCATTTGCAAGATGGATCAAATTTATTGATGCTAAATTGACCTAGGTTATTTCATGCACATAGATTTGGTCCTTGAACTTTTAAATTAGAAAAAAATTAAAAATGAATCATGTTGAATCCTTCCTTCTAACTATTGTGAGCTGAGCTAGTGCATATTTGTGCACATTTGTATGTTATGCTGTTGCATTTAAGATAATACATTTTATGATTTAAAATCAAGTTAAACACCCTAATTTATTTGTGCATCATCATAGCAACATTATTTGGGATTCTAATTGCATTATTAGGACAAACATCATCCAATCCATGTTCCATCCTTTTTGACTATCTTTGAACTTGGTTTGCCATCTTTCTTTCTCTTTGTGCTCTCTTTCATCCCGATGATGGATCACAAAGTGTGATCCAAAACGTTTTTATTCATGATGCAAAAACTACATACACAATCAAATCCAGAAGTAGTAGCAACTAAAACTTTATGGATTGTGAAAATCTACTGATATTAATCATTTAATTAGTTCAACTAATGACTTGACTAAAAAAACCATGATCCTTATTTGATAAGTTTTCAAACTATGTTTGTATGTAAAACCTCACTTGAAACACAAATACAATGAGTCGACATGAATCTACTACAATAATTCATTCTTATCACTTCACTTTTTGGTATGTAAGTTCAATTTTGTGCACTAGATTAATCTTACATAAAAAATCATAATTTTCAAAATACTGATAAATCCATTAATAACATATCTAACAACACATTTCTTTCTTCAAAATTCAACTAAATACCTTATTTTGTTTATTTAAATTCAAGTGAATCTAAACCCTTATTTAAATTTATTTTCATTATAATTTAATTAATTTGCCGCTTACATAAATATGAAAAGTAATTTTCCTTTTGCCATCGGTACAAGGAAATATTCTATGTTTGTCAGATCGTGGGAGCTCCAATTACTTTATAAGAAACAAAATACATTGTCAAAAAAGAATTAGGTGTTGTTCATGGAGTAAAATTGCAGGGTGAATAAGAGCCAAAGGGGTTATCGGAATTTTAATTCTAATACAGCAGATGCTTGGAACTAATTGAAAGGCACTGAAATCAGTTTCACCATCGACTCGAACGGAAGACAGAAATTGAAGTTCCAGGTAGTTTTAGACCTAGTCCTTTAAATGTGTTATCTAAATTAAACAGGGGTTTCTTTTAGTTGATCAGCGGACCTATTTAGTCCAGTTTTGTGCCCCTATCCATTGATGGTCATCTGTTTTTGAATTTAAATCATGGTTCATCAATTAATAATCTGGGAATGGTTTCGGGTCGAATCGTGTTGTAAAAAAAATAAAGCCCTGCTTTTGTCTTTGAATTTCGTGGATTTCTTCTGTACCATTGATATTTCTGAGGTTTAGATTGAATATAGAAGACGGTACAGTGTTGAATTAAATGACTCTGGATCTCTTATGCGTTATTGGGCGTGGTATCTTAGATTAGTTATTAAATACGATACAAGGATTTTATTATTATAGAAGTGTTGGTTTGGGGTTTCTGCTTCTGATTAAATTTGTAACTAAACACAGGCAAGAGTTTTACAAATCATCAAATGGGTTGCTCAACAAGAGAGAAATCTATGAGAAACAAGAGAAGGCTTCGTTCAAATAACCCTTCTGTGACCCTTAGAAGTGAAGAAAACTTGCCCGATTGTAGGAGGAATAATGGTATAGCTACAGAGACTGCCTCCAAACCCATGAGAATATTGGATGGTGCATCTGTGGAAGAAAAAACCAAGGACAAGGAAGTGAGTTCCGAGGAAAATGAAGAAGCGGATTGGGGATATTGCACAGAGGAGCAATTGGAGGACCTTCTACTAAAGAGTCTTGAGTTTGTCTACAATGATGCTGTGTGCAAAATTGCATCTGAAGGTTACAGTGGAGAAGACGCACTTAAGGCAGTTCTGCGAAATGGCCACTACTATGGGAGTGGTGATTTGCTTTTCAACATTGTGAAAAATGCCACATCCTATCTAGAAAACAACACCCGTAACTGCTCTGAGGAAGCTGATATTGTTTTCAGAGATCTCAAACAGCTCGAAGAATATGCATTGACTGGAATGGTTTGCATGCTTAGGCAACTTCGACCACAGCTCAGCAAAGGGGATGCCATGTGGTGCCTCCTCATGAGTGATCTTCATGTGGGAAGAGCAAGCACCTTAGAGATCCCTACGTTGCCACCTACTGATGAGAGAACTAAGTCAAATGGAATTGGACCACCTCCTTTAACAGTAATTTCTATGCCTTCTCCAACCAGACCATCTTGTTCATCTTCGAATTTTATACCCATAGGTGCAATTTCAGAGCCATGTAGAATGTGTGCAAAGAGAACTTCAGGCTTCAACATAGCGGAAGCCGATACGCCTGCTGGTGACAATATATCTTTGCCTCAGAATGGCTTTACATTTGATGCGGGAACATCAAAATTACCATCCACAAGCATTGGCCAGTTATCACCCAATGCTTGCGGGCAATCTTCTACGAAATTGTCCCTGTTAAAGCGAAATCCAGCTGCATTATTGCCTGCACGGCTTCTCCGTGATTGGAAGTCCAAATCAGATTTATGTTCACAATCAGATGGCAGCAGCAATGAAGGACTAGTTTCCACATTTAGGCCTGGGAAATTACAAACACAATCAACAAATTCCTCTGAAAAGAATCAGCTCTTAACACAAGATATAAATGGTGATGCTGAAAATGCTGCTGATTCAACTAGTGTTGTTGCTGCAGCGACAGAACTATCTTTGGGGCTAGCCTCCCCTGTGGATGCAGGACAAGATCAGTACAAGGAAAAGCCTAGGAGTTGCCCTGATATAGTAGGAGCCATTCTGGGAAGTCTAGAGCAGATGGGCATCACTGAGAAACCTGATGGTGTAGATCAACGAAATGAGATGGTGCTGAAACTTATGCATCAAATAAGAGATTTAGAAATGCAACTAAAAGAACGAACTGAATGGGCTCAACAGAGAGCTTTGCAAGCAGCTAGAAAATTGAGCAAAGATTTGGCAGAGTTGAAAACATTGAGAATGGATAGGGATGAGATGTTGCGCTTGAGAAAGGATAAACAAACAGTTGAGGAGACTGCAGCTAAGAGACTTGCTGAAATGGACAATGATTTGCGGAAAGTAAGTGGCAAAGTGGACCAAGCCAATGCAGCTGCTAGAAGGCTTGAAACTGAGAATGCAGAGGTGAGGGCAGAGATGGAAGCATCCAAACTGAGTGCAGCAGAATCTGTTGCAACCTGCCAAGAGGTTGAAAAAAGAGAGAAAAAAGGTCTAAGGAGGGCTCAGACTTGGGAGAAACAGAAGTCCAGGCTCCAGGATGAAATTAATGAGGTGAAACAGAGGACTGCGCAAGTACAACAACAATTGTCCCTCATCAGGGATATGCAGCAAGAAACAGAGGTAAAGAGTTCATTCAAGTATTTCAGATATGGAATTTTTCAATGGCCATTCCTAAATTTTGAATTTTCCTCATCTTTTGCTTTTTGTGATGGAGAATTGTTTACAACATTTTACCCAATTCTGTGAAGAAATTTGAGGGATTTAACATAAAAAATCAAAGTATCGTTTGATATGGAAACATTGGTCTATCCAATTTTCTTAAGTTTGTGTCCACCATTTCTCATCAAAGCATTGGTCTTTCCAATTTCCTTAAGCTAGTGAGACCAACACAGAGAGAATCTAACTTTTGGGTTCTTGAGTGATGATGAACAGGCAAAATTGAAGGAAGAAGAGAAAGCCAAAGAAATAGCAATTGCACAAGCAGAGGAAGAAAGAGGTGCCAAGGATGCAGCTGAAGCTTCATCCAAAAGAAGGGAGGAGGTATTACATAGAAAAATTGAGATGAACTTTCAACGGCATAAGGATGATATTGAAAGACTTGAACAGGAGCTTGCTCGTCTGAAAGCCACAGCAGAATCTTGTCAGCTAAACATTGTGTCACATGCTCCGTATGCAGCAGACGAGGATATTGTAAAGAGCTTAAAGGAAATGAATGCTCATTTACATTCTAAACTCCAGGATCTTCAGGAATCATCTCGCAGGGAAGGAAATCGTGATCGGGACTGCATCATGTGCATGGATGAAGAAGTCTCAGTTGTATTCCTACCATGTGCACATCAAGTTCTTTGTGTAGAGTGTAATGGTTCGCATGAGAAAAAGGGTCTCAAAGACTGTCCATCTTGTAGAAGTCCTATCCAACAGCGCATACATGTGTATGGTGTAAGCTCATAAGACTGGTTGAAACTGTAGATCTCCTATTCGTGAGCACAAATTATTTGCTGGTATGATTTTGGGACAAGTACCATTGCTGAAATATGCAATTTTCTACAATAAGATGTGCCTTCTCTTCATCAATACCGCCACTAGACAATGTTTTTATACCCATATCATAGAAGCTTCAAAATACATTGCTCTATTTTTTGTATTTCTTGGTATGGCTTATTACTTGTAGCTAGTGTTGAATACATTAAAAAACCAAATACTATGGTTTGCATTTGCTTCTCCGTTGGCTGTGCAAACATGCATGATCATCTCTCCTTTCAATCATACAAGGAAATCTTTTGTATATGAAGAATTTATATATATGACAGTGTATATGCATCCTTTCATTATATTTAGAAATGCTATTTTACTTCCTACTCTAGCAAATACGTTCTTGACAGAGGCCAATCATCATAATTATGTATGTACGACACCCATAATATAATTCTTTGTTGATTATTAATAAAAGTTCTTTTTTGACATTTTATGAGCTTTCTACTTGTTATTTACTCTAAGTAACCAAGGTTATATTTTTCATGCTCATTAATGTTTTCTACTGGCTGAGATTCATTAATCCAAAAGAAAATTCTTTAAGCACATAATAACATTAGTTTGCATGTTTAATTTTCTTTGCTGATGTTAGTTTTTAATAGTTTTTGGTGGGCCTGCGTGCCTAATTGTAAGACTCTTTTGAGTTTTGACAGTAAGACTCTTTTGAGTTTTGACAGTTATGGTTTATAGTATAGTTTATATTATGCTTAACTATGCTATTGTGGACTCTGTTATTTTTTGGTGGTTCTGCATGCCTGACTAATTTGGTGATAGTGTTAATTATTAGTATGTCTGCTCAGCTTATTTTTGTTAAGGTTTCTTTGTTGGACTTTTGTCTTTGATCATCCTGGTGGTTTTTGGTGGCTGGTTAAAGACTTCTTGCCATTTTGGTTATGCTGTTCTTGTCTACTGTTTTGTACTTGGGATCAGAGTCCTTACCTGTTAATCTAATTAAAAACAACATTGGTTTGCATAAGTCCTTACAAATTTGCATGCATTGCCATAAACTGGACACTTCTCCCATTCCTGCCAAGGTTTCAAAGAGCATCATCATTTTTAGATATAATGGTGGCAAGCCCTGTGACGGGATTTACACTTAATGATGAGAAAGTCTGATGTATTGACTAAGTGTCACTTGAACTTGGCTCCTCTTTGGAAAAAAGGTAGGTTGGCCTCCAAGGACCACGCTTGGACTCCTCTTCAGAATTCTTTGACAAGGTTTGGCTTTAAACCTGCACGATCATGTCAAGGCTGTTCCTTTGCTGTGGCTTGCTGTTTTCTTGGGGCCTCTCTGGTTCTTATGCTAGTTCCATTGTTGTCTCTTGTCTCCTTTTGCTTGTTTCTATGTTTTAGTCTCATGTGGTTGTTGGCAGTTCCTGTTGTGCAAGGTTTTTGGGCCTTTTCAAAACCCCCTTTGGTTCAAAACTCCAGTCAAAAACATTAGTTTGCATGAGACCATAAATCTAGTGAAGATAAAGCAAGATCTGACTACTCAGATTATCTCAGAAATTTAATTAGTCATTAACTGCTCATCAAATGTTTTCTTGCCAAGATTAGGATTATAGCACAGAGCGTCTCGCAATTACCATCTTTGGTTACTATATAAAATTCATTCTGGTATGTATGCATTCAAAACCAATCTTCATTTTAAAGAGGGGGATTAGTTGGTCAGTTTATCATTTTCATATACTGTTTATTTCCCATGTTTTATTTGTTTTATTTTTCTTTATTCATGGTTTTGCATGGAAATTCTACATATTCAGTTCAGGAGGGTATAAGTTCAATATTATATTACAGAAACTAATTTTATAAAACGTGTTACAGCTACTCATTCCTATGCCTAGGAAAGTTGACTTTGCACATAGTCTACCCACAATTGCATAGTACAATGTTTATCAGTGCATGTTTCACCTTAGGCTTGGTTCATTACATGCTTGACCTTATCAAAATGCGTTGCCCTTGAATAATAACTTTTCATCACATGAAAGAACATGGGTCATGTCTACAGAATATATGGAGAGAAATTTGTGGTTAGTTTATCACAATTGATGTCTTTCCGTAGCCAATATTTACAATCTCCCCCTAGCCAAGAGGGATGTAAGCCCTCAAAGAAACACGGGTGAATTGCTTCGAAGATTAGAGATGCTGGAGGTAAGATTAAAATTGGAAGAGTTTGAAGAGGAACCGGAGAACTTGGAGAATGCTACTAGGACATTGGATCCTATGGAGAGGCTTATTTAGGCATCAACAAAACAAAGTTCCAAAGTAAAGGTGGATATTTTTTATTTTAAAGGTGAACGTGAGCTTGATATTTTTTAGATTGGATTCAGGAGTAAGAGAAGTACTTTGAGATTGAAGACATGGATAAAGATGACCTAAAGGAATAAAGTTCGCTACTTTTAAGTTGAAGTCACACGCAACCCTTTGGTGGGAAAAGGTGCAAAGTTCAAGAAAGAGACAAGGGAAAAAATTGACTTTTGCCTAAAATGTTGAAACATCTCAGAGCTTGATTCTTGCCTGTAGATCACCAACAAAATTTGTTTAAAGAATTTCAAAATTTAAACCAAAGAGCTCAATCAGTGCAAACTAATGCAGAATAGTTTTTGAGGCTTCAAATTTGGACAGACATACAAGAAAGTGAAGAGCAAACAGCAACTCAATATGTGTGAACAGATGTAAATTTCAACTTCAGGATGAGCTCACATTGATGAAAGTTCCTACTGTGGATGAGGCATATAAATGTGCCTTAAAGGTTGAGGTGAAACTAAATAGTTAATAAAAGGGGTGATAGCAAGCAAAATAAAGGAAAAAGGGTTTCTTTAGAACCTACCATGAATGAAGAAACAGATGGCCAGAATGCGAGGGCTGACTTTGGAGTAAGGGTTAGAGGTAGAGGTCGAGGATGACTGCCTTTTGGAGAGTGGAAGCCCTTTAAGTGCTTTATTTGTGACAAATCCCTTAAGGCCATAGGTGGCCCTCAAAATCTCAAACAAGTTATAGTAGCCTAAGAAGAAGAAAAACCTTGGTAAGAGGAAGCTGAAGATGAGTCGAGAGAACCTGAAGTTGAGAAGAACCTTAATACGTGGAAACCTCGAAGTTCATTGTAAGAGGAAGAGCGTCTTCCTAACAAAATGTAAATGTAAGGACAAAGTGTGCAAGGTGATCCTAGATGGTGGATCTACTAACAATCTAGTAAGTACAAAAATGGTTGATAAATTACAGCTTTCTTGCATTCCAAAAGCTAAACCCTACAGAATTTCTTGGTTAAAGAAGATTCACTGTGTGCTTGTGGATAAATCTTGTTTTGTTGCTTTCAAAATTGGCCCGTATGAAGATGAAGTACTTCGTTATTTGGTGCCAATGGATGCATGTCATTTGTTGTTGGGTAGGCTATGACAATATGACTGGATTGTAATTCATTGAAATACAAAAAATACTAACGAGATTCAACAAGAAGGAAAGCTATCTTAAAACTGTGGAAAAGGGAAGGATCGTTTGAATTTGAAGCTTTGTCTCTTCCAACAGAAGCTAGATTTGAGCTTGAAGAGAGGTGAACATCATCCGATAAGAGATTTGAAGGAGAAAGTTGAAGCAAAAGAGAAATTATTTGGAGAGTGAAGTTCAAAGCAAAAGAAAAATTATTTTGAGAGTGAAGTTCAACCAACATTTGAGGTAGAGCTGTAATAAGATTCAACTAATACAATCATTGGTGAACCTCAAAATGTAGATGTTGAAATTTAAATTGATTGTAATGTGGCTGAATGGAATACTGAACTGTGGAGATATAAATAATGATTATAATAAATCTTCCATGGATGTGATGATGGATTTAGACTTTTATTAAATTGACTATTTAACTTAATAAAGAGTGATAATGTGAATTATGATTGGAATGAAGGAAAAATTTCAAGTCTACTAGTAATTTCAATAGTAATTATTCTGTGGATTCTACTTTAGGGATTTTGCATAGTTATATTGGTCCAATTGCATGGTGGAATCAATATTGGGCTCTCCACTCTTGGAAATTTTGGCCATGGCTCAAAATTGTGTCGAGGAATTCCAAAAGACTATCTTGGTGACAGGTCTGTTCCCTCATATTGGTGGCAATGTTGTCTAGTACCGATAAACTAGGAAGATCAAACTTTTCAAAAAGAAGGGGAAGATAATGTAATAGAAAACTCACTAGGTTGATTAAGTTGACTTCTGAGTTAGTTTTATGCAAGGAAACATTTCTTTATTTTTAGTGCTCTCCCTATTTTTAGTTTGTTTTCGTTGCTGCCTTTTTTCAAGGCACCGGTCCTATTTTTTGGTGTGTTAGTGGTGAGGTGGGGTTCTAGTTATTTATAGTTTTGTTTTTATTTTTTACTTTCGAAGGATAGATTTAGGAAAGTAGTTCAAGAATTTTTTTTTACATTCTGTATAATTGTGGTATTTTTGAGTTGAAGAGGTGGAGAATATAAATAAACTTTTGAATTCCATCAAACTATTCTGTTAGAGCTGACTTGCAAGGTAGAGGCCTTTATCTACATCAATAGAAAAGATGTGTTTGTTTGGGATTATGTAATGCATGTAAAAGATCTAGATGAGGTTTGAAAATGTTCTATTGATAAGTGTATATCTACTTGAAGGTAGGGACAATCTGCTACTATGTACAATGTATATAAATTTTTTTGTTGAGGGTTTTATATGAAATCCTGAAGTGTTTAGCTATCTGATACATAAGAACATGAGCTACATTCTGCCAAAGTCACTTGGAGCATTTTTGGTCTTATCCCTTATGATGTTGTGGTCTTATACTCAACAAGCCTTGATCCGTGGTAGACTCATTCACAATCATTCAACTTCACCAACAAACTAGAGGCCCATTGACAATATATATAATTTTAAAGACACCCAAATTTTAATATTGTTAGAAATTCTCCTGAATCTTTTTCAACAATGATTTGTTAAATCAACACTTCAGAATTTTTCTATTCCCTTAATATTTTGCATTTGTTCATAAAGTCCATGAATTGTCAAATGATTTTTTTTTAATTGAATTTAAAATAAATCTATAATTTTATTTGTTCTCAAATTGCAAACATTTCTTTGGGAGTGGACAAAAGAGAAAAAATATTCATAAAATTATGCAGAATCTTAAATACAATTCAAGGAAAATAATGAAAAGTTCATGATAGGAAAGTTATTTTTGGAAAAAAATCGAATAATAATAAAATTCATTGTATCAATTGATCTACTCACAATACAATAAGATATTTCTTGTTTGTGATTCCATGCATGACTATTTATAGGTAGATAATAAAGAAAATTGTTGAATAGCATTACAATATAGTGGGTATAAATCATGCGCCAAAATCACATAGTATGGCCCCTCATGTCCTCACAAATGATGCCTTGTATTTTCACAACTCCTCAAGTTCCATATGTGACCATTCCATAGATAACCGCTCTTATTCCCTAGCTAGGGCATAATCACTAAGAATGGTAAAGTGTAGAACACACATTATACAATGCATCCAACAAATCTATCACTCGTTGAGTACTTCACATAGAGGTTTGCATAATTCGTCAAATCTTAATGGAAGCTATGCCCATAGATTTCTTGAACCAAGAAAACTTTTTAGTACTAGCCAACTTCACTAAGTCAACATTTTCTAATGTATCACCCTTTTCTAGCAACATCGTTTTGTCTTCAACCATGTTTTTAACAAAATGATACTGCACATTAGTCGGCCATGCTCAAGCAAGTGGGGTTCTTTGCTAACTAGATCGCAACTTGACTATCATGGTATATCCTTATAACTTCTTGTAAGAAACCAAAATTTTAATATGACCTCTATAAACATATAGGAAATATAGTTTTTTGGTATGCATAAGTGACTTCTATGTACTAAAAGTTTATAGTTGACAATACACAATATATTTCTACCTCTTGTTCATCTAATTGATAACTCCAACAAAAAGTAAAGAAAACTGCTTCCAATTTTTGGCAATCAATATCTCTAACACATTCTTCATTAACAAATCATTACATACATCAACTAATTTTTCCATCTTAGGGCTTTCTTGATATAAAATTTCATAATTTTAAGTGCCTTGTAAATATTTGAAGATTCTCTTTATTCTAGTTTGATTTTGGATGAGGTTGGATATATTTTACTCTACATTGACAATGTTTGATCCAGTACATGCCATGACATGCATTAGAATTCCAAACATGCATAATGACATATAATATATATCCTCAATCTTGTTGCATTTTAAAACATCATTTTAAAATAAACTTTAGCACTAAAACATAAGAACATTAACAAATTTGTATTGTTGCATTCTAAACATCTAGAATGTAGTCTCAACATACTTCTTTCGAGTCAATTTAGTTTCATGTTTACACACTTTTAATTTCCATGTTCCAAAAAAAGTTTGTAACAAAAAGATGCTTCAAGGAGAAATGTGGTGAATATTCTTGATCATTTCCTTATTGGGTTCAAGTAGCCACATAACATGAACATATATTACAACAATATTAAAATGTTCACTAATTCCTTTAAAATATATACAATGCTTAGCTTTTGTTTTATATGAATCTAAGTTCTAATGTATATAATTATTTGACTTCTAATACCACATCCTTGCTGATCGTTTTAGGCAATAAAGGCACTTTTTGAACAACCTACAAACCATGTTGTCCTTGCTTTTAATGTTAATGTTTTGTTGTTGTCATATGTATTTTTCTTGAAGATCCTCATGTATGTTGTCTTCTTATTCATTTTCTCCAGTTAAGATTAAATGAAGCAACGAAAACCAAAGAAATCAAATAGACTTCGACCTAGCAACACGAAATAATTCTTTTATTCCTTCCAATTGCTCTTTCTTAACATTGTTGGATGGGACAAGAATGGCTCCGATGGTAACAACTCTTCCTACTCAAGCTGCGATTTTGAACTTTGCAACAATGCTTTCCATCTAGGATGCAATGGCACTTTCTTCAAGTGGGGGCTCATTGGGTGCCAACATGACCCTTGGGCTGGGGGCTTCTATTGTGGCAACTCTGCAACAAAGCCAACAACTGTTACTAGTGATATTTGATTGATTCTTCTGCATCAGTGCTCATCAGGATGGAGTCTGAGCTGGGTGCCACTCGATTGATAGATTCCTTTGTTCCGCCTCAATTTGGGAGTTGGTTTGAGGGTTTTCTCTGGTTTTGGCACAGGTGGTGAGGGGGTTTCTGCTGAAGCAATACAATCTTTTGAGAGACCTCTTCCTGGGTCTGTTAAGGCTATGTGTTAAATTTCATCAGATTTATATTTTCAGAATATGATTCGATCTACAAGAGTAGAACATTTAATTTTTTCAATGTTTTCAATTTTGGATCTGATCTCTGTATTAAATATGTTAGCAAGAGACACATCCCATGAGCAAACATGTTTCCACATGTCCGTTCATGAGATGTTTCATGAATTGTGCCTTTTCATCTTAACTAAGCACCCGATTTCTAATCAGGGTTTGTTATTTTTTCACACACACACATATATAATGGTTATATCGGACTGAAACTACAATAACATTAACACTCCCTCCTAGTTAAGGAGGATAAACACAAAAATAGATATTACCTCAATGTATCATGAATGACAAATTTTTAGGATATCTTTGATCAGAAGATATCCATCATTTAGATATCATCTCATGATATCACGAGTAATGGCCTCCCGAATACCAAGTCACATGATATTCACCAAGTACTCAAGATGTTCATAAAGTATGTGCACATGTATCCTCAATAATACTTACCATATGAACATTCATGGCATGTGTAAGGAAATTAATCCACCATGCAATATATTCATGGTTTGTTTAAGGAAATTAATCCACCATGCAATATATTCATGGTTTGTTTAAGGAAATTAATCCACCATGCAATATATTTGTTGCATATAGATTCAAGTTCAATTTTGTCAACTAAGTGTTATCTCTAGTGCATAGTCTCTCCTCTTGATCTGTGTTTAAATGAGTCTTGGTCGCTGAACCTTGAACCCTTTTTCAAAAGTTCAAAGTTCAAAGTCTCGCAAAGCTAGTCGTGAGTCACATGAGCATAGAATCCCTGTCGCTTGTGTGCTAAAAGTCTCAGTCTTTGAACTTGAACATTGAACCTTGTAAGTCGTGGATCAAAGTTCATGGTTCAAAATTGTCGTCTTGCATTTTGTTTGTCTGGAGTCTTACACAATCTATTTCATGAGTCAAGATTGCAAGTGAATTTGAACCTTTGAACTCCTTTTTCATAGTTCAATAGTTCAAAGTTCGAAAGCGATATGAGATTTTCTACAGGCATGTGGCAAGTTGTCATCATGATTTGACGTGCGCAAGGAATGAAAAGATCGTGCATTTAATGATTTTTCAGAAATGATGACAAGGGTGGATAGTTGATACATGCGACATGTAAATCACATTTAAAATAGATGACATGTCAATTAAATTGGGCAATTTTTATCGAAAAGCATGACAATCAAGATAAGTTTATAATAGATCTCCTCTACTTTGCCTTGATCATTCACATTGCTTAATTATTGCTATGGTACTTTGTGTGAGGAAACAAAGGTGAGGTAACATCTTCCCCTTTCTAGAAATTGTAGTTGGATTAACGGGCGAGTCTACTGAAAACCTTCTCTGCAATTTCTTATTTCCTGTTACTTGTTCTATAATTAAGGGTTTTCAGGTTCTTTCCCTATTTTTGTCTATTGCAATTCAAAATACTTTATTGTGAGTGTTAAAATGTCTTCATCGAAGTTAAAACTTCCCAAAGAGAATAAGTATACTCCTTTGACGAGTTACCTCCCGGAGATGGGAGATACTGCAATTATGGATGAAAACATAGAAGAGGTTGTGGAAAGATTTAAGAAAGCAGAACCCAGGTCTATGGCGGACAAAATATCTCAAAGCAGTCTAATTCAAGCTGCAGGGTTCCCAAAAGCAATGCCATGCCCAAAGTTGGTACTCGAATGCATAAATAGGTATGATGCAATAGAGAGATGTATAAGAACCTTTTCTGGCGATCTCTTGGTGCACATAAATAGGGAAGTAGTAATGGCATCCATGAGAATTATGCCTATGGAGACGTATGAAGGTTTGACTATTTCCATCTCCTATGCCCAATTCTCTAAGGAAAAATAGAATTATAATAGCATTATTGCTAGAAATTGGCTGTTGAAATCAGAGAAAGGGGGCTCACGTCTGTTGAGGCCTTTGAAAAGAGATCACCTGAAGAGAGAAGTGAAGGACATAATCACATTCTTGAACATAGTAAAGGGTAACCAACATGCTATTCTGTGGGAGGATTGGATGTACTTTTTCATCAAAGTAATGCTTGAAGATAACAAGTACATTGATTGGGCTGAAGTAATTGCTGATAGGCTTAATGAAGAACTTTCACAAGCCACAAGGGTATCATGATTTTATATGAATTCATATCTATTTTATATGCTTGCATGTTGCATAGATTGGGAGGGATTGCCACATGAGCCCTGGACCGAGGACATGGCAATCTATGAACACCACACCCTATTATAGAAGAAGACGAATCTGGAAAATTTTAGGAGGGTTCAAGACGTCTTCTTGGTGCGAATGGTGTTTGAGCTAAAAGGGAAAGAAAACCAAAGACTATTAGAGGAAGCCATACAGTTGATGGTGGTCTACATAAGCTATTTCATACAATTCCCTAAGTTCACCTAATTAAGGATTGGAGGGTTTGAAGAAGAACCACTAAAATTGCCCAGATTTTGCTTGGATAGGTTTGTATTGGTAGAAGTCTATAGGCAATTGGCCCACGTGAAGAAAAATTTCAAGCCCAAGAAAGGTGCTGATTTTGTATTCTCTGTTGAACTTGGACATTACCATTGTAAATCAGCCCAAGATGCAACAAATCTTGATTATGAGTTAAAAATCACGAACCTGAGGCCTTACTAAGCTAGGCGGAGATTTGATAGAAAAGGTTTCCTAGAGACTCATTTTTTAGTAGACCTAAAATTCATGCACAATCCACAGTTAGAAGATTTCTAGGTTGATTATGTAGATGACTTTGAGGTGAGAAGGAGATTTTGGTCAAGGTTTTCTTTGAAACAAATTGTTACCCTAGGATTGCAAATGAACATTGATGATGTTGAAGAAATAGAGGATGAAGAGGTAACAAATCCTAAATACCTAGAATAGTCGAGGGCCTTCCTATACTTGAGATTGATTGAAGCAAAAAGGAGGAAGATGACATACAGGTTAAAAAATTCAATGTTATAAGGAGGAATGAGAAGTGGTTGAAAGAAAAAAGAGTCACAAGGATAGATGATGCTGAATAAGTACCTGAAAAAGAAGTAATGGTACCAAGCTTAGAAACCCCACTGGTCCATACTGATGAAATTGTTCAATGTCCTCCTACAAGTGAACTAGAAATAGAAGTTGAAGCCCCCGCTAAAGAGCAAGCTCTAGTCCAAGTTCAACCTTTTATTCGAGTCACCCGTTCAAGGAGCCAAAAGAAGTGGAAACCATCAAAAGGTGTCTTGATTATGGTGGACCTAGACCTGGTGGAGAACGTGAGTGAGCATGTCAAGAACCTCAACATGGAGAGTTCAAAGAATACTACAAAAGCTAGAGACAAACAAAAAAAATTGGATTCCAATGTTCAAGATTCAATGACACTAGGAGATTCTGTTGATTTCCAGACACCTCAGGACAAGGGACATCAAAATGCTCCCAGATGGTTAGAGAATTTTGCAAGTAGAAAGCACAACATAGTCCCTATAACAGTGCCGATAGGAGATATGGTAAGTAAATACTTGGGAAAAACATCAAAAAGAAAGAAGTCCAAGGTGGAGGCTATGTTAGAAGTTGACGAAGATACTGGGTGCTAGGTAGTAGACATATTCAAACCTTCTACAGAAAAAATAACTGATGAAGTATCTTTGCAGGACTTTAAAGTCAAAAAGGCAAACTTGGGTCAAGCTACTAGGGCCGCTGATATGAAAGCCTTTGAATCCAACAATAAAAGGATTACTCATAGAATCTGGAAGGATTAGAAGGATAAGAGAGAATTGAAGCCTTCACTCAAACAAATGGCTGGATATATATAGGCGATTCAAAGTCTAAGTCCTCTTCCACTTACAGAGATGCCTTTGAGTATAGACATCAAAACCCTTGAGAATCAAAAGTTCCTAGACCAAATCCAAAGAGACAGGGAAGTATCTAAAATGTTCAGTGAATGGATAGATGATGTCACAAAGGAAGGAGTGAGTTACATCACAAATCTGGAGAAAACTCATCAACGTGTTGTCATAGTTACCAAAGAGCTAGAGACAAAACTTGTTGTTTGAGAGAAAGAAAAAGAGATATGGGAAGCCAAAATTCAGAATATGTAAGAAGTCCAAACATACAGTGTGGCAAAATTCCTTACTAAAAAACCAGTACCAAATTTAGATGAAAAATTGTTCTATATATCTAAGGTAAATGCAGAATGGACAAATGATGTCATAGAACAAGGCATAGAGGAATCCACAGAGCTTCTCAAGGAACTGGATTGTATTTATGACATTATGAGTAATGACATCAGATGCATCGATATCAAATTAATGGGAAAAGAAGAATGACCCGACAAAAAAATTGAGCACATAATCATCTCTTTCAAAGAAAAGATGAATGCCCTAAAAGAAACTAAAGATATTACAGTGAAGGACTTTTTGAAGGTGGGCAGGGTGGATTCCATGTTAATCATTGGATATGAACACCTGGAAATGCACAAAGGCAAGTTAGATGAGATCTAGAAGGGGAAGGACATATGGAAGCAACAGATCGAGTATATTGGAGTGCCAAATCAACAGATCTTAGCAAAATTCACGGTGGCATATAAAGACTAGAGTGCAACACGCAAGGATGCAAGTGTCCCACAACAATCCGCAGTTTCCTTTGTTCTAGATGGAAACTAGATAGGAACATGAAGATTGAAGGAATCCTTTGATGGCTAATCTTAGAATAGTTTTTATCTAGTTAGTTAATTTTGAAGTCTTTTATGATAATTTACTCCGAGGGAGTTAGTTTTAGGAAATAAATGGCCCCTACGTGGCTATATATCTTAATTTTGAAGACCTAGTTGGTGTCGGTTCTCTGGTTACCAAAAAACTTATATTTAGTTAAAGTTATTTTGAAGTAGGATCCTGTTACTAAAAAACTTAATGGTATTTTAATATGGAATCAATTCATTTTATATAGCAGATCATGGCGATTCTAAATTTGTTGGTTTTTAAATGCATGCATTTAATTTCTATTGGAATTGAATAGTATTTTTTCTTTGATCTACGTCTTGTTATTGAGTCTTTCAGTAAGTCTTACGCGATTTGATATTATTGGAGCTGATCATGATAAATTATTTCTATCAATTTTTGGAGTTTGTTGGATTTAAATTGATCAAATGAATTTTGAATTGATGCATTCCTTTTATATGCTTATAATGGAATGTTAAATGCCTTTGGTACTTTTTGGTAAAAACTATTAGTTTTAAAAATTATTATTTGTTAATAAGAGAGCTTAAAGATCAATCTTTCTAGGAGTAGCTACACCTTTAATGCAGAGAGTTTAGTTGTCAGAGGCTAGCTCAACTGGTAGTGATTGATTTTCTCATGAATGGGTTAAGAGTCAAGTAGTGGTTAGCAATTTAAGAAAGAGAAAATATGTTCACTAATAGATTTTTGGTGACTCTACTAGGGAACGAGTTTGAAAAGCCATTAGAGCGGCATTATATGATGAAAAAAAATGGTGTTACCCCAAGAGGGCGTATTACCTATCTTGCAGCCTAACTTGGGATTTCAAGACACCTAAGAAGACAATCTCTGATTTGAATGGTTTGGCTTGAAAGTGTAGAATGAGCCCTCAGCAATACCATCAAGTGAGTAGAGTTATAGAAGCTAGGTAAGAAATTGGTGAACTATTGAGAGGGTTACCAATCAGTCAAGATGCAATAGTTGTTTAAAGATTAGCCTGATTACTTTAAGGAAATGGGTCCAATCCACCCTCACAATTCAATCTTGTGAATCCTAACCAGTAAACTGGCATAGAAGAGATATACTAGGGGAGATAGGATGAAGGGGTTGGTTGATAAAGATTTGAAGCACTGAGAAGACTAAATTTTTCCCCTAATATTCTCTTATGGAGAAGAAAAAATAAGTCCAGTAATAGACCTTCCTCATCCCCCCAAAAAACATCACCTTCTTCTATCCTTCAAGCCCTAACCTTTTTTGGAACTTTGATCCCCTCATTCGTCAATGTTCAACCTTTAAATTTTAGATTATCCAACATGGCACCAAAAACCGGCCATGGAGAGCCCAAGTAGGTCCTCTTAATCTAGGAACCAATTTAAACCCTCTGCCAAAGGGATCTTGCGATCTTCTTCCTAAGTTCAATGGAGATGGAAAGGTATCCACAAATGATCATTTAAATGCTTTTAACACCGCATGCGGTGTCATTGTGGTCACTAAAAAAGATGTAGCTATTTGTCTATTTGTCCAAACATTGACTGATGATGTTGCTGACTAGTTTCATCACCTCCCTAATGCCTCCATAACAAAATAGAACGCTATGAGAACAATGTTTGAGGCACGCTTCAAAGTAGTGGAGGATGAATATTCCCTTTACTTCAATTATCCCAGTTGAAGATAGAAATCCATGAACCTATGAGAGCATTTGTTGCTAAATTCAACAAGATTTTACACCAGATCCCTAATGCACAAATACCTACTGCTAAAAATAGGAAATAATTATTTGTAAATGTTATGCCCCTAGACACAAGTTTTCATTTGAGGTGTGGAAGGGTTGTAGATTTAGATGTATCTCAACGATTGGCTATTGAGCTTGAAGATGACTTTATAACATCATGGAAATGGAGGAGAGAAGTGCAAATGCCAAATAACCAAGCATCCACCTATGGTTCTACAGACTCCTAGGTTAGATTGGTGAATGATATTATAGTAGTAAAAAGACATTTTCCCAAGGCAACAACCCCATATCAAGATATTCCTCAGAGATATCCTAATTAGGGGACAAGAAATCTTGGGAGACAATCTAATTCACTACTTGCAATGTAGAAGCTCTCAATTGAGCCTTCCCCAGGGAATATAAAAAATATGTGCATATTTCACTTGACTAATGAACATGATGACTCTACCCACCCTGAAATGGTATGGTTTAAGAAGATGGAAGAAAAAAAAGAGACTACACAAGAGGTACCTGCAAATGAAGAACCCTCTAGAGGACTTGGCGAATCTGTAAGTTACTACTTGGAATATGAATCTGATTCTGAACATGGTGGTGACATTCTATTTATGCTGGAGGAACCCTCTTGTTGTGTCCTCACAAGGAATCAACATGGAGGAAAAGTCATCGACTGAAACCATCTTCGTCACCCATAAAAAGAGATAAAGAACCATTGAACCAAGCTGGTGGTGCCTAAAAGGTTCAAAGCACCCTGATACCAGAAATCTAGATATTAAAAAGGTCAGAGCCTGAGCATGCTTTTGATATTGTTTAATTCTATAAATCTTCAAAGATACAAATCTATTCTATTGAATATTTAAAACTTAATCCCAGTGAACTAGACCCATTTCTGAATCTTCCCCAAACTTAGAGGTTAACCAGCTTGAGAATAATGAACCTACGACTCAATTAGAGACCTTAGAACCCACCCCTATTGTTGAAAAACTAGATCTATTTTATGTATCATTATTTATTCATGGCCACAAATTGAGTAATTGCATCATATATTTTGGGGCGTAAGACAATATAATGCCTTCCTCTATAGAAAAAGCCCTAGACCTACCCCTGACAAAGACCTTTGGCGAATATTATTCCATGGATTCCAAATAGGTACCTTTGATTGGACAAATTAAAGATGCCCAGGTCTCATTAGCCATCTTCCCTAATAAAAGGTTGAAATTGACTATCTTAGTGGTCAATATACCTGTCAGTTATGGCATGTTGGTGAGTAGGACTTTCTATAGAGATTTAGGTGGTGAAATTAAGTTGGACTGGTCACAAGCCATAATTCCCATTGGAAATCAAAAAGTTACCTTGCAACCTGAGACTAAGTCTAAGTACACAGTCTTCCCCTCTAAAGACCCCAGGTCACATATCTTATACCAAGAAACTAATTTTGCTAATTTTGTAATCATGCTTGAAAGTGATGTAACAGATCCAAAGTTTTTAGGAGATGAAGGATCATGGACTGGTCACAAGCCATAATTCCCATTGGAAATCAAAAAGTTACCTTGCAACCTGAGACTAAGTCTAAGTACACAGTCTTCCCCTCTAAAGACCCCAGGTCACATATCTTATACCAAGAAACTAATTTTGCTAATTTTGTAATCATGCCTGAAAGTGATGTAATAGATCCAAAGTTTTTAGGAGATGAAGGATCATGGACTGGTCACAAGCCATAATTCCCATTGGAAATCAGAAAGTTACCTTGCAACCTGAGACTAAGTCTAAGTACACAGTCTTCCCCTCTAAAGACCCCAGGTCACATATCTTATACCAAGAAACTAATTTTGCTAATTTTGTAATCATGCCTGAAAGTGATGTAACAGATCCAAAGTTTTTAGGAGATGAAGGATCATGGACTCTAGAGTTTGATGGTAGATGTTCCTCATCCGGTTCAGGTGTAGGAGTGGTCTTGATATTCCCTCTGGGAGAAAAGTTTCCCTTTTCTTTCAAGCTTGAATTTGAAAATACAAACAACACACCTGAGGACAAAGTATTGTTGCTGGGCATAGAAGAAGAAAAAAAGAGAGGTGTTAAGTTGTTAAAAACTAAAGGAAATGCTGAGTTGATTGTGAAATAGATAAGAAATCTCTTTGCAGTAAAGAATGAAAGGTTGAAACATTATAGAAATAGAGTGTGGGATGAATTGGATGTTGGAAACTTCAATTAAAACAATTGTTGTATTGTCATTGATGTCAAACCTTAATTAGTAAGACAATTGCTATCTAAGAAAGTACTATATCTATTGATTGATGAAAATGATTAGGGAAAGGGAGATAACAAGAGAACCTAAGGAAAGGTTGAGTTATTTGATACTTCAATGGGTACTTGATTATTTGGCACATTGATAAGATAATGTTTTGTTTATCTAAGTAAGAAGAAAGATTGAAGAAGTAGGCTTAACCTAGAAAAAGTGAAGAAATCTAGTTTAAGCCGAGTGATGTTAGTGTTGACCGAGTGCTAGTATATGTCGAGTAAATTTAGTGTTGACAAAACATCAGTTTATGCTCAGCAATAGGAAATTACCAAGCAAGACAATGTTAGTCGAGGAAGACAGTTTGTAGAGATGACCGAGTTACGCAGTGATGACCGAGGAGATGAACATAGTATTGACTGAGTCTCAATAATTTACATTTGGAGAAAGAATTCAGATTCCTAGCCGACATGGTTGAATTCTTGGGTTAGGTAAATCGTGTTGACTTTATTAATTGATTATATGGAGAATTTAATGCATGGTAAATCATTTTATTATGGATTCAATAAGAAGTTTGAAGATGTATCTAGAAGGAAGGATGAAGAACTTAAATGTTGGAAGGATTCGATGAATTTGACCTAAACCTAAGATCTACGAAGGAGATTAAGCGATAAAAGATGGATCTACCTAATTGAGGAGGTATAAAGGAAAACCTAATTGAGAGGTTATAGAGTATGTTGAAGTTGTTGATGTTATTGGCTGATAAGTCTAAGAAGAAGGCTGAAGGTGAAGGAGTTGATTAGAGTTGTGATTACTTGAAGAGAATTTCGAGAAGATCAGTGATGGAGATGGAAATGGAAATCAGTCAGTAAATCAGCATATATGTGCAAATTAGATTTGTTATTTGCAAAGTGAGTTGTATGTTTTTTAGATCAGAAACTACTGCTACTTTCTAATCATTGTATTAGCCTAAATCCTTTAATCAAGGTTGACCTAACTATCATTGTTTAAATCCTTTAATCAAGGTGGCATTCTAATGGAATGTGTGTGTGTGAATTTTGTACCTAACTGTAGACACAACACTTCAGTAAAACATTAGAGGTTAGTTAAAATCAAAATTGTGCAGTGAAATGGAAACTAATCTAACCAGGCGATTTACTGCCTTCTAGTAGATGCGAGTATATAATCTTAGATTAGACCGAGATCAGTGACCTTGACGACACCTAAATGAAGGATTTGAATGCAGAATCTAGATATGAGATGAATGCAAATTAATCTATATTTTTGGTTTTTCTGTGCAATAAGATGAAACAAACTGATATGAATCTATTCTAGATGAAAAACTAATATGCAAATTAAGCTATAATGAATTGCAAATAAGATTGATCTCACAAAAGTTCTTGATTTGCAAAGAAGCTTCAATTCTTCAAATGTCGATTCACCAGCGTGATGGTGCAAATTCGTGGATTGATTTTAGCAGAGTAAGTATGCAAACTTGTGAGATGAATTATGAAGAGCTAAGCCTTGATTTTATAGAAATCCAGGGCTTTGGGGATGCATGGAAAAAGCCATAAATCACTGTAGTTGATTTTTGAGTCAACAAGGAATTAAATATAGTTAACTCACAAAAAATCATGCAAAAACAACTTTTTGATTTAAATCAGAAGTTGAGATCAGCTTTCAACTCAAAAAGAGAGTTGAGTTTACTTTTTAAAACAACTTGAATTGATTTTCTGATTTAAAGTTTAACTATTTTTTTGGATGTGCATAATTAATTATGAATTAAATAAATAAATAAAGTGATTTATCCTCAACTTAACTGATTTTACAAATAAAATAATTGATTTATGGGTTAATCAATTATTAAATCAAACTTTTATTCAAAAACTATATTATTAATTTTGACAATTGACATTAATTAATTAAATAAGAATTTAATCAATTAGTCATAGGATATTTGATTTATTGTCAAAACTTAAATAATACAATGAATAAATATAATTAAATCCAATTAAATAATTAAGTGGCAGTATTAAATCTAATTAATTAAATATTCAAAATATTCAATTAATCAAACTTTAGGATAAATAGGATTTATCGCCAAATAATCATTAAATTAAAGATAATTAGGATAAATAGGAATAAGGAATATTCCCTGATGCATAATTTAGAATAATCAATTAGGATTCGATGATGTGCAGATGTGCCTTAGGTTAGGACTTTGATGTTGATTTCGTTCGATGTGTCGATATAGGAGATTAATGAACTTATAGCCCATTTTTGGGGTATTACATTTTGCCCCTCTTTGAATTGCTGTGCGAAGCACAGTGGTTCAAAGACAGTCTGTGTATGATGTTTGAAACTGATGTTTGAAATTGAAATTGATATGAGGCATAAATTGATTAAAGTTGATATGAAGATAATAGGTCCTGAATGACCAAAGATAATGTTAACTATAATTGCAATGAACCGATGATTGCGAAAAAGTGTCGAAACACCTGATTTTGAACCTTATGATTGCGAAGAAGTGAGTGACCGATTCCAGACCCGATTGTCGATAATAATCACATTGGAATCACATTTGAACCCTTCAGTTATGAAGAACCAAGGAAATAACACTAATGAACCGATGGTTACAAAAGACTGATATAGTTTACAAGATTAAGAGAATACCAGATTGATATGGATCTCGATGAATCTGATATGCCCCGAGTGATGATTAATTTGCCCCAAGCGATGAGGTCTTTCTGATGAATCAACAACTACACGTGGTTGTTGTCTTGATTATTGAGGAAAGATATGATTTCAAATTTAGATTACAGACTTTGAATGATGTGCAATACCATGCCCCCTTCAGGATAAAAATTGAAATTTGACAAGAAAAGTCAGCGTTATATAGTTTAAAAGAAGGTTAATTGATTTGAGAAGTGGTTATACATGTTTGAGAACGCATTCTGCATCGTTTGGAGGTCCAGAAGACCAAGTTTGATGAGGTTTGACCATGAGTTGACCATGATTGACCAAGTTGAAATTTTGATAGTTTGATGTAAGATAATCAGTTAAGTTGAATACTAGATTTCTTCGATGATTGAAGGTTGATTATGCAAGCAGTAGACTGTCCTGGGTCTGAAAATTTTAAATCACAATTTTGACATAATAAATGATCTCAGATTTTGATTTTGATCTCGAAAATGGGTTCAGAACATCGAAATTAGCTAGGGGTGCAATTTTCATGAAAAACAGAGCACTTTTGAAAATTAGGTCAAAAGCTATATAAAGGCCTGAAGGGTCATTTTCAATTCATTTCAACCTTTTGACTTTAGAATTCTTGTGGAGCCCTCTGAGCAAAAATGGTAGAGAAAGTGGCAAAACCAAAGGTACCTGTGAGTTTGCATCGATTTGAGTGCAGCCAGAGACACCAGAGACCTTGGTAGTACAGACATCCAGTAGGTGGACCTCTATGCTTTGCTAAAAATTCAATTTTTCCATGTTTTATAGCATTTTTAGGATTTTTCGTACGCTTTTCAATTTTGAAAATTTGCATGCACGAAAACTCAGACGACTCTCCAACGAGACTCATATGACTTTTGAACTGTAGATAGGTTGTCATCTCATAAGCTCCCAAGACTCGTATCAGAGGGACCCAAGATTCATACGACGTTTCATCGGGTCCGTCATAACTCATACGATGAGGGATGCATTGTCGTGTCACTATGCTTTGTCGTATGTTATGATGTAGAAACTCGTATGACTTTTCCTACCAGTCTGAAGTGTCGTATGGAAAATAGTGAGCAAAAAAACTCATTAATAGGTCAAATTTTTGAATTTTCTGATTCTGTAGCTTGATTTCTGACCTTTTAACCTACCTTCTGACATAATAATCTGTTCAATTCCTGCACTTGTAACCCGTTCTGTGACCAAATTACTGATATGATTCCCTATTTCTTCACTGTGTAAGTCATATATCCAGATGTTCATGTACGGATTTCACATCCAGCTACGTAGAGACTATGTATGTCACTACCTGACCCGATGAGGGTACATCTTGCATCCTGTGGATTTGAGTACCTCATACATTTACCCAAGATTAGGGTAAATCACAGACTTTTGACTGCTCTGATTGAGAGATTTCATTCGGAGACCTAGACATTCCATCTGCTGACTGGGGAGATCACTGTTACCCCTGAGGATGTGTATCATATACTGCACATTCCTTTTCATGTAGGCCGACGGCCAGAGTATGTGAGTTCAGGGAACTCAGGTTTATTAGCTTTTCGACATGTCTTTGGAGATGATACTCAGATGACTGCCTCCATTTCCTAGGAGACCTTAGTGCAGTGATATGGACAGACACACTAGTTGGAGTGTATCATTGCGGGGATGATCAGTGGTATTATTATGTCTGACCGTCAGTAGAATGGTCTTTTGATGGGCTGGGCCCCTATGGTAGGACATTTGATGGTGACTCCCTTTGAGTTGGCTTGGGGTTAGTGTCTTTTGGCCCATATGTTCTCTAAGATGCACGAGGTAGTGTATCAGGAGAGCAAATCTTTTGCAGTTAGAGCTTTAGTTCTATAGATCTGGGTGTGGGAGCATATCCTAGTGTTGAGACCAGTATGTACTTCATAGAGGTAGCCTCAGGAGCCTATTATATATATATATATATATATATATATATATATATATATATATATATATATATATATATATATATATATATGCTAGATATGTCATATAGGGGCAGATGGGCCATGTAGAGTACTAGAGGCGATGCCTCGATGATATGACTTTTGTTCAGTGGAGACCATATGTAGCTATTGAGCCTTGGCCAACTGTGTGAGAGCAGTTTAGTTTCTTCTTTCAGAGCCGTGTGCTGATTAGGAGGTCATCCTCCACTATAGAGAGATTCCTTATTACCAGGGTTTGGTGGCAGTATGGATGAGTACAGGATGCCCCAGAGGATTATGCTACTTATGCTCGGATAGGTCATGAGCTTGGACTCAGATGGACCATGAGGCTCTCTTATGCTTTGTGTTCACAAGAGTATAGTGCTATTGTTGACAGAGATTGGGAGTACCGACCAGAGGTACTTGATGCTGGTGTTATAGATGGATTTATCACATGGCTTGCTGATCATCTGATTCATAGATTTTCTGATCTGACAGAGCTGATACCCTCCATGGAGGAGGTGATGGATGTTACAGGTGCGCCGATGGGATAGGGTCCCAGACCTACACAGGTTCCTATTGTGCACCCCACACCTCTGAGACCTAGAGCAATGGCACCGCCACAAAGACCATCAGGACAAATGATGCCCCCTCGTCCCACTAGTTCTACAATAGGTAGATCAATAGGTTCTCATAGATGGACTAGGGGAGAGGGCGGTACCTTAGGGGGGGTTGGTTTAGCTGAGGAGGTACTTGCAGCAAAGTAGGTTGTGGGTGGTGGTATGGATCCGATAGAGGAGGACACAAGTTTTGATTTAGGTACCGAGGTCAGATGCCATAAGGCACAAAGAGAAGAGACCACTGAGCAGGTTGCCCCAGATGCTGAGATGCTAGCAGTCGATGTTGATAGGAATTGTTCCTCTTACTCCATAGGAGACTATCAGATGGCTCAGAGTACAAGTCAGGGACCTAAAGGTTCACAGTGCTCGGTGGGAGGAGATATTTTTAGAGGCTGATAGACAGTGCACTGAGCTTCGTGCAGAGGTACAACAATTACAGGCAGAGGTGATTCATCAGACCTCTCGGGAAGCTTACTATGTGTCCACATATTACACTATTGTTCTTGCTACATAGAGAGTCCCTTCGTACTCTCAGTATATGATGGCATCAGAGGGAGCCAGAGCACCCAGAGAAAAGGCAGTACCAGATGCACCACCTCCACCTCCACCAGATGTAGAGGAGCAAGCTGACAGTTGATTTTCTTTGATATGTTCTAATATACTATGCTCTTTTTTATCATTGATATACTGTTCTGACTTTGATAGCTCACATGAGCATATTCTTTTGTATACTGTGCTAGTAGTGCACCCCTGATTAGTTCGATATTTTTGATATATGTATGAGATCGATATTTTGGTTATGACTTCATTTTTACTTGTCATGTTTTCAATTTATGATGATATCATGTGATGCTTATGCTATGAGTAGAGTAGAATGTATGTATGGATATATGCAATGCAATGATTTCTTTCATATGTATGGATGTTATGCAAATGTATTGGATTATGGAAAGATGTATGTATGATTTATGCTTATGCACATGGATGAATTGTAATGCAACAGATGATTATGATATGTAAATGCAAATGCAATGATACACATGATATGTTTTGTAGGTATTGATGAAAACAAGTACTTAGTCTTATGTCAAAAAGGATGTTTAACCCAGGAGGATAACTGCTTGCGATTCTATGAAGAGACCTTCGAGGTAGGTTTCAACTCTTGTTAGATTTGAAGAGACAATTGAAGAATTGTTTAAGCATTGAAGTTCGTTTAGCCATTGTGAGATCATGCAAACATGCAAAAATGCAAAGAAATATGCAATATGAAATGCAACCTAAGACCTAGGACCTAGTCACTGATCATGTGTCGGTCGATTTCATCATTGAATTTTTAGGTAACCAGATAAATCAATACAATGCCCACTAGTTATGAAACCATGGACACATGAATATCGATTTGTATGCGCAGGAATCAATACAACACCCACTGATTAGGCAACCATGGACATATGAATATTGATTTTATTGTCAGAATGTCAGATTAAATATAAGCACCAAGGCACAAACGCCAAGATAACCTGAATATCATGTCCATTTTGATATAGCAATTTGTATAAGCATCAGAACATAAACGTCATGATGAATTGAATACGCCTTGCATTACAAACACATCAAATAGTCAAGAGATCATTTCTAAATCCAATGTGAATTACCCATAGTGACCCTTTATAATTCACATCCTTAGGTAAGATCGCATTTCACAGTAGGAGAAAGAACTCACTCAAAAAGACAATAGTTAGATCAAACTTCCTTAATTTTTTTGGGTATCAATGGTCGAGGTACGCATGGCCATCCAATTAGAGATAGAGGCTCTTATAGTCAGACACCATTTGAATCCAGAATTTCCAAAGTTGTTAGATTTTCACATACAAGAAGAAAACAAAGAAAAGATTATGCCCCCAGTCATCACTCTCTAAATCCTGTAAAGGACATCATCGAAGAGCTCATGGGAACAAAATATGAAAAAATCTCAATGTGAATAAGTAAGCATACAAGGAGATAAAAGCATGTAAAAGCATAGATTGTTTTTAGTTTGTGTTTTGATTGTGTTGTTGTTGATGCAAAATCCTTTCTGGAGACAAGACAAACTAACTGACTCAGATGAAGCTTCAAAGGACTCTGACTGTATATGATACTTCTAAGATACATTGGAGGCCATAGGATATGACTTTGATTGCCCCCAAGTTTGAACATTGATAGGATACAGACGCTTGAGCTAATTGGTGCACAGACTGACTTATTGAAAATAGGAATGCAGAAACAAACTGGGAAGTATGTCCAAACTAAAGCAAGACTGAGAGCTAGGAAAGACCAAGATTGTGCTGATAGATGGAGCATTTTGAAACAAGTGGCACCCGTTTGTCAGGTTTTCACCATCTTGGCAAAGATTTTATTTTTGCTACCAAGGTGCCTGTGTCCAGGTTTTCACCAAGGCACTTTTTCTTTTTCTCATTTTTTTTTGTATTTTTCATTTTTCAATTTTTTTGTACTTTTGATATTTTTTTTACTTTTTTTGTGGATCATCAAGGTGCCTATTGCTAGGTTTTCACCAAGATGTTCATTTTTTCATGAATTTTTCCAATTTTAAAGATTTTTTCAGGACATTTTACCATACACTGAATGCCTTAGGCATAGAATTTCTTCAAATGGAGAACATTGATTGGTTCCCAGAGCTGTTCTCCTTAAGTCATTGAGAGTTGATAGGCACCAGAGCCAAAAGTAGTAGTGATTACAAAGGGACCCATCCAGTTGGGTTCAAACTTCCCCTTGTGTTCTCAATGTGATTGTTTTTTGCGATTCTCTCTCAAGACTAGATCACCAACCTGAAATTCTTTGTGTCTGACTTTCTTGTTGTAACCTCTAGACATTCTCTTTTGATATACTCTAAGATGATCATATGCTGCTTGTCTGCGCTCATCTAGTAGTTCAAGTTCTTGCAACCTAGACACTCTGTAGTCATCATTAGTTACTAGACCATGCATTCTAATTCTTAGTGATGGGATTTCAACCTCAATAGGAAGTACCGCTTCAAACCCATAAACTAAAGTGAAAGGTGTAGCCCTAGTAGGCATTCTGATACTTCTTCTATAGGCCTAGAGAGATGGATTGATCATAAGATGCCAGTCTCTTCCTGTCTTATTAACTGTACGATGCAAGATTTTCAATAGATTCTTGTTAGAATCCTCTGCTTGTCCATTCCCTTGAGGATAGTAGATAGATGACCAATGTTGTGTAGTCTTGAATTTAGCACATAAATAATCTAGATCTTTGTTCTTGAATTGTCCACCATTATCTGTGATTATGGAATGAGATATCCCATATCTGCATATGATATAGTTCAATATGAACATAGATATTTGTTTTCTAGTTGCTTGTGTCAAAGGGACTACTTCTACCCATTTTGTAAAATAATTTGTAGCTATGATTATATGGGTATGTCCATTAGAAGAATGAGGATGTATAGCTCCTATAAGATCAAAGGCCCATTGATGAAAAGGCCATTGTTTAGTAAAGGGAATTAGATCTTTCCCTGGAGCATGAATTAAGTTGCCATGCACTTGGCACTTTTGACAGTTTTTAGCAAACTTGATAGACTCTTTCTCCATTTCAGGCCAATAGTATCCAACCCTAATAAGTTTTCAAGCTAGTGTTAAATTGTTCGAGTGTGACCCACAAATACCATCATGGACTTACTCTAACGCACGTTGAGACTCTTCTCATTCTAAACATCTAAGTAGCGTACCATCTAGACCTTGTTTGTATAGATCATGACCAATGATGACATATCGGGAGGCATTACAAATAAGGTATCTCTTTTCATGACAGTTGAAGGTATCGGGAATGATTTGGTCTTTGAGATAGGAAAATAGGGTTTTATATCTGGATGGATCATGACCAACAATAGTGCAGATCATGTGGGTGTTAGGGGAATCATATGCAGGATAAGATAGTGCTTCCACTAGGAACTCGTAGCATAGCTCATGTTCAGGCTGCTGCAATTGAGTAGATAGTGTTGCCATTGCATCGGCAGCCTTGTTCTCTGTTCTAGGAATTTTCTCAAATGAGATAGATATGAAATACTTCTTTAGATCATCTACCATTATCTTATAAGGACTGAGATTTTCATCTTTAGTTTGGTACATATCATTGACTTGATGGATAACAAGTTGAGAGTCTCCATGAATGTGTATCTCTATTATTCGCCACTCAATTTCTAGTTTCATGCCATTAAGAAGAGCTTCATATTCTACAATATTGTTTGTGCAAGGGAACTTTAATTTGAATGCTTTAGGTATAGAGTATCCTTGAGGAGTTATAAATAATATGCCTACTCCTGATCCATTCTATGTATAGGAGCCATCAAGTAATAACTGCCATTGTCTAGAAGAAAGAGTCATGATAGAGGAATCTGGAAAGTCCATTTGCATTGGTGTATCATCAATCATAGGTGCATCTACTAATTGATTAGCAATAACCCATCCTTTTATAGCTTTTCTTTCAACATATTCAATGTCAAATTCACTTAAGAGCATGACCCATTTAGCTAATCTACCCGTGAGGGCAGCTTTGCTTAGTAGGTACTTTAGTGGATCAATCTTAGCTACCAAATGGGTGGTATGTGCCAACATGTAATGTCTCAATTTTTGTGATGCAAAGATCATAGCTAGAAAATCCTTCTCAATCATAGAATAATTCTTTTTGTATGCCACCAATATCCTACTGATATAGTATATAGCTCTTTCCTTTTTGTTCTCATCATGTTGTGCAAGCAATGCCCCCAGTGATGTATCTGTAGCGGAGACATATAAGATCAAAGGTTTCCCTGGAATGGGCGGCATCAAGATAGGAGGATTTGATAGAAACTTCTTGATATGGTTAAAGTTTCTCTCACATTCTTCATTCCATGCAAAGGTCACACCTTTATGTAATGTTTTTGTAAAAGGCTGTGATATGTCTGCTAGCTGAGATATGAAGCATCTGATAGATTGAACTCTCCCTTGCAATGTCCTCATTTGACTGATGTTTTTGGGAGGTTGCATCTCCATTATAGTCTTTACTTTAGCTGGATCAACTTCAATTCCCTTCTTTGAGACTATGTATCCTAAGAGCTTTCCAGAAGTGACACCAAAAGCACACTTCTTAGGATTTAGTCTGAGACTAAATTTTTCCATTCTGTCTAGTATCTTGCTGAAGTCATTTAGATGTTCAATTCTAATCATAGATTTTGCTAAAGTATCATCAACATAATCCTCCATAGTCCTATGCATCATGTCATGAAAAATAGATGTCATGGCTCTTTGATATGTAGCACCAGCATTCTTAAGCCCAAATGGCATGACATTCCACCAAAAGGTACCCCATGCACATGTAAAAGCAATTTTCTCTTGATCCTCTAGAGAAATTTTTATTTTATTATATCTAGAAAAACCATCCATTAAAGAATACATCTCAAAGCCCGCAGTCATATCCACTATCATATCAATGTTAGGTAGTGGAAAATCATCCTTAGGGCATTCTCTATTTACATCTCTAAAGTCTGTGCACACTTTGATTGATTTATCAGGTTTTGAAATAGGTACAATGTTAGAGATCCACTTTGCATAATCAATAACTTGGATGAATTCAGCTTTCACGAGCTTCTCTAATTCAGCTTTTACCAAGAGTGCAACATGAGGATGCATCTTTCTCAATTTTTGCTTAACAAGTTTGACATTTGGAGCTATAGATAAATGATGCATTATAAGATTAGGATCCAATCCTGGCATATCTGAATATTTCCATGCAAAGTTGATCTTCTTTTCTGTTAGGAATGTAGTAAATTTTTGTTTCTCTTCTTTTGATAAAGATTGTGCTACATGAATCAACTATGGTTCTTTTGTTGTTCCCAAGTTGACGGATTGAGTGGGCTCAATTAGAACTGGAGATCTATCCTATAAATGACTCAGAAGGACATCAAATATCTCATCCTAGGGCACCTCAGATAGGTTTTCACCTTTGAATACATCTTTTATTTTTACTTTTGTAGGTTCTGAGACTGCCACAAAGTGGTTTTCACACTCAGAACTCCTTTTCTTTTTATTCTGGCTTATTTTTATGACTAAGATACTTGATGTCTGACTCTGTCATGCTAACGCTCAGTTCACTGATGGAAGTCCTCATAGGCTCAACTGCATTGAGGTAGCAAGAAAGGGCATAATCATTTAGGAAGGTATAAATACCATGGCTCAGATTTGTGGAGGTTTGATCAAGAAGTTCAGGATGTTGGATAGTCAAAATGGGGAAAGATTGAGAGATAGTGTTTACGAATATGGATCTTCCATCATCAGTCCTAACCTGACGTTCAAGTTCAAAGGTGTTATTACAAATTAAGACATTCAATTCGTGAATAGGCTCAATGTCATTGTGGGAGTCCAATTAAGCCATCAGTGGATCAGACTCGATAAGTTCATTACTTCGCTCTAGACTTACGTTGGGTTTAGGTGCATATTGGTGAATAACATCAACATGTTTCTCTATAATAAGCTCATCTTCTTCTGGAATGGCTCCCCATTCATAGTCATTAGATTCTTCATCTATGCCTCTAGGAAATCTAAGAACATGAGTAAAGTCAGGATGAATACCCCAAGAAGGGTTACCCTCAGATTCTGATTTGAATTCATACTCATGGGAATCTATCTCAAAATGACTGCCACCTTCCTCTTTGTTTGTTTGACTATCTTCGAGATTAGCTGGATCTTGTGTTGCAACTATCTCTTGCTCTATAGTAGGTTCTTGTGTTTCTACTACATTGATTCTTTTTATTGGGTAATCTTTAGCTTCAAGGAGGTCTTTGATTTCCTTAGGCAAACACTCATAAGGAATAAGTTCTGAGCTGTCTGAATCACTATTTGATGATTCAGTTTCTTCCTTCTTAAGAAGGGGTTCTCTTGGTGCAATCTGCTCTATGACATGAGAACAATTACCTTTGAGGTGGAAGGGTTTCTTTTGAAAGCCTAAGCCAATAGTATCTTTGTTTTCCCTACCAGTATGTGAAATAGGTGTTATAAGACTTTTTCCTTTGACTCCTAGAGGTCCTTCACTTGAATATCCCATCTTAGCTATTAATTTATCTCCTGGACCATATGACTTAGAAGGGATTGTGGATACTGTAGAGTCACTAGTCTGAATAGCTTGAGATTCAGGTTCATCTTTGTATAGCCATGTAAGCACAACTTCATCTTCTTCAAATTCTTTCTTGGAGACTTGTTCTACCACAAAATTTCTTTTATATGCCTCAAGAGGTTCTTTAGAGTCTGGTTTAGACTATTTTAAAGATTGTCCATAAGACTTAGGTGAGATAGGTAGAGATGTCAAAGATAAGACTGGTTCCATAGTATATTCTCCCATACCATTTTCTTTGATATTGACCTCTTTTGCAACGTCTTCCATTTTAGATGTGGATGCTTCTTTTGTTAGCTTGATGGAAGATTCTCTGTTATTAGGCACAAGTTTATCCACACTTTCTTTCAATGTATTGCAAGTGGTGGATATGTTTGCTAGAATAGTGACCTCTACTCCTTCATAAGGAAATTTCAAACATTGGTGGAATGTAGAAGGAATAGCTTGCATTTCATGTATCCATGGTCTCCCTAGAAGAATGTTGTAAGCCAAAGGTAGATCAAGAACTTGACATATAGTATCTCTGATAACTGGACCTGCTCTGATAGGTAAGACAATGGTGCCTTTAGAAGATCTTTCTTATTCATCATAGGCTTTTATAGTTATTTTCTTTCTAGGATCAATAGCCAATTCTGAAAATCCCAATTGTGTGACCAAGCTGTAAGAACAAATGTTTATGCCAACACCCCCATCTATCAACACACGTTTGACTCTACAGTTCTAGATCAAGATTTCTATATGCAAGGGCTGGTTATGCGAGTGACTCAAGGAGTTGTCATCTTCCTCTAAAAAGGAGATATATTGTGGAGATGTAAGATGTCCAACCATAGTCTAGAACCTATCTAAATCAAGGTCATCAGGAACATTGGATCCGAGAAAAGCTTTGTCTAGAATAGCTCTATGACCTGGAGATATTCGAAGCAACTCAAACATGGAGATTTTTGCATTAGTGTGTTGGAGTTGTTGAACAATGCTATAAGATGTTGGCCTCGTATCTTTAGGATTGGAAGATTTAGAAGAAGCCTTCTGTTTGGAAGCAGGAGAAAGATTGAAGGGCATCTTAGGGACATTTGATGAATTTGGGATTTGTTCGTTCAGATGTACCTAAGTTTGTGATCGAGTAACCACATTAGCTGAAGTATGATCTCTATCTCTTCGCACAATTGTGATGACATTGCAATGCTCAGAGAGACAAGGTTCAACCATATTGATAATAACATTATTTCTAGGGTAAGCATAATTGACCTTTGCCCCCATATTAGGCTAAGAAGATGAAACTTCTTGACCATGTTTCAGAAATGGTTCTGTGAATGCTATATGATCATTATTGCTCTTATGATTGTTAATCATGATGTCTCCCTTATCAATCAAATCTTGAATAGTATGTTTCAAGTGTAAGCAGTTATTAGTTTTGTGACCTTTACCCTAATGGAAATCACAGAATTCATTCTCTCTCCACCATTTCCGCTTAGGGTCAGGATCAGATTGTCAGATCTCAGGAAAAGAGATGATGTTATTAGCTAGTAGAGTTCTCATAGCTGATTCCAAAGATTCTCCAAGAGGAGTGAACTTTCATTTATTATCAGTGGACCAAGATTTGTATTCTAGCTTCTTTTGAGATGGTTCAGACACCTTTTTCTCTGAAGCTTTGATGGCTTGGGTACCAATAGTTAGATTGAAAGATAGTGCCTTTGATGGGGCACAAATAGTATCAACAACACCATCTGTGATGATGCCTTTATTCTTGTTCCAATTTTTGTTCTTCTCTTTAGAACTAGATCCTAATTCATACTTGTCCTTTTGAAGTGTGATGTCTCCTTTTTTCACAAGTACCTTTTCAATTTTGATCGCATTGTCTACCATCTTATCAAAAGATGTATGATCTTGCATTTGTAAAGGGTAGTTGATCTCTGGGACAAGGTTATTGATGAAGATTTCCAGCTTCTTAGTTTCTGGAATAGGCCTAGCATATAGAGAGAATTTATTCCTCCATCTCTTGAGAAATGTCAGAAATGGTTCTCCTAGATATTGTTTGAGATTGCAGATATCAATCATGGTGACTGGATGTTGAATGTTGTAGGAGTATTGCTGATAGAAAAATTTGATCAAATCCTCAAAAGTTTTGATAGTAGAAGGCAATCTAGAGAACCAATGAATGGCTGCTCCCCCTAGAGATTGAGGAAAGAGATGCATCAGATAAGTTGGTTCGTGCATGAACTCCATAGATTGTGTATAGAATTCTCTGACATGATCTTGAGGATCAGAGTGTCCATCATACTTATCATATTTAGGCATCTCCACTCTTTTTGGGAATGGTGGCATGTACAAGTCTTTGTCAAATGGAAAAGGACATAGGGCCTCCATGGAGAACTCTTTGGGTTCCTTTTCTTTCCCAAGTTTATTAAGTTTGACTTGCATGGCATGCATTTGTTTCATCATAGCTGAAATAGGAGTTTCTTCCTCATGCGTAATGATATATTCAACATTAAATTTTGGAGGAAGTTTAGCTCCTTGATGAGCTAATTGTAAAAAGTATGCTTCTCTATCTTCTTTCAGGAAATGCTTCATCATTCTTTTGAAGTCATCATCATTTTGATACCGAGCAATTTCTTTAGGTGTGGGTTCCTAATCTGCACCATGTTGAGATTGAGCTCTTTGAGAGCCAAAGTTTTTCACTGCTTGAGACATGGTAGGAGTTTTAAGACTCCCTGGGATAGATTGAGGAGTTTGTTGATTACCTCTGCGAGTTGACGGAGGAGTAATGTAACCAGTTTTCAATAAAAAATTGCTAAGATGATCGTCTTCGTGAAGATCAGAATTGTAGAGTTGTTCAAGAGTTGGAGCCTAGAGTATTTAAAGGTATGGTATGGGATACTTCTCTAGATTTCTTGTGAGAGGAAGCTCTAGTTTCCACCATTAACCTTGGGTGAAACAAAAGAATATGATGAAGACAACTGAAGAAAGATTTGATTCAAGAAGATCAAATGATGCAACCTTGTCAAGGTTTGATTGATTGAAGCTTAGATTATAATTAAATGAAGGAGACTATGCCCTGGATATATGGGTAGATGCCCAAAAGATAGCGGACCCGAGTTCACAACACTTAGCCATTTTGAAGATTGATAGTTATGACAAGGTTTTGACACAAGATAAAAAAAAGGACTCAAATTGATAAAACAGGAGGCTAAATATGATTCAAAAGGCCACTTTAGGAAAATGATTGGATTATCAGTAGTTGTTACTTTGTTCCTAACATAGTGATTTTCTTGACAGACTCTGGAAATAGGCTGGAAAAGTTGGGTCTTTGACAGTTCTGACAACTTTCTAGCAATTTTTCAAAATTTATCAAACGACTTTCTATAGGCCCGTACGAAAGTGGGTAGGATATGAAACAACAATTGATAAACTCGTATGACAGTTGCAAAAATTTGTACGATAGTTGATAGCAGTGTTTTTGACATTTTGAATTGACCGATAGAAAAACTTGTACGACAATATACCAGATACCATACGACAATCTGGGGATAATGAAATGACACTAGCCAAAACTCATATGACTTTCTGACTTTACAAGATGAATTTTGACTCCAAAAAGGTGTTTGATATCAGATTTTGCAATTTTTTGAGGTTTTCAGTTTCAGATTGTTCACGAAATTGTCTGTCTAGATTTGAAGATTGTATCAGATTGATTCATTCTTAGTAACCAGATAGATAAATAGGCACGCAAAACAATAAGCAAGTGATTTCAAGCACGTCTGAAAATAATGAACAGGGGATAAAGCAACCCTATGCATGAACAATCAAGTGACTAAATTGTGCTAATACCTAGGAGTGCTAACAATGTATGTTCTAAAAAGTTTTACAATAACGCACATATTCCTAGAAAATGAAAATTTGGCCTCACTAGGGTTTGTAGTAATGGTCTGACTCTGCAAATTTTGTGATCTCAAGATGGTGAACTCCAATCCAGACACACTGGGGTTTTGACACAGTCCAAGAAATTAATCAATCAGGAGCTGCTAGGGAGATCTGACAGCCCAACAAGAGACCACACCTATGAAGATTTCCTCCACAAGGACATTTATCTAGCGGCTGCTGCTACCACAACAAAAATGGCTATTACCGCTTGAGGTTTCATCAACGTGGTTGACCCAATTAAGGGAATGTCCACTACAGTTAACCCTCTCTAAAGGTGACTCACAAAAGATACCACATGGAGACTAGTTCTAGATTCAAGGATTTGAGTTTCTGATACTACCCAAAAAGGGAGTAGAGCATAGTCCTCTAGCCTTTTCACTTTTAACCCAAACAAAGTAGACATATTAATCCAACATGCTAAGACCAAGATTATCTCACAAAGATCTATGATGTCAACCACTTATGATCTATCAACCTCTCCAGAGAGAGAATGTATCAATCAGAAGTTGAAGATGCACAAATCTAGTAGAACGTGAGATGCTCTCAGTAACCTCCCTACCTACAAGGGTTGCCTTGTTGAGAAGGGTTTCACTGGAAACCCACTCTCTCAAGAACCAAAAATAGTGTTCATAGGGCCTATTTACTATGTGTAACAAAGATGCTGAAAAGTAAATCTATGCTCATTTTTATAGCCCAAAATGAAATATGTGATATGAAAGCAATAAAGGTCACACAAGCTTGACATGCGAGAGTTCTTTTAAATCCAAATTGAAATGTTATCAGCTGAGAAGATTACCTGAATTCCTCGCAACATGCTTAGTAGATTCTTACCTATTTTTAGCAATTCTCACACTTTTTCCCAATCAAAAGCAACAGAAATCAATCAGAAACAACAAATTTCAATTGTTAATGTTAGCTGTCAGTCCAAATTAGGAAAACAAATCTGGAAAAATGCCTAAAAAAGTGAAATGAAAATTGAAACCTGGCATTGAAACTTGTACGATAGTGGGTCACAAACTAGATGACAATCTAGAAACTCATACGATAGTGGGTACCAGATCATACGACAAAAGAGCTTCCAAATGACACTGTGTTTCTAATGGTACGATCCTCGATCAAATCAACTATCGTACGATAGTGGGTACCTCCTGATACGAGTTTCTGACAAAACTCATACAAAAATTGTATGGACATAAATTAAAAATCGCAGCTTGGAATAGAAAATGACAAGAAGATGATAGAAATTGATAGAAATTGGATGGAAACCCATTTCAGGGCCCCACGATGGGTGCCAGAAATGTGTGTGTAAATTTTGTACCTAGCTATAGACACAACACTTCAGTAAAACACTAGAGGTTAGTTAAAATCAAAATTGTGTAGTGAAATGGAAACTAATCTAACCAGGCGATTTATTGCCTTCTAGTAGATGCGAGTATGTATTCTCAGATTAGATCGAGATCAATGACCTTGACGACACCTAAACAAAGGATTTGAATGCAGAATCTTGATATGAGATGAATGCAAATTAATCTATATTTTTGGTTTTTTTGTGCAATAAGATGAAACAAACTGATATGGATCTATTCTAGATGAAAAAATGATATGCAAATTAAGTTATAATGAATTGCAAATAAGATTGATCTCACAAAAGTTGTTGATTTGCAAAGAAGCTTCAATTCTTTAGATGTCGATTCACTAGCGTGATGGTGCAAATTCATGGATTGATTTTAGCAGAGTAAGTATGCAAACTTGTGAGATGAGTTATGAAGAGCTGAGCCTTGATTTTATAGAAATCTAGGGCTTTGGGGATGCATGGAAAAGGCCATAAATCACTGTAGTTGATTTTTGAGTCAACAAGGAATTAAAGATAGTTAACTCACAAAAAATCATGCAAAAATAACTTTTTGATTTAAATTAGAAGTTGAGATCAGCTTTCAACTTAAAAAGAGAGTTGAGTTTATTTTTTAAAACAACTTGAATTGATTTTCTAATTTAAAGTTTAACTATTTTTTTGGATGTGCATAATTAATTATGAATTAAATAAATAAATAAAGTGATTTATCCTCAACTTAACTGATTTTACAAATAAAATAATTGATTTATGGGTTAATCAATTATTAAATCAAACTTTTATTCAAAAACTATATTATTAATTTTGACAATTGACATTAATTAATTAAATAAGAATTTAATCAATTAGTCATAGGATATTTGATTTATTGTCAAAACTTAAATAATACAATGAATAAATATAATTAAATCCAATTAAATAATTAAGTGGCAGTATTAAATCTAATTAATTAAATATTCAAAATATTCAATTAATCAAACTTTAGGATAAATAAGATTTATCGCAAAATAATCATTAAGTTAAAGATAATTAGGATAAATAGGAATAAGGAATATTCCCTGATGCACAATTTAGGATAATCAATTAGGATTCGATGATGTGCAGATGTGCCTTAGGTTAGGACTTTGATGTCGATTTTGTTTGATGTGTCGATATAGGAGATTAATGAACTTATAGCCCATTTTTGGGGTATTACAGAATGTACTTAAATCCTTTAACTAGGTCACTTTTGATAGAGTGTTTAAATCCTTTAACAGGGTCACACCTAGCAGTGTGTTTGTAAACCTTTAACAAGGTTGGCTTTTCATAGAGCTCACTTCAGAAGAGTGAAAATAGCAGTAACATGTTACAAAGTGGTTTTTCCCAAGTTGGGTTTCCACTATAAATCTTGGTGTTATACTTGTGTGAATGTTTTGAGGTGTTTGTTTCTATATTCTGCAAGTTAATTACTTTTGGACAATGGACTGCATGTTATATGGTTCTGGTATATATACTTTAGAGACCGAGTTGTGTTGGTGATTAGATTAGAGATTGTTGAAGTGTTTAAAAGTTTAATTGGTACATCTGGACCTGAGAACAACTGATTCAGCCCCCCTCTCTATTGTTCTAAATAATATTAACATTGGAAGGGTTCGATGCATTCTTGATTGAAGCTATGCCTAGAGAATTTAATTTTAGAGCAGATGAGTTGGCATGATCACCAACTTTATTAATCCCTCTTCTAGATTTTGCAAGAGACCGTTATACCATAGAAATTTTCCATTGGCCTAGCGTGCCTGATAATTCCAACTCGTGGCAAGTTTTTAGTGATGATGTACACATAGTTACATTCTTACAAGGCATACAAAATTTCTCTTCCATCTTCTTTGAAGGTTCCAATTCAGAATGTCATGAATTCTATATAGACCTAGGGACCAAAGAGAGAGGAGTTATCTAGTTGAAAGGAAATCATATTCCTAAGGGATTGGTAGCCTTGGAGAGAATTTTTTACCAAAGGGATTTCTTTGTCGGCCAAACCACTGATAAGGGTAAGGATCAATCCAGTGATTTTGAAAAGATTAATATCGGTAGCAAAGAAGATCTTAAGTTTGTGAACCTAGGCACTTGTTGTAGCCTCGAAGAAAAGACCAAGTTCTCAAAATTATTGAAGGAGTTCAAGGATGTCTTCTCATGGTCTTATGAAAACTTGAAGGATTTTAGGCAAGGGGAGTTGCAACATCACATACCCTTAAGACCTGGGGAAACCCCATTCAGATAGAAACTGAGGAACTACAACCCAAAGGTGGCATATGCTATTTTTTGAGAGGTAGATAAGATGCTCAAGGCCAAAATAATCTACCTGATACACCATTCACTTGGGTAGAGAACATTGTACCTATTTGAAAGAAAAATGGGGAGATCCATATATGCATCGACTTTAGGAATGTAAATAAGGCCAGTTTGAAAGAAAATTTTTCCTTACCCATGATGGATCACATTTTGTAGATGGCTGCTAGATCAGAGATGATGTTAATGCTTGATGGATTCTTGAGGTACAATAAAATCAGTGTAGCACCTGAAGATCAACACAAAACCACCTTTACCACTCCATGGGGCACCTTCGCATATAGAAGAATGCCTTTTGGCTTAATAAACGTGGGTGCCACCTTCTAGCGTGCCATGGATTCATCTTTCGACCATTTGATTAATAGAGTAATTGTAATATATCTTGATGATATGAAAGTATTTTCAAGGAGAAGGAAGAAACACTTACATGATTTGAGGATAGTTCTCCAAAGATGCAAAGATCATGGAATATCTCTTAACCCCAAAAAGTTTGTGTTTTGTGTGACTAAAGGGAGATTACTCGGGCATCTAGTATCTAAAGAAGGAATTAGAATCGACCCTAAGAGGGTAAGTGTTAGAATAACTAAGAGGGGGGTGAATCAATTATCCACAGTCCCAAATCAAAATGTATAATCCAAAATAATTTACTTAAACTTTTGTAGCTTGGTAACATAAAATACTAAACTGTCTGTGCTTTTACTGATTACCAGTCAATAACATGTAATGATTACTAATCAAATCTAACATGTAATATATAAAGTATGATAACAAAAATCACCACAATGAACACATAACACAAAAGATTTAACGTGGAAACCCTGTGAAGGGAAAAACCACCTAGGACTGATAACCCAAAAATGTTCACTCTTCTAAAGTGAGGTCGGTGAAGACCCAACCCTATTAAAGGTTACAAAAAAACTGTGAGGTGTGACCTTGTTAGAGGATTTTAGACCAACCGTTATCATCCAACCAACATTCACTATGGGGTTGATAGGATAACAATGTTCATTCTATGAATGATACATATAAGACTTTCAAGTCCACTTTGTTAAGAGATTTCTCTATTTACAATGGTTAAAATGTAACAACAGTTGATCTGATTACAATACAACTTCAATTGCAGATTTTCAGATCTATTTTATGCTCATTCAAATCCTCTAATCAATATAACAATTCTATATCAACAATAATCAATGACTTACTCTCTCTCGGTAATAGCTTTCTGACGCTCGGTAAACTCTGTAGTTTGGTTCTCCTTAACCAGTTTGATCAGGCATACATGAAGCTTGTTCATGCGATAATTCTGCAGTCTCCTTCTTCTGGCATGAGTTTCATAATGAAACCCTAGTCTCTTAAATATACAAGTAAACCATTTTCTTTTCCTCCATTAGATTTTGCCGCTTATTCTCCTTCATCCATTTTGCCACTTAAACCTTCCTCAGCTGATGTGCCAGTAACACATTTTGATTTCATCCTTTAGATCTTCCTTGAATTATGCTAGCCGTTGATCTTCGTAACAAACATTATCTCCATCTCTAATTTTGATGTACTTTACAGCTCATCAATCCTTAATGGCTAAACTAATCATTTAGCTCCTTTTCTCCTGCTCGGTTAACAAAGAAATGTGTCAGTGAACACAAGGTCAGTTTATACTATGCTCAATACACACTACACTTCTCGGTATATACTGTGATGCTTCATCAACCGACCACATTGCCTTGTGTCTTTTAGTTCTTTTCCTCATCATATATGAATGAAACATAATCAAGTCAATAACATAAGGTCATAGACTCATCAGAAAGTTACCCAATGTATTCCTTATCCTCATCTATCATATACATCTTCCTCATGTAGATATTTCTATTCTTCATCTCTCTTACTCCTTTTCTAAAAATGTTTAGGTATATTGTTTAGGTATAGTAACTTACAAGATAAGTGCTGTCAAACTAGTTGACATCAATGACAACATATTACTAATTTAATCATATTACATATCTAATCAGCAACTCGGTGATCTCTAATCACAAATCTTCAATTAGGTTCTAAATCAGTTGTAGTTCATCAATCTCTCCCTTTGGCATTGATGGCAACTCAAGTAATATGAAATATACCATACATACTAAACATGTATTCTACAACTCTGTGAACAAATGCTGTACAAGCTCTCCCTAGCTTAATATGTTTAATCACTATGTTACTCAACAACATTACCAATGCTGCTTTGACATTCTGTAGATATGATCTTTTCTATTCTTAGATTCCTTCTTCTGTTCTTAGTAACTAATCTTTAATGCTCTCCCTTTCTTTCAGTTTATCTCTCCCTTAGATAGATGTTTCAGTGTTCTCATCGGTGCATATTGTCTTCATATTGTTTATCTCTCCCTTTGACAATAATGCCAAAGAAACAAATAAACATACAGCTCTATAGTAGCCATGTATCTCTCTATTGTCTGGTGCATACTCTGTATCTCTGTATACTGATATGCCAATCTATTCCAGTTCTCAAAACTTTTCACAACCTTAGACATGATCCAAAGTGTGAACTATGCTGCATCAACATGAATGATCTTCTGATAATATTAGGCTGATGCAACATCCAGATCACATTAGTGACCGGTAGATAGGGGACAGACCCCAAGTCTAGTCCTCAAGTATTCAAATGTATCCTTCGGTAGAGGCTTTGTAAATATGTCTGCAAGTTGTTCTTTAGATGTAACAAATTCTAGCTTCACTTGCTTCTCTTGTACTTGTTCTCTCAAGTAGTGATACTTAATAGATATATGCTTTGTTTTAGAGTGCATCACTAGATTCTTTGAAATTTTTATTGCACTTGTGTTATCACAATATATAATCACCGCCTCAATGATTACCTCATTCATACCTTCCATAACTTTCTTAATATATGCAATATTTGAACAGTTTGTAGCAGCAACAACATATTTTGCTTCGGCTGTAGACTGAGAAATGCAAGCCTGCTTCTTACTTGTCCATGTAACAAGTCTTTCACCAAAGAAAAAGGCTCCTTTGGTGGTACTTTTTTTGTCATCCACATTTCCATCCCAATCAACGTTGGTATAGACTTTGAGTTCAAACTTGCCTTCCTTAGGATACCATAATCCATAATCTTCTATTTTCTTTAGGTATCTTAAGATTCTCTTCGTAGAAACCATGTGTGACTCTCTAGGGTTTGCAAAAAATCTTGCAACAATTACCACAACATGTGCTATGTCTGGTCTACTATGCACTACATACATTAACTTACCAATCATAGATCAGTATAGTGTCTAGTTCACCTCTGTAGTTTCATCTTCCTTAGTTAGTTTACATCTAGTAGCCATCGGTGTTCCCACAGGTTTAGCATCTTCCATACCAAATGTCTTCAATCCTTCCTTGATATATTTAGATTGTGTGATGAATATACCATCATTCTACTGAATCACTTATAGTCCTAGAAAGAACTTAATCTCTCCAAACATAGACATTTCAAATTCACTTCTCATTTCATTAGAAAATGACTTACATATTTGATCTTGTCCTCCAAAAATAATGTCATCCACAAATATTTCAGTAATAAGAATAGTATCATCAGTATCTCCTTTCAAATACAAATTGTTGTTCTCACTTGTTCTAACAAATCCAGTACTTAACAAATAAGTATGTAGCCTCTCATACCAAGCTCTCGGTGCTTGCTTCAAACCATATAAATCTTTATGTAATCTACATACCATATCTTTCTTTTCTGGATCAACGAACCCTTCAGGTTGTTCTATGTAGACTTCTTCTTCAAGTATTCCATTCAGAAATGCTGACTTGACATCCATTTGGTAAACTTTAAACTTTTTGTGTGCAACATATGCAAGTAACATTCCAAATCCTTCTAATCTAGCAATAGGTGCAAATGTTTCACCATAATCAATTCCTTCCTCATGTGCATATCCTTTGCATACTAATCTAGCTTTATTTCTTGTTACCTCTCCATTTTTCATTTTGCTTGTTTTTGAATATCCACTTAGTACTGATAACATTCTTATATTTAGGTCTAGGTACTAAGGTCTAGGTTTTGTTCTTCTCTATTTGTTCTATTTCCTCTTTCATTGCATTAACCCATTCATCATTTTCTAATGCAACTTTTACATTCTTCGGTTCATATTCACAAACTAGACATGTACCTTGTCTTGTCTTACTCCTTGTTTGCATACTAGCTTGTCTGTCTGCAATGATTTGTGTCTCAGGATGATGTCTTCTAACAAAACTTGCTAGTATCTAATTTCTTCTTTCTTGTTCATCCTATGAAGGTTCATTTGCTTGCTCGGTAGGTCCTTCCTGCTCGTCGATTTCTTTTTCCTGTTCCTAGGTATTGTTTTCCTGTTGATCAGTTGTCACTATCTGTTGCGTCAGTAGGTACTTAGGTTGTTCAATGTAAGTGAATCTATTGTAGTCCTCAGGTTCCTTTCTACTTTCCTCTGCATTCTTATCATCAAACTCATCAACTCAAACATTAGTACTCTCAATCATTTTATTAGTAACTCTGTTCAGACACTTGTATGCTTTACTTTTACTGGAATATCCTAGAAATATCCCTTCTTCACCTTTTGAGTCAAAATTTCCATTTCTTTCATCTTTCAAAATAAAACATTTCCTTCTAAAAATCTTGAAATAACTTACAGTGGGTTTGTGTCCAAACCATAACTCATAGGGTGTCTTATTAGTGTCCTTCTTCAGTTGTACTTGTTTTAGCACATAGACAACAATGCTAACAATTTCTCTCTAGTATGTTTGAGAAACATTATTTTCTATCATTAATGTCCTTGTATAGTCAACAATTGACCTATTCCTCCTTTCAGCAATGCCATTCTGTTGGGGTGTCCTCGGTGCAGAGACCTATCTTTTAATACCATGCTCATTAAAAAAATTAGTAAATTCATCAGAGATAAATTCACCTCCTCTATTAGATCTTAAGCATTTCAATTCTTTACCAGTCTCTTTTTCTACTTTTTCTTTATACCACTTGAACATCTTGAATGCCTCCTTTTAAGAACATGATAGTCATTAACCTAGTATAATCATCGACAAAAAGAATACAATATCTATCTCCATAATAACTTTGAGTTCTCATAGGACCACATAGGTCGGTATGAACCAACTCAAGTATCTTCTTTGTTTAATAATATTTTCTTTTGAAACTAGACTTAGTCATTTTACCTTTCTGACATTCATGACACATAACATGATCAGGCTTTGACAAGTTAGGTAGACCTCTAACTCTTTTCTTTTTACTGATCTTAATCATGTTATCAAAATTCACATGACATAACCTCTTATGCCACAACCATGCATCTTCATCTTTCATCAATAAACAATAAGACTGATTATTATCAAGATAAAATAGATTACCTTTGGATTGTGTACCAGTTCCAACAAGTCTTCCTCCATCATCAAATATTTTCACCTTTTTGCTCTCAAAAGCAACTCGGTGGCTTGAATTGTTCAGCTGTGCCACACTTAACAAATTGTAGTTTAATCCTCTTACCCAATAAGCATTTTCATATTTTAATCTATCATTTATCATCAAGCATCCTTTACCTCTTACCATACAGGTGCATCATTTCCCATTCTTACAGATCCTCCATTGTATTCTTCAAGATAATCAAATTTTTCTTCATCACTAGTCATGTGATGTGTACAGCCACTATCTATAATCCATGTATCATTCTTATTAACCTTAGAGATAAGTGTTGTCTCTACATACATTTCATCTTCTTCAAAATCATCCTTCATTGCCACAAATACTACCTCCACATCATCATCAGTGTTGGTATCAGTGATATCTTCTTCCTCAGCAATGTAGCAAACCTTCTTGTGTTTGTCATTATTGTCTTGGTTGTCTCTATTGTAGTTTCGGTAGCCTTTGTTGTATCTTCTCCCATAGATTCCTTCAGATCAGTCTTTGGTTCTATCATCATCTTTCTTGTGTGGACATCCAGCAGCAATGTGGCCAACTTCTTTACAATTAAAGCATGCTAAAGCTAATTTGCCTCTATACCTTCCTTTACCTTTAGGTAACCTTCTGGCCATAAGAGCTTCAAGTTCATCAAGCTCATCGTCAGTATTGCTATCACTATCATCCTTATTATTTCTACTACTAGACTTACCAATCTTCAGAGAAGTCATGAAAGTGGATTCAATAGATGGTACAACCCTATTATCATAATTATTCAGTTCAAATGTTGTAAGCTTTCCAATCAGATTATCAAGAGTGAGTGTGCTGTTAGGTGCTGACCTATTTTCATGAATTGCAGATATTCTGATGGCATAGATAGGCAATAGGGTCCTTAGAATTTTGCTTACCACAGTGTCTTCATCAATAATTCCATTCGATGCTCTAATAGGATGAACTACCTCCTTTATTCTATTTGTGTACTGCATAATGTTTTCACCTTCTTTCATCTTCATGTCATCGAATCTTCCTCTTAAGCTTTCTACTCTTGCTCTCTTGACATTCGCATCACCACTGTAAATTTGAGCTAGTTTATCCCACATTTTCTTAGCAATAGTATAGTCCTTGATGTCTTAAAATTTGGCATATGAACAGGCAGTAGCAATCTCCATCATAGTAACATTATGTTCATGCCTGTCCCTTAGTTGAGCAAGGGTCAAGGGACCAGTGGGTGGTGCAAGGTATCCATTTACCATCAGATCTAGGGCAGAATTCCCAATCCCAGATATATGTAGCTTCATTCGACTTTGCCATATTGTGAAGTTATCCTTGTTTAGCTTTGACAATTCCCTCTTAAAATTTTTGAGACCCTTGTGCTGAAGTCCTTAAAAATCTATTGCAAGCAACCACAACTCTGATACCAATTGTTAGAATAACTGAGAGGGGGGTGAATCAGTTATCCATAGTCTTAAATCAAAATGTATAATCCAAAACAATTTACTTAAACTTCTGCAACTCGATAACATAAAATACTATATTGTTTGTGCTTTTACCAATTACCAGTCAATAACATATAATGATTACCAATCAAATCTAACATGTAATATGTAAAGTATGATAAAAAACAATCACCACAATGAACACATAACACAAAAGATTTAATGTGGAAACCCTGTGAAGGGAAAAACCACCTAGGACCGGCAACCCAAAAATGTTCACTCTTCTGAAGTGAGGTCGGTGAAGACCCAACCCTGTTAAAGGTTACAAACACATTGTGAGGTGTGACCTTGTTAGAGGATTTTAGACCAATCATTATCATCCAACTGACATTCACTATGGGGTTGAGAGGATAACAATGTTCATTCTATGAATGATACATATAAGAATTTCAAGTCCACTCTGTTAAGAGATTTATTTGTTTACAATGGTTAAAATGTAATAGTAGTTGATCTGATTACAATACAACTTCAATTGTAGATGTTCAGATCTATTTTATTCTCATTCAAATCCTCTAATCAATATAAAAATTCTGTATCAACAATAATCAATGACTTACTGTCACTCGGTAATAGCTTTCTGATGCTCGGTAAACTCTGTAGTTTGGTTTTCCTTAACCAGTTTGATCAGGCATACATGAAGCTTGTTCGTGCGATAATTATGCATTCCCCTTCTTCTAGCATGAGTTTCATAATGAAACCCTAGTCTCTTAAATAGACAAGTAAACCATTTTCTTTTCCTCCATTAGATTTTGCTGCTTATTCTCCTTCATCCATTTTTCTGCTTAAACCTTCCTCGGCTGATGTGCCAGTAACATGTTTTGATTTCATCCTTTAGATCTTCCTTGAATTATGCTAGCCATTGATCTTCATAAAAAACATTATCTCCATCTTTGATTTTGATGTACTTTATAGCTCATCAATCCTTAACGGCTAAACTAATCATTTAGTTCCTTTTCTCTTGCTCGGTTAACAAAGAAATGTGTTGGTGAACACAAGCTCAGTTTATACTTTGCTTGGTATACACTACACTTCTCGGTGTATACTGTGATGCTTCATCAACCAACCACACTACTTTGTGTCTTTCAGTTCTTTTCCTCATCATAGATGAATGACACATAATCAAGTCAATAACATAAGGTCATAGACTCATCAGCAAGTTACCCAATGTATTCCTTATCCTCATCTATCATATACATCTTCCTCATGTAGATATTTCTATTCTTCATCTCTCTTACTCCTTTTCTACAGATGTTTAGGTATAGTAACTTACAAGATAAGTGATGTCAAACTAGTTGACATCAATGAAAACATATTATTGATTTAATCATATTACATATCTAATCAACAACTTAGTGATCTCTAATCATAGATCTTCAATTAGGTTCTAAATCAGTTGTAGTTCATTAGTAAGGAAGTTTGTAATTGAATTCTCAGAGACCACAAGACCCATGGTAAATATGTTGGGGGAGAAAAAAACCTTCAGGTGGAAAGAAGAAGAAAAGAAATCATTTGATGAAGTGAAGGATGCGATCACACATGCTCCTATCCTTGCACACCCATATTTTAAGAATTTTTTTGTAATATACTATTATGCTTTCGAACACACTATGTTAGGAGTATTATTGCAAAAAGAATGATAATAATGAAGAAATCCCAATTTACTTCATGAGCATACCCCTGAAGAAACATGAGTTAAAATATTCCCTTATTGAGAAGTAGGCATTTGCAGTAGTGAAGACAATGAAGAAGTTCTATTACTATATCCTCCATTCGCATTCTATTGTTTATGTACCCTGTACTGCAGTTAAAATTATCCTGACTCAATAAGAGGTGGCTGTGAATAACAAAGCAATGTGGGTAGAAAAAGTACAAGAGTTTGACTTAGAAATCAAGCCCACTAAGTTGGTAAGAGGCCAAGGGTTGCACAAATTAATAGCTGAAAATAAAGGATAAGTTGAAGAAGAACCTCCCCTGTCTCTATTTGTCAAACTAAAGGATTCTTGGTTTTGAGACATTACATTTTATCTAACATATGGAGAATGTCTTGATCATATGTTTACCAAGGAGAAAAGGAACTTAAATCTAAAAGATGCAATTTATGTAATAGTTGATGACATTATTTATAAAAAGGGATTATATGGGATGTTCCTCAAGTGTGTAGACGGAGATCAATAGAAACAACTAGTGCTACAATATTTTCACAATGAAGCTTGCGAAAGTAATGGTTACTATTGGCCCAAGATGTTCAAGGATGTGTATAAATTTGTGGCCTAATGTGAAAAGTGAAAATTAATTTTTGGTAAACCTTAGCTGGCAGGTCTCCCTATAAAGCTTGTTATTGTTGAAGAGCCTTTCAAACAGTGGGGACTAGACTTCATTGGGCCTTTTGTTCCACCATCTAGTGGAGGGCACACCCATATCCCAACAACAACATATTATATTAAAAAATGGGTGGAAGTGGCACCAGTGAAGAAAACAACCTCAAAAGTGATTTGTACATTTTTAAAAAGAGGAGAACATATTGGTGAGATTTGGGGTGCTTGCAAAAATAGTAGTAGACAATGCGCATAATTTTTCCTTGAGGGCAATCCAATTTTTTATTTATGATAATGGGATTCAACTATCACACTCCTCTAACTACTTTCCTCAAGGGAATGGACAGGCTAATTCCACTAATAAAAATATGATTGCTATATTGAGGAGGTTGGTGAATGAGAGTACAAGAGATTGACTCAATAGGAGCTTTATGAGAAGTCTGAACATCACCAAAGAGAGCCATTGGAATGATGCCATTCAAGTTGGTATATGGTGTAGAGGTACAATTGTCTCTTTCTTTGGAATTAGCATCTACCAAATTACAAAAGGTCATAGAAGATGAAACCTTCCAAAATGCCTTAGAGACAAGAATTATGTACCTATCCAAAATCAAGGAGGAATGTGAGAATATTGTTGACCACATTATTAGTCATCAAGAAAGAGTGAAGAAAATATTTGATCACAGAGCTAGGCCAAGAAAATTCATGGAGGGTGACAAATTATTTTTTGGGACAAGCAAAGGGAGCCTTGAGGTGCACATGGAAAGTTTGAATCATTGTGGAAGGGACCCTTTGTGATCAATCAGGTTCTTGGGCCTAATTCTTTCAAGATGATGATGACACTGAACTTCCACTATCATTCAATGGACAAGATCTTAAACTTTATCAACTTTAAGTGATTTTCATCCCATGTACATAAGGTTTTGGTTGTGAATAGGTGTAGGAGTTTTTGATTTGTTATTTTAGTTAGTCTTTGTGAAATCAGAAATACTAAGTTCCTTCTTAGTCCCTCACAGTCCTAGTCCCCAGTCAGAGCCACCTATTGCATATAGATTTATTTTCTCCGCTAATTTGAGTCCTTTGTAAATTTTTTTAAAAGTGATTCAAGATTTGAACCTTGAACCTTGAACCATTTTCTTTAATTTCAAAGTTCAAGTTCAATTTTGTCATCTAAGTATTATCTCTAGTGCATAGTCTCTCCTCTCGATCTGTGTTTAAAAGATTCTTGGTTGCTAAACCTTGAACCTTGAACCCTTTTTAAAAATTTCAAAGTCCAAAACCGTGCAAAGCTAGTTGCGAGACACATGCACATAGAATCTTCATCACTCGTGTGGTAAAATTCTAAGTCTTTGAACTTGAACCTTGAACCTTGTAAGTCATGGCTCAAAGTTCAAGGTTCAAAATTGTCATCTTGCATTTTGTTTCTCTGGATTCTTACATAGTCTATTTCATGAGTCAAGATTGCAATTGAACTTGAACATTTGAACTCCTTTTTCATAGTTCAAAAGTTCAAAGTTTGAAAGTGATATGAGATTTTATGCAGTACATGGCAAGCTATCATCATGATTTGACATGTACAAGGAAAGAAAAAATTGTGCATTTAATGATTTTTCAGAAATGATGACAAGGGTGGATAGTTGATATGTGCGACATGTAAATCACATTTAGAACTAGTGACATTTCAATTAAATTGGGCAATTTTTATCGAAAAGCATGACAATCAAGATAAGTTTATAATAGATTTCCTCTGATTTTCCATGATCATTCATACCACTTAATTATTGAAGTGGTACTTTGTGTGAGGAAAAAAAGGCAAGGTAACATCTTTCCCTTTCAGAAGATTAGAGTTGGATTATTAGGTGAGTCTACAGAAAACCTTATCTGCAATTCCTTATTTCCTCTTACCTGTTCTATAATTAAGGGTTTTCTGGTTCTTTCCCTATTTCTATCTGTTGCAACTCAACATACTTTCTTGTGAGTGTTAAAATGTCTTCATCAAATTTAAAAATTACCAAGGAGAATGAGTAAAATCCTTTGACAAGCTACCTCCTAGAGATGGGAGATACTAAAATTATGGATGAAAATATAGAATAGGTTGTGGAAAGATTTAAGAAAGAAGAACCCAGGTCTATGAAGGATAAAATATCTCAGAGCGGTCTAATTCAATTTGTAGGGTTCCCAAAAGCAATGTAGTGCCCAGAGTTGGTACTTGAATGCAGAAACATGTATGATGCAACATAGAGATGTATAAGAACCTTTTTTGGTGACCTCCTGGTGTGCATAAATAGGGAAGTAGTAATGGAAGCCATGAGAATTTTGCCTATGGAGATGTATGAATATTTGACTATTTCCATCTCATATACCTAATTCTCTATGGAAAAATAAAAATATAATATCATTATCACCAGAAATTGGCTACTAAAATTGGAGAAAGGGGGCTCATGTCTATCAAGGCCTTTAAAAAGAGATCATCTGAAGAGAGAAGTGAAGAAAATAATCAAATTCTTGAACAAAGTAAAGGATAACCAACATGCTATTCTATGGGAGGATTGGATGTACTTTTTCATCCAAGTAATGCTTGAAGACAACAAGTACAATGTTTGCCTGAAGTAATTGCTAATAGGCTTAATGAAGAACTTTCACAAGCCACAGGGGTATCAGGATTTTATATGACTTCATATCTATTTTATATGCTTTCATGTTATTATCACATGAGCCTTGGACCAAGGACATGACAATCTATGAATACCACATCCTATTACAGAAGAAGAGGAATCCAAATTTTTTTAGGAGGGTTTAGGATGTCTTCTTGGAACAAATGGTGTTTGAGCTAAAAGGGAAGGAAAACCAAAGACTATCAAAGGAAGCCATATAGTTGATGATGGTCTATGGAAGCTATTTCATATAATTCCCTAAGTTCACCTACTTAAGGATTGGAGGGTTCAAAGGAGAACCACTAAAATTTCCCAGATATTGCTTAGATAGGTTTGTACTGGTAGAAGTCTGTAGGAAAATGGTTCGCATGAAGAGAAAGTTCAATCACAAGAAAGGTGTCAATTTTTTTATTCCCTATTGAACTTGGACATTACCATTGTAAATCAGCCCAAGATGCAACAAATCTTGATTCTGAATTAAAGATCATGATCCCGAGGCCTTATCAAGCTAGGTAGAGATTTGATAAGAAAGATTTCTTGGAGACTCATTTCTGAGTAGAGCTAACATTCATGCATGATCAACAGTTAGATGATTTTTGGGCTGATTGTATAGATAAATTTGAGGTGAGAAGGAGATTTTGGTTAAGGTTTTCTTTGAAAAAAATTGTTACCCTCAGGTTGCATATGAACATTGATGATGTTGAAGAAATAGAGGATGAAGAAGTAATAGATCCTAGATACCCAGAGCTAGTCAAGGGCCTTCCTATACCTGATATTGACTTGAGAAAAAAGGAGGAAGGTGACATACATGTTAAAAAATTCAATATTATAAGGAGGACTGAGAAGTGGTTGAAAGAAAAGAGATCCATGGGACATATGATGCTGAAGAAGTACCCAAAAAAGAAGTAATGATACCAAGCTTAGAAACCCTACTGGTTCATATTGATGAAATTATTCAATGTCCTCCTATAGGTGATCCAGAAATAGAAGTTGAATCCCTTGTTGAAGAGAAATCTCTAGTCCAAGTTTAACCTTTTATTAGAGTCATCCGTTCAAGGAGCCAAAAGAAGGGAAAACCATCAAAAGTTGTCTTGATTATGGTGGGCCTAGATCCGGTGGAGAACATGAGTGAACATGTCAAGAACCTTAGGATGGAGAGTTCAAAGGATACTAAAATAGCTAGAGACAAACAAACAAAACTAGATTCCAATGTTTAAGATTCAATGGCACTAGGAGATTCTGTTAATATCCAGAAACCTCAGGACAAGGGGCATCAAAATGATCCTAGATTGTTAGAGATTTTTACAAGTAGAAAGTGAAGCATAATCCCTATAATAGTGCCGATAGGAGATATGGTGAGTAAATACTTGGGAAAAACATAAAAAAGAAATAACCCTAAGGTGTAGGCTATGTTAGAAGTTGATGAAGATACTGGGCACTTGGTAGAAGACATATTCAAACCTTCTACAAATAAAATAATTGATGAAGTATCTCTACAGGACTTTAAATTTGAAGAGGTAGACTTGGGTCAAGCTACCAGGGCCACTGATATGAAAGTGTTTGAATCCAAAAATAAAAGGATTACTCATAGAATTTGAAAGGATAAGAGAGAGTTGAAGTAGTCACTCAAAGAAATGGCTAAATATATGCTGGCAATTTAGAGTCCAAGTCTTCTGCCACTTACAAAGATTCCTTTGAGTATAGACATCAAAACCCTTGAGGATAAAAAGTTCCTAGAGAAAATCCAAAGAGATAGGGCAATATCTAAAATGTTCAGTGAATGCATAGATGATTTCACAAAGGAAGGAGTGAGTTATATCACAAATTTGGAGAAAACTCATCAATGTTCCCTCATAGTTACCAAAGATCTAGAGACAAAACTCTTTGTCTAGGAGAAAGAAAATGAGTGATGGGAAGCCGAAATTCAGAATATGCAAGAAGTCTAGACATACAGTGTGGCAAAATTCATTACTAAAAAACTAGTGCCAAAGTTAGATGAAAACTTGTTGTATGTGTCTAATGTAAATGCAAAATCAAGGAATGTTATCATAGAACAAGGCATAGAGGAATCTGTAGAGATTCTCAAGGAACTAGGCTGTATCGATGACATTATGAGTAATGAGATCAGATGCATCAATATAAAATAAATGGAAAATGAAGAATGACCTGACAAAAGAATTGAGCACATAATCATCTCTTTCAAAGAAAAGATGGATTCCTTAAAATAAACTAAAGATATTATAGTGAAGGAAGTTTTGAAGGTGGGAGGGGTGGTCTCCATGTTAATCATCAGATATGAACACTTGGAAATGCACAAAGGCAAGTTAGATGAGGTCCATAAGGGGAAGGACATATGTAAGCAATAGATCAAGTTTAACAGAGTGCAAAATCAACAGATCTTGGTGAAATTCACGGTGGCATATAAATACTAGAGGGCAATGCACAAGGATGCAAGTGTCCCACAACAGTCTGCAGTTTCCTCCGTTCCAGATGTCAACTAGGTCAAAGCATGAATATTGAAGGAATCCTTTGATGGCTAATCTTAGAATAGTTTTTTATCTAGTTAGTTAATTTTTAAAACTTTTATGATAATTTACCTTGAGGGAGTTAGTTTTAGGAACTAAATGGGCTTTGCATGGCTATATATCTTAATTTTGAAGACCTAGTTGGTGTCAATTCTCTAGTTACCAAAAAAATTATATTTAGTTAAATTTATTTTGAAGTAGGATCTTGTTACTAAAAAACTTAATGGTATTTTAATATGGAATCAGTTGGTTTTATATAAAGGATTACGAAGATTCTAAATTTTTTGGTTTTTGAATGCACGCATTTAATTTCTGTTGGAATTGAGTAGTATTGCTGCTTTGATCTACATCTCATTATCAAGTCTTTTAATAAGACTTATGTGTTTTGGTATTATTAGATCCGATCATGATAAATTATTTTTGTCCATTTTTGGAGTTTGTTGGCTTTAAATTGATTGAATGAATTTTCAATTGATGCATTCCTTTTATATGCTTATAATAGAATGTTAAATGCCTTTGGTAATTTATGGTAAAATGTATTAGTTTTAAAAATTATTCTTTATTAATAAGGGAGCTTAAAGATCAATCTTTCTAGAGGTAGCCGCACCTTTAATGCAGAGAGTTTAGTCATGAGAGGATAGCTCAATTGGTAGTGATTGATTTTATCATGAATGTATTAAGAGTCAAGTAATGGTTAGTAATTTAAGAAAGAGAAAATCTGTTCACTAAAAATATTCATAGCTTGTTTAAGGAAATTTATCCACCATGCAAGATATTCATGGTCTACTTAAGGAAATTAATTCACCATGCAAGATATAATCTATCATGATCTTCTTAGACATCATAAGATATCCATCAAAATAAAAAAATTAAGTTATTGTAAGAACGCCATCTTTCAATAACTTTTTTAAATACGAGTGATCGTCATTAGGAAGTCATCACTTCCTCATGATGTACATAGGGCCGATATAGTCATGAATTAACACTTAATAATAAAGTAATTCATTAGTACACTAATCAAATATCCCAAGACTCTTCTCAGTAACACCAAGTTTACCTCAGAAGTGTTCCACCTTCATTTTCACAGGAGGTTGGTGAGGATGGTAAAGAATAGTGAACTCCCTCTTAATCCAGTATTTCACAAAAATTCTAATTTCACTAATATTACTACTATAGAATATATATGTACTATATCATATATGTTTTCTTTCTCATTCTATCCAAGGATGAGTACCCAATTTATATATCTCTAATTCCTTCTATAAGAAATAGATAATAATTTTCCTGATCCTTTCTATCATCCAAATCTATTCTATATCCTTTCGATCCTGGGTAGAATGAGTTCAATCCAACATATACCTTGCAAATTTGTCTAATCACAACCTTAAGATGTTTAAAAGATATGTCTTTTCTTGAATGCATACATTCTTAATAGATATATTTATTCTATAAGTGGCACCCTTTGTATCAGGTTTTGATATAATAACTAGAATCCCTTAATAATCGGTATTTTATAATGAAATCTTTAGCCAAACACATATTGCCTTCCTTCATCTGTGTGATGATTTCAAATAGATATTCATTGATATAACATAGCTATGAATATACGTAACTATAAGTTTACTTAACATGGCCTGATAGCTATACTTCTAAGGCAACATTCTTCTTTAATATGACAGTGCTTATAATAATCGCTCAACATAGTTCAATCCTCTTGGAATGTTTGGAATTACTGTCTCACATCCATCATATTAACATCACTACCTTTGTGGATAAATGGGGAAGAGCAGCACAGGAGTGGGCGGGAAGTTTTGCGAGGCGTGAAGTCCTGTGTAGGCTGGATTAGCAGCAAGGGAGGGAAGATATGCTCGGGAGGGAGGATCTATTTGGTGGGGGGGGGATTTTGCAAGTGTGGATGCTGTAGAAGATGAGGTGGATGAGGGAGACAAAGATGATGGAGGTGAGGGGTTTAAAGGGTTTGGTGCAGGTTCCTTTTTATGGGCTAGTTCCTACATTGGTGGCATTGGGTTTTGGATTTCCTTGCCATTTTCTATGGGTAAGATGAGATTTGAGTTGGTTGCACTGGAAGGTTCTCATTATGTCTACTTGGTTGGGGGGAGAGAAGGTTGTGCCTGTGTGAGGCCTTCCCACTGCTCTGAGTCTCATCTTCTAGGTGTTGAAGAGATGCCCTGGTGCAGAAGTTGTGAAAATCTCAGATGGGGGTTAGTTCATTTTGTGGTTGTTGAATGGATGGACCCTATATGGGTTGATCACTTCTCTTCCTTTTTCTTTGTGTCAGCTCTATTTATTTTTTTTATCCCCTATTTTTTGAATCTTTATCTTGTAGGGATGGTTCCCCCTTTGTCCTTTTTCCTCTGTGCTATACTCGTATGGAGGTGGGGTATATCCCTATTGAGGTGGGTCTTTTTTGTGTGGTTTCCTGGTGGTGGAGTCTTTATTTGGCTCAGTATTTTTCTCCCTTGCTTCTTATTGAGGTGGAGGTTCAACCTATTGAGGTGGTCTGGGGCTGCTAGGAGGAGGTTGCTGGTGGTGGAGTGTGGGCTCTTCCTTCATGTAGCCACAAGATGGCTAGCTAGAATTGGTCGAGGGTTGGCCCTTCAATTTTTATGGCAGAGTGGGCTATGGTGAGGTGCCAGTTCAGTACTAGAGGTTCTCCTTTGGTGCTGATGGGTATCAACTCTATTATCAAAGCTGAGGAAGAGGGAGACCTTAGTTTTCCTTTATTTTTATCTTTCTAGGTTTGTTTTTTGCTAGTGGTTGGTTGGTGCTTGTAGGTGGATGTTGATAGTTTTCAAGGGCCCATCCTAGATACTGGGTGTTTTTGGTTAGGGTTAAAGGTAGGCTTTATGGCAATGTTTCTCTTTGGTGTTGGTTTTGTTGGTTCTGGGTTCCATGTCAAAATATTGGATTTCTGTATGGGGAGTTTTAATACTCTAGTAAACTTAATGATGTGAGGCTTAGGCCTATTTTCATGGAAACTGGGGCTTTAGTGCTTCATCCTTGTTAGTTGTTGGTTTTTTTTTGTCTTTGGGCTGCTAGTTTAAAATGTATACTCTTTAAAAATGCTTTATCTTGACTGGGTTTCACATTCCTGCCAAAATCTTCTTGTAAAAGGTTTTGGGGCCCCTTCAAAACCTTCTTTTACCCTAATAAAAAACATCACTGCCTTTGTTAGTAATATCATTCCTTTTTTCTTGTCATTAATACAAACTCACATCATGCATTGTCAACCCGATTGACTCAAGGAATTTGCACTCTTCACGAACTCCTGTTACAAACTATCACAAGTATGTGTCCATTGTGGATAGAAAGAGTTTTCATTTATCATCTAAAACAATTTTTTTATTGTGTAATTCCATCACATGGTGCTAAAAATTCAATCATTTCCATAGAGGAACCTTTGAAATCTATCTCATGTCAGGAAAATACATTGATCTTATCTTCTATATGACATTCAATAACTCCTTGTGTAGATACAAGTGGGCTAGCATGTATCATACTCCTTCGAAACATATATGAAGTCAGTAAGGATGACCTCCCCATCTCCTTACTCACTCTTATATACCTCTCTATATGTAAGTATTGTATGCCCTATCTTGATAGCTGCATCTATGTATCCATGGCATGTGTGGAGACCGAGCATCATCAGATTGGTCCAACATCCAAGAAAAAAAACCTTCATGGCCCACAGTGGAAAAGAGACAAAAAAATATAGCTCACTTTGATCAGGAATGTAGGACACAAACAGTCACACATGGTCAAAAGTATTCAACACAGATCCAACACTTTGCATGAAATGTGGACATAGCACCATACAATTAGTGACTCTAGATGCATAAAGCATAGATTGTGTAGGTCTGTCAACACAGTAGAAACTCAAATCAAAGTGGGTGACCCCATCTTCTACAACTTGATGTATATCAATATTGCTTGGTTTGATCTCAATGCATTTATAATAGTCATAGATTTAAAATATGATCTTGATCATTTCTCAAACCGGCTCTGATACCATGTTAAATTTCATTAGATTTTATCTATCTATGGCTTCTATATTTTCAGAATATGATTTGATCTACAAGAGAAGAACATTTATTTATTTCAATGTCTTCAATTATGGATTATATCTGCATTAAATATATAAGAAAGAGACATCTTATGAGTGAACATGTCTCCAAAAAGTGGAGACATGTCCATTCATGAGATCATGAATTGTGCCTTTTCATCGTAACTAATCACCCGATCTCTAATCAGGGTTTATTTATTTATTTACACACACACAAACACACACACATATATATCTAATGGTTATATCCAACTAAAACTACAATGAAATTAACACTATGAATAAGGACGCCCCCAAAAGCTACTTTTTATTGCAAGTCGATGGAGCTTTTCTTGTGTTGCCAAATTTGTTGTCGCTCCTCCTCCAAATGTGAAATATTAACCTCTTTCTTATGTCAAGACCTCTCCTATGGTGGTTTTTATCCTTGATGTGGTGGATAATGTGGACTTCTACCTACATTGTATATTTTCTCATTTTTGGCCTTCTCTTTCAGGCCTTAATCATTGGGTGTCAAACTCTTGGAGACCCTTAATCTCTAGTAATATTGAGATTTTCCCTTATGCTAAGGGGTTTTTTATTGCTATTTTTCTTTTGATGATCGAGATTTGGTGTTGAGCAAGTTGTGGGATTGGGGGATTTACACTCTCTCAGCCAAATCTTGGATGATCTCCTTCAACCCTCTTATTGAACCACTCAGTGTGTATTGTATGGTAAAACTATGGTTTGGATTAACTCTTGTTTAAGCTCAAGATTGGACTTATGCAGATTCCCTTAGTTTGTTCTTGAAAATGTAAATATGGGGTCATAGACTGATGAAAGGTATAGTGACTATCTGCTCAAGAGATGAATATAGCAAGACAAGTGGGGATAAATGTAGCTAGAACACATAAATAAACCTACAACCAATCGAAGTAACTTCGAGCGATAGGAAATGTCATTTCCTGGTGACATGAGCTACATAAAAAGAAAATTCTAAAATAAAACAACTGAATTATTAACGAGAATTCTAATCAAATTAATAATATGAAACTAATTTTTAATGAACTATTACAAACTAAATTCAAATCACAAAACTCTTTACTAAAAACAAACAACACATAAATAAACATCATTGTGCTTCACCATAGAGTGGGCTCTTGCAACATGGTTTGCAAGGTGAATAGAAAAATAGTTTTTCCATGCTTTCTTGATTAAAATAAACCATAGTAATATAGGGACGTGACCCCCCCAAAAAACCCCCACGTCTCTGATATGGGGATGCACCAGGGAGGGGGGACGTCGTTTTGGTGTCTCTAGTGGTGCCACTTGTATGCTGCCATTCTGGCGGAGATGGGGGGATTTCTTGGCATACCTTAAGGGGACAGGGGAATAGGAACACATCCCTTGATCCCTCTAGGGGATTTTTGGGCATCTCCCTTCCAGTAAAAAAAGGTTTTTTTTTAAAAACATAACATTTTTCTTATATTCTATTGGTTGTTTTTTAATCCTAAGCCATGTGGGGCCCATTACTTGTGTTATATTGCTTGCATTCACTATGTGGCTTCATTTGCATTCTTGAGGGATGATTAGAGGCATCTACTACATTTTTGGCCTTGGCATTTTGATTTTGTAGTTTTTACTTGTTTTTATATATCATGAACATAGAATATCATATCATGTTGCTCAATGTAATCATCTTTATGCTGAGATAATCACACTTTTGATATTTATGACTATTATTATTATTTTATGATTCAAGTATTTAAAATTTTAATATTTATTGTTCAATGTTCAATGTTCAATGTTCCATTGTCATGTTCAATGTTCAATCACAATGCAATATTTAAGTATTTAAATTTTAGTAAATTAGTATTTTTAGTTTTACATCTCTACGTCTTATATTGTTATACATATTTTCATAGCTAGCATTTTAAGTACCACATGTATAGTATATAGTATATACACCTCCCCCCCCACTGTCCCGCTGACCAATTTTCCTGTTAATGCAAAAACCTGAAGAAAATTGCCTTTCTCCTACAAAATCCTTTGAAAATTGTCTAAGGTATGAATAAATAGGGTTTATCCATGTGTTGGGGTTCAAAATTTTTGTCTAAGTCTTAAACCCTACACTTGTTCTTTTTCTTCATTACCTTTTTATGACTTAAGTCACCTTTTTCACACATGCCTTAAGTTGTCAGGCGGGGCCATTTAATGTTCTAAGTTCTTACCTATCAAGGCCAAAACTTTTTCCGATCACCTCATTGACAATCAGAAATATTGATTGTAAGTTCACGCAATGTGCATTCCTTCCAGATGAAAGAATCACCATACGTGTCACCAGTTTTTAATAAACATTGTCAATCAACATTAAATTCACTGATGATTATATCAAGTGTAAAAAGGGCATCAAAGATGACAAATATCAAGTGCTTTGATCCCTGACTAAAGCTTTGGGATATCTTTTGGCAATAAAACCATCAAAAGAAAAGGGAGATCAGTAAGGAACAATTTTATGCATCCTAATTGCCAATGAAGTTATCAGGGAGGCTTGTGGAGATAGTTTCATCATGGCATAGGTGGGACCAAGGTCAAAGCAAAATCAAAGATTAAAGAACAATAAGATGAAAGCTAATCCAATGGTCGACGTGTTACCGCTATGAGAAGGTGCTCGAAGGTTAGTGATCACTGGATCAAACCTTGTTGACAAGTGTCCTATGTGACATCATGACGTAGGAAGATGAATGGTAAAGGATGGTTAGATCATCTCTAATCTGACAGTTGTTGCATTTCTTGGATGAGAAGGTGCTTGATGTTTACTGATTGAGGAAACACCCCTAGATGACACCTATCCCTGCTGACATCATCTCCCTAGGTTGAAGGATGGTAATGTTCTGACATATCTTTTTGATCATGTGGCGGGCGTAATTCCTTAAAGGAAAGATGAATGAAGGTTAGTGATCATGGGATCATGCCTTTCCTCCATGTATCTAGCCCAATGAGAAAATAAAAAGGTGGGTCCTTAGTGCTAGGTATTGCTGATGTGCTTGTTTTTGATTGGTCGCTAAGGAGTTGATGTGGTAAATAAAGTTTTAAATCAAACCAAAGGTTTTTTTTAATTTATGTGAACCACACAATGTGCTGGGAATGATGAAGATCGACGACCATAGTTTAAACTTGATGGATTAACCATTGCGGCCAAAATATTTGAATTGTAAAGAGGGTTTTCTACAGGGTTGGTGAGGCTGAAATAGGTGGAAATTGACTGCACCATGCCTATCAAATTTTTGTCTTGATTTGATCTGATATAACATAGATAAAATTAAACTATAGATGAAGAGATTGTGAATAAATTCTTGGGTGACCGGTCTACCAGTTCTGAGCCTTTGGGCCGCCTAGATTTATCTGAAGTGACACTTGTCTGGACAAAGGTGTCCATGTCATGGAGAGGTGGGTAAATTTGTCTTGCCATTTATTATGCAGTCAAAGCCACATAGGGTTTCAATGATCTTTTCCTATCCTTGTGGCTTTCCAGTTAGGGTTTTGATTGGGTTGAGGATCAAATTTGATCTATTGGCTCTGGATTTTGTGGCATGTCTCTTCTGCAGTTATTACATGATTTTTGTAGGTTGTTGAGGTTGTTGGAAACCCTATTTTTTCCCTAAATGATGCTAAGCATGGTGTAGTCCTTTATAAGGATTTACAAGATCATTTAAGAGGAGTCTTTTTGCAGTGTCTTTATGCAAGGTTCTTTCCCGAGTCTTGAGGGCTAGGTCTTTTCTTGTTGGTAGAAAACTGACTGATGATTTGTTCCTACTCGAGGGTGTAATAGATTTATATCTGATTGTATTATTGTATGAAGGGAAATTTTTTGGTCTTTGGCTATTAATGAAGAGCTTTATATCTTGAAACAAAGTGTACATAGGTACATGGTTCATTAAGTGTAATACAAATTCTTTCAGGTTCAGTTCTCTCCTTTGTGTTCATCTCCTGAGTTTTGGATTTTTTGGTCCATTACATGGTGTTTACCCATGTGTATGTTTCTATTCCTTATATTTTGATCTAGGATCAAAGTAAAGATTCTTTGGATAATGTTAGCACTTAAACTTGTAGATGATTAAAAGAATTCAGAAAACTCTTGAAATCAAAACTCATGTACTCCCAATAGATCATCTAGCACAATTCAAATGCTAAGGTATTAAGGTTTAAAACCTTCTTCACTTCGAGTATGAAACTCAGGCAGGTTTACCTTTCTTAACAACTTCCACAAAGCATTACAATAGTGATCTATGTGCTTGACATAGATGATACAATTTAGAAATATACAGTAAATGTAAATTGGATAGATTATTTGATTTTTTAATGGTGAATACATGCAATTCAAGAAATAACCAGTGCATTATTCATTGGGCATCAGAGTCAAAACCTCCATCAATAGAATCCTATCAAGACAAGCATACTAAAACTTAAATGAAATGCCTGACATTCCATTCTCCCAATTGTTAACCTTGCTATCAAATTCATACATGGATAATTAATTCCCAAAGACCTCCCTCAAGACTTATTTATTTCCTTGAAAGAAACTTGAGCTCAACCCCTATATCTACCTTGTAAACAATGCATTAAAGAGCCTTACAATTTAATACATAAGAGAACTTAAACATCCATATAAAAAGATAGCCAGAATTAGCAAAGAAGTTCCAGTATTTTTGTATTAATATATATCAAACTGTATCAGTACATTTTGACAAAGACTTACAAGAAACAAGATTCTATATTCAGAACTCTCCTTAGAAAGTATTATCAACCACCCTTACAAAAGAAGCAAAATTGCTATTTATATCACTGGCTATGTTGGAATCCTCAAAGAAAGGATGCAACAAGCTTCGGATAGCCAGGAAAGTGACTTGTACTACAGATGAAAAGTACACACATGATGACAATTAAGACTGGAGAAAATAGAAAGTAGTTCCCAACAAATGGAATCTTCATAGCTGGCACCTTCGTCTGAGGATATTTCAAAGTAGTTGCTTGAGTTTGTTGCATGAATGATGACCACCAATACATGCTAACTTACATGATTCTTTGTTTGATACATGCTCTCCCTAAAATTCTGGATCAAGTGCCAAGTGTACTCTATTCTTCTTCTTCTACATCCAACTCCAAAATAATTGCCTTCTTTTTCTTTTTCTTTGTACTTTTGTCCCAGGCTACTACATCATCATTAGAAGGCCAACTATAATCCTACAAGTCCTATAATGACTTGATCTGCAGCTCCCGCCTATAATCAGTGATGCCCTTAACATCTGCAACAAACTTTATGCAATCATTTTCAACTTTAATCAAGTTGTCTATTATGTTGTTGCATCCTTCTAAGTCCAAAGAACCATCACCACTAAGGAAAGCCTCTTTCTTAATCATTATTAGGCCCATGGATGAATTCCACTCATCTATACCTATTATACTTCCATCATCATTATAAATAGAGGGAAAATACTTACTATAATTATTGTCAAACATGGCCAGCTTGGCCTTCACCTGATTTGATTTTCCTTTAAAAAAATTTGAAATAGCACTGAACAACCCTATCTTTTCAAACACTTCTGTAATAACCTCAAGGATATCAAGCTTATGTGGCTATAAGACATCAAGCTTCTCAAACAATGTACTTATCCTAGACTAAACACTATAGAGTGGCTCTAAAGTAGCCAGTGATCATTTACGTTCTCATTTGTCTTATGAAACATGACAACTACTTGATGAACTGAGTCCATTTTTTCCTTTATTTTATCCAGTCTATGTTGCACAACATCTAACATGGTCTTCAAGGCTACATCTAGCCTTACCTTTTCTAGATCCTCTCATGGCTTGTCAGGAGTTTCTGTCGTTGGTTGGGAGGGGGCCTCAATTTGCAAAGGTGGAGGAGGAAATGCCTTTGAAGCTTCTTCTAGCTTGATCTTTAAATCGCTTAGTTCATCCTCCATTTGTTTGATCATCATCAACTTCAAGTCCCTGTATTTAGCCACCTTCATTGAATTCTCAAATAACTTGGCATACCTATTTGACAACTGAGCTGTCTTTGCTTCATTGAGGTGGGAAAAGTGTGTCACTTCCTTGGACACCTCAAGATTAGTAGTATTTTGAATAGTCCAGACAATTTTATCTCCATCCATGTTATCTTTAATACTCACTAGAGATGGCTTTTGAGTTCTAGGAGCAAGGGACCATAAAGCAACAACTTGAGACTTAGGGTCATAGCCACTTCCTCTTATCATGTCTCCTATATGTACCTCATAAGACAGGTTACCCTTTGGCTGCTTTCTAATTTGGTCAATGATGAAAGTTGAGGTCAGGTCCCATCCAAGATTCAAAAGCATTCCACTTGATCTTACCATCTCTCTGGCCTCTTCAATAGTAATCTTCTCAAGGCTTGGGTCATATGATGTGAGAGCCCTCATAGTATCCTCACTCAGTTCCATTCCCTCAGGAAGAGCCTTTGCAACTTCTTGAGATTTCTTCCAGATGAGGAAGTTCCTAAATTATTCACTTTTGATGAATTGGTCATCACTAAGGAGATCTTCTTGATACAACTCTCTCTCATCTTGTCCTAACAATAGAGGCAGTTCCTCTTCTTTCTTGGATACTATCTTCTTGCCCTCTGTGATGGATTTTCTCAATTGATGATGATAAGCCCTGTTACCAGATACCAGAGCAGAGGCTCTATCCATTATTCTTTTTTGTTTCTTCTCCTTAGAAGGTTCACCTACCTCAAGCTTCTATTTCTTCAATGGTGGCTCTGAGGTATCCCCTGTTTCTGTTTGATCTTGAGTCAAATCAATAATTGGTGAGTCCCTGTTTTGAGGTGGATTATCACCCTCCTGTGATTTATCAGTAAACTCCTCAGGTTTAGAAGTGGAGTAATCTCTTTTTACATCTAATTTGTCTTCAATCAACCCTTCCATTTGACTAGATAGGGTGGCATACATTTCTATCATTTTTTCCATTCTTTTCAAATATGGGAGCTCAGGGAAAAACCCTCCAAAATTAATCTTGGCCTCTTTAAGTTTGGTGTCCAATCTTAACAAATCAAAATACTTGGTCCATCTTCTACCAGCCTCATCCTGATCTAAGATGTTCCTTACTACATCTTCCTCATCCAAGTCCTCATGCTCTCTTATTGTGCCAATATTGGGGATCAATGTCATTCTTGCAGTCTTAATAAAATCTTCAGGATCAATATACCTGTAAGTACCAGCAATCATTTTGAAATGATTGAGCCAGCCACTGAGCTCATCCAATGCTCTCTTCCCAATCAAGAAACTACCTATCTTGAATTGTCTTGGTGTGAAAGTGCCCTTCCTATGAGGTGCCAAAATCTCCTTATCAGTCCATATCAATTTCCATATAAAATCCAACAGGGCAACCATTAGAGGCATAAATCTTTGAAGTAGATGTGGGGGTTGAGGGAAACCATAAAATCTGATAATAGTGAAATTATCCCATAGGTAGAAGTCACCCCAATTTTGGTTTCCCTACCAACCATTTTGATACTTCATGGGTCTTAAAATCTGCAAAACCTTAGATTGCAATCTCATCACATTTGGCCCCAAAACTCACAGAATCAAAAGGACAAAGAAATTTTGGAAGATGTAGAAATCACACTCACTGGAAGCTTAATTCCATACCCTCAACCAATATTGCACTAGATTTGGATGGCCCTCATATATAATCCTAAGCTTCAGCATCCTTGCATCTAGACTATTGACATGGAAAAATCAAATTAGGTGCATCAAGAGGGAATAGTGCATGAACCTGATAGGTCTCTTATTTTCTTCAATATACATCAGACCCTCATGCATTCTATCGATTACATACTAGATGTAATCATAATTAGTGTTGGCATGAGAATTCTGAATGTTCAGAATTATCACTAACAAATCAGTAGGCATTTTCTCTTCATCCCCATCCATCCCTAGGACTCTACATAACCCATAACACATGTACTTCATATAAAAGTTAAGGGATTTGGACTCATATGGGGCATTCATTCTTGTAGGGAGAGGAGCTATGTATTTACCCTACTCAGGGATATGCCTAACCATTTGACTTTTTACAGACGCAATATGACTCACATATTTTTGTCTTTCCTTCTTCAAATCAATTTCAGTGGAGGATGAGGCAAAGAAATCAAAATATTTCATAAATGAACCCCTATCCAAGGTAACAAAGGCATACTGGTCTTCACACCTAATAGTTTTAGAAATTGGGTCGTACAATTTAGCCAATTATATGTTAAGGTCAACGTCAAGAAAAACATCTGGGACAATTAACTTAGCTAACCCCAAAGCCCAAGCATTGCAAATTGGTATAGCTTTATGTATGTTATTGTAAAAGTAAGTGAAGATTGAGTAACCTGAGGTAGAAGGAGTGATAGGGTCTCTACACTTGTCCATGAGATCCTCGAAAGCCATATCAATAGCTTTCTTGTTCTGGTTGGACTCGGGAAGCAATTTGAGGAACTCATCTGAATAATTGGGCTTTCCCTTCTCTTCGCCACTTTATTCTTTGGCTTGTCCATTGGATTATGCAATGCTTAGCTCTGGTTGACTCATCTTGGAATGTGAATTCTCTTCGGCTCTACAACTTTCTTCACTTCTTACTCACTTCTCTACCTTGAAAATCACAACTATCTTCAAAAAACTTTAAACAAAAAAAATAATGAGGTCCTGTCTATTTATCATTGAGAATTGAATGCACCCAGTTGCCAAAATCATTACAAATCTAGCTTCACTCACTTCTACATTCAATTATGCACATTACCAACTTCAAATCAAGGCTAGCCATTGTGTGGATGTTGACAGGTTGATTTAAAAAATCAGAAATAAAGCACGAAAGCAATGATCATGAATTTAGTTTTAAAACCCTTAATTATTGATGAAAACCCTCATTAAAACATGATTGGATGGAGTTTTACTTTTTTCCAACTTGGCAGAGTACCTTTCCACATTGTAACATTTCTCATTAGTCATTATTAATGAAAAGTTAACTAGACTTGATTCAGAGATCTAGAGAACAAAGGTTCTCATGATCTCAGAAAGAAATGTTAATCTTGGGTTAAGTTTGGAGATTTAGTGACAAGGCCATTCACATGATCTTGAAAAGAAATGCTAACTCATGAGTTTACTTGGAGATTCAATGACCACCATTGATCCCAAAGATGATAAATGGTCCTCAGATTATCCTTTGAAATCCATCACTAACCTGGCCGCATTCAGAGAATGGGTGACTGAAGGCAATCTCTAGTTCTTGGATCACCTAGGTCAACCACAATTTAACTCAGAGAATGAGAGACCAAAGACTTCACCAGTTCTCATGATCTTTTACTTAACCTAGCAACCATCTAGAGATCCAGTAAATAAAGGCTTTCATAAACCATTGAACTTGAAACCTTGACCATAGTCACATCTGGAGAATCAACAACCACTTTAATCTCTTAATCTCGAAATGCCATGCTTATCTCTTGATTGATCCCATGATCAAGTGAACACAGGCATCTCATATTCTCTAAAATAATTCCTTAACCATGGTCTCATTCGAAGAATGAGCGAACAACCTTTATCTCCCATTCACTAAATACTTTTCATAACTTGGATTACTTTATGAGATTAAGCGGTGACCGTAGATCTTGAAAACAATCAACGACTGTCGCTGAGTATCCCAATCTTGTAAACCTTTATCATTTAATCACAAGATTCAGTGAACAACTATATTTTTTGAATCTCCCAAAGTTTGGAACATTAATCTTTCTATTCCAAGATTAGGCAACTAAAGGAAAATTGCATTTACCATTGCTTTATTCTCCAGATCACTGAATAACTTAGGGCTTCACCAACTATTATGAGATTGCACAAACACCTAATTCGCTGAGTCACCAAATGATTTGAAACTTCTCCAACTTTTCCTGAGATCCAACAAATGAATTTTTTTTATCCTTTTCCAAATTACTTTATTAGAGCTTCCAAACTTAGTGGACATAAGAACATGCCTCAATCGCTGAATCATTGAATAACTTACTGTAGGGCCCATTCATTATGAGATTAAAACACCATCATTGATTGTAGTGATGATAAACAGTCCTTGCTGAATCACTAGAAAACATGGAGCATGATAGTCTGATTCAGAGAATAAGATATAACTGCCATGCTTAGTCATTGAATGTTAAGAGCAAACCGCTAGGGATTGAGAGAATAGGAGACCACACAGTCACCAATTCACTGAAAGAAATACTTACTACGAATAGAACTGGGAGAATTAGTGACCAAAGGAAAACCTAACAAGGATTAACACACAGTCACTAGTTCACTGAAATACTTAATGACATGAAATATTATTGCACGATCCAACGAACACTAAGGAAAAAGAAAGACCATGTGCACAATCCCAAAGCTTATGTGGCCAAAAAGGTAACACAGAAATATAAGAACTAGGGCACACTTAGAATTATCGAATGATTAAACCCTACCAAGGATAAAAAGACCTAGGGAAAGGATTTACAAGCATAAGCATGACTGATCTTGAGAAATTTAAACCCTAGACTAGACAAAAATAACTTGCAGAGACATAAAACAAGGACCTAAAGAAAAAAATCTCAAAAACCTAAAATATACCCAATAGTGGCTCTATCCAAGGATCTTGAATGCAAGTTCATAGCAAGAAACCATGAATCTTTGGGTGGAAGACCACAAAACCCTAACCTAAAGTAGGAAGAAAATACACAATAGAAACAAACACACCTGTACATATATACAAAACTATTGTGCATGGAAAATATTGAGAATTAGTTGAAGAAGTATTTCAGGAATTGTCCATGCACTGGAAATTCCTGTTCTTCACCATCAAAATTTCTTAAAAAATATGAATCCTTTCCATGGATTTGATGAATAAGGAAAGGTCCTAACCACATGGATTCAATATTTTAAGCTTTCCTTTGTCCTCAGCCCTGGCATTCCATTGAAGAACCATATCACTAGGCTGGAATTTTCTAATGGTAGCTCTCTTGTCAAAAAGATACTTCATTTTCTGTTGCAACTTCACATTTTGTTTTTGAACTTCCCTTCTGATTTCATCCAGTTCAACTAACTGAATCATCCTATCTTGCAATGGATTACTGATCTCCATATCTTCTTCTTGTATAAATTTATAAATAGGTAACAAATTATTTATAGGAAGTCTGGACTTTACACCATAAACCATCTCAAAAGGGGATTTCCCTGTTGGTTTCTTTTCAACAATTCTATCTACCCACAGTGCCAATTTTAATTTTGCATGCCAACTCCTTTTGTTCTTTTCCAAGGTCTTCTTTAAAATCTGTAGAATATTCTTGTTACTAGATTCTGCCTACCCATTGGCCTGTGGATGGTATGAGGATGAATATGATGGAACTATTCCCATTTTAGAACAAAATTCAGTGAATTCCCTTGACCTGAAGCTCATAGCATTGTCCATTACCAATTTCATGGGTACACCAAACCTAGTAATTATGTTAATTCAACAAAAATTCAATTACTACAGTATTGGTTGCCTTCTTAGTTGGAATTGCTTCAATCCATTTAGTAAAAAAGTCAGTGGCCACCAAAATGTAACTATGTCCCCCATTGGATCTTTTAACAAATTCTCCAATAAAATCCATGCCCCACATAGCAAAAGGGACTTCTGCAACCACATGATTCAATAACAAGGCACCAGAGAACTTTAGCTTTTTTGAAAACCTTTGACATGGCTCACATCTCTTGACAAATGAATGAGTGTCTTTAAACAATACATGCCAATAATATCCAGCTCTTAGAATTTTATGAGCTATGGACCGAGCTTAATGATGCCCTCCACATAATCCAGAGTGCATTTCTTGCAAAATTTGTTCAAATTGGTGTTTGTCTAAACAAAAAATTAATATTCCATCATTGTGTTATCTCTATTGAGCATTTAAGGTTGTCGTTAGTATCAAAGGTTTGTAAAGATATTGGTCGGTCACTTACATTGAGCTAATCGGTAACATGAAGCAGAATAGACTAGTCGGTAAAGCATATATACTGAGTAGCAGAGAGTTCACCGAGCACCAGTAGACACTGACACTGACAGACAGTAAACACCAAGCATCTTAGAATACACTGAGCAGTTTATACAGTGTTTACTGAGGATCACAAAAAATGACATAGTAATCTAAAATGGCACATACTTCTATCCATATGGTTACAATGGTTCATAAAACATTTTACCAAGATCGAGGAACATTTAATGTGATGATATTCATTAAATGCAATGTATATCTTTTATAATAGTTGATCTAGGTTTTTATTGTACACCATAGATCTTAGGGTTATGACTATGTTGTGTAACCTAATTTTGTTAAAGTGGGAAAAATAGAACACTATATATTTGTGTGTTCACATCATTTTTGGTGTGAGCTGATATATGATTCATGGAGCACTTGAAGCAATTGCCTAACTTCAAGTCTATCAGTTAATAGAGCAGAACTGAGTACAGAGGAATTCAGATTGAGTAGAATCAGCAGAGGCTACCGAGTAGTTCAGAGTAGAGATTCATCACAAGTAAGGTGATATTTTATCATAGCTTATAGATCTGTATCAGACAAGTGAGTTGTCAAATAGAAAATAATTGCCTATTTCTTTCTAACAATTGTAATAGAGTTTTGGATAAAATCTCTTAACAAATTAGACTTAACAGTCTTATGTAAATCTCTTAACCGAGTACACACTTCATTAGTTTTGTTAAAATCCTATAACTAGGTAGATCTAGCTGATCTAACATGTCACTCCTAATAGGGTGAGATCACCAGAAGTGATCAAAACTTGTAGCCCTAACAGGCAAACCTTTTCTATCTGTAGTAGTGAAGAATTTGTGGGTGTCATCCCCACCATAATTTTTACCTTCTAACAAGGGTTTCTACGTTACCAAAATACTTGTGTCATGTGATTGTCATATTGATGTCATGTTGTTTACTTCCATAATTTAAATGAATGATTGATACATGCAGTTAGATTCAAGTTGTTTTGGTTGGTTATTACTATTTACAGTTACATATCAGAAAGGTTTACAAGTAAAAGTTTTTGAAGGCACTGATTCACCCCTCCCCTCTCAGTACCTATCTCTCCTAATTCCAACAATTGGTATCAGAGCTCAGTTCTCTTATTGAATAGCTTAACCAATGAAGGGTAAAGATCTAAGTCATAGAGAGATACAAGCTTGACAAGACTATTGAGAATCAAAAGATACAAATGCAAATGTTTGTGGAACAGTATAAGCAAGCCAAGGAAGGACTGAAGAAATTACTAGTTGAAAGGAAGAACCTAGCTATTCTACAAAATGAAATTGTTTACGATGAAGAACCTATTGATGAAATGTTCGAGCATATTGGATCTAGTTTTGGAAGCATCTCTGATAGATCTGAAATCATAATCACTGATTTATTTGAAAAAAATCAACATTTAACTGATCAAGTGAAAGCACTACAAATCGGTCAAGAATCTCAGATGGTGAGAATGATAGAAACAATGAACAATGCAAGACAAGATGAGCAAGAAAGGAATCTAGCTATTGATGACCGAAGATAGATGACTGAACAACTTCAAGCTAAAGAGAGTGAGATATAGAGACTCACTGATTGTCATTTCCAAGTAACTAATTGAATGATGACTGTAAATCAAGAGATAAACCGAGTAAATGGAGAATTGTCAAGAAGACTAGAAGATGTTGCAAGACTCAGAGAAGAGAATGAGAAGATAAGAAATGAAGTGAAAAATCAACAACAACAAAATGAAATGAAGAAACTTGCTGAGGACAGTTCTAAGAAGATTGATGATTTCTTGTCTAATCAAAGAAGATTTGGGGGTAGAGCTAGAATAGACTACACTGGTGAAGGAGAATCATCACAACAAGCTAAACAAGTCAACATCAATCAAAATAAAAAACCTAAAGTGTTGGCATGTTATCATTGTGGCAAACTGGGACATACTTCAAATGTGTGTAGAAGCAAAGCACAAGGTAAACCTCCTGTCACTCCTAAGTTTAATGGATATTGTTACTACTGTGGTATGTTTGGACATCCTGCTTATGAGTGTAGAGCTAAACAAAATGATATTGCTAATAATACCACTATGGATAAAATATGCTATACTTGCAATAAACATGGACACACTGCACATGAGTGTAAGGCTAAGATGAAGCAAGTATGGACTCCTAAGCAGAAAACACAGTGAAAGCCCTATTAACCGAAGAGACAAGGTAACTCTTATGTTTGGGATTATAATACATGGGCTAACTACACTGCTTGTGGTAGATATGGACACATTGTAGAAAATTGTTACAGAAAGAGTCGAATTGGACAATCAAGAAGCTAGACAAGCACTAGAATGGCTTGTATGCACTATCATAGGGTCAGTCATTTAAGCAAGAATTGCATAGACCGAGCACCAGATGAAAATCATATATTTGAAAGTGAATATACTATCGTAGATTTCATGAAGTTAAGGAACACTATGTAGAAGAAGGCATCTAATGGGAATGCCGAGTCAAGTAATGCTATCGGTGAAACCTCATCCACTGGATTGGGTGACATCGGTACCTCCACTTAAGGTGAAATAGGTATGTATGGGACTGACATTTCAAATGATCACATTTTACATACAGTTCCTTATGCATGATGTACTTATACCAAATCAGCATGAATAAAGATGCACTATGGTTTAGATGTCATGAGCTAACAATGTTATATAGTCGATAAAAGAGAGACCGAGAGTTGGTTACCCATCGGTAATCACTATCTAAGGTTAACCGAGCACATGTATCAATTGATGAAGAAATTCTATGTTAATCGAGCGGATGAAAATTTTAGTAGTCACTGAGTTGACAACTATTTTGTACCAAAAGGTAGGTCAAATATTTATTGCATGAAAGTTTGAGCGGGAATATCGAAAAGTCTATAATTACATAGGAACAAAGTTCATTTATACATTGCAATTTTGAAGAGCGGAGAATTCAAAGAGCAGAGTTCAAGCTAAAAGATTTTCAAAAGGATTCAAGGCTACTTTTGATCGAACCGACATCACTCTTCACGATACCAAGTAAGTTCATTTGCTATCAAACACTTCTTATCCTGCTGCTTGCCGAAACCCTAGAATCAATTTATGGCATCTACATCGTCTGCAAGCAAATCACAAAGTATTGAGGAGGAAGTTAATCTAATTGTTAGGGAAAATTTTGACAAACCTAAGTTTAAACCACATCCCAAGGTCACAACACAAATAGATACAATGGGTTCTTTTTCGAGCATACTAGAAAGGGTTTAATTGATAGAAGACATAAGATCATATATTCATTGCAAAATCAGAGAAGTTGGAGATTTTGAAACTATAGCAGCATATCAACAACTCTGTGGCCCCGATGGAAAATTGAAGGTAGATCACAAGAAGATTGATGAATCAAGGTTATCATGTTTTATACACTTTTTGCAATCATTTAAAATAGATTGGATCATAATCATTTTGAGCAGGTATCACGATGACAAATTCTAGCTGGATAAACTGATAGAGGTCAACAAGAAAATGATCAGTAGGGTTACTGGGCTCCCTATAAATGACAAGGCTAAGGCTTTCCATAGTTCATCATGACCGGATGTTGAGAAGAATACTAGAGCACAATGGGATGGTCGAGCATTGAAGATTTTGACAATCAGAGACCCAGCAGTCAAATTTGCAGCACATGTGATTGGGTACAAGTTATTTCAATCAAGTAGACTCAACAACATACCCTGTAGTGTAGTAGACATGGTGCACAAAATTATGGTAAAAGGTCACCAGGTTGATTTTGCCGAGGTACTATTTCATCAACTTCAGGAGAATATGAAGACCATAAGGAAAAAGAAGTCTAACACATGTAAGTTTAGATCACTACTTGCTTGCATATTTTTCTATCTACAAAAGTATGTACCTGACACCGGTAAAGTAAATTGGAAACTAGATATACTGATAACAAAATAGATCAATGAAATGATGAATAAGTTAGGAGATACGTTGAATATAGAGTTTGATACATACTTCAAAGAGTTTCAACCTAAAATGCATAAAAGAAGCATAATTCTGAGGGAATTAGTTCAAAGATTTGAGAATGATATATGCTTTGTAGTCAACACATATTATACTTTGATAAAAGCAGTTGAACCTAGGATAAAATGGTTGGCACCGATGGGATATAAAATGAACCATGATTTCACACTAAAATCTATTAATGCACTACTTGCACTACCAAAAGATCCCATTGCCACTAGGTTCGGAGTATATGAAGAGGCCAAATCTAAAATTTCAACAAATATAGAGATCGGTAAAATATCTAGAAAGGTAAAGTAGATGAAGAAAAATCTCACTTCCAAATATGGAGATGGGTCTGATACATCTGAAGAGACATCGGTTGAATAGGAAACTGAAGGTCAGTTATAGTTGGCTGACAAACTATATGATAGTGAGGAGACTGAGTTTGACAAAGAAGAAGATCCCACACCAGTTCCTCCACTTGAAATTCCTATAAAGAAGCAGTTACCAATACAAGAAGGTATGAAGATAAGATCATCAACTGCAACTTCATCACCCGAGAAGAAAGAAGTAGAGAAATTAACAAAATTGAGGGCAGCTACACCGACAAAGAAATATATCAAGAGAAAGAACAAGGATGTAGCTGAGGCACCAAAGAAAAGGAGAAAATTGATAAGAAATAAAGATCTTGAGGATACTGAGACTGAAGATGACATCAATCAATTCAAAGTGGTTAGTAACAAGGCAAAAACAATAGATGAAATTATTGAAGACATAATTGAACATGGAGATCTCATTGATCCCTTACTAGACAGATTTGACAAGATGTCAAAAGAAGATCAAACCAAGATAGAAGAGGCTGTCATCCAAATGATGATAAAATTCAAGAAAGTTCTAATGGAGTTTTCTTGTGCATTACCAAAGAGGTTGGATGAAAAAATTACTAAAAAATGGGCTATTGCACTAGACACCAAGAAAAGAAAGAGAGAACGCTCTCTAGTTCAGGCAGCCTCACATCTAAGCTTTGGAGAAGTTAGTGAGTACTTGACCAAATACCAAGAAAAATTTATGATCAAGAATAGAGCCTTGATGATCATAGATGAAAATGTAGCAGATATGGATACCACAACTAATTCTATGTGGACATCAATTTTGAAGGCTGAAGAAAAAGATGAGCAAGAAGCATTCTTAAACTTGTCTAAGAAGAGACACAATTCCAAAGGTAAAAGTATTTGCATTGATGAGGGAACAACAAAGAAATCAAAGAACACTGGTATATCAATTACCGAGGTAATCGATATCACCGAGGAAAAGGAAGAAATAAGTATTTCACAGGATGCACCGGATAATGTTGAAATTCAACTGGAGAAGAAAATTGATGACGATGTACTCATTGAGGACATCACAAATGGTGATCCTGATGACAAAGATGATGAAGATGTGAATATTGCACCTAATAAAGATGAAGCACTAGATACTAAATGTCTATTTACATCGCTATTAGGTAAACTTCCTGTACTTGTAGAAGTAGCTAAAATTCTTTCCCAAGTACAACCGAACAGCTCAGACCCCGAGAAAAACAAAGACATCACAGGGGATCAAGACACAAAGAAACTTGTAGAAATAGATGAGCCTACACAAACAAAGGCACCTTCCACTGAGGCAAAGGAAATAGAAGAAATAAAGGAAACAGAGGTGATCCCACTTGATACCACTTCTGAGACTCCTACTATATCAATCGGTACTACAACTACTGAGGAGAAGAAGAAGGAAGAATGTGTGTTAACCAGGAAGGATACTCTGAAATCTGGAGATAAAACTATTGCTATTATTGAGAATAAATCACCTCTAGCACCAGAGAAGAAGAAGAAGAAGAAAGGAAAAGGGCCGGTCACCCTAGATGAAGTGATCATTATCCCTGAGTGTGACCCGAGGACCCTAAGCCCCGAAGAATTGAGTAAATATGGGGAATTATGTTCAAGAAAGGCAGTGCAAGAGAAGTTGAAGCAAGAACACAAATTAAAATAAATCTTAACAGATGTGCAGGATATCCTACAATAGGTAGTACCTGAGGTGAATATTGATGAGGATACTCCTATCATAGATCAACTTGCTACACTTGCCGAGAAGATCAATGACTTGGATATTGATGCAGATTAAAGAAAGGGTAGAATTCAGGATACAACACAAACTGGCAGAGAAAATTAGCCTAGAAGTGGCATTAAAGAAGGTCAAATTATTTGAGGTAATCACCGAGATAAAAATAATCACCTAGTTAATTTGTCAATATTTATTGAAGCTTTGTATTACAGACACCTTGAATATTGAAGTCAGTGAGAAGATCAAAGGATTGGAAGCAAAAATATAGTTGAGTACAAATGTAGCTATAACTGAGCCTCATGCTTTCTTAAAGCACATTGACCAAGTTCAAGAACTCTGGCGGTTAATATCAGATCTAAAGAAACAAGAAGAGCACATAACAAATCAAGTTACTGAGTTACAGAAAGAACTCCTACCATACCTAAAAATTTTTGAGGCACACATTGTCAAAGCCAAACAACTCATTGCAACACCATAAATTTTAGTGTTAGATAACATCTTTGACATGCATGCACAAGTCAGTCTTGAGCACATTGCTCTCACCAACTTGAAAGAGGAATGTGAAAACCTCTTGGAGTCAGTGAAGAAAAACCACCAGCATATTTTTGACAAGATGTGAGTATACTACTTGATTTTTGTATTTGGCATTACTATCAAAAAGGGGGAAAACAATGTATAAGTTGTTATGCCAAATATGTACATAGATATGGACACATTGCAGCAAATTGTTATAGAAAGAGTCGAATTGGACAATCAAGAAGCTGGACAAGCACTAGAATGGCTTGTATGCACTGTCATAGGGTTAGTCATTTAAGAAAGAATTGCATAGACCGAGCACCAGATGAAAATCATATATTTGAAAGTGAATATACTATCGTAGATATCATGAAGTTAAGGAACACTATGTAGAAGAAGGCATCTAATGGGAATGCTGAGTCAAGTAATGCTGTCGGTGAAACCTCATCCACTGGATTGGGTGACATCGGTACCTCCACTTAAGGTGAAATAGGTATGTATGGGACTGACATTTCAAATGATCACATTTTACATACAGTTCCTTATGGATGATGTACTTATACCAAATGCCTACTTTTCCATTAGTTCATAATTCAACTTAGCAGATTGTAGTGACATACTAAAGAAAGCAATGGGATGTTCAAATCCCTCTTCATCCTTTTGTAACATAATAGCTACGATTGTGTGAAAAGATGCAAAGGAAAACAATGAGAAAGGCTTGGAGTAGTCAGGGGATATCAATACAGGGGCCTCTTGGATTGCTTGCTTGATCTTTTCAAAAGCTTGATGAGATTCACAGTTCCAATCAAACTTTACATCTTTCTTCAAGAGCTTGACTATGGGTTTGACAAGTTCTGCAAAATTAGCAATAAACCTCCTGACAAAATTAATCTATCCCAAAAAGGACTACACACCTTTGATATTCTTTGGGGGAGGGACATTTTTGATTGCCTCTACTCTCTCAAGATCAATTCTAACTCCCTCTTTTGACACTATATGACCAAGCAACTTTCCCTTAGTCACAACAAATTGAAACTTCTTGGGATTCAGAGAGATTCCAAACTCCAAAGCCTTAACAATGACCCTCTCCAAATGGTTACAATGATCCTGAACCTTCTTAGAGTATGCAGTTAAATCATCTTGATATACAACCATAAGGATATTAATCAAATCTTTGAAAGCAACATCCATTGCCCTCTGAAAGGTTGCCCCAACATTTTTCAAATCAAATGGCATATAGACATACACATAGGTTCCCCATGGGGTGGTGAATGTTATCTTGAATTGTTCAGATTCCTTTACCAGAATCTGGTTGTATCCTAAAAAACCGTCTATCATAGACAACAATTCACAACTAGTTACCCTATGTAACATAGCTTCCATGTTTGGCAACCCATAATTGTCTTTTAGTGAAGCAACATTAAAATTTATGAAGTCAACACAAAGTTTGATATCACCATTATTTTTCATAACTGGCACAAGGTTAGAAACCCAAGAAGAATGCCTAATAGGCTCAAAAATACCATCATCTCTCAATTTTGTCAACTCAGCTTGCATTTTTGTAGCTAACAGGGGATTGATGGGCCTCTGTTTCTGTCTAAAAGGTTTAGTATCTTCTTTCAAAGGGATCTCATGTTGAAATAAATATTCCCTATAAGATTTGAGGCCATCATAAGACCAGGAAAATACATGCTTGTACCTCTTCAACAATCTTATCAAATTTCCCCTAACCTACCTCTCTACTCAATTTTTTTCCAATGTATACCATTTGAGGGGATGTTTTTGAACACAAATTTATTTCCTCTAGGTCCTCCATTTTGGTATTAGACCTCTGAGACATATATCCATCATTTATCTTAAACATGCCTTCTAATTCTGCTAATCCCTTAGGTATGTGATTTGAGGGTAAATGGACTATCTCATTTCCCATAACACATTCTTTTCCATCAACAATCTACTGTGAAGAACTAAAATCAATTTTCTGCCCATCATACTGATCTAAACCTTGGAGAAACCTAAGGATATCAAATTCATCTTCAAATACTTGCCAATTATACACATTGTGAGGCACTATAGGCCTAATTTTGATTTCTAACATAGACACACCAGTCAGAGTAATATCATTTTTTTTCAGGGCAACATTAGAAAGGAAATCAACCATGATATTATTTGACCGTTCTACCCAAAGGATATTGAAAGCTTCAAAGAATTCTAATCTATCCTAGACAACATGCTTATACAATTTGAGTTTGTCATCTTTAGCAGCATATTTAGATCTAACTTGGGCTATAATCAATTGGGAATCACCATGGCCCTTTAAGTATTTTATACCATGTTTAATAACAACATCTAAACCCAATATTAGAGCCTCATACTCAACAGTGTTATTAGTACATTGAAAAGTTAACAGAAATGAGTACTTGAATGTAGTACCTAATGGGGAAATAAACACAACACCAGCTCTTGATCCTTCCTTAGAGCATCCACCATCAAAATAAATTTTCCAGAGCCCATCTTGCTGCAGTATTAGTTCATCCACTATTAGATCAGTGTTCTTCATTTGGGGTACTATTTCTTCAACTATGAAGTTGTCCATGTCGATATCAACAAAATAGTTCAGATCCTCTGGTGCAACCTTTTCAACCATCACTAAGGAACGAGGTTCCCTATACAATTTCACCTTTGTTCCATTGACTGGAATAGTAGCATATGACAAGTCCAATTGCAATTTCCCTCCTATTGCTGCAACCCACTGTCTTGATAGAAGCATGCCATAATGGGGTTTAGTGTCAACAAAAACTACATCCATCTTGTATGTGGCCTCAGGGAAAGCATCAATCTTCACTTCTATCCACACTAATGTTACCACAATAGGAACCTCCTTGTTATCCATGGCATAACATCTACCATTGGTTGTGGCAACTTGCAGTCCCAGCTCTTTCATTACATGATATGGCATTACAGTGGCAGCAACACCAAAATCAATCATACAATTTTTGAGCAAAAAATTGTTCACAATCAATGTAACATAGAAGGGATCAATAGAAGAGGGTTCTTGTGTCACAATGTTTCCAACACATACATTAGAAATATCTTTAGTTGTTTCAGGATTATCCATTGTATTTCCCTTTCCTAATATAACAGGGTCTATTCCTTGTTCATTTATTAGAGCTAGAGCTATTGTCTTATGTGTATCATCTTAAAATGGAAGCACTTCCATCATAAGAATATTTAGCCCTTCGAGTAAGTGGTTTGGGGTCATGTTAAGCACCTTGATCAGGTCTTTGCATGTATTTGGCTTTCTCCCCGCTTTCCACTTCTTTTCTACTTTGTTATAGGTGACATTAGGGTTAGGATCTCAAGCATTCTCCTTAATTTCCCTCTCCCATGGCTCTATTTTCTAGGTAGGACTTAGAAATAGGTCCTCCTAGCCTTCATCACAATCATCATAGGATTTTGTGCCTATCCCTGGCATTTTTTCCCATTATGATATCATTTCTAGGTCTCCGGGCATCCCTGGGACCTCCTGTCCTGATTCTGGCTGGATCTAGGCACACAGGGTTAGAATCAAGGTTGATCCTAACTAGGTCAGAATCGACTAGTCCTAAGCTCAAATTTTCCCCCCTCTTTCAAATTTCCAAATTCCTTGATTTTTGAGTATCGAGTTTCGGGGATATTTGTTTTCCCACCTCCGGCTTGGCTATTTCGGGTTTTGAAATGGTAAATACACTAATTTCATGTAATCTAGGTATATTTTCTAAAGGTTATAACCTAATTGGGATTTAATTCTCCAAGGTGTCCCCTCTAGAGTATTGTGCCCTAGTTCACTATAAAAGGAGGCCTTCCTCTCTCATTTTCACATCCATTATCACCAAGCAATCTCTCAAGCTCTCAAGTTCAAGCAAGCCTTCAAGCATTCAAGTGTTCAAGCATTCATCCATCAAGGATATCCATCATAAGCCATTGAAGGATTCAATCTCTTTGGAGCCCCCTTGAAGATCCATCCTTCCACATTCATCCAAGCCTCCTCATATGCAAAGATCAATTCAAGATTGGTGTTGAAGATCAAATGCCATTGATTGGAGACATCCTACATTCATTCTACTTCCATTGAAGCATTCTTACTTGTGGATTTGAGGATTCAAATCCTCTACAAGGAATTCAACATAAGCGAGGTGATTTGTTCCAATTACTTTTTTAATGCACACTAAATTTCAATTCAATTTCAAGGTTAATTCCTAAATTGGGGTTTGACCAAGGAAAACTCCCCATACAAAAAAAAACCCCCATTTTCTTGTAGGTACAGGTGCATGATTTCAGATCTGAGAGCGGATTTGGATGCCCTTTTTGGAGAACTTCTGAGATCTGCGAACAAAGTCAGAATCAACCTTTGAATAAAGAATCTAGCCTTTGACCTTTTATGAGGGTCAAAGTCAACTTGATCTCATCTTGAAAAAAGATTTTTAGGTTTTCTCCATCTTGGCATTTCCAGTTCGAAACAGGTTGCAGAATTGCCTGAAAGTACACATAGACATAAAAAATTGGCAGTTTCCAAATTTACCCTAATTTGAGGTTAGTACTTGCATTTCAATTATTTCAAATTCTAAACACTTCAATTCTACCATAGGGAAATATAGGGTTTCTCTCTCTCTTTCATATTCTCCATAGATTGATTCGATTGTGCATTAACCTTTTGGTTGATCAAATTGGATCTCTCCTTTTGGAATTTGGATTTAGGAGTGGATCTCATATTTCCCCCACATTACACACAACATACACATTTCAATAGAGGTGATTCCATTTTACCACTATTCATTTTGGTGAACCCGACATACTTACTCTCTTTTCTTTTGTGGAATTGGATGCCTTATTGTGCTTTCCTTTTATCTTGTTAGTATTAGATTTTTCCTTTGTGTTAGATCTTGCATGCTAATTAGATTTCAAAAATACAAAAATATTCATGCTTTATGTGGTTTTAGTTTAGTTCATTTGCTTTGCATTGGTTTATGAGCTTTACTACCACTAGTCCTACTTATAACATTTTGACTAGAAGAAGTCGTAGACTCATGGGTGCCTTTGATCCTAAATCTTCCTCTCCTTTCCTTAGGATCCCAGATGATAACTTGATTCTTCATGGTTCCAATCCTACGATGGAGAAAAACTCTTCTCACTCATCTCATGATGAGGATGACGCTTTAAGAGTTCCTCCTGAAAAAGTCCAAAAACTTTCCATTGAACTTGATAAAATGGGTAATTGGCTTATTCAAGAAAACCATAATCAAGATTCCATTCAAGCTATAGAGGCTCTTAAGAAAGTTCTCTATGATAGTGATCAAGGTGTTAACCTCTTGCATAGTATTACTCACCTTGTGCATTCAAATGTTAAACCTTTAGCTCAAGAAGCTCAAGATTTAGGTTGATTCCTCCTATCACTAGTGTTGAACCTCCTTCTAATCCTTTACCTAGTATTCCTACCTATACTCCTTCTTTGGTGACTATGACAGTTCGCTCTATTCCTATGAGTGTTCCTCCTATGTCCCTTCCTACATCACAACCTTCATATCATAATGTTCCTTTTACTTATTCCAATCTGCTTCCAACTTTAGTTCCTAGTGTTCCTCTAGTTGTGTCTTCTATTCCTACAGCTTCTTACACTTTACCTAGTGTGTCTAATGTTGCTACTCATCCTATTTCTTCTAATGATTCAACAATCATCAGTTTGGCTCAAACTATGTCATCCTTACAACAACAACTTTCTTCCTTAACTCAAAACAAGTTTTTTATTCCTACATGTGACATGGGAAGTCCCTTGTCCTGAGACATTATTTGTACTCCGATTCCTCAGCAAGGTGAGATGCCTCATCTTGAGAATTATAATGGAAAAGGAGATCCTGTTCATCATGTTAAAACATTCCAAATCCTTTGTAGTGATTATTCTCATGACCATAGGATTTTAGCCAAATTGTTTGCTAGAACCTTCCATGACAAGGCCTTACAATGGTATTGTTCCTTGCCTCCTTATTCCATTGATTCCTTTCCACAAATTGCTAATGCCTTTATTCAATAATTTCAAAACAACATTGGCCCGCAAGTGTCTTTGACTGACTTGATGCATTGTAAACAAAGTGTTAAAGAAAAATTGACTAAATTTATTGGTAGATTTAAGCATTTGTATGCTCAGATTTCCTATCCTGTTCCTGATATTGATATTCAACGTATGTTTATTTCAAATTTGCAAAAGGATATTAGAGATAAATTTTGCTTACTGAATTTACCTCTTTTCAACAACTTTGTGCAGCACTTCATCATTATTAATTACAAGTGAGTCAATTTGAGAGCAACACTCCAATGGCTCCTATTCCAGTTGATAAGAGTGATGCTGCTCCTAATCCAAACAAATTTCAAAAATTCAACTATGTCAAGATAAACAAACAATCGAATGCAGTTGCTGATCAAGTTGTTGTTGCATCTCACAATGCCACTTCTGCATCCAATGCTTTTCAATTAAATCATACATTTACTCCTCTTTCTTAATCTTTACATGCTATTATGAATAGGTTGTTAGCTACTAATATGATTAATTTACCTCCTATTCAACCTCTTTTACCTATTACGATTGCCTCTAAATCTTTTGATCAAAATGCTTTTTGTCAATATCATTGTTAGAATGGTCATGATACTGAGAAATGTTATTCTTTAAAACATAATGTTCAAGACATAATTGATTCTAAGGCTTTATCTGTTGATAATCCTGATGGTAGTGGGAAAAAATCTATCTCTCCTCCTAATCAAAACCTTCAAATCTATACGAACCCTTTACCTACGCATGATACTAATACCATTGCTCAGCCATCTGCTATGGAAATTGTGTATGATTCAAAGATGGATGATCTTAATCATGTTATTAATCAAGTGGAGCATGTTGGTCAATTTGTATCTCCACCTCCACCTCAACCTCAGATTCAACCTCAAGTTCAATCTCAACCTCGACCAAAACCTAAACCTAAATTGAAAACTCAACCTAAACCTTGACAAGAACCTAAGAATAAAAGACCTCAGGAACTCTTTATTACGTTTGATGACTCTGAGACTATTAAGGCTCCTAACGGTCCCCTTTACATTGCTGCTAGGATTTCTCAGATACCTACTCGTGGTTGTCTTGTTGATCCTACATCTTTAGTCAATGTTATTACTGAAGAAAATATTTTTATGAAAAGCTTACAACATGATTCTTATGATACATTGGATGTGTGGATTCAAACTTGTAATGGTTTTCTTTATCCATCATTTGGTTCTATTACTTTACTGGTTGAACTTTGTGGAAAAATTGTGAACACTACCTTTATTGTTGTTCCTACTTCTGATCAATTTCAAGTTAAGCTAGGTTTTCCTTGGTTGAATGCCATGCATGTTGTTGCTTCACCTATCCATAAGTGTCTTAAGTTCATTCATGATGAAGAAGTGAAGATGATTAATCATAGTTTATATCAACCTTCTAGGCCGAGAGATTGTGTTGCTCTTGATTTCTTTTGGCCTTCATTACCTAATTCATGTCCTCCTTGACCTGATAATATTTTTTTATCATATCAAGCCTATAAACATCGTAAGATTCTTGAATTAAGTATACCTCCTATGGATCTTAATTGTGGTCTTTTACCTACACCTTCTATACCTCCTTTAACTATGGTTTCTAGCTGTATTAATCAAGTTCCTTCCACCGAACCTATCAAAGATCCTATGATTGTTTCTCCTATTATTAAAGAACCTATGAAGGATCCTACAATTTCTCCTCCTAGTTCTCAACCTATTTCAAATAAATCAAAATGTAACCAATCTGCTAATGAACGTTGTAAAAAGTGTCGTGCTCATGCTAAAGCTCATAATTCTATTCTTCAAAGATCTCCATCTTCCTCGGATAAACCTATGCATGATATGTTAGAAGAGGTTGTTACTAATAATGATGTTCACATGCATGATTATGATGATTCTATTTATATCTTAGATCCCATTTTGATTAATTTGGATGAAGAAGATACTCTTGATGATACTAATGATGTCAATGATGAATATGAGACTATTGATATTGACATTGATTTACCTAATATGCTTTCATCACAATTAACTCTTACACCTAGTGTCGAACATTGTGATTCTCAAGAGGATCCTTGTTTGGAACTGGCTATCATTCCTACTATGCTGGATATAGTCCCTCTTGCAAGTTACCCACCTTCCCTAAATGATATACAACAAGATGGGGAGAGTAGGCGGCATGCTTGATCGACTTGTCCTTCATGGTACCTTTGTTGTGTGTTTTCTTGTTGTACTATGTTTCTCCCATAATGTGTTTGCTAAATGTTGTTAGATTATTTTATACAATCCTTGTTACTCAATTGGTACAAGGTGATAAAGGAATCGAAACTGTTGTTAAAATTCCTCTATATGTATCTCTATTCCTCTATGCATTGTTCAATGTTATGTTGTAATTGTGTTATTGTTCGTAAATGTTTCCTTGTGTAATTTGCTTGGATTTGAGATATGGTAGCACTACTTCTTTTTGGTCCCCATGTCATGGTTCGAAAAGATTCTCCTTCGTATATCTTATGTGATCTTTCCTCCTTTGTGATTGTAGTTCTACTTTCTTTGGGGAATGATGTTAATTCATTTGCAATAATATCATATATATATATTATCTTATGATCATACTGACCCCATGGTAGGTAGATCCCTTATGTGTTCTCTATATGTTTCTGTGATATTTCCCTTGATTTGTCTTCGTCTAGGGGCATCTCGACGTGGAAACGTAATCATTAGAGTTGTTTATGTTTCTGTTAAAGCCATTGCTCCTGTTAAAGTGTCAGCAATGACTTTAATGTGGGGGCATACACTCTACTCACCTATTGCACACACGCACTTTTCGATATGCACATATTTTTCAAAATACCTTTTCTCCCTTTTTGGATTAGTAACTAATCCTCAAAGCATGGATATATATTTTAGGATCTCTTGATCCCTCCAGTTTCAAATATACATATATTTTGATCCCTTAAGGTTGGAGGTGTCCTTAAGACTGGATCTCTTTATTGTTTTTTGGTTTTATTCTTATGGAATATAATATTCGTAAGGGTGAATCCTTGATGGGTTGACTAGTGAGTAGCCACATTCACTAGGAGATTCAATTCCATCTTTCCAGTTGTGCCATTTCCTTGTGTGGTTCACAATGGGACATAAGTTCTCATTGGGCGAGGTAATAAAACCTTCTCTCTCTCTCTAGAGATGTCTCTCTTATTGTGATCTAGGAGTCGACGAAGACTTGAGTCCTTGGGGGCTTAAGGTTTCTCTTTGTCCCTTGGATTACAATAAGATTATCTTTTCATTCTGATCTCCTTTACCAAGAGTTTGCATCGAGTCCATACTCTTGCTAAAGTGGGGGCTTAATGTATCATCTTAAAATGGAATCACTTCCATGATAAGAGTGTTTAGCCCTCTGAGTAAGTGGTCTAGGGTCATGTTAAGTGCCTTGATTAGGTCTTTGGATGTATTTGGCTTTCTCCCCACTTTCCACTTCTTTTCTGCTTTGTTATAGGTGAAATTAGGGTTAGGATCTCGAGGATTCTCCTTAATTTCCCTCTTCCATGGCTCTATTTTATAGGTAGGACTTAGAAATAGGTCCTCCTAGCCTTCATCACATTCATCATAGGATTTTGTGCCTATTCCTGGCATTCTATCCCATTCTGATATCATTTCTAGGTCTCCGAGCATCCCTGGGACCTCCTATCCTGATTCTGGCTGGATCTAGGCCCATAGGGTCAGAATCGAGGTTGATCCTAACTAGGTTAGAATCAACCTCGATCCTAACTAGGTCAAGATCAAACTCGATCCTGACTAGGTCAGTCCCAAGCTTGATTTTGCCTCCCTCTTTCAAATTTCCAAATTTCATGATTTCTGGGTATCAGGTTTCAGGGATATTTGTTTTCCCGCCTCCAGGTTGGCTATTTCAAGTTTTGAAATGGTAAATCCTCTAGTTTCATTTAATCTAGGTATATTTTCTAAAGGTTTGGACCTAATTGGGATTTAATTCTCCAAGGTGGCCCCTCTAGAGGATTGTGCCTTAGTTCACTATAAAAGGAGGCCTTCCTCTCTCATTTTCACATCCATTATCACCAAGCAATCTCTCAAGCTCTCAAGTTCAAGCAAGCCTTCAAGAATTCAAGTGTTCAAGCATTCATCCATCAAGGAGATCCATTGTTAGCTATTGAAGGATTCAATCTCTTTGGAGCCCCCTTGAAGATCCATCCTTCCACATTCATCCAAGCCTCATATGCAAAGATCAATTCAAGATTGGTGTTGAAGATCAAATGCCATTGATTGGAGACATCCTACATTCATTCTACATCCATTGAAGCATTCTTACTTGTGGATTTGAGGATTCAAATCCTCCACAAGGACTTCAACATAAGCGAGGTGATTTTTTCGAATTACTTTGTTTATGCACACTACATTTCAATTCAATTTCAAGGTTAATTCCTAAATTGGGGTTTGACCAAGGCAAACTCCCATACAAACAAAAGCCTCCATTTTCTTGTAGGTACAGGTGTAGGATTTTAGATCTGAGAGCAGATTTGGATACCCTTTTGGGCAAACTTCCAAGATCTGTGAACAAAGTCAAAATTGACCTTTGAATAAAGAATCTAGCCTTTGACCTTTTATGAGGGTCAAAGTCGACCTGATCTCATCTTGGAAAAAGATTTCTGGGTTTTGTCCATCTTAGCATTTCCAGTTTGAAACAAGTTGCAAAATTGCCTGAAAGTACACACAAACATAAAAAATTGGCATTTTCTAGATTTTCATTAGTTTGAGGTTAGTACTTGCATTTCAATTATTTCAAATTCTAAACACTTCAATTCTACCATAGGGAAATATAGGGTTTCTCTCTCTCTTTCATATTCTCCATAGATTGATTCGATTGTGGATTAACCTTTTGGTTGATCAAATTGGATCTCTCCTTTTGGAATTTGGATTTAGGAGTGGATCTCATATTTCCCCCACACATTACACACAACATACACATTTCAATAAAGGTGATTCCATTTTACCTCTATTCATTATGCTCTTTGATCTTCAACATTTCTAACAAAGGAATAGAGACCTTCATTTGAGACAAGGGATGTCTCATATCAAAAGTAGGGGGATCAGTAGAAAGATTAGAAGAATCCTTCACTCTACCAACCCTCTTCTTAGCCTTGTTAGAAACAAATTCCTCATTCTTATTATTGCCAATAGTAGGTTCCTCTCTCCTATTATTTCCACTTTTACCTTAAATTGTCACATTTTATTTATAAGGCTCCTTATTTTGAAAATCATCCTTAACAAATACTGATCTTGACACTCCTTGATAAAAATCCACTCTTCTATTCCTCAAATTGTAAGAGGATCTAGCTTGTGTTATAGCAGCCACAGTCATAGTTTTAATTTCCTCTTCACTAGGCTTTCTCCATTGTTTCTCATTTGATCCAGATCCAACCATATTATTTTTATACATATCATAATCAGACTCCTCTTGATCAGAGTGGGTAAATACTTGTTGCTCATATTTAGGGAGAATCCTCCTCTTATGATCAACATCAACACAAATCTCTTCATCATCTGAAGACAAGAGATCTTCCACCTTCTCAGTGGTAAACATGTTAACAACAAGATTTGTAGACTCCTCATAATCTCCTACACATGAATTATCAACTTCCTCCTCTAAAGCCCGAGCTACAACACACTAGAAAGGTGAAAGAGGCATATTACAAGCCACACACCAAGGAATGCTCTCCACATTATGTGCAATATTTTTCTTGAAAGGATTTGGTGTATCTCTCCCTTTTTGAGTCTCATTGTTATCAAAGACTAGTTTCCCATCTTTCCAGTTTGTTTGATAAGGCATATCTTGTAATCTTGGAAACCTATCTTGCCTTTGATAAGGGGGTCTATTGTCCTAAAAGTTTGTCCCACCCTTTTCAATCTTAGTTGAGAGATCCTTGACCACACTAGCTAGTTTATCAACTTTGTCTTCATCCTTAGTTGGCCTTGTAGGTTGTGGCTTAGTTTCCTTCCACAATCTACCCTCATCCCTTTTATACATCTGACCAGATGCCTTCCTATTAATTTCAATATTTATAGAAAACTTAAAATCATCTCTCAGAGTATGAGGACTGTTATCTCTCAAAAGATATAAAATCTCTCTGTCCAAGGCATTGAAATATGTAGTCAAGCACACTACATCATCTAACCTTAATACTTGGAACAGTTTGTACATGGCCTTTTGGAATCTACCATTAAACACTGACATGCTCTCATTTTGATTCATTTTGATATTGTTAAACTCATTGAGCATGTAACTTGAATTGACATGTTCAACATATTGTTCCTTAAAGCTCCTAACGAACTCATCCCATGATGCAATGCTATTCTCTGGTAAACCTCTATACCAATCCCTGGCATCTTCAATTAATGACTGAACAAAAAGCTTCATTAAAACATCCTCATGTTCAATCTCATAGTCATTAATTTTATTAGTAAAAAATTTCAGATTCTCTTCACATGTAACAACATTGTTACCAATGAACTTAGGGATATTCTCTCTGATCTCATTTGGGATAACATTAGGCTGACCGGGGATGCCATCAAAGAACAAAGGCCTGTATCTATCCAGGTGAACTGGTCTTCTTTGGAAATTTGGCTGAACTTGGGGAATTGTTCCAACATTTTAACAAGGCACATTTCCAATTAGTCCACTAGTCACAGGGGCTACTGGATTGGCATTTGAAACTGATTTAGGTGAACTTTGCATGGGATTTGGGACTTGGGGATTGGGAATTGTATTACAAGGCTGATTTAATGGTATAGCTCCTGAAGCTACAGGAACTGAGCTACTAGCAGACATATTCATATTGGCATGCAAGAAGACTATCTTTCTTTTCATTTCATTAGCAACAGCTTCCAATTCTAACTTCTCAAATTGGAGAGCCAAATCCTCCTTAGCCTTTCTATCCTTTTCCAAATCCAAACTTACTTGGGACATAGTACTAGGAACAACAACATTCTTCTTAGGCTCATTGATATTTATACCAACTACTTTCTATTTCCCTTTATCAGTGACATCCCTTGGGGTATTTCTAATGTCCTCATTTCTTTTAATTTCTAAAGGGTGTAATTGCCTGAGAACATGACCCATTCCTTCAAATTCATTCTTCTGTGGATTAAGTTTACTGTCACCAACCTATTTTCTCAAGGCTCCCATATCACCAAACAATTCATGGTCCAAACCTTGGACATCTTGATTTAAACTTTTAGCCTAGATCTCATTGTTCTTTGTTTTCCTTATGAGATCCTGTCTCTCCATAAGTAATTCATAAATTTTTTGTTCCTGCACCTTCATTCTATTAGCAATTTATGACAATTGCTCTTGCTCTTTCTTTCTTAAAGCTATGACTTCCTCTCTCAACTTCTCTGAATCATAAGAGGTAGTTTCTGTAGTAGAAGTTTCCCTCGGTTGATCTAGGGTTTCTCTTGCAGGGAAAAAACCTATCTCTATGACTTCTTCTTCCTGAGAAGGAATATTGGCACTAGGCTTAGTTTTCCTAACAAATTTTGGGTCATCAAAAGAGGAAGAGGCTTCTTGAGGAATGGGTGTACGGATTCAATTTCTAGAGGGTCCGGGAGAATTGGGATTGAAAGAACCTCTCCTAGACAACAGTTTCCTACTAGGTGTGTGAAGATCATCACCCATATTACTTTTAGGATGATCTTTGAAATATGACCTAGTAAATCTTTTCTGACTCATGGCGTGTTACAAAAAATATGACAAATCTTTGCATGAATACCATCAACTGGTAAACACAGAACTCAGAGTCGCCACCCACAAAAAAATGGGAATAGAAATTTATAAAGCTGGTCTGCAACAAACACAACAGATGGTTTAGCATGAATAAAATAAATCCATTGCGTATCCTCGTTAGTTCCCCAGCAGAGTCACCAATTTTGTTAGCACTTAAACTTGTAGATGATTAAAAGAATTCAGAAAACTCTTGAAATCAAAACTCATGTACTCCCAATAGATGCATCTAGCATAATTCAAATGCTAAGGTATTAAGGTTTAAAACCTTCTTCACTTCAAGTATGAAACTCAGGCAGGTTTACCTTTCTTAACAACTTCCACAAAGCATTACAATAGTGATCTATGTGCTTGTCATAGATGAGACAATTCAGAAATATACAGTAAATGTAAATTGGATAGATTATTTGATTTTTTGATGGTGAATACATGCAATTCAAGAAATAGCTAGTGCCTTATTCATTGGGAATCAGAGTCAAAACCTCCATCAATAGAATCCTATCAAGACAAGCATACTAAAACTTAAATGAAATGCCTGACATTCCATTCTCCCAATTGTTAACCAGGCTATCAAACTAATACATGGATAATTAATTCCCAGAGACCTCCCTCAAGACTTATTTCTTTCCTTGAAAGAAACTTGAGCTCAACCCCTATATATACCTTGTAAACAATGCATTAAAGAGCCTTACAATTTAATACATAAGAGAAATTAAACATCCATATACAAAGACAACCAGAATTAGAAAAGAAGTTCTAGTATTTTTGTATTAATATATATCAAACTGTATCAGTACATTTTGAAAAAGACTTACAAGAAACAAGATTCTATATTAAGAACTCTCCTTACAAAGTATTATCAACCACCCTTACAAAAGAAGAAAAATTTCTATTTATATCACTGGCTATCTTGGAATCCTCAAAGAAAGGATGCAACAAGCTTCAGATAGCTAGGAAAGTGACTTACACTACAGACAAAAAGTACAAACATAATGACAAAGATTGGAGAAAATAGAAAGTAGTTTCCAACAAATGGAATCTTCATAGCTGGCACCTTCGTCTGAGGATATTTCAGAGCAGTTGCTTGATTTTGTTGCATGAATGATGACCACCAGTACAAGCTAACTTACATCATTCTTTTATTGATACATGCTATCCCTAAAATTCTAGATCAAGTGCCAAGTGTAATCTATTCTTCTTCTTCTACCTCCAACTCCAAAACAACTGGCTTCTTTTTCTTTTGCTTTGTACTTTTATCCCTAGCTACTACATCATCATCAAAAGGCCAACTATAATCCTGCAAGTCCTATAATGACTTGATTTGTAGCTCCCACCTAGAATCAATGATGCCCTTAACATTTGCAACAAACTTATGCAATCATTTTCAACTTTAATCAAGTTGTCTATTAAGTTGTTGCATCCTTCTAAGTCCAAAGAGCCATCACCACTGAGGAAAGCCTCTTGCTTAATCATTATCAGGCCCATGGATGAATTTCACTCATCTATACCTATTATACTTCCATCATCATTATAAACAAAGGGAAAATACTTACTATAATTATTGTCAAACATGGCCAGCTTGGCCTTCACCTGATTTGATTTTCCTTTAAAAAACTTTGAAATAGCACTAACCAACCCTATCTTTTCAAACACTTCTATAAAAACCTCAAGGATCAAGGATATCAAGCTTATGTGGCTGCAAGGCACCAAGCTTCTCAAATAATGTACTTCTCCCAGACCAAACACTTTAGAGTGGCTCTAAAGTAGCCAGTGATTCATTTACTTTCTCATTTTCTTTATGCAACATGACAACTGACTGATGAACTGAGTCCATTTTTTCCTTTATTTTTCCTAGCCTATGTTTCACAACATCTAAAATGGTCTTCAAGGCTACATCTAGCCTTACCTTTTCTAGATCCTCTCATGGCTTGTCAGAAGTTTCTACCGTTGGTTGGGAGGGGGCCTCAATTTGCAAAGGTGGAGGAGGCACTACCTTTGAAGCTTCTTCAAGCTTGATCTTTAAATCACTTAGTTCATCCTCCATTTGTTTGATCATTATCAACTTCAAGTCCCTATCTTTAGCCACCTTCATTGAATTCTAAAATAACTTGGCATACCTATTTGACAACTAAGTTGTCTTTGCTTCATTGAGGTGGGAAAAGTGTCACTGCCTTGGACACCTCAAGATCAATAGTATTTTGAACATTCCAGACAATTTTATCTCCATCCATGTTATCTTTAATACTCACTAGAGATGGCTTTTGAGTTCTAGGAGCAAGGGACCATAAATAAACAACCTAAGACTTAGGGTCATATCTAGTTCCTCTTATCATGTCTCCTATATGTACCTCATGAGACAGGTTACCCTCTAGATGCTTTCTAATTTGATCAATGAAGAAAGCTGAGGTCAGGTCCCATCCAAGAGTTAGAAGTATTCCACTTGATCTTACCATCTCTTTGGCCTCTTCAACAGTAATCTTCTCAAGGCTTGGGTCATATGATGTGAGATCCCTCATAGTCTCCTCAGTTGGTTCCATTCCCTCAAGAAGAGCCTTTGCAACCTCTTGAGATTTCTTCTAGATGAGGAAGTTCCCAAATTCTTCTCTTTTGATGAACTGGTCATCACTAAGGAGCTCTTCTTGATACAACTCTCTCTCATCTTGTCCTAATAATAGAGGCAATTCCTCTTCTTTCTTGGACACTATCTTCTTTCCCTCTCTGATGGCTTTTCTTAATTGATGATGATAAGACATGTTACCAGGTACTAGAGCAAAGGCTCTATCCATTATTCTTTTCTATTTCTTCTCCTTATAAGGTTCACCTACCTCAAGCTTCTGTTTCTTCAATGGTGGCTCTGAGGTATCCCCTATTTCTGGTTGACCTTGAGTCAAATCAATAATTGGTGAGTCCCTATTTTGAGGTGGACTATCACCCTCCTGTGATTCATCAGTAAACTCCTCAAGTTCAAAATTGGAGTAATCCCTTTTTACATCTAATTTGTCTTCAATTAACCCTTCCATTTGACTAGATAGGGTGTCATACATTTCAATCATTTTTCCATTCTTTTCAAATATGGGGGCTCAGGGAAAAACCCTCCAAAATCAATCTTGGCCTCTTTAAGTTTGGCCTCCAGTCTTAACAAATCAAAATACTTAGTCCATCTTCTACCAACATCATCCTGATCTAAGATGTTCCTTACTAGATCTTCCTCATCCAAGCCCTCATGCTCTCTTATTGTGCCAATATTAGGGATTAATGTTATTCTTGCAGTCTTAATAAAATCTTAAGGATCAACATACCTGCAAGTATCAGAAATCATTTTGAAATGATTGAGCCAGCCACTGAGCTCATCCAATGGTCTCTTCCCAATTAGGAAATTGCCTATCCTAAATTTTCTTGGTGTGAAAGTGCCCTTCCTATGAGGTGCCAAAATCTCCTTATCAGTCCATATCAATTGCCATATAAACTCTAACAGGGAAACCCTCAGAGGCATAAATCTTGGAAGTAGATGTGGGTGCTGAGGGTAACCATAAACTCTGATAACAATGAATTTATCCCCTAGGTAGAAGTCACCCCAATTGTGGTTTCCCTGCCAACCATTTTGATACTGCATGGGCCTTAAAAGATGCAAAACCTTAGATTGAAATCTCATCACATTTGTCCCCAACAACCATAGAATTGGAAGAACAAAGAAATTTTGGAAGATTCAGAAATCATACTCATTGGAAGTGTAATTCCATACCCTCAACCAATATTGCACTAGATTTGGATGGCCCTCATATGTAAGCCTAAGCTTCAACATCCTTGCATCTAGGCTATTGCCATGGAAAAATAAAATCAAGTGCATCAAGAGGGAATAATGCATGAACCTAATAGGTCTCTTGTTTTCTTTAATAGACATCAGACCCTCATGCATTCTATCGATTACATACTGGCTGTAATCACAATTAGTGTTGGCATGAGAATTTAGAATGTTCATAATTATCATTAACAAATTAGCAGGCATTTTCTCTTCATTCCCATGCATCTCTAGGACTCTACACAACCCATAACATAGGTACTTCATATAAAAGTAAAGGGATTTGAACTCATATGGGGCATTCATGCTTGTAGGGAGAGGAGCTATGTATTTACCTTGCTTAGGGATATGCTTGACCATTTGACATTTCACAGACCCAATATGACTCGTATATTTTTGTCTTTCCTTCTTCAAATCAATTTTAGTGGAGGAGGCAAAGAAATCAAAAGATTTCATAAATGACCCCTTATCCAAGGTAACAAAGGCATACTGGTCTTCACACCTAATATTTTTAGAAATAGGGTTGTACAATCGAGCCAATTCTATGATAAGGTCAACATCAAGAAAAACATCTGGGACAATTAACTTAGCTAACCCCAAAGCCCAAGCATTGCAAATTGGTATAGCTTTATGTCTATTATTGTAAAAGTAAGTGAAGATTGAGTAACCTAAGGCAGAAGGAGTGATAGGGTCTCTACACTTGTCCATGAGATCCTCAAAAGCTGTATCAATAGCTTTCTTGTTCTGGTTGGACCCGAGAAGCAATTTGAGGAACTCATCTGAATAATTGGGCTTTCCCTTCTCTTCGCCACTCTATTCTTTAGCTTGTCCACTAGATGATGCAACAATTAGCTCTAGTTGACTCATGTTGGAATGTGAATGCTCTTCGACTCTACAACTTTCTTCACTTCTTACTCACTGCTCTGCCTTAAAAATCACAACTATCTTCAGAAAACTTCAAACATAGAAAATAATGAGGTCCTATCTATTTATCATTGAGAATTGAATGCACCCAGTTGCCAAAATCATTACAAATCCATCTTCACTCACTTCTGCATTCAATTCTACACATTACCAACTTCAAATCAAGGCTAGCCATGGCGTGGATGTTGACAGGTTGATTTAAAAAATCAGAAATAAAGTGCAAGAGCAATGATCATGGCTTTAGGTTTAAAACCCTTAATTACTGATGAAAACCCTTGTTAAAACCTGATTGGACAATGTTTTACTTTTTTCCAACTCGGTAGAGTACTTTTCCACATTGCAACAGCTCTCATTAGTCATTATTAATGAAAACTTAACAAAACTTGATTCGGAGATCCAGTGAACAAAGGTTCTCGCGATCTCAGAAAGAGATGTTAATCTTGGGTTAAGTTTGGAGATTTAGCGACAAGGCCATTCATGTGATCTTAGAAAGAAATGCTAACTCATGATTGTACTTGGAGATTTAGTAACCACCATTGATCCCAAAGATGATCAATGGTCCTTAGATTATCCTTTGAAATCCATCACTAACCTGGCCACATTTAGATAATGGGCGACTAAAGGCAATCTCTATTTCTTGGAACACCTGGGTCAACCATAATTTAACTCAGAGAATGAGTGACCAAAGACTTCACCAGTTTTCATGATCTTTTACTTAACCTAGCAACCATCTAGAGATCCAACGAACAAAGCCTTTCATAAATCTATGAACTTGAAACCTTGACCATAGTCACATCTGGAGAATCAACGACCACTTTAGTCTCTTAATCTCAAAATACCATGCTTAACTCTTGATTGATCCCATGATCCAGAAAACACAGGCATCTCATTTTATCTAAAATAATTCCTTAACCATGGTCTCATTCGGAGAATGAGGGAACAACCTTTATCTCCCATTCGTTGAATACTTTTCATAACTTGGGTTACTTTTTGAGATTAAGCGCTAACCGTAGATCTTGAAAACAATCAGCGGCTGTCATTGAGTCTCCCAATATTTTAAACCTTTATAATTTAATCATGAGATTTAGCGAACAACTGTATTTGCTAAATCTCCCAAAGTTTGGAACATTAATCTTTCTATTTAGAGATCAGGCGACCAAAGGAAAATTACATTTACCATTGCTTTATTCTCTAGATCACTAAATAACTTAGGGCTTCACCAACTATTCTGAGATTGCATGAACACCTAATTCACTAAGTCACCAAATGATTTTAAACTTTTCTAACTTTTCCTGAGATCCAGCAAATGAAGAAAATTTTATCCTTTGCTAAATTACTTTATCAGAGCCACCAATTTTAGTGGACATAAGAACATGCCTCAATTGCTGAATCGCTGAATAACTTACTATAGGGCCCATTCATTTTGAGATTAAAACACCATCGTTGATCATAGAGATGATCAACGGTCCTTGTGAAATTGCCAAAAAACATGGAGCATGATTGCCCGATTCAGAGAATAAGAGATAACCGCCACACTCAGTCACTGAATGTTAAGAGAAAACTGCCAGGGATTAAGAGAATAGGAGACCACATAGTCACTAATTTGTTGAAAGAAATACTAACTATGGCTAGAACTAGGAGAATCAGTGGCCAAAGGAAAACCTAACAAGGATTAACACACAGTCACTATTTTGCTAAAAGACTTAATGACATGAAAGATTATTGTGTGATCCAGCGAACACTAAGGAAAAAGAAAGACCATGTGCACAATCCCATAGCTTAAGTGGCAAAAAAGGTAACGTGAAAATATAAGAACTAGGGCACACTTTGAATTATCAAAGGATTAAACCCTACCAAGGGAAAAAATACTTAGGGCAAGGATTTACAAGCATAAGCACAACTGATCTTGAGAAATTTAAAACCTAGACTGGACAAAAATAACTTGCAGAGATATAGAACAAGGATCTGAAGAAAAAAATCTCAGAAACATAAAATATAACCAACAAATAGGACATAAATTCATTTGGTTTGCACAAGGATATTTGTAAGTAGTGTGGATTTGAATATACAAATAAATATTGACACCAAGTGGTAATATTAAGGATCATGAATCGTTGATAGTAGTTGGTCTTTGTATACTACTTTGTGTTTGAGATTTAGCCTAATGGATAAGGCACTGGTTAGGAATAAGTATCTTCTACAATGATATGTGTCTAATATGTTCTGGTTATATTCCTCATATTTTAATCATAACTAATCCCAAGTTTTTAAAATTTTGAGGTTATAGGGCTGTGTGTTCATTATGGTGATTGAGAATCAATGAATGAATGGTTATCATTTAGTATTTTCTCATCATATAATTTTTTATAAAAATACAGAGAAGTTTTTGAAGTATAGAATATTGATTTGGATTATGTGTACCCACCTTGGTTTTGTAGAGCCATAAGTGAAGAGGGACGTTTTGTCCCTATAGTTGGTCTAGTTACCTATAGATCTCCCCACATTTGGAACTAACCCCTTCTTAAAATTTGTCTTAGGTATATTGGTGTCTCTTTGAGTGTAAAATCCTTTTCAGGAACCAAAAAAATGGTGACTCTGCTAGGGACATGTTAAATGAAGCTAAGATGAAGTAGGTTTCAAGTTGAGATGGGCTCCTGACCTTCTCATCTATTTATTTAGTAAGTTGATCATTAAAAACCCTGTTCGTAACTAGTTATAAGTTTCCCATGTTCAAAAAAGATTTATATCATCTCACCAAGTGTGAGTGGAGACTCTAAAGTTCTCTATTCGGTCAGTGCATGATTAAACAAAAGATATGATGAATATGTAGTTTTGATGAGTAGTTTTAAGTCCCTGATGACGTTTTGTTGTGTTTTTGGAAAAGGTATACAAAGAGAGTTTTCAATAGTTAGAATATTTTTCCTATTCAAGGAGGTGGTGAGTCTACTGTGAAAAATTAGGTGAATACTATTCTAAATGATAAATTAACTATTCTAAGATTAATAAATCAAACTAATAAGAAAACTACAATGAAGAATACAATCAAAATGAAGCTAAAATAGCATTTTACCATCACTTACCATCTAGCTTGTCTCCATTGTCCTCCTAGCCTTGATTTCTTGGATGTGTTGAGCTCTCAGATTTCCAATTTGAAGCTCCTTGCCCAAGATGTCATCAAAGTGTGGAGATTGAATGAGTGAGTGCAAAATAGCCTAAAGCTTGATTATGCAACTAATGGATGGGATTATGCAAGTGAAATGATGATAGTGTGGATGCTCACAAAATGATATGAATATGCTTGAATGCTTGAGTACTTGAATGCTTGAGTGCTTGAGTGCTTGAATGCTCGAGTGCTTGATTTCAAATTACCTATTAGCTCACAAAGGGGAAATGAGGCTCCTCTTATAGAGTTTTGGAGGATCTAAGCCTAGGTGGCACAATCCTACGGTGGAGAATGAAAGGTGGAAGATCCTAGGGCTAGGATTGACTTGGTTGAAGGAGTTGATAGAAAGGGGGATGTAGTTGGAATGTGAGAGGGAGAATAGGGATGATGTTCCTCTCACATTGACATGGAGGAGAACAAAGACCAACGAGAGGAAGAGGGAAGGACTTTTTCCTCATGAGGACTCTTGGTACAAGTGTCCCATGAGTCACCTTTGACCCTTAGAGGTGGCTTGAGAAGCCCCTTAGGAATAGGGAATGTCTCTTGACTTGGTTTAAGAGAGGACATGTGGTCATGAGACCAAGTCCTATGAGGCCACATAGCCCTTAAGAATAGGACATGTGTGGGTGAGGATAATTACCAATAAATAATTAATAATAATAATTTATTTTAGCCAAAGTGATGTGTCAGGTGACTAGGTAAGTGAGGTGGCCTAGGGGACTTAGTCATATTTAGGTGATTGTATATTTAATTAAATCACTTTAATAAGACTAATTAGAAGACTTAGGATAGAGAAATAGACTATAGTGAATTTACTAAATAAATTAAATAATCTATTTAATAACTAGAGGAAATAATTATTAATTAAATAATAAATATTTAATTAATTTATCAAGTCAATATCAATTAAATAATAAATATTTAATTAATTAATGAAGCCATTTTTAAGTGTATACATCTACAAATATTTTAGTGAAGCAAGCTTCAAATCCATCAAGGTTTTCCAGTCAATAGGTTGAGTTTCAACCACAACACTTTTGCGTATTTTTTATCTTTATGTAACTTTTCATAAGATCAGCTGTAAAAGATTGTGTTCCCAATTGAGTGATTTTCAGCACTAAAAAAAGGGGAATGGTTGTTGCATACTTTTGAGATGTTCTTTTCCATCTTATGTTTTTGAGGTCTTGAAGTGTATGTATCAGAGATAGAGGGTGTACTTTTACCACAAGTTATAAAACTAAAAATTTTGTGAAGGGTGTGATTTTCATGTACATGTTTGAGAAGCTATCAAACATGTTTCCATATAATAGATAACCCATGACAAGTTCTTGTAGTATTTTCTCTATGGAGGAATACACAACCTTTTGTTTTGATTATTGAGGGTGCCCCCAATATTATTCCTACTAAGGTTAGGAAATTCTTGCCAAAATTTATCATTAATGGATCAGTTTTAACAAGTCAAAATGTGGATGATCTCATTGATATATTTGATGAGTTGGATGTTGAGCATGAGGATGTTTCCATGAGGTTTCTTATGTAGTCTCTTTCACAGTATGCAAGGGAATAGTTTCTATTACTACCAACAGGTTCAATCTCTTCTTGGGATGAGTTGAGTGCATCATTTATAAAGTTCTTTGATGAGAAACCTAGTCCAACTGTGGCACTCAGAAGATTATTCAACATAAAAATAGAACAAGGTGAGTTAGTTTCATCTTTAAACTATAGATTTAGAAAAGAAGTGTTTGATGTCCCATTAAAACATAGGCCCAATAAAGAGCTTTTTGTTGTGCTCTATTAGTGTGCTTTCACTGGCCAGATAAGATCCACATTGAGAGAAAGATGGCCCAGGTCACTCTCTTAGGCCTTTTTGATGGAAGAGGCTTTAGAGGATAAGTTAAAATCTAAAGTCCCAAGGGATCTTCTATCTATGGATTCTCTCTATCATCAATCTGATAGTGATGATGCTACTGTTCAAAGTCTTGCTTATTTTGATTCATGTTTGCAAGAGTTCCCCTCATGTAGTGAGTTTGCATAAGAATAAAATGAAGACCATGACAATGTGTTGTCTTGTCATGGAGATTATAGTGATGAACAAGTTTCTTGTTCGTGTTATTTTTCTTCTTTTGATGAAGATGATTGTGATAGTGTTGAGGACAATGTCTTCAATAATAAGGACAATGATTTATTTGTTGAAAATGATGATGCAGATTAGTTGTCCTTGTGTCACAATATTTATGAAGAAGGTTTACACTTGGTTCACACTCCATTTTATGATGATATCATTGAGGAACCAAGTTTTTCAGTGGCTAGTGCATCTCATGAAGATAATTTAGAGGGTACAGTTCCTTCTCAGCCAAGTGATTTTGTTATAATGCATGTTGATCATTGTAATCTATACTTTGATTCATTACTGGATAGACTTTGTATTTTTAGTCCACCTAAAGAAGAAGCAGAAGATATTCTATACTTTTTGGAGTATGAATGTGATAATGGTTGTGACTGGAAGAATGTGGGCAGTTACAAATACATAATTACTTTTCAGCCCAAGAGTGTTATAGGTTGGCAACAAGTTTGTCATGATATTTTCTGGTGGTTGGTCTCATATGTGAATGAAAATCAAGTTTTTGACAAAGGAAAGTTATGGTTATTCTTTCTTTGGTGGCCCGGGGCCACCAAATAAAGTTTTTATCCTGTAATTTTGTAAATATTCCTTCTTCTGTCAGTGTGTTTCCCTTCCTATTTTCCTAAAGTTTCCCTGCAAGTTTTTGTCTAGTGGGTGGTCTTCTTAACCCAAGAATTTTGAGATCTTGCTATGCTTGCAAGAGGCATACATCCCCAACTAGAGCCACTATTGACCAATTTTCCTCTTAATGAGAAAAATTGAAGAAAATTTCCTTTCTCCTACAAAATCCTTTGAAAATTGTCTAAGGTATGAAGAAATAGGGTTTATCCATGTGTTGGGGTTCAAAAAATTTGTCTAACTCTTAAACCCTACCCTTGTTCTTTTTCTTCATTACCTTTTTCATGACTTAAGTCACCTTTTCTGCACATGCCTTAATTTATCAGGAGGGGCCATGTAATGTTCTAAGTTCTTACCTAGCGGGCCCATAAATTTTCCAGATCACCTCATTGGCAATTGGAAATTTTGATTGTAAGTTCACGCGATGTCCATTCCTTCCCGATGAAACCATCACCATATGTTTCACTGATTTGTTATAAACATTATCAATCAGCATAAAATACATCGATGATTCTATCAAGCATAAAAAAGGCATCAATGAAGACAAATATCAAGCACTTTGATCCCTGATTGAAGCTTTGGGATATATTTTAATGGCGATAAAACTATTAAAAAAAAGGGAGATCGGTAAAGAACAATTTTGTGCATCTCAATCACCAATGAAGTTATTGGGGAAGATAGTGGTGATAGTTTCATCATGGCACTGGTGGGACTGAGGTCAAAGATCAAGCATAGATTAAAGAATAGTTAGATGAAAGCTAATCCAATAGTTGATGTGTTACTGCTATGAGAAGGTCCTCAAAGGTTAGTGATCACAGGATCATACCTTGTTGACAAGTGTCCTGTGTGACATCACGACACAAGAAGATGAATGGTAAAGGATGGTCAAATCATCTTTGATCTGACGGTTAGCACATTTCCTCAATGAGAAGATGCTCAGTGTTTACTGATTGAGGAAACATGCCTAGGCGACACTTTTCCCTACTGACATCATCTCCCTGGGTTGAAGGATGGTAATGTTTGACATATATTTTTGATTGTGTGGTAGGTGTAATGCCTTAAAGGAAAGATGAATAGAGGTTAGTGATTGTGGGATCACGCCTTGCCACCACGTGTCCAGCTCGATGAGAAAATAAAAAGGTGGGTCCTCAGTGCCAGGTATTGATGATGTGCTTATTTCTGATTGGTCACTGAGGAGGTGATGTGGTAAATAAAGTTCTAAATCAAACCGAAGGTTTTGTATGATTTATGTGAACTACAGGATATGTCAGGAAGGATGAAGATCGATGGCCATGCTTTAAACTTGATGGATTAACCATTGCAATTGAAATATTTGAATTGTAAAGAGGGTATTCTATAGGGTTGGTGAGGCTGAAATAGGTGGAAATTGATTGCACCATGCATATCAGATTCTTGGCTTGATATGATCTAACTAAGATAAAATTAAACTACAGATGAAGAGATTTTGAATAAATACTTGGGTGGCTGGTCTACCAGTTCTGATCCTTTGGGCCATCTAGATTTATTCTAAAGTGACACTTGTCTGGATGAAGGTTTCCATGCCATGGAAAGGTAGGTAAAGTTTTCCTACCATTTATTACGCATCTGAAGCCACATAGGGTTTCAATGATGTTTTCCTATCCTTGTGGCTTGCCAGTTAGGGTTTCACTAGGGTTGAGGATCATATTTGATCTGCTGGCTTTAGATTTTGTGGCATGTCTCTTCTGTAGTTATTGCATGATTGTTATAGGTTGTTGAGGTTGTTGGCAACCCTAATTTTTCCCTAAATGATCCTAAGCTTATTACAGTTCTTTATAAGGATTTCCAAGGTCATTTAGGGGGGGTCTTTCTGTAGTGTCTTTTTCCAAGGTTCTTTCTCGAGTCTTGAGAGCTAGGTCTTTTCTTGTTGGCATAAAACCGACTGATGATTTTTTCTCTATCTAGGGTGTAATAGATTTATATATGAAGGTATTATTGCATGAAGGGAAAACTTCTGGTCTTTGGCTATTATTGGAGTGGTTCATATCTTGAAACAAAGTGTACATAGGGACATGGTTCATTAAGTGTAATGCAAATTATTTTAGGCTCAGTTCTCTCCTTTGTGTTCATCTCCTGAGTTTTGGATTTTTTGGTCCATTGCATGGTGTTTACCCATGTGTATGTTTCTATTCCTTAGATTTTGACCTAGGATCAAATAAAATATTCTTTGGATATGACATAAATTCATTTGGTTTGCACAAGGATATTTTTAAGTAGTGTGGATCTAAATATATAAACAAATATTGTCACCAAGTGGTAATATTAAGGGTCATGGATCATTGGTAGTAGTTGGTCTTTGTATGCTACTTTGTGTTTGAGATTTAGCCCAATGGATAAGGCACTGGTTAGGAATAAGTATCTTCTACAGTGATATGTGTTTTATATGGTCTAGTTATATTCCTCATATTTCAATCATAACCAATCCCAAGTCTTTAAAATATTAAGGTTATAGGGTCATGTGTTCATTATGGTGATTGAGAATCAATGAATGACTGGTTATCATTTAGTATTTTATCACTATATCACTTGTTATATAAATCTAGAGAAGGTTATGAAGTAACAAATATTGAGCTAGATTAGATGTGCCCACCTTGGTTTTGTAGAGACAGAAATGCAGAGGGTAGTCTTGTCCCTATAGTTGGTCCAGCTACCTATAGATCTCCCCACATTTGGAACTAACTCCTCTTTAAAATGTGTCTTAGGTATATTGGTGTCTCTCTGAGTGTAAAATACTTTTCAAGAACCAACACCTACCCTACCGCAATCCCCCCACCATCCCCAAATTGAGGCCCCTCTATCCCCCCTTCCTGAAAACCTGTCCCCTCATCCTAACATCGCCCTGTCCCCCAAGACGGTGTAACTATGGAATAAACACTATTTTATTTATCAAAAGTTTGATATAAAAATCTGTGTGATGTCGGTGTCTATATTACAAAACTATATCTCATTCCTCACACTATGCATAAATATATATACGCTGCTTGTAACTACTATGCACATAAAATATTAAGTTTGTTTCAGCCTATGGCCAACAAACAAGAAGAAATAAAAATATGTCATAGATTAAAATGACACTGTTAGAACATTGAGAAAATATAGGAGACTTGAATATCTTTGTTTTTGTCCAGCTAGCAAGCCTTTCCTCCATGGGTTTCCTTCCACAGTCTATTTTAATCAGCTTATAGAATGACACGCATGGAACCTTTTCTAAGTATAAACTACTCCATTTTTGTAGACCATGAATTAAAAATTGTCTGGTTACCACAAATAGTAAAGATATAAGTATTTTGGTTTCCTCTACATAATTAAAATTACATCTCCACTCATATTTATTTATCAACAATCTCATGATTTCTCATGTTTATATTGAAGATATCATTGATGCCACCTTGGAGGATGATGTCACAAAAGAAATAACCTATTGGTCAAATAATGATACACAGATGTTCCTAACAATAAAATGACAGGAAGATCTGCAAGGTATAACTACCAATGCATAAAATTACAATTCTCATTAATAAAAACAATAAAAAATTAATTTCCACAATTTAATCTCAAAATTATATTAAACATAACTTATATATATATATATATATATATATATATATATATATATATATATATATATATATATATATATATATATCTATGTATGTATGTATGTATATTAAATCATATGTAATGTAAAATGGTTAAATGATATGCAAATAGAACATAAATAGAATATGGGAATGGTAATTAAGGTTCATAAAATGGGATGTAAATGGATCTCATCATGTATCTGGTGTGGGTTCGTCTCTCCACTATTCCACTTCATTTTGGGAGAATTCTTATTTTGAGGCCATCAAAAACTCTATTGTCCATTTCTTAAAGGTGGATGACACCAGAACTATCATGGGTCTCTATACCTTTGCATGCATTTTGGTTGACACTAAAATCTCCACACCTCTTTGTTGGAATGGAGAGATAGGGTACTGAGAGGGGAGGGGTGAATCAATGCCCACAAAAACTTTTCAACTTGAAACTTAATTTGCAAATAGTAGCATACTAGTCTACCCAACTGTATCCATTCATTTAATTAAATTGTAAATGTAAATTGCATGAAAAAAAAACAATAATTTAGTCACATAACATAAGATTTTGGTTACGCAGAAACCCTTGTTAGAAGGTAAAACTACAGTGGGGATGAGACCCACAAATTCTTCACTACTACAGATAATAAAGTATGCCTGTTAGAGCTACAAGTTGTGATCACTTTTGATGATCTTACCCTGTTAGGAGTAATAATAAGATCGCCTAGATCTACCTTGTTAAAGGATTTTAACAACACTACTAGAGTGTGTACTTGGTTAAGAGATTTACAAAAGACTGTTAGGTCTACTCTGTTAAGAGATTTTACCAACTCTGTTATAATGATTAGAGAATAAAAGAAATATCTGTAATTGACAACTTATGCTTGTATGAATCAGATCTATGAAATAAAAATTGTATATCACCTCAGTGTGTAGATAACTGTCCTTTGTGCTACTCAGTAGCATTGATTGAAGAACTCTGAATACTGCTCAACCTTGTCTGATAACTGGTGTCTTAAAACAACTGCTTGCTTCAAGAACTCCTTCTTTTCCTTCCTATCAAACTTATCAAGACTCTCTCTTCTCTCTTCTCTCTTACAAAATTGTCATGAAAATACAAATATATAGCATAATGCTATGATTTTCTTTTTTCACTTAACATCATGACCTAATTAGGTTTAAATCATCTTAAGAAAAATAACATAAGATCTATGGTGTACAAAAATAACCTAGATAAAAAAAAATACATAGAGATCATCATCACAATTAATAATTACATCTACAATAAATAATCCTCGATCTTGGTAAAATGTTTTATGAATATGTTGTAACCATCTGCATAGATAAATGTGCCAAAACTGATTACTATGTTATTTCCTAGATTGCTCGGTAAGCACTATCAATACTACTCGGTAAATATACTAGTGCTCGGTGTCCAGTCTTCTTGGTGTTTACTGATGCTTGGTATTGTAGTACACTGATGCTCGGTAAAATAGTTCAGGTGCTCGGTTAAAACTATTTCCTTTTAGTTCTCGATACTGCCTTGTGACTACTCGGTATGAAGGCATATATAGTTAATTGAATAGTATATGTAGCTTGTAGTTCTTTATTTTACCGAATGAATAACATAGGTAATTGACTAATCATCTTTGATACTAATGACAACATTAATGCTCAAATAGAGATAAAAATCTCTCCCTTTGGCATTAGTATAAAATCCTTGAATGTATATAGACCCGATGTCTCAAAAACTATTCTCACTTTGCCATATATACATATATACATAGATACTATAACTTAACAAAATTTCAAAATTTATCCCCTTTGGTGCATGCTCCTGGTATGTATGTAGTATACTTAACATATAATTACACAATTTTGGCATATACATTAGTTTTCCCCCTTTTTGATAAAAATGCCAAACTGAAAAGTGTGTACTTACAATTTATTAAAAATGTGCTGATGGGTTTTATTCAAAGAGTCCAAGAGGTTTTCCCATTGCTCTTTCAATTTGGTTAGAGCAATCTGGTCAAGACCGACTTGTGCATGCATGTCAAAGATATTTTCCAACACATAAATTTATGGTGTTGCAACAAGTGTTTGCACATTGACAATGTGTTTCTCAAAAAATTTCAAATAAGGAAGCAACTCTATTTGTAGCTCAATGACTTGGTCACTTATCCTTTCTTCCTTCTTCCTTAGATCAGCTCTTAATTGCCTAAGTTCTTGAACTTTTAGTATATGCTTAGCAAAAGCATTTGGCTCAGTTAAGGTTGCTTGTGTACTGGCTTGGATTTCGGTATCTAGCTGTTTAATCTTCTCACTGATCTTAGTAGTGAAGGTCTCCATAGTGCAAATCTTAATCAACATTTGAATAATTAACTAAGTAATAGATTGTATGTCGGTTATTACCTTAGATAATTTGACCTTGTTTATTGCCACTTCTAGGCTAATTTTCTCTGCAAGTTTATCCTATATTTTTGATTCTGCCCTTTCTTCAATTCTTTTCTCAACTTCAATGTCAGAGGCATTGATTTCTTCTACAAGGGTAGCAAGTTGGTCCATAATAGGTGTGTCTTCATCAATTTGAACCTCAGGTACAACCTATTGTAAGACATCTCTTACATTTTCTACTATCTCCTTTCTCTTGCATTCCTTTCTTAGCTTCTCCTGAGCTTCCTTTCTAGTACATAACTCCCCATATTTTCTTAATTCTTTAGGGTCTTGGGTCCTCAGGTCATAATCAGGTATAACAATGACTCTATCAAATGTGATTGGCCCTTTCCCTGATTTCTTATTCTTCTTCTTCTTTAGCTCTTAAGATGAGCTCTTCACAAAAAAAACTAATTCTTTCTCCTCAATCTTTAGCGTGTTATGCTTGGTTGACACATTTTCTTCCTTTTTCTACTCCTCAGTAACCTATGTGTCAGTTGACTGAGATGGATCTTCTAATTTTGTGTCAGGTGGGGTTTCCTTGGTTGCCTTCGGGTCATCTTGGCCCTTTGTTTCTGTCTCTTTTGCCTTTGTAGTTTCAGGCTCATTTGTCTCTATCAATGTTTCAATTCCTTGATCCCCTGATGTATCCATAGGTTTCTTATGGATTGAGCCTTTGGGTTTCTCCTTAGAGACTATATCAACCACTTCCATCAAAATAGGAAATTCACCCAGTAATGATGTTATTGTTGGCTTGGTAAGTGTGCCTTCATCTTGTGTGTGTGCTCCAGTAATATTCACATCTTCATCATCTCTATCATCAAGATCACCATTTTTAATGTCCTCAATGAGTACATCTAGTGCTTTGTTATCTATGATGTGGATCTCTCATAGATCTAGTGCATCCTGTGAAAAAATTAAGTCCTCGGTAGCATCTGTAGTATTGGGTAACTCGGTATCTGATATATCTATCTTTTCTTGTTTCTATGCCAGATTAGCATCATCAATATGAAGTCCTTTCCCTTTTATTTTTCACTTCTTCTGAGATGTTTTGGCTAATGTCATCTTGTTTGCTTTCTCTTGGGCTGTAATTATTGAAGTCTAGATGAGGTGGCTATCCTCATCTATGTTTGTCATATTTTCATCCAGTATCTGTAGTGCCTGATTCCTTACTCTAAATCTCTTTTCATATTTTCTCATATGTTCTTCAATCTCAGGAACTATAAATTGAGGTAAAGCCACAACTAGGGATTGTTCCCTCATTCTCTTCTTGGCATCTAAAGCATATGACTATTTCTATGAAACTTTCCTCTAATGCCTTAGGAAAATGTTTGGAAAATTCAATGGGAACCTGTTTAAATTTAATCATCATCTGGATGATTTCCTTTGAGTTTATTCTGATCCTCGGTTGATAGAAGCTCAAACCAGTTAATCTCAGGATCATTGAGTTCACCATTCTCAATTAAATCATCTGCTACCTCATCAATTGACCTACTCTTATTACTAACAACTTTAAACTGATCATTATCATCTTCTTCATCTATATCTTCCTTACTTCTAATTAACTTTCTTCTTTTCTTAGGTGCATCAGTAGTAGATTTATTACCTCTCTTTGTATATGTCTTTGTCGGTGATGCAGCCTTGTGTTTTGAAATCTTCACAACTCCTTTCTTCGATGGTGGTGAGGCTATAGTTTTTGATCTTGTTTGTGTCCTTGACTACACTTCTAACTACTTCTTCGGAGTTGGTGAAGGGGAAACTGGTGTAGGAGCTATATCCTTATCTAAATCATTTTATTCACTATCATGTGGTTTGTTAGTTAGCATCAACTGACCTTTGGTTGTTGCTTAAACCGACATACTATCAGATGATCCAGAGTCATCACCAAACTTCTCTACAAGTTTCTTCATCATTTTTCTTTATTTCTTTGTTATCTTACCAATAACCAAGCCTATTTTTATCCTTGATTTGGCCTCTTCATATATTCCAAACCTTTCCACATTCACATCCTTGGGGGTAGCCAATAAAGCCTTAATTGATTTGGAGGCAAAATCAATATCTATCTCATATCGTAAAGGTGCTAACCATTTTTTCCTAGGCTCCATAGCCTTTATCAATGTGTAGTCAGTGTCAACAAGGAAACATATTTCCTTCTCATACTCTTCTACTAGTTCCCTGAGAATTCTACTCTGAGAATTCATTCTACTCTTGAATTCCTCAAAATACTTATCTAAAACATTATTAAGATTGTTTCCCATGCCTTTAGTAAAATCTAAAATTTGTGAAGTCACGGGCTTGTCGGTAGACCACTCTATATGACCGATGGAAGGGAAAAATTGTTGCACATAAAATAATATGCAAACTAGTAGGGATCCAAAATTACATGTGTTAGACTTCGCCAGTTGGATTGTCTTCATGTTCTCTTCAATTTTCTTCAACAAAAGCTCAGAAAGGTTCAATTGATAACCTTTCGTAACCATCCGATAAGCAATGTCAATTGCACTGCAGGGCACACTATTTAGTTTTCTCGACTAATAAATCTTGTATCCGATGACATGTGCTGCAAATTTTACTTCAGGGTCTCTAATTGAATGTATCTTAAGTGCACAGATGTCCCATTTAGCTCCGGTGTTCTTCTTGATATATGCTCTCGGTGCACTATGAACTACTTTCACTTTGTCCATAGTTGGATGCCCGGTAACATCATGAATCATTCTCTTGGTAATTTATACCTACCCATCCAACCATAATTTTCCATCATGAAATATGCTTAGCACAACCCTAATCCATTCGCTCTTAAATTCCCTTGAAAACTTAGGGCATTCGTCAAACCCATAACCTCTAACTGTTTATGCTCAGATTTCAGTCTTCCATCTTCTCTGCATAGCTTCTAAAAAGCTGCATATAGGTCAAAATCACCTATTTCACCAATCTTGCAGTGAATACATGATCTTACATCTTCAACCAAAAGAACCCTAGGGGGTATGCTTGAAAAATCTCCCACTGAATCAATCATAGATGCAACTTTAGGATGAAGTTTGTATCAGGGTTCATTGTAGGTTGCAGAAACAATAAAATTTACTTCCTCCTTGCCTACCAACATAGATTTATTTACATTTGATGCAGACACCATTTTTCTCAAATTAGGGTTTTGGTAAATACCTTGAATAAACTCAATAGTAACTGTACTTACATGAAACTGTCGATTAAAATCACTCTGAAGATTCTGAATCAAACTCTTTAAACACTCTAAAAATTTGAAACTTGAAATCCCTCTAGAGGCTCTTGTTCTTCGAAATCACTAGTGAAGAATGAACTAAGTTCATCATCTATTTATAACCTTTTTCAAATTCCCACTTAAAGTACTTGTAATAAATGCTTGACCTACTTCTAGCTTGGCGATAATTGTCAACTCGGTGAATACCGCAAGATATCAATAGCTCGATTAACACATAACTTTTTACTCGGTTATTATTGATACTCAGTTAACCTTGCACAATAGTCACCGATGGGTAACTTCTTACTCAGTCTTTCTTATACCGACTGTATAACTTTGTAAGCTCAAAAACCTATAAACCATAATACATCTCTATTCATGCAAATTTGGTATGTGCTCATCAAATGTAAGGAACTATATGTAAAATATGATCAATCTAAAATATCAGTCCCATACATACCTTTTACTACATAGGTGGAGGTGTCGATGCCACCCAATCCAGTGGATGAGGTTTCACCAACTACATTCCTCGACTCAGTATTCTGATTAGATGCCTTTCTCCACATTGTATTTCTAATCCTCATGATATCTGCAAGTGTGTTTCCATTTTCAAATATGTATCCTTCTGGTGCTCGGTCTCTGTAATCTTTACTTAAGTGACCAACTCTATGACAGTGCAAACATGCCATACCAATTCTTGTCCAGCTTCAAGATTGTCTAACCCATCGCTTCCTCATACAATTTTCTGCAATATGTATGTACCTTCTACATGTTGTGCAGCTAGTCGATGTGTTTTAATCCCAAGTGTAACTGTTGCCTTGTCTCTTCGATTGATAAGGTTTGTTCTTTTATTTCGGAGTCCATACTTGCTTCATCTTAGTCCTACATTTCTGTGAAGTGTGTCCATGCTTATTTCAAGTATAACAAAGTTTCTCCATATGAGGTTTGTTAGTAGTCTTATTCAATTTTTATCTGCACTCATATGCTTGATGTCCAAATTTTTTGCAGTTATAACAATGACCATTAAACTTAGGAGTGGATATTGGTTTACCTTGAGCTTTACTCTTGCACACATTCGAAGTATGTCCTAGTTTTCCACAGTGATAGCATGTCATTATCTTGGGTATTTGATTCTAATTATTGTTCACTTTTTCAGCTTGCCTAGATGATTCACCTTTCTCAATATATCCCAATCCAACTTTTCTTCCAGATCTTTTATGATTAATCAAAAACTCATCAATCTTTTTAGAACTATCTTCAGCCTTTTTCCACATCTCATTATGTTGTTTGAGTCTTTAATTCATTTCTCAAATTTTCATTATCTTCCCTGAGTACTCCAATATCTTCAAGTTTTCTTGACAACTCACCATTAACTCAGTTGACCTCCTAGTTTACAATAATCATCTAATTGGATATTTTGAAATGATGTTGGGTGAGTCTCAATATCTCAATTTCTTTTTCTTGAAGTTGTTCAGTCATCTATCTTCAGTCTTCAATTGCCATATTCCTTCCTTGTTCTGCTTGTCTAGTATTATTCATTACATCTATCATTCTCACCATCTGAGTCTTCTGACCGATTTGTAGGGCTTTTACTTGTTCAGTCAAATGTAGATTTTTCTTAGATAAATCAGAGATTGCACTTTTAGAACCATCAAAAATACTACCTGAACTAGATCCAATGTTATCAAATAACTCATCAATCACTTCTTCATGATAGTTAGTCTCATTTTCCAGAATAGATAAGTTCTTTCTCTAAACCAGTAACTTCTTCAATGTATACTTGGCCTTCTTATATTGCTCAATAAACATTTGCATCTGAATCTTTTGATTTTCTACTATTTTGTCCAACTTATATCTCTCCATGGGTAGATCTTTACTCTTCAGTGGTTAAACCATCCAATAAGAGATCTGAGCCCTGATACCAATTGTTGGAATGGAGAGATAGGGTACTAAGAGGGGAGGGGTGAATCAGTGCCCACAAAAACTTTTCAACTTGAAACTTAATCTGCAAACAGTAGCATACTAGTCTACCCAACTGAATCCATTCATTCAATTAACTTGTAAATGTAAATTGCATAAAAAAAAACAATAATTAAGTCACATAACACAAGTATTTTGGTTACATAGAAACCCTTGTTAGAAGGTAAAACTGCGGTGGGGATGAGACCCACAAATTATTCACTACTGTAGATAATAAAGTATGCATGTTAGGGCTACAAGTTGTGATCACTTCTAATGATCTTACCCTATTAGGAGTAATAATAAGATCGCCTAGATCTACCTTGTTAAAGGATTTTAACAACACTACTAGAGTGTGTACTCAGTTAAGAGATTTACAAAAGAATGTTAGGTCTACTATGTTAAGAGATTTTACCAACTTTGTTATAATGATTAGAGAATAGAAAAAATATCTATAATTGACAATTGATGCTTGTCTGAATCATATCTGTGAAAAAAAATTGTATATCACCTCAGTGTGTAGATAACTGTCCTTTGTGCTGCTTGGTAGCCTTGACTGAAGAACTCTTAATACTGCTTAACCTTGTCTGATAACTGATGTCTTAAAACAACTACTTGCTTCAAGAACTCCTTATTGTTCTTCGTATCAAACATATCAAGACTCTCTCTTCTCTCTTATCTCTTACAAATTGTCATGAAATTACAGATATATAGCATACTTCTATGATTTCCTTTTGCCGCTTAACATCATGACCTAATTGGGTTTACATCATCTTAAGAAAAATAACCTAAGATCTACGGTGTACAAAAATAACCTAGATAAAAAAAAATACATAGAGATCATCATCAAAATTAATGATTACATCTACAATAAATAATCCTTGATCTTGGTAAAATGTTTTATGAATATGTTGTAATTGTCTCCATAGATAAATGTGCCAAAACTAATTACTATGTCATTTCCTGGATTTCTCGGTAAACACTATCAATACTTCTTGGTAAATATACTGGTGCTTGGTGTCCAGTCTCCTTAGTGTTTACTGACGCTCGGTATCAGTGTATACTGATGCTCGGTAAAATTGTTTAGGTGCTCGGTTAAAATTGTTTCCTTTTTGTTCTCAGTACTGCCTTGTGACTACTCGGTATGAAGGCATATATAGTTAACTGACTAGTATATGTAGCTTGTAGTTCTTCATTTTACCGACTGATCATCTTTGATACTAATGACAACATTAATGCTCAAATAGAGATAACACTCTTTCTGGGGATGTAGTTCCCATGGTTGGGGATAGACCATGGACTCAATCATTGGATTATGAGGGTCTCCCCTTTCGATGTCATTAATGCTTCTCAATTGGTCACTCAACATAGATTATTCTATTTCATGTCGTAAAGGCACTGCCACTTGGTGGAAGGATGCTAATGATGATTATTTGATTGTCCTAGCTTTTGATTCTTCCTTTGACAACTCTTCATAGCCTACTAATGACTACCCGCAGGATGACACTTATAATGTAGATTTGACCTCCTTTGACTTGGTGGACCCTACTCCACCTAACGTTGTTGGTGCAATGCCCTTTAAATGTATGGAACCTTCTCAGTTTTTTTCTCCTACTCTACTTTAACCTTAGGATGATGATGTGCCACCTTGTTAGCACTCTACCCCTGATGCTAACAATCTCTCAAAGAGGGTTCCACCACTTGCTCCTCCTTGTAGTGGGGATTCTAGTGATAGTATTTCTTGGTATTTGTCCAATAACATACAAAAATTGTTCTTTAGTCTCTCATTCTCCTCCCCATGCAGTGGATGAGCTGTCTATTGACCCTTGACATGGGTTACTAGCTATTATAGTAGTGTGTTTTTAATGGTCTATTCTTGACCTTGTTGTAATTGGCCTTTTTGGTTTGTCTTTGTAAGGGCCAACATCCTTGTTTTCTACTTTTTAATATAAAAAATGTGAAACTATTTTTTCTCAAAACTTCATTTCCTCTACTTAAGAATATCTCTTTATCCTCAATGAGTTTTATACTTTGTTGGACATATTGTCATTAATGTCAAAGGTGGAAATATTATTGTCATTGATGTCAAAGGGAAAGTCAGTGGCATTCAATTTGGATTATCTAAGGCACAAATAAATTGCTTTTGGACAATATCTTCATGTGCATTTTGGCTAACCTATTTTTTTGTGAGTTGCTTTTTGGTTGACCTATTTTTATATGAGTTTCTTGTTTGGAAAATCTATTTTTTTGTGTCATATTATTTGACTTACCTATTTTTTTGCAACTTGCATTTTGGCCAACCTAGCTAGAAAAATGTATTTTAAATAAATAAAAACTGATGGCCAACCTAGTTAGAAAAGAGTATTTTAAATAAATGAAAAATCCTAGCTGACCTAGTTGAGGGGCAATAACCTTTTGTGAAAGGTTTCATTTGGAGAGAATAAAGGTCACTTGGAGTTTATTTATCACTTATTCATTTCATATCATTCCCCATTTGAGAACATATTTATGAGAAAAAAAATAAACTTCTCAAGAGCATAAATTAGACATATTAAGTGTGGATCTAACATATATTTTTTGTTTAGAGAAATCTCATATTTGAGAGAATTTATCGAAGATATTTTGCAAATGAGTGGGACCATTTTGCAAATTCAAGAGAAGTGTTTGAGGCAAAAAAATTGAAGTCCTTGAAGGGATCGAAATCCGATCTAACAACATTATTATCATTCTACATTTTGAAGGTTGAAGCCTTCTAATTTGTAGGAAACTGAGGTTTGAGCCTCTTACTCAAGAGATTGGAGTCTCTTGCTAAGTTGGTGCTCAATGGAGGAGATTGGTGTCAATTGTGGATTGGTGGTAATTTCCATGTAAAATTGAGTCTGCATCTTGTCTTCTTTTGTTAGATCATAATTGTGTGGATTCTTTTCTCTTTGCTTTGAGATTGCTAAAATTAAAAATTGAGAAAGTTGATGTTATATTGATTCACCACCCCTCTCAATATAAGCATGTGTGTTTCTTCTTCAATTGGTATTGGAGAAGGTTCTTTCAAAAAATCCAAACAAATTAAAGAAAAGATCTTAAGAACACACATAAAAAGCCAAGAAGGGTTTTTTTCAAGATAAACTCCATTGCTCAATGCAAAAAACTATGCTTTTTGGATTTTTAGAAGGTACACATGATTGATAGGTCATGGATTTGATATACGACAAGCAATTGTAAACAACTATGTAGTACCTATTGGAAACTGCAATTGAAGCAATTGTTGTGTTGCCATTGATGTCAAAACCTTAACTAGTAAGACTGTTGCTACTTAGGAAAGTACTATATCTATTTGAGTGTTGCTAAGGGGATAGACGAGGTTGGTAACAATAGCACCTAAGGAAAGGTTGAGTTTGTGTGCTAGAAAGTAGTCACACTTCTGTGAATCATTACATTCAAGAACACTCAAGAATGAGGTCTCAAACAGTGATTCACAACTCTCTATTCGTGGAGTGCAGGGGTTTGTATATGAGGCCCTCAGATTGACCTAGTTATGCCCATGCAAGTACACCAAGAAATGAGAGATTCAAAGATGAATAGGAAGCATGCTAATCTCCATGATCATCAAGTTATTGCATGCAAATGAAACTAGTCTAGATGATAACAATGCAAGAAATAAACTATTCTATTGAAATGAATGCTTATACAATGTTAATCTATGAAAGGAAACATGAATTTAAACTATTATGTGAATGCAATATTAATCTAAACTATGGATTGCCATAAGGCATGAGAGAAGAAGACAAGAAGAAAGAAGTCTCAAATATCCAAGCTCCAAATGTGCTCAACAAGCTTCTTCCAAGATTGCTCTCCAAACCTGCAGTATAACAATAACATGAAAATTCTCCGATCTGAAATGAGAAGGAGAGGGCTCCTTATATAGGAAAATGTGGAAGAGAGTGCATCCTCAAGAGCAATGTGGGATAAATCCAAAAAGAGGAAATAAAGCTCATTTTTAGAAAGTGTGGAGAGAAAAGGGATTTTATTTATTTTTAATTATTTGTTTCCCTTTTTTCATCACAAAGAGCTTTAAGAGGATTTTTTATTTATTTAAAAGAATGATTCTCTATTAATTAAATAAGATAACATTATTTAATTAAAAGAGAGATATCATAAGATAAAATCATTTAATTAAAAAAGATTTTAATTAAATAAATTTATTTCATTTTAAAAGATATTTCTTTCAATTAAATAAAATTATTGAAAGAATCAAGAAAAGGATTTTTGTTTTATTTTTATTTGATTTATTTCCTTTTTCATCACAGATTTTGCTTTAAGTGGGGATTTTATTTATTTAAAAGAGGAATTATCTTTTAAATAAATAAGATAAGTTTATTTAATAAAAAGAAGAATATTTAATTAAATAAGATAAAATCATTCAATTAAAAGAGGTTTTAATTAAATAAGATTATTTTATTTAAGATATTTCTTTTAATTAAATAAGCCTATTTTATTTATTTAAAAGAGAATATTTCTTTTAATTAAATAAAATTATTGATGAAATGTTCAAACCTTAGAAATATTTGAATTATTGATTTAATTGCGATTTGATCAAGGAATTGATTTGAAAATTGCAAAGCATTGATTCAGGAAATTGATATTTGACAAATTGAATAAATGGGGCCCAAAGTCTAGGCGACCATTTTAGGGTGCATACATTTTCCCCTCTTTGACTAATGTGAGGTCGACTTGGGATCACATCCAGTCAAAGAATGGAATTGAACTATGAGATCGATTTGGGATCACAAAACAACCCAGATGTGTGTTCAACGGATGGGAACACATCAGGACATAGATAAGCAGACTGAAAAAGACAAGGCCAACACCTGTGAATAGGTAATTGTCAAGTCTCAAATAAGAGATAAGAATCTCAAGCAAGGTTGCCCCAAAAGAAGCAATTGATAAATTTGATAAAGCTGAATCAAGCATTGAAGTTTGGTAGGTACTACCCCCTCGTGATCAAAATCGAAATGAGATAGAGGAGAAATAGTAAATTGATAAATTTGATCAAATCGAACTAAACATAAGGTTCTTGACATAAGATGAAAGATAAAAAAATAAATAAAAAATCACAGAACCAAGGTAGATTAGCAAGAAAGATTATGCCCCAAGGTTGAATTAGAAGAAAAGAAGTGGGGTGAAAGCAAATGGAAGATAGAAATTTGGAAGAAATGGAAAGAAATGGAGAGAAGAAAGAGAATTTGCCTCCAGAAAGAAGATGCCCCAAAATCAATCAACTGTTTAAGATAGGGAATTTCGATTGAGATCACGAAAGAAGGTAAGGAAATGAAGATCAAAATTCTCGGATCTGAAATGAGAAGGAGAGGGCTCCTTATATAGGAAAATGTGGAAGAGAATGCATCCTCAAGAGCAATGTGAGATAAATCCAAAAAGAGGAAATAAAGCTCATTTTTCAAAAGTGTGGAGAGAAAAGGGATTTTATTTATTTTTAATTATTTGTTTCCCTTTTTTCATCACAAAGAGCTTTAAGAGGATTTTTTATTTATTTAAAAGAATGATTCTCTATTAATTAAATAAGATAACATTATTTAATTAAAAGAGAGATATCATAAGATAAAATCATTTAATTAAAAAAGATTTTAATTAAATAAATTTATTTCATTTTAAAAGATATTTCTTTCAATTAAATAAAGTTATTTTATTTATTTAAGAGGGAATATTTCTTTCAATTAAATAAAATTATTGAAAGAATCAGGAAAAAGATTTTTGTTTTATTTTTATTTGATTTATTTCCTTTTCCATCACAGATTTTGCTTTAAGTGGGGATTTTATTTATTTAAAAGAGGAATTATCTTTAAAATAAATAAGATAAGTTTATTTAATAAAAAGAGGAATATTTAATTAAATAAGATAAAATCATTCAATTAAAAGGGGTTTTAATTAAATAAGATTATTTTATTTAAGATATTTCTTTTAATTAAATAAGCCTATTTTATTTATTTAAAAGAGAATATTTCTTTTAATTAAATAAAATTATTGATGAAATGATCAAACCTTAGAAATATTTGAATTATTGATTTAATTGCGATTTGATCAAGGAATTGATTTGAAAATTGCAAAGCATTGATTCAGGAAATTGATATTTGACAAATTGAATAAATGGGGCCCAAAGTCTAGGCGACCATTTTAGGGTGCATACATTTGCCCCTCTTTGACTAATGTGAGGTCGACTCGGGATCACATGGAGTCAAAGAATGGAATTGAACTGTGAGATCGATTTGGGATCACAAAACAACCCAGATGTGTGTTCGACGGATGGGAACACATCAGGACATAGATAAGCAGACTGAAAAAGACAAGGCCAACACCTGTGAATAGGTAATTGTCAAGTCTCAAATAAGAGATAAGAATCTCAAGCAAGGTTGCCCCAAAAGAAGCAATTGATAAATTTGATAAAGTTGAATTAAGCATTGAAGTTTGGTAGGTACTGCCCCCTCGTGATCAAAATCAAAATGAGATAGAGGAGAAATAGTAAATTGATAAATTTGATCAAATCGAACTAAACATAAGGTTCTTGACATAAGATGAAAGATAAAAAATAAATAAAAAATCACAGAACCAAGGTAGATCAGCAAGAAAGATTATGCCCCAAGGTTGAATTAGAAGAAAAGAAGTGGGGTGAAAGCGAATGGAAGATAGAAGTTTGGAAGAAATGGAAAGAAATGGAGAGAAGAAAGAGAATTTGCCTCCAGAAAGAAGATGCCCCAAAATCAATCAATTGTTTAAGATAGGGAATTTTGATTGAGATCACGAAAGAAGGTAAGGAAATGAAGATCAAAATGTGACCACAGTTGACTAAAAGTCCACAAGAAAGATGAAGGAAACCCTCTCAAACTCATAATGCAGCCTAAAAGTGCAAATTTAACATGAAGTCTAAATAATGCAAGCTACATGAAAATGCAAAGGTGTACTTGCAATAGGGTAACATAGGATTTTTGTGTTCATCATTCATTAGAGAATGTAAAAGAACTTATTTTCATCATAGGGCCGTTATTACCAGACATCGGACAATCACACAATCAACACTAGTAAAAAATGAAACTATGAAGATATGAATGTGATTTATATCAGATTGGAATGTGGAAACATTCTAGCATGAGAATCAAAGACATAAAGGTCAAGATGACTGCAATGTTAGCTTACCCAATTTAATGTAGCAAAACCATGCTTGCATCAAGGCATAAACGTCGGGATGACCATGAGAATGGTTGTGCAAAAAATAGTCAAGGATGATGCCTTAAATCTCCTAAGTGTGTCAAGGAGACAAAAAGAGACACAGAAGAGGTTCAAGACAACACCCACAAGTAGAAAGCAAATAAAAACATGCCCCATGCCCCAAGTCTTCTAGTGATGCATCATGGAGAGACTTATTAGACAAGGACATTCAACGAAAATCAATAACAGTCAGGACACAAAAAAAAATATGACATATCTCAAGCATTAAGTGTTGCATTTAAAAATTTTAAGTGTGTAAACTGATACTGAGTTCCGAGGATAAGGATCGAATGCTTGCTAGCAGGTAAGATCACATGACCAAACTGGATAAGACCAAACTGATAAGTGTTGAAAAACACTCGATGTCGGGGGTTGTGTTGAAAAACACAGTTGGGTTGGTGTTGAAAAACACCATTTGCGAGGTGTCCTAAAGACAAGCATATCCAAGAGACCAAAGCTAACACAGTGATGCCCCCTAGACAAAGACAAAGACCAATTCCAAACCAAGGAAAACAAGGACAAGGTATGATGGAGAAAGGCTAAGTGTCGAGGACGTATGCTAAGAAATAGGGGTGCAAAGGCCTCAAGTAGCACCTATTTCCAAGTTTTCACCACTTGGAAGAATTTTTTCAGGACTTTTTATAATTTTTTTGTATTTTTGCTACCAAGGCGCCTGTTTCCAGGTTTTCACCAAGGCACTTTTTCTATTTTTTTTGAATTTTTTTGAATTTTTTATTTTTTTGGTATTTTTGGAATATATAATTTTTTACAGATACATCAAAGCGCCTATTGCTAGGTTTTCACTAAGATGATAATTTTTTCAGGACATTTTCTGATTTTTAGAATTTTTTCAGCATCATATATGAATTTTTTTGGAATTTTTTCAGGCTCAATAAGTATGTACAAAAGATGCCCCCAGACAGAACGGGCATCAAGGATAGAACTTCTTCAGGTGCAAAACATTGATAGGCTTAGGGAGCTGCACCCCCTCTTCAGTAGATAGTAAATAAGCACCTGTACCAAAAGTTGCTGTGATAATGTAGGGTCCAAGCCAATTAGGTTTGAATTTGCTCTTTTGTTCTGTATTTTGTTGGTTTTTAGGATTCTCACAGGACAAGATCTCCTACTTGGAATTCTCTAGGGCAAACCTTTTTGTTGAATGCCTTGGACATCCACTTTTGGTAGACCGTCATATGGTCAAATGATGCTTTACACTTTTCATCCAGAAGTTCCAATTCTTGTAATCTCATGGCACGATAGTCTTCATCTATAACTAGACCTTTGAGAGAGACTCTAAGTGATGGAATCTCAACCTCTAAAGGTAACATTGCTTTAGCGCTGTATGTGAGGGAAAAAGGAGTAGCCCCAGTTGGAGTATGAATACTCATTCTATAGGCCCACAAGGCCGGGTTTATCTATAGGTGCCAGTCTCTACCATTCTTATGAACTGTTCTATGTAAAATCTTGAGAATGGTTTTATTTGAAGCCTCTGCCTGACCATTTCCTTGCGGGAAGTAAATGGAGGACCAATGTTGCTTTATCTTAAATCTTTGGAAGAGTTGTGTAAGGTCCTTGTTTTTTAACTGACCCCCATTGTCAGTGATGATCTCAGATGGTACTCCATATCGACAGATGATATGGTTTAAAATGAATAAAGACACGGTCTTGCCTGAGGCAACAGAAAGTGGAACAACCTCTACCCATTTTTTGAAGTAGTCAGTAGCAGTGATAATGAACTTATGTCCACTTGATGAGTTGGGATGAATCTTCCCAACAAGGTCAAAGGCCCATCGCTAAAATGGCCAGTGAGATATAGAAGGAATTAGCTCCCTACCTGGAGCATGTATTAGGTGTCCATGTTTTTGACATTTTTCACAAGACTTGGTAAAAGCTACCGCATGTATCTGCATCGTAGGCCAATAGTACCCCACCCTAAGCAACCTTTGAGCCATGGAAAGACCATTAGAATGTCCCCCACATATTCCCTCATGGATGTCAACTAGCGCTTGATCGGATTCCTCCTTTTCTAAGCACCTAAGAAGTGTCCAATCTAGACCCCTCCTATTCAAATCACCAGAGATGAGGGAATGGCGAGAGGTGTTATGGACAAGGTTTCTTCTTTCAGATCAGTTAAATGTGTCAGGGATGATGCCATCATGGAGATATGAGTAAATAGCACCATAGCGAGAGGATTTGATGAAGGGTGCTCCCCTTAATACCACAAACACATAACAGAAATGGAGAAACAACAACAATATGCAAGAACAGAAAATTGGCTTCTTATTATCTCCACAAATGTGGAATTACAAACTTTCAGAATTACAATATGCAAAGCCACATGGGCATTCCCTTACAATATTCTGTAGGACAAAGCCTCGAACTATTACCCAGATCTACTACCCAGAACTATTCTGAACTGCCTAAGATGATAATACAGCCTTCCTTATATAGGCAATTTTCCACCGCCTGGGAAGGTTCCAGAATTTTAGCCAATAAGGCCGACCAAACTTAGAATTATTTTTATTTTACACTTCATTACATCATAGTCGGCTCAAAATAAATTTTGAAACCCGAACAGAAATTTTGAAGAAAAATCATTTTCCGCCATTTCAGGTGACCCAACTTTCGAAGACCATAAGTCATCACCAGTTGACCCGATTGACTATTGTAACCCCATTTCGGAAAGGGCGCGAGGAGCTCTACAACACCTAAATTAAGCAAGCTTCATTCAGCCCAAAATTTGACCTCATCCGGGGCCTCTAAAGCCTTCAAAACTGAGTTCGAAGTTTCTGTACCCTGCTGCCAATACCGAAAATCTTCAATATCTTCCAATATACACTTGATCTGGCAATGAAACTTTACTGGCAGACTTATATGACCAAAATGAACCTCCAAGAAAGAAATCAGATCATTCTGAGCACATACGAAAATTACCAAAAATAGTAACTTTCCATAAATAGCAGCTCTGCACAAAATAGCCCTTATTGAATACAAAAATAGAAATATTTTTGGGTGATGCAAGATTGCTCTTACACCCAGGATGCTCCTGCATCAGGATTCATGATTGACAAGGGTACAAATGACGTGGCTTTCTTGAGAGTCATAAATGGGATAACGTACTTTTCCACCAGGAATTCATATCTGGACTCATGTTCCTCTAACTGAAGAAGTGAAGCAAGGGTGGCCATAGCATCAGCTACTTTGTTCTCAGCGCTAGGGATTTGCTGAAAAGTGACAAAAGTAAAATACCGTCTTAATGAATCAACCATTTTTTTGTAAGGTATCAACTTGTCATCTTTTGTTTGGTATTGCTCATTGACTTGATTAATGATCAACTGAGAATCCCCATAGATATGTAGTTCTGTGATATTCCACTCTATAGCCATTTTTAATCCATTTGTTAAAGCCTCACATTCAGCTATGTTGTTTGTGCATGGGAAGAGTAACTTGTAAGATTTGGGAATAGTGTACCCATGTGGAGAGACAAACAACACACCAGCTCCAGAACCATTTTGCATGTAGGAACCATCAAAGAAAATTTTCCAGGATCTCTCAGTCATGTACATAAGATGTTCATCTGGGAAATTGACTTGAATGGGAATATTATCTTGAATTGGGAAATTAGCCAGTTGATCTGCAATAGCCTGGCCTTTGATTGCCTTGCGCTCAATATACTCTATGTAAAATTCAAAAAGAATCATCATCCATTTAGCAAGTCTACCCATGAGAGCAGCTTTACCAAGTAAGTATTTGAGAGGATCAATTTTTTCTATGAGGTGTATGGTGTGCGCAAGCATATAGTGTCACAATTTTTGAGAAGCAAACACTACTGCAAGGCAAGCTTTTTCAATACTAGTATAATTGACCTCATAGGTAACAAGAGTGTGGCTAATATAATATATGGCCCTTTCTTTCCCTTGTTCATCTAATTGAGCCAACAATGCCCCCAGTGAAGATTCAGTAGCTGAGACATAAAAAATGAGGGGTTTTCCTGGAATGGGAGGCATTAAAATGGGAGGACTTGCCAAGTATTCCTTAATTTGATCCATGCTCTTCTGGCAATCCTCATTCCAGACACACGAAACACCTTTATGCAAGTTTTTGTTAAAGGGTTGTACTCTATCTGCCAATTGTGAAATAAACCTCCTTATGGATTGAAGGTGTCCTTGAAGACTCCTCATTTGATTGATATTTTTGGGAGGTGGCATGTCTATAATGGCTTGGACCTTTTCAGGGTCCACTTCTATCCCTTTGGCTGAAATGATGAATCCCAATAATTTTCCAGAAGTAACACCAAATGCACACTTTTTGGGGTTTAATCTTAGTTGAAATTGTTCCATGCGATCTAGAATTACTTCTAAATCAGCCAGATGTGTTCCTCTTTTCTTAGACTTAGCGAGGGTGTCATCCACATAATCTTTCATATTCTTATGCATCATGTCATGGAAGATGGTTGTCATAGCTCTTTGATAAGTAGCTCCTGCATTTTTCAATCCAAAGGGCATGACATTCCAATAATAAGTACCCCATGTGCATGTGAATGCAATCTTTTCCTGATCCTCAGGAGTAATCTTGATCTGATTATACCCAGAAAAACCATCCATCAAGGAATAGATCTCATAGCCCACCGTCATGTCCACTATCATGTCTATGTTAGGAAGTGGAAAATCATCCTTTGGGCATGCTCTATTAAGATCTCTAAAATCTGTGCAGATTCGGATGGATTTATCATCTTTGGAAATAGGTACAATGTTGGAAATCCAGTCGGCATAGTCTATAGCTCTAATGAATCCTGCACCAAGGAGCTTTTCTAATTCAGCTTTCACTAGAAGAGCTATATGAGGGTGCATTTTTCTCAAATTTTGTTTGACTGGTTTGACACCTGGAGCTATGGACAAATGATGCATAATGAGATTAGTGTCCAACCCTGGCATGTCTGAATATGTCCATGCAAAATTAATTTTCTTCTTTTGGAGGAACTCAGTGTAGGCTTTCTTTTCTTGAGGTGATAAAGATTTAGCTAAGTGTACAATTTTTGGAGCCTCTTCTATGCCCAAATTAATAGCTTCTATAGGTTCAACCAATACTGATGATCTATCCTGAAAATAGCTTGGGAGACTATCAAGTACCTCATCCGTAGGTTCCTCAGAGAGGTTTTCACCCTTGGATATGTCTTTTATTTTTACTTTTTTTGGTTCTAACACCGCCACACAGTGGTTTTCACCATCAGAACTCTTATTCTTTTTTTCTTTTCTTTTTATCTTGTGACTAAGGTACTTGATGTCAGGTTCTGTCATACTGGTAGTTGGTTCACTGGTGGAAGAGACTATAGATGCAATGGCATTTAGATAGCAGGTGATCTCATAGTCAGTGTGAAATGTCAAGAGTTGAGGCTCTTGATAACGTTGAGACCAATCAATAAGGTTGGGGTCAATAAGCAGTAGGTTAATGACTGGTTCAAGATTAAGGGTATAGGTGATGTCATCTCTGGTGACCGTAGAATTGGAGTCTGTCAAGTATCCCTCTAAGGTGTCTAAATCAGAATTTACCCTATCGAGCGAAGAATTGTCTACTAATGCGACACGTGGGTTCCAATCTTCTAATCTGACACATGACTCATCAGCTACGTCCGGTTGAGAACTATAAGCGTGGACAACATCCATATCAAATTCAACTGTTGCGTCTGAGAGTGAATCCCATTCAAACTCATGAGAGTCTATTTTTGAATTATTGTTGGGGCCTCGTGATGTAGAAGCCTCAAGATTTGGAAGAGTTTCCTCTCCTCTAGAAATTTACTCAATCAAAAAATTATTTGAATTATCACCATCCGTTGCAGCTAGGATGGACACACTATCCATAGTCAATCTTGCATTCATATAGTCACTATCTATCGCAGATAGGATAGGAGGACTGTCAATTGTTAAATCTCTAGAATCTCCCCAAAGGAGATTTGTTGAAGGTACCCAATCATCTGTCATGTCTTGTTGATTTATCAAATCTGGTACATATTCTATGTCATCTTCACTATCCTGCCTATTAGGAATGGGGATAGTGCACTTGTTATTCTTCATAAAGCCTAGGCCAACTAATTTCTTAGATTTACATCCAAAAAGATCATGATTAAGTGGTTCAGCTCTAGCATCTAACCTGTGACTAAGAGGACCATATCTTGGATAACCCATCTTCTTGACAAAAGTATATCATCTCCCATAGGACTTAGGAGAGGGGGAGAAATTTTCATTGTGCTGGTACTTCTCTTTGTATATCCAATCTCGAATAGCTACTTCCTCTTTTTCATCTTGTATTGGTATTGAGGATTCCACAAACTTGTCAAATAGTGTCATTGCCGAAGAATATGGTTTCATCTCCTGTGAAGGTTTTCCATAGGACCTAGGGGAAATAGGCATCTTTGCAAAAGAGTCAAGTTGATACCCCCCCATGCCAAGGTCTATTGATTTAAACTTGTCTTGACAGTCTACTAAAGTTGCTTGATAATCCTCTGCTTCTTGATTAAGAGGGACATGAACATTAGCTGAGATTGAATTAACTGATAAAGTGCTATCCCCTGGTATGCAAATTTCTACTCCATTGTAGGGGAACTTAACACACTAGTGGTAGGTAGATGGCACTGCTTGCATGTCATGAATCCATGGTCTACCCAATAAGATGTTGTATGCAAGGGGTCCAGTATCAACAATTTGGAACAAGATATCTTTTTCAACTGGGCCAATCCTGACAGGAAGGAAAGCCAACCCCTTAGAACTTCATTCTGCCTCATCATAGGCCTTTATAGTGATCTTCTTTTTAGTGTCAATCACTTCCTTTGAATAGACCAAAGTTTTTAACAAACTTAAAGTAAAAATATTTAGCCTATCACCCCCATCTATCAACATGCGCCTGACACGGGTTTTATGAATCATTACTTCAATGTGAAGGGCAAGATTGTGTGGATGGATTAGGGATTTGTCATCATCTTCCAAGAAAGAGAGGTAATGTCGGCTAGTAATTTGATTCACCATGCCTTGTAATTGGTCTATATCAGTGTTGTTGGGGACATTTGCTATGCGCAAAGCATCCTCAAGGATCTATTTATGTCTAGGGGACAACTCTAGAAGCTCCAGGATTGATATTTGTGCTGGAGTTTTTTGTAATTGATCTACAAGATTGTAGTTTGGTTTGGGAGCAGTGGCAGACTTGGTGACATTCTTGGATGCCACTTGCTTGGGTTTGTTGGATGGACCTGAACTAGGACCTCTAAGAACAATAGGGCTTTGACTCCTGGCAACAACATTAAGGGCTTGAGAAGATAACCTAGAATGAGGACCTCTCAGCACCACAACAGGTTCTTTGTCAAAGATAGGGGAGAGTCATAACCATGCGGGTCCTTACTCCTCATCATATTAACACTTGGCTCCACAACTTCAAGCATGTTTACCACATTTTCTACCACTGTGTAAGTGTAGTTGATTGCAGCCTTCCCATCCTTTGGTTTAGAGGTTTCCCCCTTGTCATACTTAGGCAACGGCTCTTTAAATGCTTTGTGATCAGCATTGGTGTTCAGTCCATCCACCTTAAGCTTTCCATTCTCAATGAGATCTTGGATAATGTGCTTGAGTTTCCAGAAATTCTCAATGGTATGCCCAATGCCATTATGAAATGTACAAAAAGCCTTCTCATCCCACCAATGTGGCTTAATGTCAGGGATGTAATGTTTTGCAGGATCCTGAGGATGTGCCAAGTTGTTAGCAATGAGAGTTTTGAGAACATCCTCATATGAGTCATCCAATTTGGTAAATTATCGCTTCTCCTTTTTGGGCCTCTCCTGATATCTTGGTTTACTTTCTTGCTGAGGAGGTGCATTGAGCTTCATAGCTTGAACTGCACTGGACAAGTGAAGGACAACTTGATCTTTAGGTTGGGGAGAGTCTACAACTCCATCATTGACAACTTGTTTGTTCTTGTTCCAATTGTTGTTCTTCCCTTTATCCTTGTTTTTTTGTTGACCATTGTTGCCATTATTTCTATGTTTGGTCAAAATGCCTTGTTCTTTTAGAACATCCTCAATGCGGCATGCAATTTCAATCATGGTATCAAAGGAATTGAAGACTATCTTTTTTATCTCATATCTCATTTCAGGCACCAAGTTACTGACAAGTATGTCAATCTTTTCATCCTCATGGATCATCCTAGGACACCGAGAGCACTGTCTCCTCCACCTTTGCAAGAAGGTAACAAAGGGTTCCCCCTGATTTTGTTTCAAGTTGCATAGGTCCAACATAGTGATAGATCTTGACAGATTATATGCAAAGTGTTGAACGAATCTATGAACAAGTTCTCTAAAAGTCTTGACAGGGGGAGTGATATTGGTAAACCATTCCATTGCTTGTCCTTTAAGACTTCTAGGGAACAACCTCATCAAATAGGAGTCATCCTGATGGAATTCAAAGCTCATAGTATAGAACTGGCACACATGGTCATGTGGATCATCACTTCCATCATATTTATCATATTGAGGGAATTCCACCCTCCTTGGAAAATCCTTCATATTCACACTCTTGTCGAATGGATTAGGATAGATCAAGTCTAGTGAGAATGAGCTCTTAGGTTGCATCATTTTCTCCATCATTTGCTTCATTTGGCAGATTTCTTCCTCTTGAGAGGGATTTTGCTTTTGTATTTTGTTGTCCACATCAAAATTATAAGGGACTCTGGTGCCCTTGTTGATTAGACTTTCCAAGAACTTATCTTTGTTTTGTTCCAAATACCTCTCCACATACTATTGGAAGATAGGCTCTTGTTGCATTCGCATGAAGTCTTGAGTATCAAGGTCATAATGTGAGCTACCACCTCCATGTTGGGAACCATGATGTACATGTTGGGAGTGTGGTCTTGAATTTCTGGGAGGGGTCTACCTCCTATAGTGAGCATACTGAGAGGCCCTTCTTCCTCTAGGACTAGGAGATCTAGAAGGGGTTCTTGACCACCTTCTACTTCTTGGTGTTCTGGAAGGGGTGGAGGGAGAAGAATTATTTCCACTATTGGCACCCCTATTGTTTAATTGGGTATTAATTTTTTGGGCTAAAAGCCTATCTTGCTCTTCTTGAGCAAGTTTCCTTTGTACTTCTAATAAAGCTTGGCTCTCTGCCTCAAGCTGTCTAAATTTTTCTTGCTGTGCAGCTTGCTCATCTAAAAAGGCTTTCTTCTCATGCTCAATCCTTTTAAGCCTTTCACTTGTATGCCTTGAGGTTGTTTGAAGTGGAGAGTTTGGTCTTGAATGTTTGTACAAATCATTGGTATACGTTGCATTGACATGAGCATCACCAGGTTCATTGTCTTGGTCTTCATGTTGTGACCATTGTTCTGGGTGATCTTGTCTCTCATGCCTTTCGACTCTTTGATGTGCATCTAGGTACCTAGTGCTGATGGGGGGTGAACTAGGTTGAGCATCATGAGAGGAATTACCAAACAAAATATTGTCTCTGTGTCTTTTATAGATGTCATGAAGAGTTTGATCCATGGCTTCCCTCTCCCACCTGGTGACAGTATAACTCATATCCATACTTGAGTGGGAAGGTGCTGAGGGGGTACTCAAATCACTAAAATGGCTCTTTGGGTCAAACCAGGTTTCAGACTTACTCCTAGGTGACCGGTCAAATATTGGTTCCTTTTCCTTTCTCTTTTGACGAGTTTGAACTGGGGGTAGTTGGTTGAAGACTATCTGAGGTCACTTTCCTTGGCTCACTTGATATCTTGTTGTTACTGACATGAAAGGGAGAGTTCAGGCAAATAGACAATTCTAGGAAACGTCAATACTAGACTAGGATAGTAAAAGTTTTCTCTTGTCCGAGAGAAATGGTGAAATAGAACTATTGCAAATAGGTGCAAACCAACACTGCCACAAAGGTGCTCAATTCTTGTGTGAATACTCGAGCACATATGGATCAGGAGGATGACTTCCACAAAGTATACTGAGTTTGAATTGTATGAAAATGGGTGGACGAAGAGATTACTAGCACTCTCCAAGTGTGTTATCAAAGAGTCTAAAAATTTATCTATTTGACAGGAACAGTTCCTGATTTGCCAATCTCAAGCAAAATCGCTTATGAGATCAAGGATCACTAACTCAAAAGGTCAAGGACACAAGAACCCTAAATATAGAACAGGTCTCTAGAACTACGACAAGTCACCTAATTGAAGAACTCAGTATTTCAGTTTGTTGTTCATTTTCAAAGACCAAGCAAGTATATCAATGGATTTGTATCAAGCACATAAGACAACAATCAGGGAGTTCAAGTAAGCAATTATCTTCAAACAATGAGCAAGGGGCAAAGCAACCTTGCACATGAACAAGAATAGTGACTTAGTATGCTACTCCTTAAAGATTCTACTTGTGTATGTTCTTGGATATGTTTTAGCAGGCACTCAGAACACAACAACATCCTAGCAAGCTATCTACAAGGATATACATGGCTTTTCTAAAGGGTTTCCTTGATATATGCAAGGTACATGAGGCCCAAATCCGTAGATGAGAAGAATTAGAAATCACATAGCCGAGGGGAGACGGTAACCCAAATCTCCTCCTTCACTTCTCAAAGGTATAAAGTTCTTTGAGGCTTAGCCAAGAGTGAAATCTAATTCATTCCCAAGAGAGGTGTCTTTGGATTCACCTCCTGATATTTATACTCCACCGGAACATGGGAGTTAAGGTCATCCCTTGAGGTGATGAAATCCCCAAGCAGGCCTTCTAAAAAAATGAAAAGTAAGTAATTCTCTATCAAAAAGTATTAAAAAGCACTAAAGGTGGAACACTTAACGCTTAAAGAAAATATGAGGTGAGTCCACAAGGTGGAACACTTAACACCCCACATAAGCTACAAATGAGTCCACAACCTAGAAAACAAGTGAGTTCCAAAAAGCACAAAAGGGTTGCCTAGTGGAACAATTAACGCTTCTTTCCTATAGACCCCTCCCCTTTAATGTGGCGCTGAGATTGCAACCACAGGGCGGAAATGAGGGGCTGGCGGATTAGCGAGTCCAATAACCCAAGATAGAAATCTAGATCAATCACAAGTAATCTAAGACTGCTAATCAATACTACTCATAAGTGCAAGAGGGTTTGAATCATGGAATATTTAACTTTCCAAGTAAACATGAAGTGAGTCCACAAAGTGGTGCATTTAACTCTTCATGTAAACTAGGAATGAATCCATGCCCTAGATTACTCAATGAGATGTTTTGATATTTGAAACCAAAAATTACTTAATGTTTAAACACAAGCATTCACTTAAACACAAACTTGTATAAAAGCAAATCTATGTTCATTCATTTCCCATTAAGAGCATCAAAAATGTGTTCTATGAAAGCATGTAACACTCAAGCCAGACACATAAGAGATTGATTTTATGCCCAAACCAAGTGTTATAGAGATTTTAAGAACTCACCTTAGGTCCAAAGATCTGCACTCTAGCATTTAGCACACATCTGAAAAAAAAACCCTAAGATGGTTAGATATGAAAATCAATTGTTAGGAGTTTGATTTAACATTGTTGTCTTCAAGACAGTCTTTAAAGATTGATTTATTTGACCCATAAAATCACAATATTAAAATTTCTAGAAAGAATGAAGTTTTTAGCCAACATCAAGAACTACCATTTCTAAAAATTATAAGGTCTTATGATTCCATTTGGTTCCTCAACCAATAACCTTTTCAGACTGCAATTTTTCTGTCATAAATCAGATTTAAAACACCAAACCCTGTCTAGAGAATCACATATCTTTCTCAAAAATAATCCAAATGAAACCAAACAAATTTCAAAACAACTATTATTTCATCTAGTTTCCAAATATGTAAGCCATTTATTTTTTCCATTCATAAATTATTTTTTAAGAGAAAATCATTGCCTGCAACTCCAATGCAGATTGTTAAAAACTAGTTTTCACTCAAATGCCCGTAACTTTCATAAATCTGAATAAAAATGACTCAAACCAAAAGGAAATTAAAGATAATTCATGTATCTTTCCAATTAATATTATTATAGGTCCTGATTCTTCATACTTTGTCCGTACTAGACATTTCAATCTAACTATATTCAGAGAATCTCAAATCTGCAAATACCCACTTTCACAAAAATGATCATAACTTATTCATTTCTTTATAAAAATGAACCAAACAAAAAGCATGAGAAATATGATTCATCATTATATCCATCCATTACTATATTATATGGTTTCTAGTCTGTACATGGCCGTACAAGGCCTGGAACCAACACTAAAACTGAAAAACCAATCAAGAATGAGGCTAGAAATTAATCTTTTCTGCCCTACGGTAGGTGCCAAAAATGTGTGCTAGAAAGTAGTCACACTTCTATGAATCATTACATTCAAGAACACTCAAGAATTAGGTCTCAAACAGTGATTCACAGCTCTCTATTCGTGGAGTACAGGGGTTTGTATATGAGGCCCTCAGATTGACCTAGTTATGCCCATGCAAGTACACCAAGAAATGAGAGATTCAAAGATGAATAGCAAGCATGCTAATCTCCATGATCATCAAGTTATTGCATGCAAATAAAACTAGTCTAGATGATAACAATGCAAGAAATAAACTATTCTATTGAAATGAATGCTTATACAATGTTAATCTATGAAAGGAAACCTGAATTTAAACTATTATGTGAATGCAATATTAATCTAAACTATGGATTGCCATAAGGCATGAGAGAAGAAAACAAGAAGAAAGAAGTCTCAAATATTCAAGCTCCAAATGTGCTCAACAATCTTCTTCCAAGATTGCTCTCCAAACCTGCAGTATAACAATAACATGAAAATTCTCAGATCTGAAATGAGAAGGAGAGGGCTCCTTATATAGGAAAATGTGGAAGAGAATGCATCCTCAAGAGCAATGTGGGATAAATCCAAAAAGAGGAAATAAAGCTCATTTTTAGAAAGTGTGGAGAGAAAAGGGATTTTATTTATTTTTAATTATTTGTTTCCCTTTTTTCATCACAAAGAGCTTTAAGAGGATTTTTTATTTATTTAAAAGAATGATTCTCTATTAATTAAATAAGATAGCATTATTTAATTAAAAGAGAGATATCATAAGATAAAATCATTTAATTAAAAAAGATTTTAATTAAATAAATTTATTTCATTTTAAAAGATATTTCTTTCAATTAAATAAAGTTATTTTATTTATTTAAGAGGGAATATTTCTTTCAATTAAATAAAATTATTGAAAGAATCAGGAAAAGGATTTTTATTTTGTTTTTATTTGATTTATTTCCTTTTCCATCACAGATTTTGCTTTAAGTGGGGATTTTATTTATTTAAAAGAGGAATTATCTTTAAAATAAATAAGATAAGTTTATTTAATAAAAAGAGGAATATTTAATTAAATAAGATAAAATCATTCAATTAAAAGGGGTTTTAATTAAATAAGATTATTTTATTTAAGATATTTCTTTTAATTAAATAAGCCTATTTTATTTATTTAAAAGAGAATATTTCTTTTAATTAAATAAAATTATTGATGAAATGATCAAACCTTAGAAATATTTGAATTATTGATTTAATTGCGATTTGATCAAGGAATTGATTTGAAAATTGCAAAGCATTGATTCAGGAAATTGATATTGACAAATTGAATAAATGGGGCCCAAAGTCTAGGCAACCATTTTAGGGTGCATACAGAGTTATCTTGATACTACAAAGTGTACTTAACTATGTTGTACAATGATGAGACAATGTATTGTTTATCTTAGTAAGATTGAAGACTAAACTAGTAGGCTTGACCGAGCAAAAAATGTAGAAATCATGTTCAAGCCGAGTGATGTTAGTGTTGACCGAGTTAGTATATGCTGAGAAAAATTCTGGTGTCGACCGAACATCAGTTAATTGCTGAGAAAGACAGTATAAGCCGAGGAAACATTTTTAGTAATGACTGAGCTTTCTACATGAAGACCGAGTAGTTGATCACAGTATTGATCAAGCATCAGTATTTTTATATTTGAAAAGAATTCAGATTTGGAGCCGACATTGTTGAATTCTTGGATTATGTAAAACATGTTGACTTTATTTGTTGATTGTTTGAAAGCATTGAATGCACTGAAAAACATTTTATTTTAAATCTTAAAGAGATTTGGGATGTTTCTAGAAAAGGAGCTGAAGAACATAAAGCGGGTAGATTTAATGAATCTGACCTAACCCTAAGATCTACGAAGGAGATTGAGGGGAAAAAGATGAGTTAACCTAATTGAGGAAGTATTAAGGAAACCTAAGCATTAGGTATGTGTGTGCATGGGTGAACAGAGGATGCTGGAAGATCAGTAGATGTTATTGACTGTATAAGCAGAAAAGGATGAAGGAGAAGTGTGGTGATTGCTTGAAGAAAAATTTCGAGTAGATCAGAGATGGAGATGGAAAAGTTTCAAAGTCAGTAAATCAACATTTGTGTATGGAATTGGATCTGATATTTGCAAAGTGAGTTGTATTTTTTTTAGATCAATACTGCCGCTACTTTCTAACCATTGTAATAGTCAAAATCCTTTTAACAGAGGTTGACCTAACAGTCATATGTTTAAATTCTTTGAACAAGGTTTCATTCTAATGGAATGTATGTAAGTCTTATAACAAGGCTCACTTCTAACAGAGTGATTGAAATTGTTTAATTGGGTCACACCTAACAGTGTGTATTGTAACCTTTGACAGGGTTGGCTTTTAACTGAGCTCACTTCAGAAGAGTGAAAATAATAGTAGCATGTTACAAAGTGGTTTTTCCCAAATTGGGTTTCCACTATAAATCCTAGTGTCAATGCTTGTGTGAATGTTTTGGTTTAAAGATTTCTATGTTTTACAAGTTAGATATAGTTGGGTAGTGGACTGCAATGTTATATGTTTCTATTATTGAATCAATGATGACCAAGTTGGTTTTGGTTGTTAGATATGATTTAAAGAAAAGTTTTTGAAGTTTATTTTATACATTTGGACCTGAGAACAACTGATTCACCCCCACTCTCTATTGTTATAAATCATATTAACAATTGGTATCAGAGCCAGGTTGCTTATTATTGGTGTTTATAGAAATCAAGTTTAAAGGGATTTGAAGAAAATGATTAGGATGTATAAGAAGGAGGTACCGAAGCTGAATAAGGAAAACTTCCCCGCATGGAAAAGCTTGATGAAGTTGCATCTAGCTCGTATTGTTGATTTTGCAAAGTACTACATTGAGAATGACTATGTCTCACCTATCGCACCTTTGACTACCGAAGAAATGAGAGCTAAGCAAGAACATAATCAGGCAATGCTAGAAATTGCATCTGCCCTAAGCTATCCAGAATTTGAGGACATTAAGGATTGCACAAGTGCTAAGGAGATGTGGGACACTCTTGCAAAGATCTATGGTGGTGACATAAATGTATTGAAAGCTAAGGCTGAGAATCTCAGAGGTAAGTTTAATGAAATGAGAATGCAAGAAGGTGAGAACATTACATAATATTGTGGTAGAATAAAAGAAGTTGTGAATGCTATTAGAGGAGCAAGTGGGATTATTGATGATGAAACTATAATTGGAAAAGTACTAAGAACTCTGTGTCCTATATATGCTATTAAGATCTTAGCTATTCAGGAATCTAGATGTAACTCTGCAAATGTGCTTACTTTGGAAAGTTTGGTTGGCAAGCTGACTACTTTTGAACTCTCTAACTATGATAACTTCATTGTTGGTAGTATTGGTAATGTTGAATTTTCTTTTAAGTCACAATTAGTTCTGAACAAGCCAAAGAAAGAAAAAGAAAGATGCATTAGTGAAAGTGAAAGTGAAAGTGAAAGTGACAGTGACACTTCTGATGAAGAACTTGAAGATCTAGAAGCTCTTATGGCTAGAAGACTGAGAAGGGGAAAAGGAAAATATAAAGGTAAACTCTCTATTATATGTTTTGCATGTAATAAAGTTGGTCATATAGTTGTTAGATGTCCTGACAAGAATGATAAAGATGAAGAAAGAAAAAGAAAACACAAAGAAAGAAAAGATGATAGAAGCTACCGAAGGTACAAAGACTACAAAGGAAAAGGTAAGAAATCTTGTTACATTGCTGAAGAAGAAACTGACACTGATAGTGATGATTTTGAAATTGAGGTAGTCTATGTTGCAATGGAAGATGAATCTGACGAGGATGAGAAAACTGCATTGATCTCCTATGTGAACAAGAATGAAAAATGGATTATTGACAGTGGTTGTTCACATCACATGACTGGTGACAAGAGTAAGTTTGAGACCTTACATCATTATAGAGGTAAATGTTAGAATAACTGAGAGGAGGCTGAATCAGTTATCCAGTGTCCCAATACAAAATGTATAATCCAAAACAAATTTTTCAACTTCTGCTACTTAGTAAACATAAAATACTTTCACTGTTTGTGTTTTTACCGATTGTCAGTCTAAAACTTATAGTAGTTACCGATCAAATCTAACATTTAATATGCAAAGTATGATAACAAGAAAATATCACAATCAACACATAACACAAGAGATTTAACATGGAAACCCTGTGAAGGGAAAAACCACCAGGGACTGGAAACCCAAAATATTCACTCTTCTAAAGTGAGGTCAGTGAAGACCCAACCCTGTTAAGGGTTTACAAACACACTGTTAGGTGTGACCTTGTTAGAGGATTTTAGACCAAAAGTTATCATCCAACCAGCAGTCACTCTGGGGTTGACAGGATAACAATGTTCACTCTATGAATGAAACATCAAAAGACTTTCATAGTCCACTTGGTTAAGAGATTTGACTGTGTACAATGGTTAAATATGTAACAGTAGATGATCTTCCTTGAAACAACTTCAATTGCAGTTTATAGATCAATGTTCAGCTCATTCAAATCTTTCTGATCAATATATCACTTCAGATTCAATACTATATCAACTTACTGTCCATCGGTAATAACTCTTTGTAGCTTGATAATTGTTATACAGTTCAGTTCTCACTAACCAGTATGATCAGAATGCATGAAAAATTATTCACGTGATAATTCTGTAGTATCTTCTTCTTCCAACGTATTTTCAACAATGAAACCAATGTCTCTTATATAGACGAATAAATCATTTTCTTTTCCTCCATCAAATTTTTTCGCTTAATCTTATTCATTGATTTTGTTGCTCTAACCTTCTTCAATTGATGTGTTAGTAACATGTTTCAATCTACTCCATTAGATCCTTCTTGAATTATGTTAGCCGTTGATCTTCATAATAAACCTTATCTGTTACCTCTATTTCATACACTTTATAGCTCATCACTTTATCGGCTAAACTGATCATTTAATTCCTTTTTGTTTTTCTTGGTTAACAAAGAAATGCATCAGTGAACACAAGCTCGATTAACACTACGCTCGATATACACTACACTCCATCGGTGTATACTGGAATGCTTCATTTACCGACAACACTGCTTTGTGTCTTTCAGCTCTATTCTTCATCATAGATGAATGCAACATAATAAAGTCAATATCATCAAGTCATAGACTCATCAACAAGTTACTCAGTGTATTCCTTATCCTCATCTAATATATCCATCTTCCTCATGTAGATATTTATGTTCTTCATCTCTTTCACCTTTCTTCAGATGTGTCAGTATAGTAACTTACAAGATAAGTATTGTCAAGCTAGTTGACATCAATGATAATATAATACTAATTTAATCATCTTGCATATCTAATCAATAACTCTTCAGTGGTCTTCAATCATAGATTCTTCATTCAATGTTTTAAATCAATTGTAGTTCATCAATCTCTCCCTTTGGCATTGATGGCAACGCAAGTAATATGAAGTGTACCATACGCATACCAAACATGTATTCTACAACTCTGTGATCAAATGTTGTGTTGTGTAAGCTCTCCCTAGCTTAATATGTTTAATCACTACATTACTAAACAACATTATAACATACAACTTTGTCATTCTCTCCCTTAGATAGTTCTCATTGGTGCATATCTCTCCCTTTCCTTTTCATATTAGTTATCTCTCCCTTTGACAACAATGCCAAAGAAACAAATAACTAATCAGCTCTGTAGTAGCCAAGTAACTCTCTATTGTTCAATACATTCTCTATATCTCTGTATATTGATATGCCAATCTGTTCTAGTTCTTCAAACTTAATCACAACTTTGAACATTATCCAAAGTGTGAACTATGCTACATCAACACGTGTGATCTTCTAATAAGTGTAAGTTGATGCAACATCTAGATCACATTAGTGACCGATAGACAAGGGACGGACCCCATGTCTAGTCCTCAAATATTCAAATGTGTCCTTCGGTAGAGGCTTTGTAAAGATATCTGCAAGTTGTTCTTTAGATGTAACAAATTCTAACTTCACTTGCTTCTCTTGTACTTGTTCTCTTAAGTAGTGATACTTAATTGATATATGCTTTGTCTTAGAGTGCATCACTAGATTCTTTGAAATATTAATAACACTTGTGTTTTCATAGCATATAATCATCGGGTCAGTGATTACCTCATTCATTCCTTCCAACACTTGCTTGATATATGCAATGTTTGAGCAATTAGTAGCAGCAGCAACATACTCTGCTTCAGATGTAGACTGAGAAATACAAGCCTACTTTTTACTTGTCTAGGTTACAAGTCTTTCACCAAAGAAGAATGCTCCTCTGGTGGTGCTTTTTTTGTCATCCACATTTCCAGCCCAATCAGCATCGGTATAGACCATTAGTTCAAATTTACCTTCCTTAGGATACCATAAACCATAATCCTTTTTCTTTTTTAGGTGTCTTAAGATCCTTTTAGTAGCAATCATGTGTGATTCTCTAGGATTAGCAAAAAATCTAGCAACAATTCCCACATCATGTGCTATATCTGGTCTACTATGAACTACATACATTAGCTTACCAATCATGGATTGGTAAAGTGTCTAGTTTACCTTTGTAGTTTCACCTTCCTTAGTCAATTTACATCCAGTAGCCATCGGTGTTCCCATAGGTTTAGCATCTTCCATGCCAAATGTCTTCAAGACTTCCTTTATGTACTTGGACTGTGTGATGAATATCCCATCACTCTACTGAATCACAGTAATCCAAGAAAGAATTTAATCTCTCCAAACATAGACATTTCAAACTCATTCCTCATGTCATCAGCAAAAGATTTACATACATGATCTTGACCTCCAAAAATAATATCATCAACAAAAATTTCAGCAATAAGAATACTGTCATCAGTATCACCTTTCATGTACAAATTGTTGTTTTCACTAGTTCTTACCAATCCAATACTTAACAGGTAAGTATGCAGCCTTTCATACCATGCTCTCAGTGCTTGCTTCAAAACATATAAAGCTTTGTGTAATCTACATACCATGTCTTTGTTGTCTAGATCAACAAATCCTTCAGGTTATTCTATGTAGACCTCTTCTTCAAGTATACCATTCAAAAATGTTGACTTCACATCCATTTGATAAACCTTAAATTTCTTGTGTGCAGCATATGCAAGTAGCATTCTAATTCCTTCCAATCTAGCAATAGGTGCAAATGTATCACCATAGTCAATGCCTTCTTCCTATGCATATCCCTTACATACCAATCTCGCTTTATTTCTTGTCACTTCACCATTTTCATTCAGTTTGTTCTTGAATATTCATTTAGTACTGATAACATTTTTATCTTTAAGTCGGGGTACTAAGGACCAAGTTTTTTTCTTCTCTATTTTTTCTATTTCCTCTTTCATTACATTAACCCATTCTTCATTCTCTAATGCAACTTTCACATTTTTCGGTTCAAATTCACAAACTAGACATGTACCTTGTCTTGCTTTTCTTCTTGTCTGCATGCCAGCTTGTCTGTCTCCAATAATTTGTGTCTCAGGATGATGTCTTTTGACAAAACTAGCCAGTACTTGATTTCTCCTTTCTTGTTCATCCTGTTCAGGTTCATGTGCTTACTCGGTAGCTCCATCTTGTTCATCGGTTTCCCTTTCCTATTCCTCAGGGTTATTTTCCTATTGATCGGTTATCACAGGTTGCAACTTTAGTAGATAGTTAGGAAGTTCAATGTAAGTGAAATTACCATAGTCTTCCGATTCCTTTCTTTCCTCTATGTTCTTGTCATCAAACTCATCAAAACGGACATTAGTACTTTCAATTATCTTATTTTTAACCTTATTTAGACATTTGTATGCTTTACTCTTAGTAGGATATCCTGAGAATATTCCTTCATCACCTTTAGAATCAAATTTCCCATTTCTCTCATCTTTCAGAATAAAACATTTTCTTCCAAAAATCCTAAAATAACTTACAGTAGGTTTGTGTCCAAACCATAGCTCATAAGGTGTCCAGTTGGTGTCCTTCTTTAGTTGTACTCAATTAAGCACATATACAGCTGTACTAACAGCTTCTCTCTAATATGTCTGAGCAACATTCTTTTGTATCATCAGTGTTCTAGCACAATCAATTATTGACTTGTTCCTTCTTTCAGCAATCCCATTCTGTTGAGGTGTTCTCGGTGTAGAGACCTGTCTTTTGATACCATGCTCATTACAGAAATTAGTAAATTCATCAGAGATAAATTCACCTCCTCTATCAGATCTTAAGAATTTTAATTCTTTTCCAGTCTCTTTTTCTACCTTAGCTTTATACCATTTGAACATTTTAAAAGCTTTAGATTTTTCTTTTAAGAACATAACTGTCATCAATCTAGTATAGTCATCAACAAAAATAATAAAGTATCTATCACCATAATAACTTTGAGTTCTCATAGGACAACATAGGTCGGTATGAACCAACTCAAGTATCTTCTTTGTTGAGTAGTCTTTGCTCTTAAAACTAGACTTAGTCATCTTACCTTTCTGACATTCATGACACATAGCATGATCTGGTTTTGATAAGTTAGGAAACCCTCTAACTCTTTTCCTCTTACTAATCTTGATCATGTTATCAAAGTTCACATGGCATAACCTTTTATGCCACAACCATGCATCTTCATCCTTCATTAATAAACAAGAAGACTGATCAATATCAAGATAAAATAGATTACCTCTGGATTGTGTACCGGTTCTGACAAGTCTTCCTCCATCATCATAGATTTTTACCTTTCTTCTCTCAAAAGCAATTCAGTGGCCTGAGTTATTCAGTTGTACCACACTTAACAAATTATAGTTCAGTCCATCTACCCAGTATGCATTTTCACATTTTATTTCATCATTAATCATCAGTGAACCTTTACCTCTTACCATACAGGGTGCATTATTTCCCATGCTTATAGATGCTCCATCATATTCATCAAGTAGATCAAATTTCTCTATATCACCAGTCATATGATGTGTAAAGCTATTGTCTATGATCCATGTATCATTTCTTCTTACTTTAGAGATTAGTGTTGTTTCTTCATGTTTCTCTTCTTCCTTCGAGTCATCTTTCATAGCAACAAATACTACTTCTACATCATCATTAGTGTTAGATTCAAATTCAAATTCTTTGACTGTGTAACATACCTTTTTCCCTTTGTCATAGCTATCTTGGTTATCTTTGTTGTTGTATCGATAGCTTCTGTTGACTCTTCTCCCATAGCTTCCTTCGGATCGGTCTTTGGATCTATCATCATCTTTCTTATTCAGACATATAGCAGCGATGTGGCCAACTTCTTTAAAATTAAAGCATGCCAAAGGTAGCTTAACTTTATACCTTTCTTTACCCTTGGGTAATCTTCTAGCCATAAGAGCTTCAAGCTCATCAAGCTCATCGTCGGTACCAGTATCACTATCATTATTCTTACTATTCCTGCTACTAGATTTACCAATCTTCAAAGAAGTCATGAAAGTGGATTCAATAGAAGGTACAACACTATTGTCAAAGTTATTCAATTCAAAGGTTGTAAGCTTACCAATCAATGTGTCAAGAGTAAGGTTGGATGTAGCCCTTGTTTCATGAATTGCAGAGATCCTGATAGCATAAACTGGCAGCAAAGTTTTGAGAATCTTGCTTATCACTATTTCATCCTCAATAACTCCATCGAATGCTCTAATAGCATGTACTACCTCTTTTAGTCTATTTGTGTATTGCACAATGTTCTCACCTTCTTTCATCTTCATATCATCAAATCGACCTCTTAGGCTTTCTGCTTTGGCTCTCTTAACATTCGCATCTCCACTATATATTAGAGTCAGTTTATCCCACATCGCTTTGGCAGTTGTGCATCCCTTAATGTCTTCAAATTCAGCATTGGTACAAGCAACAACAAGTTCCATCATAGTAATATTGTGTTCATGCATGTCCTTCAGTGTATCAAGTGTTAGGGGACCTGGTGTCGGTTCAATGTAGCCATTCTCCATCAGTTCTAGTGCAGAATTCCCAATTCTAGATATGTGCAACTTCATCCGGCTCTACCATACTGTGAAGTTCTCTTTGTTCAGCTTGGGCACTTCCCTCTTATACATCTTGAGACCTTTTTGTTGGAGTCTTTAAAACTCTGTTCTAAGCAACTACAACTCTGATACCAATTGTTAGAATAACTGAGAGGGGGGTGAATCAGTTATCCAGTGTCCCAATACAAAATGTATAATCCAAAACAAATTCTTCAACTTTTTCTACTTGGTAAACATAAAATACTTTCATTGTTTGTGTTTTTACCGATTGTCAGTCTAAAAATTATAGTAGTTACCAATCAAATCTAACATGTAATATGCAAATTATGATAACAAGAAAATATCACAATCAACACATAACACAATAGATTTAACGTGGAAACCCTGTGAAGGAAAAAACCACCTGGGATAGGCAACCCAAAATATTCACTCTTCTGAAGTGAGGTCAGTGAAGACCGAACCCTGTTAAAGGTTTACAAACACACTGTTAGGTGTAACCTTGTTAGAGGATTTTAGACCAGAAGTTATCGTCCAACCAGCAGTCACTCTGGGGTTGATAGGATAACAATGTTCACTCTATGAATGAAACATCAAAAGACTTTCATAGTCCACTCGGTTAAGAGATTTGACTATGTACAATGGTTAAATATGTAACAATAGATGATCTACCTTTAAACAACTGCAATTGTAGTTTACAGATCAATGTTCAGCTCATTCAAATCTTTCTGATCAATATATCACTTCAGATTCAATACTATATCAACTTACTGTCTGTTGATAATTGTTTTGCAGTTCGGTTCTCACTAACCAGTATGATCAGAATGCATGAAAACTTCTTCACATGATAATTCTACAGTATCTTCTTCTTCTAGCGTATTTTCAACAATGAAACCAATGTCTCTTATATAGACGAATAAATCATTTTCTTTTCCTCCATCAGATTTTTCCGCTTAATCTTATTCATTGATTTTTCCACTCTAACCTTCTTCAGTTGATGTGTTAGTAACACGTTTCAATCTGCTCCATTAGATCCTTCTTGAATTATGTTAGCCATCGATCTTCATAACAAACCTTATTTGTTACCTCGATTTCATACACTTTACAGCTTATCACTTTATCGGCTAAACTGATCATTTAATTCCTTTCTATTTTTCTCGGTTAACAAAGAAATGTGTAGGTGAACACAAGCTCGATTAACACTACGCTCGATATACACTACACTCCGTCGGTGTATACTAGAATGCTTCATTTACTGACAACATGACTTTGTGTCTTTCAGCTCTATTCTTCATCATAGATGAATGCAACATAATAAATTTGATATCATCAAGTCATAGACTCATCAAAAAGTTACTCAGTGTATTCCTTATCCTCATCTGATATATACATCTTCCTCATGTAGATATTTTTGTTCTTCATCTCTTTCACCTTTCTTCAGATGTGTCGGTATAGTAACTTACAAGATAAGTACTGTCAAGCTAGTTGACATCAAGGACAACATATTAATGATTTAATCATCTTGCATATCTAATCAGCAACTCCTTAGTGATCTTCAATCACAAATTCTTCATTCAGTGTTCTAAATCAGTTGTAGTTCATCAGTAAAAGCGTAAAATTTAATGATGCACCATGTCCTGTTAGAGGAAAATGTTTGATTAAACTAATTGATAAGATCTCTTGTGAAAATGCATATTGGGTTGAAGGTATAAATTATAATCTACTAAGTGTTGCACAGCTCAACAACACTGGTTACCGAGTGGAATTTCATCACAAGAAAGCTAAAATATTTGATGCTACTGGTGAACTGATCGGAAGTGGAGAACATACTAGAGGTAATTTGTTCTATCTTGACCTATCTAAAGAAGCATGTATGGTTTCACAACTTGATGACATTTGGTTATGGCATAAGAGGCTATGTCATGTTAACTTTGATAATTTGGTAGAAATAAGTAAGAAGAAGAAAGTAAGAGGTCTACCTAGATTGAAGAAACCTGAGAATGTGATGTGCAAGGAATGCCAGTTAGGAAAAATGACAAAGTCAAGTTTTAAGAGAAAATCCTTTACTTCTGATAACATTTTAGATTTGGTTCATACTGACCTTTGTGGACCTATGGGTGTACAAAGTTACTAGGGTGCTACATACTTTATCTTGTTTGTTGATGATCATACCAGGATGATGTATGTAATATTTCTAAAAGAAAAATCTAACCCTAAACCCTAAACCCTAAACCCTAAACCTAAAATGTCTTAGATCTAACCGAGGTGGAGAATTTACATCAAATGAATTCAATCTATTTTGAAATGAAAGAGGAATCAAAAGATAGATGTCTACACCTAGAATGCCTCCATAGAATGGTATAGCAGAGAGAAGAAATAGATCTATCTTGGATTGTGCAAGGACATTGTTGATTGAAAAGAATGTGGCATAGAAATACTAGAAAGATTCTATAAGTACAACTGTCTACACTCTTAACTGGGTATAGATCAAGAAAGGTACAAATCTGGCACCCTATGAATTATGGTATGGGCATGCACCAAGTGTTAAATACTTTAGAATCTTTGGAAGCAAGTGCTACATATTAAAAGACAATAGGAATGGAAAGTTTGATGCTAAAAGTGATGAAGGCATATTCCTAAGGTATTCCACAAAAAGTAAAGCTTATAAGTGTTTGAACTCTAACACTAACAAAATTGTGGAAAGTGTGAATGTCAAAGTTGATGAGTATGTAGAAAGAAATGAAGTTGATAGAAAAAGAGAACCAGAAGATTATAGATCTTTTGTGTATATTGAAGAAGAAGAAGAGGCAAGTAATAGACTTGCACCTGATGCCAAGTCTTAGGTAAGCAATGTCGAGCAACAGGAAGATGCTACCGAGCATAAGGAAAATAGTGCTGAAAGAGAACAAGAACATGTTGAGCAACAAGATAATGCTGTCGAGTATCAGGAAGAGGTTGCCGAGCATTCAGAAGTTGAATCTAAATATATTATTGAGGAACCTGATGAAATAGAGGAGAGAAGAGCTGAACCTATTTTGGAAAAATATGTAAGAAGACATCACAAGCCTGAACAGATAATTGGAGACAAACATACTAGAATTATGACCAGAAGTAAGACAAAGGATCCCACATGTTTACTATGTGAATTTGAACCTAATTCAACTAGAGAGGCATTAGAAAATGAAGACTGGATACAAGAAATGAATGAATAAATAGACTAGATAGAGAAGAATGATACTTGGACTCTGGTGCTGAGACCTGAAAACAAAAATGTTATAGGAACAAAGTGGGTGTTCCGGAATAAGTTGAATGAAAAAGGTGAAATAACTAGGAACAAAGCTAGGCTGGTATGCAAAGGCTACACACAAGAAGAAGGAATAGATTATGGGGAGACATTTGCCCCTGTAGCTAGATTGGAAGGAGTATGAACTCTACTTCCATATGCTTCTTATAAAGATTTCAAGGTTTATCAAATGGATGTCAAGTCTGCATTCTTAAATGGTATACTAGAAGAAGAAGTTTACATAGAACATCCAGAAGGTTTTATTGATCCAAATAGAAGACACATGGTATGCAAACTGAACAAAGCACTATATGGATTAAAACAAGCTCTCAGAGCATGGTATGAGAGGTTGCATAACTATTTGATACAGATTAGATTTTCAAGAACAAATGACACAAGCAATCTATACATGAAAGATGAAGAAGGTAAAGGTATCTTGTTGGCAAAAAAATTTGTGGATGATATTATTTTTGGTGGACAAGATGCTTTGTGTAAAATATTTTTAAATGAAATGCAAACTGAATTTGAAATGAGCATGTTTGGTGAGATCAAATTCTTTGTTGGTTTACAAGTATATTAGATGAAGAAAGGAATTTTCATTACATAGTCTAAGTATATTAATGAAATACTAAAAAATTTTGGGATGGAAGATTCTAGACCAGTGAGTACTCCTATGGCTACTGGACAAAAGTTATCTAAGAATGATGATGTTGCAGAAGTGAACTGGACTTTGTACATATCCATGATTGGAAAATTGTAGTATGTTGTACATAGTAGACCAGAGATTGCACTAGCTATTGGGATTGTGGCAAGATTCTCTACCAATCCTAAGGAAACACACATGATGGCTATGAAAAGAATTATGAGATACTTGAAAGGGACTGCTAACTATGGGCTATATTACAAGAAGGATGAAATATTTGAACTAAGAGTATATACAGATGTTGATTGGGCAGGAAATGTAGATGACAAAAAGAGTACTAGTGGTGGAGCTTTCTTTCTTGGATAGATATTAGTCTCCTGGATGAGCAAGAAAAAAAATTGCATTTCCCAATCTACTGCTGAAGCTGAGTATGTTGTTGCTATAGTAAACTATTCAAATTTCGTATGGATAAAACAATTTTTGGTAGGCATGAAAGAATAAATCACTGAACCTGATGTTATTTTCTATGACAACACAAGTGCTATCAACATTTCTAAGAATCCAGTGATGCATACTAAGACCAAGCACATAGCAATCAAGTATCACTACTTGAGAGAATTGGTACAAGATAAAGAAGTCTGAATGGAATATGTGAATACAAAGGAACAATTAGCAGACATATTCACTAAAGCTTTAACTAAAGAAGCACATGAGTATTTGAGAAGTCAATTAGGGGTCCTTCCCCTAACTAAGGTTGCCTAGTTAAGCTAGGAGCATTGCATCAAATATACTATAGCAGAATATTTGACAGATTGATGTAGAAGATTGTCACACTTTAGGACTAGCCTAGAGTTGTGAAGAAGAGAAAAGACAAGGAATCAGTCATAAGCAAGATGATAGAGGGAGAAACATCGAGCTGCATAGATAATATCTTCATCTGATGGATGTATGTTTTAGTTGTTGCTTTGGCATTTTTGTCAAAGAGGGAGATGAACTGAGATGATATAATAACACATGATACTGAAAGGAAAAGTAAGGAGATGATGAACTAAAATGAAGGATTAGGATAGAGGGAGATATGGATATTTTTAATGGTCACAGAAGTGAGGCTAATAGATTCTGAATCAATGCCAAAGAGGGAGATTGTTTGAAACTACAATTGAAGCAATTGTTGTGTTTTCATTGATGTCAAAACCTTAACTGGTAAGACTGTTACTGCTTAGGAAAGTACTATATCTATTTGAGTGTTGCTAAGGGGATAGGCAAGGTTGGTAACAATAGCACCTAAGGAAAGGTTGAGTTATCTTGATACTACAAAGTGTACTTGACTATATTGTACAATGATGAGACAATGTATTATTTATCTTAGTAAGATTGAAGACTAAACTGGTAGGCTTGACTGAGCAAAAAATGGAGAAATCATGTTCAAGCCGAGTGATGTTAGTGTCGACTGAGTCAATTTATGCCGAGCAAAATTTTGGTGTCGACCGAACATCAGTTAATTGCCAAGAAAGATAGTATAAGCCGAGGAAACATTTTTAGTAATGACTGAGCTTTCTACATGAAGACTGAATAGTTGATTACAGTATTGACCGAGCATTAGTATTTTTATATTTGAAGAGAATTCAGATTTGGAGCCGACATTGTTGAATTCTTGGATTATGTAAAATGTGTTGACTTTATTTATTGATTGTTTGAAAGCATTGAATGCACTGAAAAACATTTTATTTTAAATCTTTAAGAGATTTGGGATGTTTCTAGAAAAGGAGCTAAAGAACATAAAGTGGGTAGACTCAATGAATCTGACCTAACCCTAAGATCTACGAAGGAGATTGAGCAGAAAAAGATGAGTTAACCTAATTGAGGAAGTATTAAGGGAACCTAAGCTATGTGTGTGCATGGGTGAACAGAGGATGTTGGAAGATCAGTAGATGTTATTGACTGTATAAGTAGAAAAGGCTGAAGGAGAAGTGTGGTGATTGCTTGAAGAAAAGTTTTGAGTAGATTAGAGATGGAGATGGCAAAGTTTCAAAGTCAGTAAACTAGCATTTATGTATGGAATTGGATCTGATATTTGCAAAGTGATTTATATGTTTTTCAGATCAATACTACTGCTACTTTCTAACCATTGTAACAGTCAAAATCCTTTTAACATAGGTTGACCTAATAATCATATGTTTAAATCCTTTGAACAAGGTTGCATTCTAATGGAATGTATATAAGTCTTATAACAAGACTCACTTCTAATAGAGTGATTGAAATCCTTTAACCGGGTCACACCTAACAGTGTGTATTGTAACCTTTGACAGGGTTGGCTTTTAACCGAGCTCACTTCAGAAGAGTGAAAATAATAGTAGTATGTTACAAAGTGGTTTTTCCCAAATTGGGTTTCCACTATAAATCCTAGTGTCAATGCTTGTGTGAATGTTTTGGTTTAAACATTTATGTGTTTTACAAGTTAGATATAGCTGGGTAGTGGACTGTAATTTTATATGTTTCTATTATTGAATCAGTGATGACCGAGTTGGTTTTGGTTGTTAGATCTTATTTAAAGAAAAAAATTTGAAGTTTTTTTTATACATCTGGACCTGAGAACAACTGATTCACCCCCCCTCTATTGTTCTAAATCATATTAATAGTACCATCTATTCCAAAAACTAATTAAGCTAAGGAAAAGACATTTGAGAATGATGCAAAATCTATGGATGCAAATCTATTAATCACTATACCGAGGTGCCTTCCCTACTGCACCATTTAATCTTACCCGCAGTAGATCAAATCAAAGTTTCAGAGCCTATCCCTGTTCCAGATGCATATCCAGTTCTAGGGCCATGTCCTATTCTAGCCATCCATATTGTTCCAGGGCCATCAGTAATAGAGGTAGCCCCTACTATTGATAAAATAAATATGGGATACAATTCAAAAGAGTTATGAAGGAGATTAAAAAAGTGAATAATTCTAAGCTACAAGACCATATGAGGCAATTAAAGCCTTAAGATGAAGGAAGAAGAAAATATTGCTATTATAGTGCCATAAATTATATCCCTATACAACTTCATGATCACTTAGGCCCCCACTAGTACATTTGAGACCTTTTTCCAATGGAAGGTCATCTGAATTGGGATGGTTTACCGTTGATACAACAACACCACCCGATGTCATAGTTTTGCAGTCAAAAAAACTGACGATTTTGATTGGCGTCATAATTATGACGACATCAGATGTCGCAATAAGGGGGAGCCAACAAGGTGAGCCTAGTGTCGGACCTATTTGTGGCCGTCCCAATTGCGACGCCTATCCATTGCATAAAATAAAAATGATGACGACCCATTAGAACATTCTGACGATTTGCCATCATTTGTAATTTGTTTGCCGATGAAGATGTTGTTAGTGTGATGGATATACGTCATTTGTAATTTTTAATGACAACTATGATGTACATGTGACGGAGAACCGTCAGAATTTTATGACGGCTATTCGTTGTTTATAGTTTTTTATCAACAATGATGTTGTACATGCGACGGCTAGATGTCAGATTGTTTTGACAGATAACCGTTGCTATTTTATGGCTGTCACAATTGTGATGCAAATCTGTTTTATATATATATATATATATTTGTCGATCGGGTTGGTATTGATTCAGAAGGGTGTTCTTGCAGATCTGGTTCATGCTCATGATTTGGTTATGGATCACTTGGAGATGACTTTGCAGTAGATTCAATAGTGGCTCATGGATTATTGAGTTAGATGTGATGGCTTGGGAGAATTCTTCTTCTTGGTGAACTGAGCTGAGAGATAGATTACAAAAAGTGGGTCATTTGATGTGACATTGGATGCCTCTTCATAGTGGGTTCATGGTGCGGTCTATGGTGTTTCTTTGCAACTGGGTTCTTGGCAGAGATCTGCTGATTTGGTAGCCATTGAGATGGATCGATATATATTTTTCGTACGTGAATTGAGATCTTAAATTATTGAGCTTCTCTTTGTTTCAAGAATAGTTTAACATTCTCTACTTAACAAGGCCAACCACATGAAGGTGGAAGCTCATTTGACCCCTCCTAGGAGCCTCTTATGACCCTTTACGACATTTTAAGACCTCTAAGATGTATTCTTAGGGATAGTAAAGGGTCGTAAAGGGTCATAAGGGGTCCTAGGACACAACAGTTGAGAAACATAAATGTAGGCATCATGGTCACAATTTTTTGGAAACACAACATAATTGAGTGGTATACCCAGACGTGTTGCATCATCTGGCTATACCATTCAATTATGTTGTGTCTCCAAAAAATTCTAACCATGATGCCTATATTTATGTTTCTCAGCTATTGTGATATCTACATTTATGTTTCTCATTTATCATGTTTATGTGCATGTTCTTTATGTGTATCTACTAGAAATTCTATAAAAAAAATCAGTATCTACAATAGCCCTTTGTTAACCACATTTACGCATATGGTCCCAACAAAGTAGTTCACAAACTACACAAAGAAGGCATCACAAAAATATGATTTCTGCTTTCACCATTGAAGCAATCTTGGTAGCACTAGCTACCTCTCGAGCCTTGCACAAGTTGCACTCATTTCCTACATCAGGTATAGATGTAGATGGGGTAGATATAAATGTGGTTTGATCGACCCATCGAAAGTATTGACATCCACTATTTCCCTGCAATACCAAATGTACATTAGTTCTTCATAAAATGATTAATTAGTTGTCACATTATTTTTAAATCATAAAATATAATTACGTATCCAGACCTTTTTCCTATTTGGGAAAACCCAAAATTGACACCCAGGATTACTTGTTGTTCATGACATCTTCAACATGCATGGGCCAACACCACATTGACACATAGGCACATTGACTGAAGTCATCGACACTATTTTGACAAATATTGCATTATCACAAATATTTCATTGTCATTATTTTATTGATTCATACTAATTATAATTACAATAAAAAGAAACATACTAATGTAGACTTGCACATTTTTTGGCTAAGTCAAATTCTTTGGTTTAAATCACTAGACACTCAAAACAAAATGATAAACCAAAGACAACCATGCAATAAAAAGAAATTACTAAGAAATTCAGAATTAGCTCACTCCATTGTAGGGAACAAAGAGAATCCCCTATGATTTAACATCATTGATGTGCAAGGAAATAGAAAATTAGCAGAAGAAACTCTCATATAAGTAGGACATATAAAACAAGGTGAATAAGAGTAGTACATATAAAACAATTATTAGAACATGCCAAACATCTAGCATAATTGTACATTTCATTCATGTCATTGATATTCTTCTTCATCTATCTCATCATCAAGATCATCATCATCGAGGACATCATCACCACCACTATCATCATCATTGTCATCACCATCAGCATCATCATCATCCTCATCAGTAGCAACATCATCATCATCAGTAGCAGCATCATCATCATTTTCTGCTTCATATTCTTCTTCGACTAGCTCTCGACCGTGATCATCATCTACATCATCTTCCACTTCTTCATCTTCCTCGGTATCTTCTTCCATCGCATTATACTTTATCGGCCTTCCTCTTAGATCATGTCTAACAAATGACCAACCCAGTTTATGTGGAACCTCTAAGTAAAATACCTGCTCACATTGGCTTGGAAGAACATAGGGCTCTTCTCCAACTGGCTCAAACAACCTGGTATTAATCATTGGAAATCTATTTTCATGTTCAATAACTGTTCTATCAGGATTATTGAGTCATAGTTTGTACCATTTCACAACATAGAGAACTAGTTTGAAGGAATTAAAGTCACAAATAAGTATATCAACCAAAATACCATAGTATCAATTTTGTGACTCTCGAGGATGTAAGTCATTTCTAGATGAAATATTAGTCACTTGGAACACTACACTTATCCCAGAATCACAAGTTCTCTTCGTGTCATCCAACTTTTTGATGCAAAATTTATAACCATTGCAAAACATAGCCTTGTGGTGTTTCACTTGCAATAATGTCAAACATGTATAAATTATTGCATCATGAGTTGAAAAACATACGGTTGATTAATTAACAAATTTATAAGTACCTGGTGATCTCTTAAACCATATGCTAAATCTATTTCCTTTTGTGTAACATTGGGATCTCCATTACAATGAGCTTGTATAACCAATGAAGACACAGATTCCCATGTTAATCTATGACCATCATGTTGACATCATTCAATCCATGTCGTCATCTAATCTTGATTGTTTGCAATAAACAAATGTATTGCATCCCACTCTTTAGCAGCTGTACAAAAGTAAATAGATGACTTACAATAGATTTATTTTGAAGATTAAGAATTAATTAACTACAATAACATCTCACAATTTATTACCTTTCAATTTCCTGAATCTACCATTGCCCACCAAGTGCTCCCCTTCAAATTTTTTAATTGAGTCGAGATCCCAAATGCAATCTATATGAGTCTTTGCTGCAAGATTAGGAAGATATTGAGTAACGTACACCATCATCTAGTATATCATATATCCCTCAACCATAGAGCCCTCGGGACATGCTCTTTATCATACCAAACCTTTCAAAAATTTCAAGTGTCGACCATCCATATTGACCTAGCATGTACAGGTCCACGCAATTCAATCTCCTTAACTTGGTGTATAAGGTAGTGTTCTTGTGCATTGAAAAAATTTGGAGGTAAACACTTTTGCATTTCGCACATTAATCGACAAATTATTCTCTTCCAATATTTTATATCTTTTTTATGGATTTCTTTAGATGACAACCACCTACAAGGGATTCAAGACATAAATATATAAATACGAGACTTTACAATATATTACTTGTTTGATATATTGAACAAATATTACTGCTTACCTCATGTATTTTCCAAGATCATATATCACTTGTTTGATATTATTGTCAAAGTTCTTTGGGAGAGATAGGGGTAGCAAATACTGCAACAATTGTCAACTGATCATTTCATACAATGAAAATTGAATGCAATTACACAAATATATTGTAAATACAAAATACTATGACTTAACTTGATGAAGGTATGCCAATCATGCATTTTCATCCCTGACCCAAAATCATTTTTCTTTGATATGAGATTGCTTATATCCACAGCAAATCCTGTAGGAAATCAAAATTTTCGGATCACTTATTTTATGGCATTACTTTGTTGCTCTGTTAATAACCAAGGAAGAGCACTTGCATTAATCTTGTCTCCATTGCTATTTGATTCAATGATATTTTTCATTGCATGATTGGAATCATCAATGTCACTACAAATTTTGCTAAGTTTTTCTTTGTCACGCCTTCCATCCAATATTTTCCACAGTGTCTCTGTTATATTCTTTCCAATATGCATAGTATCAAACAAATGCACAATTTGTAGATGCTCATAGTAGGGATCCTACTAAATTCTCTGGGATAACATTTTAGTCCCTTTGGAAGCTGGTCGGTGATGCCTTCATGACCTTCAAGATCATCAACTACATAATTAGCCAACAAAATAATCAAAATATATAATTTTCAAACATCGACCATTACGTGGAACGATATTACCTCAAATTCTATTATATTCCAACTGTCATAGGTGAGGCGTCATTCTTCGGGGCTTTGATGTAGTCTCTTCTTTCTCATTGAAAAGATGTCTTTTTGCACTTCGATACTTATGATTTCTGGGGAGGAATTGCCTATAATCATCAAACACCTATTTTCTTAAACTTTTGGAATGATAGAATTTCATCTTTGAACCACACATTGGACATGAAAATTTTCCCTTTGTTTGAAGACCTACAAGATAACGATAAAATTGGATTAAATATGTATATTTTTAGAATTTTAATTATCGCGTACAACTAGAATTCACCATAACATACCACAAAAATGTGTTAACCCTAGAGCATCATGAATTGTCCACACAAGAATTGCATGGAATTAAAATTTTCTTTGTCCAATTGGTCAGGAGATTTCATACATAGTGAAACCATTCCATAACACCAACAACTCATCAATAAGAGGTGCAATATATACATTCATATCTTTCACTTGGTACTTACCTAGTTGAATTAACAACATCAGATAATTATTGTGGCCATTTCACTCCAAGACTTATAATTACATGTAGATAACTATAAAATAATAAGATACCTAGAACAATAATTTCCAACATAATGTGCTCTCTCTTTATTGACATCCATGGAGGAAGGTTATTATTTATAACAAAAATAGGCCACACCGAGAAAATGAATCTCATCTCTCCATGTGGATTGACACCGTCTACTGCTAGAGAAAGCCTGAGATTTCGAGGTTCCTCTTTAAAGTGTGGCCACTTTTCTTCTATTTCCATAAATGATGAACCATCTGTAGGCATTCAAATAATGTCATCTCGACTCCTGCCACATGCATGATAATCCATAAAGTGTGTCAAGCTATTGCACCTAAATAATCATTTCAGATGTGGAATAATGGAGATGTGACAAAGAACCTTGCAAGGCACCTTTTTTGTCACTTGATCATCTCAATATCTATTTGTATGGCATTCAGGGCATTATGTTCTATTTTCATGTTCTTTATAATAAATAATATGATATTCACGACAAGCATCTATTGTTTGATACTCCATTCCAATATGTTTCATAGTGGCACATAATTCTTGGTACGAGTGAGGGAGAACATTTGATGGTGGTAACCAAAAGTCACCTATCAATCTGCAACAAATAATATAATTCATTAATATAAACAATCTTAATGGTACATGTTTCACATTTTATAGACTATAATGACATATATGACAAACCTTAGCATACGTGACATTGCTACATTGGATAAACCATTCATAACCTTTAAATTCACCAACAACAATACAACAGAGAGAAGAGTAGATTGGGAGCCTTTGTAAAGGGTCATGTCTACCTTCTCAAGTAGAGGTATATCATGGACTTCATCAATGTCATCCTCATCATAATCATCATCATCATCAGCAACAACACCAGTACCAAATGTGTCAATGATCAATGCATTCATACCATCATCTTCAAATGTGTTTTCTAGCACATGATCATCATCTTCCATGGGATCATGATCTTCAACTTCAATACTCACACCTCCATGATCCTCTATATTCACACCGAGGAGATCGACCTATATAAAAATTATGATAATCAAACCTCCTTCCATGGTTCATATGTCTATTAATTGTGAAAACAATATAACAAACAACTTACCACTGGATTATAATCAAACCCCCATTCAATGTGACCATTCTCCCTACAATGTCTCTTTGTTATTTTGATTTTGATTCTTCTTGTCTTTAAGCCGTTACAACTCTTGCATGGACAATAACATTTTCCATCGCCTTCTTTTTGAATGTTAGACAACAATCTAGTGATTGTCTCCCTATTTTAATCAAATTCCCTTGTATTATCAGACATGATCCTTAATGTTTATATCTACAAAACAAATTGGAGATGCCTCCTTTCATTAGCTTCATGTCACCTTCTCATAGCTTCTCATTTTCTGACAGATTTCATCAAAGGCTTTGTAGGAAACCAAGTAAGGGGTATTCTTGAGTTCAAACACATTGAGCTGCTACAAATAAATTATAAATCATGAATTCACTATAAAATTAATTCACTATAAATCAGGGGGCATTATAAATCATGAATTCTCTATAAAATTAAAGTATTGCTCTAAATTTCATATGGACATTTTGTCAAATGGTTGGCATGTATGTTTATTCAAATGGAGTTATATCATTTGGAATGGATATATGATAGGTTGATATCAAATTCTATGTCCCTATTTGATCTAATAGCATCAATATAACAAACAGAGTACCAACCAATCAAATAGGGACATGAGGTGCTCAAACAATGAGCTCATAAAATAATATATTTAGTCTTAATAAAATCTTATAAAATAACATATATTATGTGAAGTGTTTGATCTCTCTTTATTTATTTTGTTGTTTCGATATTCACTATGTGATACTCCCCATTTATGATCATTTCATGAGGAAATGTCTTGATGGCTTGCGGGCTGCAAGCCAAGGCATCATGCATTATTTATGAGCTCATTGTTTGAGCACCGGCCAATCAAATAGGGACATGAGGTGCTCAAACAGTGAGCTCATAAACAATGCATGATGTCCTAGTTGTAGGTAGTTATCTCTTCTATAATGATGGAGGAGTGAAAGGTAATGATCAATGAGGTTGCTACTATTAGATCATACATTAATACACTTATTGCTTTGAATTTGAGCTCGGACATCATGCAATTTTATTGTTGTCATTGCATGCTTGCTGCTTTTGTGCACCATATATTATTTTATACACTGTTTATTTCATTGAGACTGTGAGGTTGGCATTTGTAATGTATTTTCTGTTATTGGATCAATGCTACCATGTTGTTGAGGTTGTAGATGCATTGAATCACCACTACCATTCTACTTTGATAGTAGCAATATAACAAATAGAGCACCCTCCAATCAAATAGGGACATAAGTAAGACATTTAATGCATTATTACTTCATCATGATGATAAAAATTTCATTGGCTCAAAGCACATAGAAATTCAAAATAGTAGGATATTAATCTTTATGAGCTCAAATTCAAAATATTAAGTGCATTATTTTATTACTGATGTCCCTATTTGATCTAATAGAGCACCCACCAATCAAATAGGGACATGAGGTGCTCAAACGGTGAGCTCATAAAACAATATATTTAGTTTTAATAAAATCTTATAAAACAACATATATTGTGTGAAGTGTTTGATCTTTCTTTATTTGTTTTGTTGTTGATATTAACTATGTGGTACTCCCCGTTTGTGATCATTTCATGAGGAAATGTTTTGATGGCTTGCAGGCTGCAAGCTAGGGCATCATGCATTATTTATGAGCTCACGGTTTGAGCACCGACCAATCAAATAGGGACATGAGGTGCTCAAACAATGAGCTCATAAACAATACATGATGTCATTGTTGTAGGTAGTTATCTCTTCTATAATGATGGAGGAGTGAAAGGTAATGATCAATGAGGTTGTTGCTATTAGACCATACATTAATACACTTACTGTTTTGAATTTGAGCTTGGACATCATGCAATGTTATTGATGTCATTGCATGTTTGTTGCTATTGTGCACCATATATTATTTTATACACTGTTTATTTCATTGAGACTGTGAGCTTGGCATTTGTAATGTATTTTCTGTTATTGGATCAATGCTACCATGTTGTTGAGGCTGTAGATGCATTGAATCACCACTGTCATTCTACTTTGATAGTAGCAATATAACAAATAGAGCACCCTCCAATCAAATAAGGACATAAGTAAGACATTTAATGCATTATTACTTCATCATGATGATAAAAATTTCATTGGCTCAAAGCACATAGAAATTCAAAATAGTAGGATATCTTAATCTTTATGAGCTCAAATTCAAAATAGTAAGTGCATTATTTTATTACTAATGTCCCTATTTGATGTCCCTATTTGATTTAATAGCATCAATATAACAAACAGAGCACCGACCAATTAAATAGGGACATGAGGTGCTCAAACAGTGAGCTCATAAAATAATATATTTAGTCTTAATATAATTTTATAAAACAACATATATTGTGTGAAGTGTTTGATCTCTCTTTATTTGTTTTTTTTGTTGATATTCACTATGTGGTACTCCCCGTTTATGATCATTTCATGAGGAAATGTCTTGATGGCTTGCGGGCTGCAAGTTAGGGCATCATGCATTATTTATGAGCTCACTATTTGAGCACCGACCAATCAAATAGGGACATGAGGTACTCAAACGGTGAGCTTATAAACAATGCATGATGCCCTAGTTGTATTTAGTTATCTCTTCTATAATGATGGAGGAGTGAAAGGTAATGATCAATGAGGTTGTTGCTATTAGATCATACATTAATACACTTACTGTTTTGAATTTGAGCTCGGGCATCATGCAATGTTATTGCTATCATTGCATGCTTGTTGTTGTTGTGTGCCATATATTATTTTATACACTATTTATTTCATTGAGACCATGAGCTATTGTAGTTGACTGTATTCTTTTGGGGTCTGATCAATTGTAGTTGTTTCTTTTTTCTTTGAATCATCGTTTACAATTACTTTTGATGCAATATTTGTGTGAAGAATAAGAACAAAATGGTGAACGAGTGTATTTGACAAAAATAACCATGACACATTTTGTTGGGCTAATTGGGTTGGTCTGGTACCATTTACATGGCCTGGACAGATATTAAACAGTGAGCTCATGAACAATGTATGATGCCCTAGCTTGCAGCCCGTGATCCATCAAGACATTTCCTCATGAAATGATCATAAATGGGCAGTATCACATAGTGAATATCAATAACAAAACAAATAAAGAGAGATTAAACACTTCACACAATGCCTTGAAGGTAATAGAAATGATGCCCTAGCTCTCAAAGCTCACAGGTCATCAAGCATTCCAAATGAAAAGATGTAAACAATGCTAGTATTAAACAGTGAGCTCATGAACAATGTATGATGTCCTAGCTTGCAGCCCGCGAGCCATCAAGACATCTCCTCATGAAATGATCATAAACAAGGAGTACCACATAGTGAATATTAATAGCAAAACAAATAAAGAGAGATCAAACACTTCACACAATGCCTTGAAGGTAATAACACCGATGCCCTAGCTCTCAAAGCTCACAGGTCATCAAGCATTCCAAATGCTAAGATGTAAACAATGCCACTATTAATATTCATATTATGTCATTAAATCAACAAATGCCATCAAAATGAAATTGATGTGCTCAAATAGTGAGCTCATAAACAATGCCCTCTTCGCACCAGACAAAAGTGCAGTGCCATCTTCACGGAAGCTCTTCGAATCCACAAAAATTACAAATGACACTTTCTTTTTCAAAATTACAAAATTACAAAAATTTCATTGGCTCAAAGCACATAGAAATTCAAAACAGTAGGATATCTTAATCTTTATGAGCTCAAATTCAAAATAGTAAGTGTATTATTTTATTAATGATGTCCCTATTTGATGCCCCTATTTGATCTAATAGCATCAATATAACAAACAGAGCACTGACCAATCAAATAGGGACATGAGGTGCTGAAACAGTGAGCTCATAAAACAATATATTTAGTCTTAATAAAATCTTATAAAACAACATATATTGTGTGAAGTGTTTGATCTCTCTTTATTTGTTTTGTTGTTGATATTCACTATGTGGTACTCCTTGTTTATGATCATTTCATGAGGAAATGTCTCGATGGCTTGCAGGCTGCAAGCTAGGGCATCATACATTATTTATGAGCTCACTATTTGAGCACCGACCAATCAAATAGGGACATGAGGTGCTCAAACAGTGAGTTCATAAATAATGCATGATGTCGTAGTTGTAGGTAGTTATCTCTTCTATAATGATGGAGGAGTGAAAGGTAATGATCAATGAGGTTGTTGCTATTAGATCATACATTAATACACTTACTATTTTGAATTTGAGCTCAAGCATCATGCAATGTTATTGCTATCATTGCATGCTTGCTGCTATTGTGCACCATATATTATTTTATACACATAGAACAATAGGTTTGGGGACTTAGACTTATGTTCAATCCTTAGTAATGGTTTGGGGAACTAATTACTAGATGAGTGACTACAGTACCCTAGTTTGCATTATTAGATGATCTTGTTTAAATTTTTTTCATTTCATGCAAAGATACATGTAAAGGAAATAATTTTTTGCATCTAAAGATTACATGTATATATATGAAAAATAACTTGTATATACTATACAAGGAAAATAAATTTCAGAAGAAAATGCAAGAGTACAGGCATACATAAGAGGATGAACATAAATAATAAGGGTGCCAAACATTGCCTAAAGTGATGAATGTTTGACCTGGGTATGAATCTAGTGTACCCCTATGTGATCCAGAACCTTTAAAGAGAAGAGAGATGGGGATTGGATAAAAAATATCTAAGCAATGAATGAAATCCTATTACTGATCCTCATCTACAATTATGCATGTGCATATTCAAGCCATACACTTCTGAAAGAAAAACCAAGCTCATAGTCTCAATGAAATAAATAGTGTATAAAACAATATATGGTGCACAAAAGCAACAAGCACGCAATGACAACAATAAAATTGTATGATGCCTGAGCTCAAATTCAAAACAGTAAGTGTATTAATGTATGATCTAATAACAGCAACCTCATTAATCATTACCTTTCACTCCTCCATCATTATAGAAGAGATAACTACCTACAACTATATTTCATAATTCCTCCTTTGAAGTATATATATATCAAGTATAATTATGAGTTTACATCATATATTTAGTCTTAATAAAATCTTATAAAACAACATAAAACTAACCCAAAATACTTTTTCTTAATAAAATCTTAATAAAACAATATATTTAGTCTTAATAAAATAATACACTTACTGTTTTGAATTTGAGCTCAGACATCATGCATTGTTTATGAGCTCATTGTTTGATTACCATCCAATCAAATAGGGACATGAGGTGCTCAAACAGTGAACTCATAAACAATGCATGATGCCCTAGCTTGTAGCCTGCAAGCCATCAAGACATTTTCTCATGAAATGATCATAAACGGGGAGTACCACATAGTGAATATCAACAAGAAAACAAATAAAGAGAGATCAAACACATCACACAATGCCTTGAAGGTAATAGAAATGATGCCCTAGCTCTCAAAGCTCATGAGTCATCAAGCATTCCAAATGAAAAGATGTAAACAATGCCAATATTAAACAATGAGCTCATGAACAATGTATGATGCCCTAGCTTGCAACCTGCGAGCCATCAAGATATTTCCTCATGAAATGATCATAAACGGGGAGTACCACATAGTGAATATCAACACCAAAACAAATAAAGAGAGATCAAACACTTCACACAATATATGTTGTTTTATAAGATTTTATTAAGACTAAATTTATTGTTTTATGAGCTCACTGTTTCAGCACCTCATGTCCCTATTTGATTGGTCGGTGCTCTATTTGTTATATTGATGCTATTAGATCAAATAGGGACATCAGTAATAAAATAATACACTTACTATTTTGAATTTGAGCTCATAAAATAATACACTTACTGTTTTGAATTGTCAAATGACCAATGAGTGATAATTTCAAAAGTGTATCATAATTAAAGGCATGTGAATTCATATTGTACTTAGTCTGAATACCACTATGTAATGTTTTTACTTACAATATTTTGAGACCCCTCTCCATTTTAAACTAACCTATGACTTCAAAGGAGGAATTATGAAATATAGTTGTAGGTAGTTGTAGGAATTATGAAATATAGTCTCCATTTTAAACTTTTAAGAAACTTTTACATCTTTTCATCAAATGACCCAAACACATCAAGAATCATCATATATGGTCGCTAATAGCCAAATTTCAAAAGAATATGAATGAATGCAAACATACATAAGTGGATGAACATAAATAATGAAGGTACCAGACATTGCTTGAAGTAATGAAGTGTTGACCCAGGGTTCAATCTAGTATGCTCTTGTATGATCCAAAACCTGCAAGGAAGGAAAAGATGGGGTTAGATCCAAAGGATCTAAGCAATGTCTGGCACCCTATTACTGATCCTCATTTAAAATTATGCATGTGCATAGTCAATGCATCTACAGCCTCAACAACATGGTAGCATTGATCCAATAATAGAAAATACATTACAAATGCCAAGCTCACGGTCTCAATGAAATAAAAAGTGTATAAAACAATATATGGTGCACAAAAACAACAAGTATGCAATGACAACAATAACATTACATGATGCCCAAGCTCAAATTCAAAATAGTAAGTGTATTAATGTATGATCTAATAACAACAATCTCTTTGATCATTACCTTTGACTCCTCCATCATTATAGAAGAGATAACTACCTACAACTATATTTCATAATTCCTCCTTTGAAGTCATAGGTTAGTTTAACTATTGGACAATGAGCTGATAGGAGTTTCAAATAGATTTGAATAAAAACTAAGAGTATTGAATTCTATTTGTTCCTATTGTGATTTCAGGGGAGAAGAAGGCTAAGACCTTTTCAATAGATCAGGGTGGTGTATATAGCTTGTAAGTTAATAGGTTTGCACTTTTTTTGTTTGAGGCTTAATTATACAATATTTATACAATTACTTTTGATGCAATATTTGTGTGAAGAACAAGAACAAAATGGTGAACGAGTGTATTTGACAAAGATAAACATGACACATTTTGTTGGGCTGATTGGGTTGGCCTAGTACTATTTACATGGCCTGGCCAGATATTAAACAGTGAGCTGATGAACAATGTTAGTATTAAATAGTGAGCTCATGAATAATGAATGATTCCCTAGCTTGCAAACCATGAGCCATCAAGACATTTCCTCATGAAATGATCATAAACAAGGAGTACCACATAGTGAATATCAATAGCAAAACAAATAAAGAGAGATCAAACACTTCACACAATGCCTTAAAGGTAATAGAAATGATGCCCTAGCTCTCAAAGCTCACAAGTCATCAAGCATTCCAAATGAAAATATGTAAACAATGTCAGTATTAAATAGTGAGCTCATGAACAATGTATGATGCCCTAGCTTGCAGCCCGCAAGCCATCAAGACATTTCCTCATGAAATGATCATAAACGGGGAGTACCACATAGTGAATATCAATAGCAAAATAAATAAAGAGAGATCAAACAATTTAGACAATGCCTTGAAGGTAATAGCAATGATGCCCTAGCTTCACGGGTCATCAAGAATTCCAAATGAAAAGATGTAAACAATGCCAGTATTTAATAGTGAGCTCATAAACAATGTATGATGCCTAGCTTGCAGCCCGTGAGCCATCAAAATATTTCATCATGAAATGATCATAAAAAGGGAATACCACATAGTGAATATCAATAGAAAAATAAATAAAGAGAGATCAAACACTTCACACAATGCCTTGAAGGTAATAGCAATGATGCCCTAGCTCTCACGGGTCATCGACCATTCCAAATGCAAAGATGTAAACAATGCCAGTATTAACATTCATATTTTTCCTTCAAATCAACAAATGCCATCAAAATAAAATGAGTTAATGAGAAGACAAAGCTCGAATGCCTACCTCAAGTGCCAGTGCCCTCTTCCCACATGGTGTCGGCCTCTTCACGAATGCCAAACTCGAATGCCCTCTTTGTGCCACGCAAAAGTGCAGTGTCATCTTTGCAATAGCTCTTCGAATTCATAAATTAAAAATGACACTTTTTTTTTTCTTTTTTTTCTTTATAACCAAATGGGTGTCACAATTACGACATCATCATTGTTATTATGACACCGTCGGGGGCACTTGTAAAAAAAACACAAAAAACAAACACAAATTGTAGTGGCATCGCAAATTGGTGTCGAAATTTGACCCCAAATGTTGTAGTGCCCACTTTAGCATTTAGGACTTATATGTTGTAATCATGTTTAATTCTTCTTGCACCAAACTCAATTCTACAACCTTATCTATCTTTGGATAACTAGTCCTTGACTTAGCCCTAATTAGCCAGTTAATAGAACCCTTAGGCACCATTGACCTGGTCAATGGAACTTTTGGACGCCACTAAACTATAAAAAGGTCCAATTTTGGACCCTCAAATGGTTGGAATGTGTAGGAAGAAATTCCTCCTCCATGCCAGTCCACTTCTAAAAAATCCAAAAAATATGTTTCACGAGGAGAGGTATAAAATAAAGCCTTACCCCCTCATCTAAGACATCAATATAAATGAGATCATGATCAAGGAAATCAATCACACATTTAATCCTTAATTAAATTCAAGTGACAAATAAATTAAGCATCTTTAAATCATTGAAGGAGAAGTGAAGTTCAAATATCAGACACTCAAGATGACATCCATGATCAACCCATTACAAGGTTAGATCTACATGTCAACATCAACCTCTTCATGAAGGCTTCAATGAAAAGAAGATTTGTGAAGGTGTAAAATTTCATTTTTAGTATTCAATATTAGACCTATCCTCTACCACTTTAAGGAACACTTACAATTTAAGTACATTTGAATTCAATTTAAGGTTAACTCCAAAATCAAAGTTTGACCAAGGAAAACCCCTATCAACCCAACAATTACTCTCTTTTGTATGTGTAGGTGATAGGTTCTGAAGACACAAAACTGGAATTAGGTAGAGAAGACAAAGACCTACAAAACTAATGAACTACAACTGATTGAATACATGAATGACTTGAAGATCAATGTTTAGAGATCACCGAGTTACTGAAATGATATGTAAGATAATTAAATCAATCATTATGTTGTTATTGATGTCAACTAGTTTTGACAATACTTATCATGTTAGTTACAAACATCTAAACATATGGAAAAGGAGAGAAAAGATGAAGAACTGAGATATCTACATGGAGAAAGATGGATATGATAGATGAGGATAAGGAATACTTTGGGTAACTTATTGATGAGTCTATGATTTCGTATTGTTGACTTGATTATGTTGCATTAATCTATTATGAAGGAGGAAGAAAAATTGTACAAGGCAATGTGGTCGGTAAATGAAAAACTTCAGTATGCACTGAGCCAGTGTTGTGTATACTGAGAGATAATATTAACCGAGCTTGTATTCACCTACGCATTTCTTTGTTAACCAAATATGGATGAAAGTATTAAATGCTTAGTTTAGCCGACAGAAAATGATGAGATGGAAATTGTTATGATTTCGAGATTGAGGATAAATTTTGTTATGAGATCCACAGCTGAAAAATTTTGAAGAAGATCTAAAGGATGGAATTGAAACATGTTTCTAACACAACTGCCGAGGAAAGTTTAAGAGGAAAAATCAATGAAGATGATTAAGTGACAAAATTTGATGGTTGATATGAAAAGAGTTTATCTGTCTATATAAGAGATATAAGTTTCTTTATTAAAACATGCCGAAAGAAAGAAGATTGGAGAGATTTCATGTGAACATAGTTTCATGCATGCCTGATCAGACTGGTTGAAGGAGAACCAAACTGTAGAATAGTACCGAGCATTTGAGAGCTATTACCAAGTGAAATTAAGTTGAGGAAGTGAATTGATATATTGATCAGAGGATTTGTATGGGCTTAGAATAGATCTAAACATCTAGAAATTGAGTTGCATTATAATCAAATCAACTATTATTTCAATTTAACCATTGATATAGAAAATCTCCTAATCGAGTGGACTTAACCGTCTTATGTTATGCCCCTATGTCATTCAAGGAATGTACATTATTATCTTGTTGACCCCATAGTGAATGTTGGTCAAAAGTTAACTGTTAGTCTTAAATCCTCTAACAAGGTCACACCTAATAGTGTGTTTGTAACCTTTAACAGGGTTGGCTCTTCACCGAGCTCACTTCAGAAGAGTGAAAATTATTTTGGGTTACCGGTCCCAGGTGGTTTTTCGCATAGCAGGGTTTCCATGTTAAATCATTGTTTTATATGGTTCTATGATGATTGTTTTATTGTCATACTTTACATACTACATATTTGATTTAGTCGGTAATCACAGTAAGTTAATTAACTAGTAATCGGTAAAGGCACAGACAGTTTAACAGTTTATGTTACTGAGCTACAGAATTTGTTGAAATTGTTTTAAGTGTTACATTTTTGTATTTGGGACTGTGGGATAACTGATCTAACTGATTCAGCCCCCCTCTCAATTATTCTAACAATTGGTATTAGAGCATTGGTTTCTTAGAACAAAGTTTTAAGGACTTCATTAGAGAGATTACAAGATGTATAAGAGGGAAGTGTCGAATTTGAACAAGGACAAATTTACTATATGGAAAAGTCGAATGAAACTTCACATATCCAGAATTAGAGATTCTACCTTACATCTACTTGAACATGGCTACTTACAACCACTGACTAGACCTTTAACTCTTGATCAGTTGAGAGACCAACCAGAACATAACTTTACTATGATAGATATTGTTGCTTCTCTATTTGATGCTAAATTTGAGGATGTCAAGAATTATACTACTGCAAAGGAAATGTGGGATAAACTTGCTCTAGTCTATGGTGGTGATGCAAATGTGAAGAGAGCCAAAGCTAAAAGCTTAAGAGGTAGGTTTGATGATATGAAAATGAAGAAAGGAGAAAACATAGTACAATATTCAAACCGAATCAAAGAGGTAGTCAATGCAATCCAAGGAGCAGGTGGTATCATTGATGAAGATACAGTGGTAAGTAAGATTCTAAGAACCTTGTTTCCTTCTTATGCAATCAGAATATTTACTATACATGAAATGAGGTCTGTGCCTTGTAGCATTCTTACTCTTGATAGTTTGATTGGTAAGCTAACAACCTTTGAGTTGAACAATTTTTGTTGAGTCTTCTTTTATGTCTTCTCTGAAGATTGGTAAACCTAGCAGTAGACATAATATAAGGAATGAAAGTGACAGTAATATTGATGATGAGCTTAATGAAATTGAAGCTCTTATGGCCCAGAGACTACCTAAAGGTAAAGGTAGATATATGGTAAAATTACCTTTAGCTTGTTTTAATTGTAAAGAAGTTGGCCATATTGATGCTAGATGCCCAAAGAGGAAAGAGGAAGATAAAGACAAAGATCGATCTGGTGATGGAAGCTATGGAAGGAGAAACAAAAAAGGTTGCCAACATTACAACATAGACAACTAAGATCACAAGGATAAGGGAAAAAATGTATGTTACTTTGTTGAAGAGAATGATACAGATATCGGCGTTGATGATGATGTTGAGGTAGTATTTGTTGCGATGAAAGATGATTCTGAGGAAGAGGAAAGGTATGTAGAAATAACACTCATTTCTAAAGTTAGTAAAAATGATACATGGATCATTGATAGTGGCTATACACATCACATGACTGGTGATGAAGATAAGTTTGATCATCTTGAGCACTATAATGGAGGATCAGTAAAAATGGGTAACAATACACCTTGCATGGTTAAATGAAAATTATCTTTATTGATAAATGATAAAATTAGATGTGACAATGCTTATTGGGTAAAAGGACTAAATTAAAATTTTCTAAGTGTGGCATAGCTTAAAAACTCAAGTCACCGAGTAGATTTTGGAAGAAAGAAGGTAAAGATATTTGATGAAAGTGGAAAGCTTGTTGGAATAGGAGGACAATCAAAAGGTAACTTATTTTATCTTGACAATGTTGAGACTTCTTGTTTACTAGTAAAAAATGAGGATGCATGGTTATGGCATAAAAGGTTATGTCATGTAAATTTTGATAACATGATTAAGATCAGTAGAAAGAAAAAAGTTAGAGGACTGCCTAGCCTAACTAAATCTAATCATGTTATGTGTCATGAATGTCAAAAAGGGAAGAAGACAAAATCTAGTTTTAAAAGTAAATATTATTCAACAAAAAGAATCTTGGAGTTAGTTCACACCGACCTATGTAGTCCCATGAGAACTCAGAGCTACTATGGTGATAGATAAATTTTTATTTTTTTTATGATTACACTAGATTGATGACTGTCATGTTTTTAAAAGAGAAATATGAGGGATTTAAAATGTTTAAATGGTACAAAGAAAAAGTTGAAAAAGAAACCAAAAAAGAACTAAAATGTTTGGGGCCTAATAGAGGTGGTGAGTTTATTTTTTATGAATTCACTAACTATTGTAATGATCATGGCATTAAAAGATAGGTTTCTGCACCTAGAACACCACAACATAATGGGATTGCTGAAAGGAGAAATAGATCCATTGTTGATTATGCAAGAACACTGATGATAGAAAATAATGTTGCACATGTGTAATGGAGAGAAGTAGTTAGCACAGTTGTATATGTCTTGAACTGAGTACAATTAAAGAAAGACACAAATAAAACACCCTACGAGTTATGGTTTGTATACAAACCGAGTGTAAGTTACTTCAAAAATTTTGGTAGAAAATATTTTATTCTGAAAGATGATAGGAAGAGGAAATTTGACTCTAAAGGGGATGAGGGAATATTTCTTGGATATTCCACTAAAAGTAAAGCTTACAAGTGTCTAAATAAGGTTAGTAATAAGATTATTGAAAGTACTAATGTCAGAGTTGATGAATTTGCTGATAAAAATGATGAGGAAAGTGATAAGGAGCTGGAAGACTATGGTAGATTTGCTTATGTTGAACATCCAGAGTACCTACCGAAGCTATCGGCTGAGTCGACTGAGCATCAGGAAAATAATACCGAGGAACAGCAAAGGGAAACCGAGGAACATGAAGAAGCTATCGAGAAAGGAAATGAACCTGAACAGAATGAAGAACAAAGAAGAGATCAAGTGCTAGCAATATTTGTCAGAAGACATCATCCTGAGAACCAAATCATTGGACATAAGCAAGTTGGGATACTAACAAGAAGTAAGTTAAGACAAAATGTATGCTTAGTTTGTGATTTTGAACTGAAGAATGTTAAGGGTGCACTTGAGAATGATGAATGGATCAATGCTATGAATGAAGAGATAGAACAAATTGAGAAAAACAATACATGGACTTTAGTACCTAGACCAAAAGATAAAAATGTTATCGGTACTAAATGGATTTTTAGGAATAAGCTGAATGAAAATGGAGAGGTTACAAGAAACAAAGCTAGACTTGTTTGCAAGGGATATGCACAAGAAGAAGGTATTGATTATGGTGAAACCTTTTCACTTGTTACTAGACTATAAGGTGTCCACATGTTACTTGCATATGTTGCACATAAGAAATTTAAAGTCTATCAAATGGATGTCAAGTCAGCATTTTTGAATGGAATACTAGAAGAGGAGGTCTACAGAGAAAAACCAAAAGGGTTTGTTGATCTGAATTAGAAAGCCATGGTATGTAGACTGCACGAAGCTTTATATAGTTTAAAGCAAGCACCTAGAGCATGGTATGAAAGGTTAAATACTTATCTTTTAAGTATTGGTTTTGTAAGAACTAGTGAAAACAACAATTTGTACATGAAAGGAGGATCTGATGATACTATTTTGATTGCTGAAATATTTGTAAATGATATAATTTTTGGAGGACAAGATCATATTTGTAAATCATTTTCTGATGAGATGAGAAAGGAATTTGAAATGTCAATGTTTGGAGAGATTAAATTATTTCTAGGCTTGTAGGTTATTCAACAGAATGATGGAATTTTCATCACACAATCAAAGTACATAAAGGAAGTATTAAGAACATTTGGCATGGAAGATGCTAAACTAGTAGGAACATCGATGGTCATAGGCTTCAAATTAACTAAAGATGATGAATCTACAGAGGTAAATCAAACATTGTATCGATCTATGATTGGTAAAATGATGTATGTAGTACACAGTAGGCCTGATATTGCACATGCAGTGGGGATTGTTGCTAGATTTTTTGCCAATCCTAAGGATTCACATATGGTTGCAGTGAAAAGAATCTTGAGATACCTGAAAAAACAAAGGATTATGGTTTATGGTATCCTAAGGAAGGAAAATTTGAACTAAGAGTTTACATCGACGCAGATTGGGCTGGAAATATAGATGATAGAAAGAGCCAACCGAAGGAGAATTTTTCTTTGGTGAAAGACTTGTAACTTGGACAAGTAAGAAAAAACCTTATATTTCTCAGTCTACTACTGAAGCAAGATATGTTGATGTTGCTACAAACTATTCAAACATTGTTTATATCAAACAATTGTTGGAAGGGATGAATGAGGTAATCACCGAGCCGGTGATTATATATTGTGACAACACTAGTGCAATAAATATCTCTAAGAATCCTATAATGCATTCAAAGACAAAGCATATTTCTATTAAGTATCACTACTTAAGAGAACAAGTACAGGAGAAGCAAGTCAAACTGGAATATGTTACATCAAAGGAGAAACTTGCTGATATTTTTACCAAGCCTCTACCGAAGGACACTTTTGAATACTTGAGGACTAGACTTGGGGTCTGTCCCCTATCTACTGGTCACTAATGTGATCTGGAGGTTGCATCATCCTATTCTTATCAAAAGATCATTTGTGTTGATGCAACATAGCTCACACTTTGGATAATGTCTAAGGTTGTGAAATATTTGAGGAGCTAGAACAGAGATTTGCATATCAGTATACATAGATACATTGTCTACACCGAACAACAAAGAGTTACTTGGATATTGCAGAGCTGTATGTTTTATGTTTTTCTTTGAAATTGTTGTCAAAGGGAGAGATAAACAATATGAGAGATAAATAGAGATAATTTATCTAAGGGAGAGATAATTTGAGGAAGTCAAGGAGAGATTTGAGGATTTGTTGTTGAGAACAAAAGGAATCTGTGAGCTAAAAATATCAAATTCACAAAGGAGAGTCTACACTGGTAATGTTGCTATGTAACGTAGTGATTAAACATATCTAATAACCAAGCTCAGGAGAGCTTACCGAGCTACAACATTTACTTACATAGTTTTGGAATATATGTTTGGTATGTGTATGGCATATTTCATATAGCTTGTGTTGCCATCAATGCCAAAGGGAGAGATTGTTGAACTACAACTGATTGAATACCTAAATGACTTGAAGATCACTATTTAGAGATCACCGAGGTACTAAAATGATATGTAAGATAATTAATCAATCATTATATTGTCATTGATGTCAACTAGTTTTGACAGTACTTATCATGTTAGTTAGAAACATCTAAACATCTATAAAAGGAGAGAAAAGATGAAGAACTGAGATATCTACATGGAGAAAGATGGATATGACAGATGAGGATAAGGAATACTTTGGATAACTTATTGATTAGTCTATGATTTCATATTGTTGATTGGATTATGTTGCATTAATCTATTATGAAGGAGGAAGAAAAATTGTACAAGGCAATGCGGTCAGTAAATGAAGAACTTCAGTATGCACCAAGCCAGTGTTGTGTATACCAAGAGACAGTATTAACCGAGCCTATATTCACCAACGCATTTCTTTGTTAACCAAATATGGATGAAAGTATTAAATGCTTAGCTTAGCCAACAGAAAATGATGAGCTGGAAATTGTTATGATTTTGAGATTAGGGATAAAGTTTGTAATGAGATCCATAGCTGAGAAAATTTGAAGAAGATCTAAAGGATGGAATTGAAACGTGTTTCTAACACAACTGCCGAGGAAATTTTAAGAGGCAAAATCAATGAAGTTGATTAAGAGGCAAAATTTGATGGTTGATATGAAAATGGTTTATCTGTCTATATAAGAGATATCAGTTTCTTTATTAAAAAATGTCAAAAGAAAGAAGACTATAGATATTTCACGTGAACACAGTTTCATGCATTCCTGATCAGATTGGTTGAAGGAGAACTGAACTGCAAAATAGTACCGAGCATGAGAGAGCTATTACCAAGTGAAATTAAGTTGAGGAATTGAATTGATATATTGATCAGAGGATTTGTATGGGCTTAGAATAGATCTAAACATCTGCAAATTGAGTTGTATTGTAATCAGATCAACTACTATTTTAGTTTAACCATTGATACAGAAGATCTCCTAATCGAGTGGACTTAACCATCTTATGTTATGTCGCTATGTCATTCAAGGAATGTACATTGTTATCTTGTTGACCCCATAGTGAATGCTGGTGAAAATTTAACTGTTAGTCTTAAATCCTCTAACAAGGTCACACCTAACAGTGTGTTTTTAACCTTTAATAGGGTTGGCTCTTCACCAAGCTCACTTTAAAAGAGTGAAAATTATTTTGGGTTACCAGTCCTAGGTGGTTTTTCCCTTAGCAGGGTTTCCATGTTAAATCATTGTGTTATGTATTTTTGTGATGCTTTTTTATTGTCATACTTTACATACTACATATTTGATTTAGTCGGTAATCACAGTAAGTTAATTAATTGGTAATCGGTAAAGGCACAAACAATTTAACAATTTATGTTACCGAGCTGCAGAATTTGTTGAAATTGTTTTAAGTGTTACATCTTTGTATTTGGGACTATGGGATAACTGATCTAACTGATTCATGCCCCTCTCAGTTATTCTAACAAAAACCACATTTTGCAGATATAAAAAATCAAGGTCAGTGATGCTTTGACATGACATCACCTGACACTTGTATAGTGAAAAGTTTGGGGAAGATTTAGAATGACATCTTGATCTCCTAAAATACAAATTTTTTCCACATCTAACATATCATGTCAAGGGAATCTCAAAGCAACATCAACTAATATTTTAAGGCTCAAATTCCAGACACATGTTCCTCTCTTCCTCCACTTTCCAAATTTGTATCATATGTCTATATACTTATCTGAAACTTTCTATGTATGTCAATTTGTATCTATATAGGGGAAAATATGGTGAGAAATTCAAGGATGTAGATCACTCACTAAGATTCTCTACCATACATTAAGAATACAAAACCCCCTACAAAAGGAATGATTAGCACAACCAATAGAGTAAGGGTGTCGATGCGAGATCACACAATGTAGGGTTTTTTATGTATTTCTATATAGGATAATGATGATAGGAATGATGTGATGAAAAAGTAAATAATAGCAAATCTGATCTATTAAAGTAAATGCAAGAAAAATGAAATAATGCGTACCTTGAAACAAGATAGGGATATTTAAACTTTGGACCTGAATTTGACTATCACTGGAAAGTCAACATTTGTTGTAACTTCAGATATGGGTTTCTGGGACCTATAATTCTTAGCTCTGTAATTTTTAGCCAAAAAGTGTAGGGACAAGTCAATTTTGTAGGTACAAGTTGAGAACTTGAATTGTTCCCAACTGCTCCAAATTTGATGAAACTTTTTGGATAATGTGACTATGTCCACTCTTCCTAGATCTGAACTCGTAACTCCATAACTTATTTCTTGTACATGGAAAAGAAGGGGAAAAGGTTGTAGAAATGGGTTTTCCTTGGTCATAATCCTATTTAGGAACTAACCTTGAAATGAAATTGAAATTTCATAAAGGAAAGTAATGAACACATAAGGTAAATTGTTGATTCACCTTGCATGAAACCCTCATGAACAAATGTAGTAATTTCCCAAATCTATGAAGATTCTTGAAATATTCTTGGAATGAGATGTAGAATAAATGATGCCTTCACAAACTCAATGATATATGATTGCCACTCCTAGATCTTTAATGTTATTATGCTTGATAACCACATACAAAGTAGAAGAGAGAAAATGAATAATGGATATATGGATCTTCTTTCTTGGTTGTGAGTTCATGTACTTGGCCATCATGGGAGAGAAACTTGCATCAATTAGAGAAGATTGCCTTTTCTTGAATGGATCTTGAAGAAATGGAGACATGGAGATATTTAATTGGATGCTTTCCTTCAAATCTTGAATCCATATACTCAATAGCACAACTTTAATTCCTTGATTGCTTGAATTGTTGGAATTGCTCTTGAAATTATGCTCTTGAAAGTTCTCATGCAAATGAGAGGAGTATATGTCTTTTTATACTTGTTATAGGATTCAAATTTTATCTAAGCTAACCAAAGATATAGATCTTGGAAGAAAACCTCAACACCAGTCCCTGGACCAAATTTGGGCTAAAAAACCTAGGGACAAGTCATCTAGTTGACTTGTCCTAGGAAAAATGACCTCAAAATTTGTCGAGATCTCAGGGAGTGTGATAGGAAGTGGGGAGAGAAAAGAAGATTGATGAGATCAGGTATAATAGACATTCAGACCTCAAAACCATCAAAATGGGGTCTAATAGGTCTCAGAGCCTCTAATTATGGGTGCTAAATTTTTAGGAAAATACATTTAGGCCCCACTTTAGTAGGATTATGAGACAAAATCATGCTCATTGTAAAGCAGATTGAATGCATAAGGATGACCGGATCAAGGAAAAGGAGACAAAGAAAAATCAATCCCTCAAGTGACTCAAATCATCATCAAATCCAAAACCAAGATAAGATAGGAATCCCTCAAGAGAGAGAGAGAGAGAGGGAGAAAGAGAGAAACTATGTTATCACTAGCCCAATATGAGATTGTCTTTCTATGGACCACACAAAAGGGAGCACTTTAAAAGAAGGAACTAGATGGTATAGAAAGATGTGTTATGATAGTCAATCCATAAAAAAAGATTAGGCCTTAACGAAAACATTGTATCCATTAAGGGATTCGACAAAGGAAAGATCATGCCTAAGGAAAGGGGTTTCCTTAGGGATAAAAGAAAAAGGATCAGGCCTTAAGAAAAAAAGATTTGTGTTAAGGGATCTAAAGGGAAGAATCAGTTATTAAGGAAAAATTATCTCCATTAAGGGATCCAAGAGAAACTGATCAGGCCTAAGGAAAGATTGTTTCCATAGGGATCGAAGAGGGAGGATCGGTCCTTAAGGAAAGATTGTTTCCATTAAGGAATCCAAAGGAAAAACACAAGGAAAACATTGTCTCCTTGGTCATCCACAAGAAAGGAACCCTACATGAAATCATTGTGTGTGTGTGTGTGCAAAATGTGAAATATAGAGCATAGTGTATGCCTACATGTTAAAGTGATTGCAAACACCTTAACAGGAGCAATGACTTTAACAAAGCATACAGGAACCCACAAGAGACATTTCCACTATGAGATTCCCCCAAGAAAGGAAAAACTAAGGGAAATAAGCACATGAAAAAAGGGATCTACTAACTCCAGGGCCAGTGTGAGCATATGATAATACATGAAATATTATATCAAAATGAAATTTCATCATCCTCAAAAGGTAGCAGAACTAAAAGCATAATGGAAGAATAGTACATAAGAGTTACAAAGAAAAATCTTTTTGGGCCAACATCATGGAGACCAAAAAGAATAGGTAGCTACCATTTTGCATCATCCCCATTAGACAACACAAAGGATCATTTACCAACAGTGGCACATACATGACATAATATGTAACAACATATAGAAGTGATATTGTTAGAATTTGCTAATAAATAGAAATAACCTAGAATATAAATGAAAGTATTAGATCAAAACTAGAAATAAATAAGCAGAATAACACTATTAGACAATCTTGATGTATATGCTCAAAGGCATAACAACATGAAGGGAAAACTCTATCATGCTATCCTAGCATATACAATATATCTCCAATATATCAAATACATGAGAGCTAGCCTATTTATATAGGTAAGAGTTGGTAGGAGGCTTGATCATGGTTGAGACAAGTGTCTCAACTTGGAGGAAGTAGAGTCTTGATGTAACTCAACCACATCCTCTTAAGAAGAGTAGTTGGAGTCAACCAACTACGAAATAAGTAGTTGGAGTAATTGGACTCAACCATAGCTTAGGAGTAGTTGGAGTCAAAGTAGGACCCAACAATATCATCCTAATAAATAAGTTCACCTAAGTAAACTCAAGTCAAGAGTGAAATGAAAAAGAAACATTTTAGCAAACACTCCCCCTAAGTACAACTTAGGGAGTTCAATTATGCAATACATAGCTTATGGGTCCCAACAAAAAAAGCATGTTAGATACTGATGTACAACTAAAAATAATCCTCTCATAACCAAATAAAAGGAGAAAAATAAAGTGGGAAAAAAATCCTCTCCAAAAGAGAGTAAATAAGAAGCTAAAAATATCTAGTAGAAAGAGACACCTATCGTACCCAAAGAAAAGCAAGTAAGTGAATGAAATTTATCTCAATGAAGGGTTTGGTGAAGATTTTTTTAGTCTGATCGGATGTCTAAAAATACTGAAGGTTAAGGACCTACTCATGAATCAAATCCTGAATGTAGTGCATGTGAATCTCAATGTGCTTGGTCCGCTGGTGATGGACCAGATTGTGAGAAATCTGAATAGCACTTTGATTACCACAAAAGATGACTGTTGGATTTTGAAAAGGAATGTCAAACTTAGTGAGGATGTTTTGAAGCCAAATGGCCTCAATAGTTGCATAAAATTCTCTACAATAATCAACCTTAGTGGATGAAAGAATAATAGCAGACTTCTTTCTCGACCAAGAAATTGGACTTGAACCGAGAGAGAAGCAATACCCAAAAGTAGACTTGTGATTCTAAGAGTCACCTACGCAATCTAAATTTTTATATCCTACCAAGTTAATATCCACACCTTCTACATAATGAATGCCATAACTATGAGTACCCTGGATATAATGAAGAATTTTCTTAGCTACTTTCCAATGTAGCTCATGTGGATCCTGCATAAATTGAGAGACCATGCCCACAACATATGAGATATCATGTCTTGTATGAGTCAAATATATGAGGCTATCACCCAATTAACAATATAAGGTAGCATCAACCAAGGGTGAAGAAAAAGAAGCCTCAAGTTTGACCCCTGACAAAAATGGGGTCGGTGTAAACTTACAGTCATCCATATGAAATCTGGAGAGTATATCAAAAGCATACTTAGGTTGTCTAATGAATATACCAGAAGGTGACTGAGTAGTCTCAATCCCTAAGAATTAGTGGAGAAGGCCTAAGTGAGACATCAAGAATTGATCATGAAGGGAGTTTTGACTACTGTGATGTGGGATGAGTGACTCCCCATGATCAACAAGTCATAAACATAGATGATAAGTGAGTGCATCATTCTACTACAAAATATAGATGTTTGGATCTGAATGACACCAAGTGAACCCAACTAATAGAAGGAAGGAGTCCATCTTGGAATACTAGGCTTGAGGAGCTTGTTTGAGGCCATAGAGAGACTTTTGAAGGCAAAAAACAAGTGAAGAATCCTAAATGTGATGCAGGAAAATCTTGGGTTCTTGGCTATTTTGCATCAACCAAAACATTTAGTTTCATTCTGTTCTAGTTTTCTAGTTTGAGGGAGTGATGCAAAGGTCATTCATCCTTGAGATATTTTTGTTAGGAATGGGAACACTGAGAGGGGGGGGGGTGAATCAGTGTTCACTGTATTTTAACTTTTCACTTTAATCTTTATGCTGAACTTAAATGCTTAAGTACTGAAATAAACATTCACATAAACATGAAACATGAAATCAACACATGACACCAATATGATTACAGGGAAACCTAAATAGGTAAAAACCCCAGTGGGAATTGACACCCACTAATATTCTGTACTAGTGTTTTGTGATCCTTGCTAGAAGATCATTTACCCTGTTAGGAGTAGCTTTACAATGCTTTAAGTACAGTAGACGTTGTTAAGGGTCGGACCCTATTAGGAGTCTTTTACAATCATCCTTGTTAGGGGAGAGGATGCACTATCCAAGAGCTCATTGCTCAAGTGGTGAAGGCTACAACCTTCTGATCTCAGATACTCACTATATCTACAGGATGAACTGTCACTGTGACACTACTTGTCAGATTAGTTCCTTTGATGCGTTGATGCTTTGACCTCTTGCAAAGCTCTAATACATCTTCTAGTGTCTTCACACACTTCTGCTCTGCTTGTCACAACTCTATTTCAACTTCCATCACAAATACAATGGGTGCACCTTATATTTATATGCTCATACAAAATACACAATTAGGTCAGACCTATAACTAATTACAAACAATGCTTCCAAATGAATTGGATTAAGCGTGCTTACAATTATACATATAAACATTTCAGCAACCTAAATACAATGGGCACATAGCCTTTACAACATTACATTATAATCACAAACCAAAATGCTAACTGTCGACTCCATGCTCTATTCACTGCTGGCACACACTGGCTGTGCAACTTCAACTGACTGTAACTTTCTCATCCTTGCACATCTGCTTATGCACTCATAGACTAAGCATGAGCATATTCTAACAAAATTAACTTCTAGGGTGCATACTATAATTCATATGTACACACATGCACTGATGCTCTAAGCTGCAGGAACTCTATACACTGTCCAGTCTTCAACACTTAACTGAATTCTGATCTTTACATCAAGTGCGCTGACTCCAAACTGCTATATGACTTTGTTTCCATAATGAAAACACTATACCTAGTCATATACTTCAGTATAGACAACTTTCCAATAATGTCCCCCTTTTTCATTGATTGCAACAAAGGATATGGCCAAGTTGCTAATTGTCCCTTAACACAAAAAACTTTTGTCTTCTATACATTTTTTATACATAATCTTATATCTCCCTATACATGTTATACACCATATTTTATACACAACTCCCCCTTTGACATTAATGACAAAGGTGTACCAAAAAAATTTATCTGCACATACTTAGGGAAAACATCTGAATATGCAATCTTAAGGTTCTGGATCTCCTTCTTCCAAAAAGTTATCGAAGAGTTAACTATCTGGAGATGGGTGCATAAAGAATATTGAAGCTTCTCCATCTTCTTCAAATCTGTGCTCAGACCTTGATCATAGGTTACCACTATGGCATCAATCTCCTTTATGTTCTAATTGAGAATTTCTAATGAGGGCGCAAGAGCATTCCTCAACTGAGTCTGTCTAGACCTTATCTTTACCATCTCTTTCTCTGCTTTCTCAATTTTGTCCAACTGACCTTGGTAGACATTTTTTCACATGTTTACATTAGTGGATGAGTCTTTCACTGAACTCTTCACCTGCTCAATCATAGCTTTTGCTTCTTGTATTATCTTAAGATGGGCATCAGTAAGCTTATCCTGATCCATGCAGACTACAATGAATTTCCTTCCTTGATCAAAAAATTATTTTAAGGATGCTTGTCCTGTCTTGAGTGAATTCAGATCTAGTGCAAATTTTCTCATCAAATCATTCAATCTCTTCTTTAGGTACTTCTCTTTTGCAAATTTGGATGCAGATTCTTCAAGGCTTGAAAAATTACTTTTGAACTGTGAGATAACTATACTCACATCATCAACCGAGTGTACCTTATTCACTTTCATGTCCGCAGGCAACAAACTATTCAGAATGTTCACTGATTCCACAAGGAGAGGATTTCTCATTACATGTTTCTCCTTTGCCTTCTCCATAGCTAGGACATTGAACTTAATCAAGTCTTCTTCTTTCCATGAGTCCAAAATGGATTTTTCAGGTGTCAAACTTGACAAAAATGCTAAGGAGGGAGTGATGGGAGTGCTATCCATCACTTCTAGTTTTACCTTGGTTGGTTCAACAGAAGTTTCATCTTTCTCTTGTTCTTTTTCTTCCATCTTATCTTCTTATTTATTTTCTTCCTCTTCCATTTTCTCTTCTTCTTTCTCATTTGATATATTTTCAATTAGTACCTCTTCTTGATGAGTAGGAGGTGTGCTACAGCATAAGATCTCAGCTTCTCATGTGCTCACAAAAGCTTCCTCAAACTTATCTAAGTCTGTGTTAGTGGCCTCCATGGCTATCTCCACATTATCAATGATAATGGTGTTGTCCTTGAGTGATTCTGATATGGGCGCAGACTTATCTAACTTTGTTTGTTCTTCCACTACAGGTGCTGAATCCTGAGGACCTATTGACCATACCTTGATAGTCTTTGTTTCTTTGTCTTGCTTACTAGGTACTTGAGAGATGGGCACAGACATAGGTTTCATGCATTTTTCTAAGAATACCTTCTCAAAGGCCTTCTCTATTTCCTTAGAGATCAGCTCATAGTCTTTGTTCATGAGGTGTAGTGTTCTCATCTTTGACCTTAAGTATGGCTTCACCAAATTCAACAATAGTGACTTTTCTTCAATAGAACATACTGGAAGAGAGGAATCAAGAATTTGTTCCCTTATTCTGAAGTCTTCTTCAGTGGCTTGTCTCTTCAAGGTATCCATTATCTCCCATACTTTATCTTGAATTGTTGTTTTCAATTCAAGAACTATCTTCTTGAACTTTATCATATGTTTAACAATCATATCATGTATTTCTGATTTGTCAATCTCACTATATGTTTCATAAAACTTCCCTACTTGATCAATTCTGCCTTCATCAACAATTTTTTTTGCACAATACTTTGAGGCTTGGTCTGAATCCTACCTTAGGAGGTGCTTGAATGTTTTTCTTTCTCCTTGTAGCTCACAAGGATGGATGACTAGTGTTGGTTTCTTTCTTCCTTTTGGCTATTGGTTTATACTTCGGAGGAGCATTAGAATCACTAGTTTCTTTGGGCACGGAAGGAGTGTCATCAGTTATATCCTTCTGACTATCATCTTTTTAAATTTTTATCTTCTTCATCTTACGATCTTCTTTTTCTTCTTCTGCTACTGTTCTTTTCATTTCCAAAGCAATCTTCTCTTCCCTTGCCTTGTCAAGGTCTAGTTGGGACACACCATGTATTCTCAAGATTTTTGATGTGACTTTAGCAACCTTCCTTTTTGTTGCTGCACTTTTTAGCTTAGCATCTACTTCTCTGGTTTTCTCCTCATATGTTCCCCACCTAGGTTCATTAGGATCTTTGGGGGCTGATAGTAATACTTGTGCATATGCTTCAAGGACCTATTCCTCTACCTCATAACCAAGTGGATGAATCCACTTAGTTCTTGGCTCAACAGCTTCCATACAAGTTGTATCAGTTTCAACCATAAAGCATATTGTATCCTTATACTTTTCCACAATGCTCTCTGGAATCTTGTACCTCATTTTCATTTTAGCTCTAAAGGTCTTCAATTCGAATGTTATATAATCCCTTAATGTGCTTTCAATGGATGCTTTGTTGGATATCTGAGGCATGGTTGGAATGGACTTGTCCAAATACAAATTTGATATCTTCCCAACAATATGAAGGTACATGTAGATGATTAATGACCCAAACCTGAATATCTTTGTCTTGTCATGTTTGATCGCCTTGATGTTATCAATCAACTATGTGTGCAAGATCTCACACAACTTGAATTCCCCATCTTCCTTCACAAGTCTGATGGCTGCTAGAATAGTGCCTGCAGACACACTATTCACCCTACTGGTGTGATGAAACTTGTATCCCAGTATCATTGACATCAATTTGATGTCTTCTTGCTCAATAGGCTCAATTTTCATACTGCACCTATCACTCTTTGACTTACATGTTTGCTTGACTATCTTTCTGACATCCTTTCCCATAAGAAGGATGGTGCCTATTCTAGAAAGGCTTGTCATCTCATGTATCAATTCATTGGTGATTCTAACTGGTACATCACCAATCCAAAACAAATCATCATGAATTTTTCTCAATAAAATCTTTATCCATTATGTCTCATAGAATTCATATGCCGTAGCATACTCAACTAAAGGGTGATCATTCCATTTAGCATATTCAACCATGAATGTTTTGTCTAGTTTCAACATGGTGTCCATGTGCACTCTTAGCCTATCTAATCCAATTGGTTCCTTCTTACAGTAGATATATGCCCTAATGTCTTCCACATGCATGACGCCCATAGGCGTGCGAGAGAAAGCTCCCTCTAAATCATCTAGGGTTGATTTAAATGGATGTTTCTTGAAAACATATCTCTTCTTCTTAGCGACATCATAAATAATGGGAGTGGCCATGACTTGTAAATGCTTTCCAACTAAACTCCAAGATAATCTGAAGGCTTCCAAATCAGCACAACAAGCTAGGGTTTTTGTAACCAACCAAATGCACTGCAAAAACTGATAGATCAATCTCCAAGTCTTCACAAAAACTTCCAAGGCTCTTTCTGCTCTTCAATCACTTTGAATTCAAATGCAATGAGTGATTAAACAAATTTCTATGTACATAAAAGTGAAAATTCCACCATTAATGCAAGTCACGTAAACCAGGCTGTCACTTCAAATTTTCCAACTCGAGTTCTGTTCACAATTAGCATGTGCACTTATGCACATAGGTACCTTTATACTCCAAAAGCTTAAGTCCAAAGCCACATACTCTGAGGATGAGTATACCAGCCACACAGAGTTCTAGAGCTAAATTAGCTCCCCCTATGACCTTGAGGGCCATTCATCCAAATGTAGAGGGTGCATCCACTGTGGATGCATCCAATACATTCTCATCAGTCTTGTCCTTTTTCTCTGACCAAATCATGCTCACATCATCTGAGGCTTTGATAAAATTAACTTCTCCTATGGGATCCAAAACTAGTTCTTCAGCCTTTTTAGGGCTTCCCTGACCTTGCGTCCTTGATCTACAGAACCTTGAGATATGTCCAGCCTTGTTACAAGAGTGAAAAATGATTGGAGGTCTTATATTCCTCGGCACATTGACATGAGTCACCATTCTGCATTATTTTTTTGTGTGACCATTATAGTTACATATCTGGCATGTAACATTCTGAGCACTTCTTACATGTGTCTGATTCTAATTTCTCTGATCTTTCTGAATTCTATTCTTTTTACTAGTCTTGCAATTCATAGCTCTATGACCAAATTTGTTGCATGAATAATAGTAGCCATTAAAAGGTCTTACCTCTGTACAGTTCCTTGCAATTTTTCCATGCATGTTACATGCAAAACAAGTGCATTCTACTTGCTTGCGCTCATTCTTAGGTGGTCCACCATTATCCTTGGTTTGATCTTCAGTCTTTTCAGCATCAGTAGAGTCCTTTTGTGAATCCTTTCTTGCTCGCATATTGTCAATCTGATTTTGTGCTTCATTGTATCCAATACAACTGGTGTCTCCTTTGGCTCTTCTTGCATACAACTGGGATTCTACCAAATCAGAACTAGTGTGTAACTTGTCAATATGATTCTTTGCTTCTTTCAATTCAGACTCCAAGCTTTCTTTGCTATTCCTTAGCTCCAAGATTTCCATTTTTCCTTGCCTTACTTCTTCATTTAGCTGAAGGTTCTCTTTGATCTGTTCATCATAGACTTCCTAATTATTAGTTAGCTTATCATCAAACTCTTCAAGTTATTCTTTTAAGGATTTGTTTTCTTCATTGAGCTTCTTGACCATTGTCCCTAGATCGATGGTAGAGAATTATTTCAAATCTTTCCTTAGCTTTTTGATGACTAATTGAGCATCACTGAGTTTATCCTTTAGTTCTTTAGATTCTCTTTCTAACTTGTCCAGATCTTCAAGAGCAGCTTCAAGATTTCTTTTCAGATGTTTCATTTCTACTTTGTCCATGATCTCCTCAAGTGGTTAAACTTCTATGCTGAGGACCAGAGCTCTGATACCAATTGTTAGGAATGGGAACACTGAGAGGGGGGGGGGTGAATCAGTGTTCACTATATTTTAACTTTTCACTTTAATCTTTATGCTAAACTTAAATGATTAAGTACTAAAATAAACATTCACATAAACATGAAACATGAAATCAACACATGACACCAATATGATTATGAGGAAACCCAAATAGGTAAAAACCCTGGTGGGAATTGACACCCACTAATATTTTGTACTAGTGTTTTGTGATCCTTGCTAGAAGATCCTTTACCCTATTAGGAGTAGCTTTACAATGCTTTAAGTACAGTAGACCTTGTTAAGGGTCAGACCCTATTAGGAGTCTTTTAAAATCATCCCTATTAGGGGAGAGGATGCATTGTCCAAGAGCTCACTTCTCAAGTGGTGAAGGCTACAACCTTCTGATCTCAGATACTCACTATATCTGCAGGATGAACTGTCACTGTGACATTGCTTGTTAGATCAGTTCCTTTGATGCGTTGATGCTTTGACCTCTTACAAAGCTCTAATACATCTTCTAGTGTCTTCACACACTTCTGCTCTGCTTGTCACAACTCTATTTCAACTTCCATCGTGAATACAATGGGCGCACCTTATATTTATAGGCTCATACAAAATACACAATTAGGTTGTCCCTATAACTAATTACAAACAATGCTTCCAAATGAATTGGCTTAAGTGTGCTTACAATTATACATATAAACATGTCGGCAACCTAAATACAATGGGTGCATAGCCTTTACAACATTACATTATAATTGCAAACCAAAATGCTAATTGTCGGCTCCATGCTCTGTTCACTGCTAGCACACACTGGCTGTGCAACTTCAACTGACTGTAACTTTCTCATCCTTGCACATCTGCTTATGTGCTCATAGAATAAGCATGAGTATAGTCTAACAAACTTAACTTCCAGGGTGCATACCATAGTTCATCCGTACACACATGCACTGATGCTCTAAGCTGTAGGAACTCTGTACACTATCCAATCTTCAACACTTAACTAAATTCTGATCTTTACATCAAGTGCGCTAACTCCAAACTGCTATATGACTTTGTTTCCATAATGACAATGCTATATCTAGTCATATACTTTAGTATAGACAAGTTGTCAACAATTTTGGTTGCGGTCTTGGAATCTTGTTAAGGACTCTCTATAGTGTTTATCTTGTTGATCACACCTCTTTGGGTTAAGTTATATTCAAGTTATCCTTTTTGGATCTTACACTATTCCTTTGGTTTCTTATTCATGGTCACATGTTTGTATGTTTATTTGGCTGTGGTCATGATTAATGCTTAATTTTGACCTATTTGGGAACCTTTCCCTTTGATCACGTTATGTTTGGATCAAAGACCTTCATGTTGGGATTCATTTGGTTGCTTCAGGTGGAATGTTTCTTTCTTCTTGGGCCAACCTTGGAGATTGTTCATGCAATCATTTCTCATTGATTATCAATGTGTGTCATCATGGTGCATGATTGTTTGATCATTTGTGGACCTAAATCTAGGTTCACATCTCTTGTTCATCTTGGAGATTGTTTGATCTGTTTTGGGGATAAATCTTATTTGTTTGTAGATATGAAATTCTTAGATGACCCTAGTTGTGCAGTTGGGTATAGGTACTCATGTTGATGTAATTCTGTAGCTAGAACTATTAGGGTAGTTAGTTTGGGCTGATCATGAAGCATTGAGATTTTAGATTAAATTCATATAGTATATGGCCTAAACCAGGAAGGCCTTATAGCCCAAAATATATGATGTATTTATATGAATAAATGAATGATCCTACATTCTCTCTCTCTCTCTCTCTCTCTCTCTCTCTCTCTCTCTCTCTCTCTCTCTCTCTCTCTCTCTATTCTATGTTATTTATTTTGTGTGTGTTTAGCTATGAGGTTAGGCACTCCATTTCAGGGTACTTCACCTTGTGCATGTGAAATTGTGTGTATCTGTAAACACAACACTTCAGTAAAACATTATTGGTTAATCGAATCAGAAAATCTACAACAAATAAGACAAGTATTGTTAACCAGATGATTTATTGTCTTCTAGTAGATGCGAGTATGATATTCTCATAAATAACTGAGGTCAGTGAAAATGCAACACCTAAATGAAGGATTTGATGATGAAATCTATGAAAATTGAATTCAAATTAAGCTTCTTTTTTATATTTTCTATGAAATATGGATGAAAAACTATGTAAAATGATGTAAAACTAGATGAAAGTGAATTGCAATTTAATCTAATAATGATATGAATGCTATGAAATGAATGAAACAATGATAAACAATAATCTCAAAATTGCACAATCTCAAAAATTGCCAGATCGCACGAGCAAGATTGTCCAAATTCACAGGTTGAGGATCATTTGTGAAGGACTGAATCTCATTTATATAGAAATCCAAGGCTTTGAGAACTCATGGAAAAACCATAAATCACTCCTTGATGAACTCAAATTGAATTTTGAGTTATCAAGGAATTAGAAAGAGTTAACTCATAAAATCATGCACAAATCAGCTTTTCAACTCAAATTAGAATTTCAGATAACTCCAATCTACTTTTCAACTCACAATCACATGAGTTTGAAAAGTTAACAAACTGAAATTAATAGTTGATTTAGAGTTTTAATTGCTTTTTTGATTGGGCGTGAATAATTATGAATTTATTTAATATTTCATGTCTTTTGCTCTCAAGTTAACTGATTTTTGAATAAAAATAACTGATTTATGGGTTAATCAATTATTTAATCAAAATTTATCCAAAACTATATCATTAAATTTGACAATTCGATTTAATCAATTATTTTTAGAAATTTGATTTATTGTCAAATAAAACAATATTAATTAGGAATAAATGTCAATTAAATCTAATTAAATAATTAAGTGGCAAAATTAAGTTTAATTAATCAAATATTCAACATATTCAATTAATTAACTTCAAGATAAATAAAATGATATCATTTATCGCCAAATAATATTTAATTAAAAATAATTAGTATAAATTAGGAATATTTATGAATATTCCTTGATGCAAAATTTTAGATAAAATTGATTAGGGTTTTGATGATTTGATGTGCGGATGTGCCTTAGGTTAGGACTTTAGAGTCGATTTTGATTGATTTGTCAATGTAGGAGGTCAATGGTCCTGAAGCCCATTTTTGGGGTATTATATTTTGTCCCTCTTTGAATTACTATGCAAAGTGCAATGGCTCAAAGATTAATCTATTTTTGATGATGATGCAGACTCAGTTATGTGGTGGAGAAACTGGTCCTAAAAGAATAATCGATTCTAAGACAGAAATCGATTGAAAGATTTGAAGATGTTGACTCGGGTCCTAGTTGACCAAAGAATCGAGATGATGTTAATAGTAACAACAATGAACTAGTGATTATAAAGAAGTGTCAAAATGCCTGATTCTGACTATGATTACGAGGAAGTGATTGTCCTGACTACATACCTAATTATCCAAAGGAATCGAAAGGATGCCAAATCTGAACCCTTTGGTTACAAAGAATCAAGGAAATAACAAACTGAATTGATGGTTACGAAGAGCTGATATAATTCACAAGTTTTAAATGAGAGAATACTAGATTCATATGAATTTTGATGAATCTGATATGCCCCAAGCGATGAGGACTTTTGACAAGCCAACAACTAGACGTGGTTTTTGTCTTGATTGCTGAAGGAAATTTGATTTGACTGAATTAATTAATGATGTGTAATACCATTGCCCCTTCAGGATGAAAATTGAAATCTAGCAAGAATGCCAATGTTAAATGATTTAGAGGCAATGTAATCAATTATAGAAGTGGTTATACACATCTAGGGACACGTTCTGCATCATTTGGAGGTCTTGTTGACCAAGTTTGACTAGGTTGACCAAGTTGAAATTTAAAGAGTTTGATGTGAGATAATCAGTTAAGTGGAAAACTAGATTCCTGTGATGTTTTGAAGGTTGATTATGCAAGCAGTCGGTCGTCCTGGGTCCAAAAAATTTTAATCACAATTTTGACAATATAAATGACCTTGGATTTCAATTTTGATCCCGAAAATGGATTCAGAATGTCAAAATTAGCCAGCGATGCAATTTTCACGTAAAACAAAGCACTTTAAAAAATTAGGTCAAAACCTATATAAGGCCCAAAAAGGTCATTTTCAAATCATTTTAACCTTTTGACTTTATGAACGTGTGGAGTGTTGGCAATTTGGCTGAGTTGATTACATAGATGTTGTCATTATGGCAACATATGATCCACATGAAGATCGCATAGGTCAGAGAGCAAGTATGACAAAGCGCATTGCAAATTTGTCTAAGTGTGAGATAGTGTTTTTACCAGTGAACCTGGACATAGTTTTTGTTTGCGATGTTGATTGGAGTAAGTTCAATGCTTTTGCACTTGCAAATAGACTCTATGATGACTATTGAACACCCATCTCAGAGCGCAAGTTAGTACAACATGTACGGAAGAAGTTATGACAGTTTTACCGAAGACAGTGTCAAGCCGACAGGACAGAATATGAAGACATAACTAGTAAAGAGTTAAGGGATTATTTTGTTTATCAAAATAATGACTTAACAATATAAAGGGATGACATCCTAGATGTTAACTCTTAGATAAAGTTATTTTTATAAATGTAATTGTAATTGTAAGAAAAGTACAAGATGTATGAAGATGTATGATGATGTATGTAGATGTATAGTGATATGATGCGAAATATATGATGCATATGTAATAGCGATAGTGAAAGAGCAGCGAAGAGATATTGATGCAAGAAGTATAAGGTTATGTACCTTAACCTATTTTTGTAATCAGTGTATATCATCTTGGTGTTCAAAATGGACGCTTATGCTCTTAGGCTGCCAATATACCCTCAAGTTGATTTTAGGATTGGTTAATTCCAAAATGTATATGAATCTTAGGGTAACTAGACCAACTATAGGGATAAGACTACCCTCTTCACTTCTGGCTCTACAAAACCAAGGCAGGTGCACCTAACCCAGTGAAAACTATACTTCACACACCAAAGACTGGGTCTAAACAACAGATTGAAAGTAAGAAAGTACTAAATGCTAACCTCACATTCATTGACTCTCCATTACTATTGGGTAACACAACCATACAACCAAAGACTTAAAGCTTAGAAAGGTTATTGATTTCAATATTTGGGATGCAATAACTCCAACTAGTGTATGTTAACAAGAGGAATACTCATTTAGGCCAGTGCCTCATCCATTGGGCAAGAGTCCTTAGACACAAAAACACACAAATTTGGGAATACCTAAGAATTCATAGCCATAAATACATTTATCCTAATCTTTACTGCTTACAAAACATCCTTACATGGACAAGGGAAAACTCATATCTCATTTAGAGTATTGTTTAATCCAAGCCAAGATCAGAACTCAAGAATGAAGATACATACATAAAAACCATATGTAATGAGCTAGAAAACTCAAAGCTTACTTGACTTGACACAAAGGAGAGATAAAAATCAGATATTTGTATTAAGTATGATGAATTCCTTCTGTGTATACAATGAATCACAAGGAACCTTTCTTGCAAACTATAGCTTATACCTACAATTTTATTCTTTCATTCACAAACACTAAATCCAAAATTATTACAAAAACCCTGGGACCAGAAACTAGGGACTATTTTTGAACTTCGAAACCGGAACCCCATCAAAATCAACAATTCAACACTATATACCACTTGTTACCTTGGAATCCTACACAAGTTAGGATGCAACAAGCTACGGATAACTAGGGTAAGGGTTAGGGTTTCCACCCACCAAGCAATTCAAACAGATCAAAAATTAATACATTGGAGGGAAAACCAAACAACCCTGAGCAATCAGATCTAAATTCAATCTTCACTTATGGTAAATTTTCTAGAAATGTACTGAAGATCATGAAATTCCTTCAAATCCATCTGATTTGACCCCTGCAACATGCTTCGAGAAAGTAATCCCATCCCCCACGATACAAAACTCTCTGCAAATAATCATCAGACTCACTGGACCACACCATAACAACTGCAAATCATTTCTATTAAGTTCGGTCATCGAAACATTCAATTCTGGTCCTTTCTGTCGCTGGAAAACATTCAAATTTTCAAATCTACAGAGAATGGCTACTTTATGGCACTTACCAACGTATCAATGACCCATATTCAAATCTAATCTTGGTTTATATCATGACCGTTAGATGCCTTTTCATTTCCCGGGTTATGTTCTTTACTATATAATAATCTGGCGAATACGCGACTGAAAAACCTTCTCCCATTCATGATAACTTTGAGAGCACCGCTAAATCATTTGGCTACTACACAAACACTACTCACCAAATCGCTAAGTCATTAGACCCCTCACCAAAACATCACGCAAACCAGTGAATCAAAGCAAACATTTGTCAAAACCACCAGAATTTTATCCAAACTGCCAAAAGATTGAGAAAATTTAATTGGGCCCGCATCAAGAAGATCGACGATTGTCTCATCTTCGCATAGACCTTCAAGATTCCATCAGATCATAAGACAACTATCGAATGTAGAATCTTACCCTACTCTAACAACCCCCTGACACCGAAAGAGATCAACGACCATCTTAAGTTTGCATGTGTCAGAAAAAACCCATTAGAATACACGCCGACCGTCGATGCTCTGCAAGTGTCAGAACCCACTGAACCTCAAAAAACTTGGCCCCACTGACAACATGCCCAGTCACACAATGTGGACCAATTAGATAACAACAAATCAGCACACTGTGGCACATAAAAACCATCTGGAAATCAAACCCACCTTTATATTGCTGCTTGAGAATAAAGTAACATTGATGGCTGGCGTAAGATCTCAAAGCTCTGACAAATCTCATGAGAACCTACGCCAATTGTTGATCAATTGACAATGTTAAGACCCTCTAACAAACTCAAAAACTAGGTCCCACTAACAACTACCACTGCATTAATACATGGACCAATCGCAGATTGCCATCTGTGCTTACGTGTTACCTTGGACCCACTGACAGCCTTTACATTAGATTCCAAATCGACAGCTGTCGCATGATTGTGAAGGGGAAGAATATTCCTTGCGATCATGCGACAACCACCTAATCTTCAATCGACTGACAACTTGACCCCACCCCACCATATCATCTTTTCTTTCGGCCAATAAAATGTCGCCACTTGTGCTTATGTGGCAGTGGTCCCGCCTACATTGAAAAGTTACGTCATGAAAATGAATCAATGATCGTCGCAAAAGCGCAAGCCTCTGAAAAAACCCTTGCACTTTCATGACAACCATTGGTTCAAGATGGTGTCAGAAGGCCGGGCCTAGGAAATATTAAGCCAAAACATAGGAAATATTAATTGCTGAGACTTAGGCATTAGGGAAAAATTAGGCACTGAGGACTATAGGAAAAATTAAAGGCCGCCGGGGGTAAAACTTTAGGAAAAATTAACAACTGAGCCCTCAAGGTGATAAAATAATAAGGCACATGTGAAATAGGATTTTTAAGTGGCCCAAAAAGTAATGACAAATTAGAATAGGGCCAAGGCAAGACAAAGGGTTTTCACACCAACGGCTAGTTTTCAAAAATTTCACCTAGGGTTTGAGCCAGAGACCCAAAAACAACTGCAGAGACTGGTAGAAAAAAGCTAGAGCCATGAAAATTTTTATAGGTGCTAACATATTGTACATTACTTTTTTGGGCAGTGGGCTCATCTGGTAATCACATTTTGTACTACCAACTCCTAACAGGGTTGAGGCTTCTAACAAGGCCTATAGTCCCTTAATCGGGACTGATACACTATATGCTTGTAATAGACTCCTAATAGGGTCAACATCCTTAACAGGATACTTTTGATTAGTGGATCTTTGTGGGTACCATCCCCACCGGGGTTTTCCCTTGGCTAGGGTTTCCTCGAGAACAAATAATGTGTTATGAGCTCTTTAGTTTTATTGCTATGCATGTTGTTTAGCTTCTTATGTTATGCATGTATAAAGATAATCTATTATATCCATAACTGGGCAAAAGATAAAGTTTGTATAATACTGATTCACCCCCCCTCTCAGTATTCCCTATTTCTAACAATTGGTATCAGAGCTTAGTTACTCAGAAAAGAATCATTCAAGGAAAGCCTAGCAGCTTGAGTAAGATCTCTATGGATATGGATCAACTACAGAAGAATTTTGAAGAAGGTCTTGAACAGATTGACTTGCTTACTATTGAAAAAGATACTTTGAAAAGAAAGTATGATGATGCAAAGATCCTCATTGAGAAAATGAAAAACAAATTGAAAGATCTAAGATCTGAAAAGGAATCTAAAGTTTTTATTGAAGATTGTGATGACAAATTAGAAAAAGAAAATGAGATCCTTAAGCATGAACTGAAGATAGCAAATTTGAAGCTTAGTTTGAAAGATGGAAATGGAAATAATGAAGCAAATTTGAAATTTGAGAATGAAAGTCTAAAGACTGAAAATGAAGGACTAAAATCTAAACTTGGAAAAGTAACATCTAAACTTGAGAAAGTCAATTTACAATATGATGAACTTGAGAAGTACAATAAGATTGTGAAAGGTGAACTGACTCAATCCAAACAACAACTTGAAAGGCTATATTCAACTAGTGAGAAGATTGATGAACAAATATCTTATCAAAAACCATTCTATGATAAGACTAGTCTTGGATTCAACACTTTTAAAGAAAATGATGAAAGCAAGGAACCAGATCTAAAAATATCTAAAAGCATAGATGAGAAGAAGTCTGATGAGATCAACAAATCTAAAGATACACCTAAAGAAGAAGAATCACTGAAGCAAGAGGAGTCACCCAAAGGTATGCAAAGAGAATTCAAAGGTAGATGTTTTGCTTGTAACACTATTGGTCATATGAAGAGAGATTGCATAGGTAAGCAATTTAAACCTCTTAATGGTTATTGTTACAATTGTCATGGTTTTGGACATAGAGCTATTGAACGTAGGAAACCTAAATTTATTGAGAATAATGATAGTAGTAGAATTTTTAGGAATACTAACAATGCAAATAAGAAACCTATTGAAGATATGAACAGAAGAAATGGAGTAATATGTTATAGATGCAACAAGGTTGGACACATTGCTAGAAACTACAGATCACAAATCAATCAGCCTGGACCAAGATATGGAAACAATGGAATTGTTTTTCAGATATGCAACAAGATTGGACATACAGCAAGGTTTTGCAAAATGAACAATAGAGTTTTTCATCCTAATCCTAATCCCTGAAATCATGCAAGAAGAAATGAAGATGCAAGCAATAGTCAGAAAGGATGTTGTAGTAATTCAGATGAAGTGAAGTTTATCAAAAGCATAGATCAAGGAGACATATTCAACATTGAAGGTAATTAGGAAGGTGAAGTATCAAGAGGTAAGAATGAATCTTACCCATCTCAAAGTACTTAATTTATGAAAATTATAGTAGAATAGGAACTTAGAATTAGTGTAGAAGTAGATATATGATGAACTGAGTCTTTCGCAGTTAATGCAAGGTATTTTATGATGTTCTAATGCTATGGTTAAGAGAAAAAATAAAAATATTATGTTTTGCGAGATCACAAGAAGTTTTAAGTTTTACAGGTTAGCCAAAACAGCTTTTTGGAAAGAAGCGGTAAAAGAATTGAATGCGATGTCAGATCTAAGTGAGATTGAATTAATAAAAGGTCATGATCAGTATTATTTGATCATCAAAGAGAATTCAAGTGTCAAGGAGATCAAAGTGCAGTGATTGGAAGCATTTTGCAAGGATTTGGAGAAGAATTTTGTGTCGAATCTATGCAAGCCCTAAAATCATGAAATCAAGGTATTTTACTTGACAAATCTTTAAACCAGTGAAGGAATTTGAAGAAATCATGGATGTTTCTTTAATGCACAATGTCAGTGATAAGAATAGACCTAAATTGAAAAGGGAACCAGTAGAACCCTTGGAAGATGACCCTAGGTTTTCTTTATCATCCGTACCAGACAGAGTTTTACACCTAGAGAATGTCAAAAGTTATCTTGGATGCAAAGTAGAGACAGTCAGTGATAGTGATTTCACTAATGAATATCAGAAGATTTACAATCAGGATATGACACTAAAACAAGGTTTTGAATATTTGGAACATAATGAAATTGTTAAGTATGGATTACAGTATGAATTTGATAATGAAGAATGCACTAAGATTATCTTGAGCAAAATTCATAATGGGAAGTTTTGGTTAGAAGATAGAGTGATAGATATTACAGCTGATTTGATTCATGAAGTCACTGGATTATCTAAAATTGGAGCTATTCCTTTAAATGAGAAAAACATGAGGAAAACAGTCATTGATAACACAAATTCATCCTATAATGGTAGAGGAATTGTGATTAGTAAGATCAAACAAGATGATGTGAGATACTTATGCAAGATCCTAACCACTAAGTTTTTTGCAAATTCAAGAGAGGATGACATGGCAGCTGGAATGGTACATGTAGCTTATCTAATGTGTGTTGACAAGGTACAAGTTGATATGTGTGAAATTATGAGAATTCAATTGTTTGAGAACTTGGAGAAGATTAAGAAAACTAAGTATACACAGTTTAGGTTCTCATCCTTAATCACCTATATGTTTTTTCATCTATTAAGGAGATTTTCTTACACCATTGGAAATGACTGGAATGATGGACAAAATACAATGGAAAGAATTAACCTAGTGTACAGAAGACATGTTATTGACAATGTAAATGAAAGTGCAGTATTGGTAATCAAGACATTTCAGAATATTGTGTCTAGCAGATCAAGGATCCCTAAGTCTCTTGTGGAAAAGTATAAAGATGACATATGTTTTATGGTGGATACTAACTTTACCTATATTGAAGTAGTAGAGCCTAAAACAGAGTTCATAGACCCTCTTGGCTATGAGATATCTGAGGTAGAGACAAAAGAGTATGTTAGCAGGTTACTTAAGTGTAAATTGGACAATCAGTGTAACAGGTTTGGAACCTTTGAGGAGAACTTCAACTCTGCAAAGACCTTAATTGAAGAGAAACAGTCTAAGAAGAGAGTTGAGAGCACTATAAAGAAAATCCTAAAAGATACAGGGATGATAGAGCATGAGTTTTTAGTAGCAAATCAAATAGCAGTAGCAATCAGAGAGAGTGGACAAAAAGAAGTTTTGTCTATTCCACCTTTATCATCAATTGTAGTACAGCAGGAAGAATCACAAGTGAAGGTGAAAGTGGAAGATATTGAGAAGGATCAAGAAGAAAAGATATCCACTAGATCCACTTCCTCCACACCTAGCAAAAGAGTAAAGGAAAGTGCTACTGGACCAAGAAAGAGACATAAAACTTTAGTGCAACCAGTTCCAAGAAAAATTGCAGAAATAACAGATGATGTCACTATTGTTAAGAAGAAAGCTTGGAAACCAAAAGTTGAAAAGCTTAACGAGTAGATCATTGAGAATGGAGACTTTACAAGAATGAACAAGTACTATGATCTTTATGATTATACAGATAGACTTAATCTGGAGAATGCAATTGTAAAGCATATGATTTTGGCTAACAAGAAGTTTGATACAATTCAGGGATAGATACCTGATGATTTATACAATAAACTTGTAAATAGGAAGAAGAGAGCATCAAAGGAGGACACGGCTATCAGAGAAAAGCTTGTGAGGAAGCTTTGTGAAATAAGAGATGAAACACATTTTGGTCAAATCATGAAAGCCTTAAGCACCCATCTGAGAACCAAAAGGAGAACTATTCAGATTATGGGAGGCAGATATGAAGAAATCAATTCTAAGATAGAGAAAGCTATTATCAAGGTTATGACAAAAAATGTTGGAGAACCATCAATTGCAGCAGAGCAAGTAGGTGAGATAGAACAAGAGGACATTCCCTCTCCTCTAGCCATTAACATTGAAGATGAAACCATGAATGTAGAAGGAACAAAAATCACCTTGGATACTGATGATAATGTATTCAAGAATTTGGAGAACATTGTTGACAATTCAGCCTTTGAAGAACAAGAAACTACAAAAGAAGAAGAGACAACAGAGACAACAGTTGTAGAACCAACAGTAACAGAGAAACAAGTACCCATTCCCACCAAAGAAGATATTAGTCTTACTCCTAAGACTGGAAAGAAGAATAAAATTGGATCTATGATTGAGCATTTGGGAAAGGAAGTAGATGATGATGATCAATTGGAATTGATCACATCCTTGAATAAAATCATTGCCAAGAATAAGAAAGTGAAAAGTCTTGAAGGGTTTCTGAAGGAACTAACTGAGAAGTTACAAAGCATTGTAACCACACAAATTGTAGAAGCAAACCCTATGGAGAAAGCAAAGAAGGTAATGAGCACTTTTGACAATGAATTCACAAACCTATCTGATATTGCAAAAGTGAGAGCACAAGTAGCCTATGAGGCTAGAATGCTTTTGAACATTAGTCAAAACATCAAGAATGATATCAACAATCTTGATATCTGTATCAAGGACTTGAGGAAGCATTTGGAAATAGGTAAATCTTTGTACATATAGTGTACAAAATTAGAGACCTTGATAGCTAAAGAAGATCAGAAGTTGAAGTTGAAGGAAGCAAAAATTCTAAATGAAACTAACCTTCTCTCTAGCCCCAATGTGAAGGTATGTGATGTTGAGAAGAAAGTTTGGAAGCTATATGATGAAATCAGAGTTGTACAAGATGAGAGAGATAGAAAATTGAAAAGATTCACTCTTTTGAGAGAGCATACTTCTATGAAGTTAAGCATTATTGAAGAGCAGTTGGAAGAATGTCTTTTAGCTAAGACATCTTTTTAGAAGTTTAACTTTGAAAACCTCCAAGCATGTGAAATAGCATCTTATGGATTGAGCGCACTACTTAATGTGGCAGATTCCATTAAGAAATCATGGGAGAAGGAGATAGAAGCCATGAAGATAGATTTTTCAGATTGTGTTGCAAGCCTACTGGCTTTACAATAATTGAATTGAGGTATAATCTTTTTTGTGATACAGTTTTGTAACCCTCCTTACCTTATTTTATCATTGTTGTCAAAGGGGGAGTGATATATAGCAGAAAATTGATTATATATGATAAGGATTGTTACTCCTAGGGGGAGTACTATATTAGAGATGATATTTTTTGAGGAGTTATAAGGATAGTATATATTTTATACTATGGCCACAATTTTGAGATTTTGAAGTTGTACACTTAGCCAATTTTCTCATATGTTGCCACCAATGACAAAGGGGGAGATTGTTAGCAATTTGGCTGATTTGATTACATAGATGTTGTCATTATGGAAACATATGATCCACATGAAGATCGCATAGGTCAGAGAGCAAGTATGACAGAGCACATTGCAAATTTGTCTAAGTGTGAGACAGTGTTTTTACCAGTGAACCTGGACATAATTTTTGTTTGCGGTGTTGATTGGAGTAAGTTCAGTGCTTGTGCACTTGAACATAGACTCTATGATGACTATTGAATACCCATCTCAGAGCACAAGTCATTACGGCATGTACGGAAGAAGTTATGATAGTTTTACTGAAGACAATGTCAAGCTAACAAGACAAAATATGAAGACAAAACTAGTAAAGAGTTAAGGGATTATTTTGTTTATCAAAATAATTACTTAACAATATAAAGGGATGACATCCTAGATGTTAACTCTTGGATAAAGTTATTTGTATAAATGTAATTGTAATTGTAAGAAAAGTAGAAGATGTATGATGATGTATGTAGATGTATAGTGAAGTGATATGATGTGAAATATATGATGCATATGTAATAGGGATAGTGAAATAGCAGTGAAGAGATATTGATGCAAGAAGTATAAGGTTATGTACCTTAACCTATTTTTGTAATTAGTGTATATCGTACATTACTTGTTTGGGTAGTGGGCTCACCTGGTAATCACATTTTGTACTACCAACTCCTAACAAGGTTGAGGCTTCTAACAAGGCCTATAGTCCCTTAATCAGGACTAATACACTATATGCTTGTAATAGACTCCTAACAGGGTCAACATCCTTAATAAGATACTTTTGATTAGTGGATCTTTGTGGGTACCATCCCCACTGGGGTTTTCCCTTGGTTAGGGTTTCCTCAAGAACAAATAATGTGTTATGAGCTCTTTAGTTTTATTGCTATGAATGTTGTTTAGCTTCTTATGTTATGCATGTATAAAGATAATCTGTTATATCCATAATTGGGAAAAAGATAAAGTTTGTAGAATATTGATTCACCCTGCCCCCCCCCCCCTCTCTCAGTATTCCCTATTTCTAATAAAACAAAGAATGGATTCAGAACGTCAAAATTAGCCAGCGGTGCAATTTTTACGCAAAACAAAGCACTTTGAAAAATTAGGTCAAAACCTATATAAGGCCCAAAAGGGTCATTTTCAAATCATTTTAACCTTTTGACTTTATGAATGTGTGGAGCCCTCTGAGAGACAAAATACAAGTTCTTGTGTCATCTCATTGTTTCGAGTGCAGTCGGCGATATCAAAGACCTTGGCAGTATGTTAATCTAGTAAGTGTACCTCTATGCCTCTTTGTGAATTAAAATTTGTATGTTTTTATGCTTTTTAGGATCTTTAGGATGAAATTTGATTTTTTTAATTTTTGCATCATGTAATGGTGTACAACAACCTGTGGGGACTCGTACAACATTCCAAATCCAAATAGAGTGTCATGTCTATTGTAGTAGTGTGTCGTATGAGGGACACCCATCTATCATACGATATTTCATCAGGTCCCTCAAGTGTCATGTGAGAACCTATATAGTGTCATGTACCCATGAAGTGTCGTACGGGTAGTAGTATATTGTCGTACGACAATTGACACCAGTCTGAAATGTCGTATAAAAAATAGAGAGCATTTTTTAGGTCCTTAGGCCAAATTTTCAAAATTTTTGATTTCATAGTTGATTTCTATAGCCTTTAATGCACTTATTGATATGCTCAATTTCTCATTTTCCACCCTTATAGCCTGATTTTTTTATCAAACTTCTGATAGTCATCCCATTTTTGTGCGGCTTTACCTGACCTAATGAGAGTGCACCTTGTAGCATGCGGTTTTGAGTACTTGATCTGATTGCCTGATATTCCGGTGAACCATGGCCTTTTGACTGCATTGATTGATAATTTTCATTCTAAGATGCAAAGTTTCCATCTTTCTATAGGAGAGATCACTGTGATGCCTGAGGACATCTACAGGATTCTTAGGATACCTTTTCATGGCCCTCACGAAGACTATCTGAGTTTGGGCAACATAGGATTACAGGCATTCTGTACATTATTTAGAGCAGATGAGAAGATGGCACAATAGATTCCCTGGGAGGTGTTGGTGAAAAGATATGGACAAACCCACTAGTTAGAGTGCATCATAGCAGGGATGATTAGGGGGATCATCATGTCAAACTATCAGCAGAATGGTCTCCTGATGGGCTGGGCTCCAATGGTCCATCATTTGATGGCATAGCCTATAGAGTGCGGATGGGGTCAATGTTTGTTGGCTCATATGTTCTCTGAGATGCATGAGATTGTCTACCATGAGGGGAAGACATTTTCTTTAGGAGCTCTTGTACTACAGATATGGGCATGGGAGAATATTCCCATATACAAGCTGATTTGTGGCGATGAGCGATAGGCACAGGAGCCTGTGATATATAGATATTCTGGATTTGTTACACAAGTTAGGATGGCACACACTGAGTACTGGTGCTGAGTAATTGATGACATGACACTAGTCATCTGGAGACCATATCTTCATATTGAGGTGTGGCTAGTGGCGAGGGCACAGTTTGGATATTTTTTCCAGAGCCAGATCCTGATAGGGTAGTCTACCACCATCCTCGAGAGATTCCTAATTACATGCATCTAGAGGTAGTACGGACTCATCTAGGATGAGCCACATGAGTTTTCAACCTATGCATAAATAGTACATGAGATTGGTCTTGGATGGTCAGCGAGACTATCCTATGTAGCGTGCAGCCTGGAGTATAGCAGGCTAGTGAGTAGAGATTGAGATTATAGACCATAGGTTGTCGATGTAGGTTTTACTGATGCTTTCGTAGCATATCTAGAAAAGCATCTAATGAGGCATTTCTCTGATCCCATAGAGCTGATCTTGACCATGGAGGCAGAGAACGTGACTGGTGCCCCTATGGGCAGAGGACAGAGATGGAGGGAGGTCTAGATCTCGATCGAGTAGCCTATTCCACTGACACTGAGATTATTGATGACCCCACCTAGGCTAGTAGGATAGATGAGACCCCCTCCCAGACCACAAATAGTTCCAATAGGTAGATCGATAGTTTTGCGGCATTGGTACACCAGAGGTGAGGGTGGTACATTAGGCAGAGTGGGTAGTACTGATGAGGTGCTAGGTGCCTAGCAGGATGCACCTATGGAGGAGGCACAGGATGCCCCAAATTTTTATTTAGGAGCTGAGGTTCGACGTCGTAAGGTATGGATATATGTAGGTGCTAACAAAGGTGATGAGGTGATGGAGGAGGGTGAGGTAGCAACAGAGGCAAATCCTAGGTTGAGGTCGACTCTACAGGATGTGATCAGGAAGCTTCGACATCAACTTCATGATCATAGGACACAACTTGACTTTAGAGATCCAGCTCAGAGAGCGTGAGCAGTGGTTGTGAGAGAAAGATGCTAAGGTCAGACACTTACAGGCTAAGGTGATCCACCAGATGGGTCGTGCAACATATTATATATCAACATATTTTTTAGTTGTACCCCCTGCATGGAGAGTGACATCCTACTCCCAGTACATGTTAGTATCAGGGGGAGCTAGGGCACCTCGTGTTGATCCACCACCTGATGCACCTTTAGGAGGAGGAGGAGCGGCTGATGTCAAGGACTAGGCAGATAGCTGATGTGTGAGTGTTCCTCAATTTTTGACATTTTGCTTATTTTGATCACATTTGATAGCTCACTATAGCTCATTCTTTTGTATATTGTGCCATTAGTGCACCCCTTGTACTTTTACGATAGTTCATATATATATATATATATATATATATATATATATATATATATATATATATATATATGTGTGTGTGTGTGTGTGTGTGTGTGTGATTGGATTTTGGTGGTTACAACTTCATTGCACTTGTCATTTTGAGTTATGATGATTTATCATGTGATACAATTATATGAAAGGTTTTCTTATCACTATTGTATGTGATGAACATTTAATGTATCTTTATTTTGAATGTATGGATATGCAATGCAATGATAGATGATAGATGAATAAATGAAATGTATGATTCTTTTTATGTTTTATGGATACACATGTATGCAATGAATATGCGAAATGTTTATGATAGGATATGTAAATGCATCGATACACATGATATTTTGTAGGTATGTGAAGAGTTCAAGTGCTCAATCATTTGTCAAAAAGGATTTCTAACCTAGAATGATGACTGCTTGTTGTTTTGATTGATGGACCTTCATGTGGCATTCAGTCCTTGAGATGTGTTTTTAGTGTGATTTTGGAGAATATCAAATAATGTGCTTTATTCAGATAATGAGAAAATACAACCATGCAAAATGAAAATGCAAATGTAATGCAAGACATAGGACTTAGTCACTGATCATGTGTCAGTTTTTATCATCAATGAATATTTGTAGGTAACTAGATAGTCGATATAATGTCCACTGGTGAGACAACCATGAACATATGAATATGGACTTTTTATTTGAAATGTCGGATTAGATATAAGCACCAAGGCACAAAAGCTAGGATGGCCTAAATATCATGTCCATTTTGATTTAGCAATTTGTATAAGCATCAGAACATAAATATTATGATGACTTGAATACACCTTGCATACAAACACACCAAGCAATAAGGAAATCATTGTGATTCCACTGTAAATTACCCATGGTGACGCTTTATTGCTCACATCCTTAGGTAGTATCATGTTTCACTCTAGAAATGAGAAATTACTCAAAAGAAAAAGTTAGATCAGACTTACCTGAAGCATCCAGGTATCAATAGTTGAGGTACACATGGCCATCCAATTCATGATGAAGGCACTTATAGTGGACACCAATTCAATTTAGAATTTCCAAAGTTGTTATATTTTTACTTACAAACAGAAGACAAAAAAGATTATGCCCCCAGTCCTTACTCTCTAAATCTCATAAAGGACATCATTGAGGAGCTCAAAGGGACAGAATATGTAGAAATCTCCATGTGAATCAGTTAGCATACAAGAAGATTAAACCATTTGTGCAAAGATTGTTTTGTTTATTGTTGTTTGTTTGGTGTGCAAAATCCTTTTCTAGTAGGGAGATAGAAAAACTAACTCGAATATGGCTCTGAAGTACTTTGACTAGATAAGACTCATCTGAGGTATACTGAGGACCATAGAATATGAATATTGGTTGCCCCCAAGTTTGAAACATTGATAGGATGCAGCCACTTTCATTGTTTGGTACAAGAGATTGACTTTATTGAAAACATGACGCAAAAGAAAATAAGGAGATATGTACAAACTAAAGCAAATTGAAGGTTGGGAAATATGAAGATTGCGCTGATAGATGGTGCATTTTGATACAAGTGGCACCTATTTGCCAAGTTTTCACCATCTTGGTAGAGATTCTATTTTTTCTACCAAGGTGTCTATTTACTAGGTTTTCACCAAGGCAATTTTTCATTTTCTTATTTTTTTGTATTTTTCATCTTTTCAATTTTTTTATTTTTCCATTTTTTTTATTTTTTTGTGAGCCATCAAGGCACCTATTGTTAGGTTTTCACCAAGATGATCATTTTTTAGGACTTTTTCTGATTTTTACACTTTTTTTCAGGACATTTTCCATAGACTGGATGTCTTATGCATAGAATGTCTTCAGATGGAGAATGTTGATTGGTTCTCAGGGCTGTTCTCCTTCAATTGTTGAGAGTTGATAGGCTTTAGAGCAAAAAGTAGTAGTGATAACAAAGGGACCTAGCCTGTTGGGTTAAAACTTCCCCTTGCATTCTCGATGGGATTTATTTTTAGTGTTTTCTCTCAAGACTAGATCACTAACCTGAAATTCTCTGTGTTTGACTTTCTTGTTGTAGCCTCTAGACATTTGTTTCTTATATACTCTAATATGATCATACACGGCTTTCCTCCACTCATCTAGTAGTTCAAGTTCTTGTAACCTAGACACTTTTTAGTCATCATCAGTTACTAGACCATGCATTCTGATTCTTAGTGATAGGATTTCAACCTCAATAGGCAGCACTGCTTCAGCCCCATATACCAAAGCAAAAGGAGTAGCCCTAGTAGGTGTTCTGATACATGTTATGTAGGACCAAAGAGCTGGGTTTATCATTAGGTGCTAGTCTCTTCCCATCTTGTTGACTGTTCGATGTAGAATTTTCAATAAGTTCTTATTAGATGCTTCAGCTTGTCCATTCCCTTGTGGATAGTAAATGGATGACCAATGTTGAGTGATCTTGAATTTAGAGAATAAGGAATCTAGATCCTTATTCTTGAATTGGCCTCCATTTTCTGTGATTATGGAGTGTGGTATACCATACCGATAGATGATGTAATTCAGAATTAACATTGATATCTATTTGCCAGTGGCATGTGCCAAAGGAACTGCCTCTACCCACTTTGTGAAGTAATATGTAGTTGTTATTATATGGGTATGACCATTTGATGAATGTGGATAAATAGCCCCTATGAGAACAAATGGCCATTGTTGAAAAGTCCATTGTGTTGTAAAAGGAATTAGATCTATCCTTGGTGCGTGAATCAAGTTACCATGTACCTAGCATTTTTGACAATTCTTAGCATATTTTATGGCCTCTTTTTCCATGTTTGGCCAATAGTACCTAGTCCTAATAAGTTTTTGAGCTAGTGTCAAACTGTTGGAATGTGATCAACAAATACCTTTTTGGAATTCCTCTAATGCGCATTGTGACTCTTCACATTCTAAACAGATGAGAAGTGTACCATCCAGACTTTGTTTGTATAAATCATTACCAATGATGACATACCGTGACATGTTTCAGATAAGGTAACATTTTTCATAGTGGTTAAAGGTATCGGGAATGATTTGATCTCAAAGGTAGGAGTATATGTTTTTGTAGCAAGAGGAATCATGACCAACAATGTTGCAGATCATTTGGGTTTCTGGAAAATCATAGGCAGGGAATGACAGTGCTTCCACTAGGAACTCATAGCATAGCTCATGTTAGGGCTGTTGTAGTAAAGATGATAGCATTGCCATAGCATCAATAACCTTTTTCTCCATTCTAGGAATTTGTTCAAATGTGATAGATATGAAATATTTCTTTATATCATCTACCATGTGTTTGTATGGAATAAGTTTCTCATCTTTTGTTTGATACACATCATTGACTTGGTGTATAACCCGTTGTGAGTCTCCATGAATGTGTAGTTCTGTTACTCTCCATTTGATTGTTATTTTCATACCATTTAATAAAGCTTCATACTTAGCTATTTTGTTGGTACAAGGGAATTTAATCCTGAATGCCTTCGAAATTGAGTAATCCTGTGGTGTTATGAACAATATGTCAACTCCAAATATGTTCTGTGTATAGGATCCATCAAAGAATAACTGCCATGTTCTAGAAGATAGGTGCACGATAGAAGAATCCAAAAATTCCATTTGCATTGGTTGATCGTGAAAAATTGGTGCTTCAACTAACTAATCTGCAATGACTTGTCCTTTGATAGCTTTTCTTTCAACATACTCAATGTTAAATTCACTCAGCAGCATGACCCATTTTGCTAGTCTACCTGTGAGGGAAGCTTTGCTTAATAAGTACTTCAGTGGATCAACTTTTTCTATTAATTGTGTAGTATGAGCTAACATATAGTGTCTTATCTTCTGTGATGCAAAGATGACAGCTAGACATGCTTTTTCTATCATGGAATAGTTTTTTTCGTAAGCTACCAGTGTTCTGCTGATCTAGTAGATAGCTCTCTCCTCCTTTTTTTCATGTTTCCCTAGTAATGCCCCTAGTGAAGTATCTATAGCAGAGACATATAGCATCAATGGCTTCCCTTGAATAGGAGGCATGAGAATAGGTTGATTTTCCAAATATTGTTTGATGTGATTGAAGTTATTTTCACATTCCTCGTTCCATGAGAAGGTCACACCTTTATGCAATGTTTTTGTGAAAGGTTGTGATATATTCGCTAGCTGGGATATGAAGCATCTGATTGATATTACCCTTCCTTGTAAGGTCCTCATTTGACTAATGTTCTTAGGAGGTTTCATCTCCATGATCGATTTTACTTTTGCTGGATCCACTTAAATTCCTTTCTTTGAAACAATGTACCCTAGAAGTTTTCCTGAAGTGACACCAAAGGCACATTTCTTAGGATTTAGTCAGAGACAAAACTTCTCCATTCTATAGATTATTTTTCTTAGGTTAGCTAGATGTTTAGATCTTGTCATTGATTTAGCTAAGGTGTCATCAACATAGTCCTCCATAGTTCGATGAATCATATCATGAAAGATAGACGTCATAGCTTGTTGATATGTAGCACTAGCATTCTTAAGACCAAATGACATTACGTTCTAACATAAAGTACCCCATGCACATGTGAAAGTTGTCTTCTCTTGATCTTCTGGAGCTATCTTGATTTGGTTGTATCCAGAGAAACCATCCATTAAAGAATACATTTTGAAGCCCGCAGTCATGTCCACTATCATATCGATGTTTGGTAGTGGAAAATCATACTTAGGGCATGCTTTTTTTACATCTCTGAAGTTTGTGCATACTCTAATTGATTTATCTAGTTTTGAGACTGGAACTATGTTTGAGATCCATTCAACATAATCTATAACTTGAATAAATCCAACTTTTAGTAGTTTCTCTAGTTCAACTTTGACAAGGAGTGCCACATGAGGATGCATCTTACACAACTTTTGCTTGATTGGTTTGACTCCTAGAGCAATAAAGAGATGATGCATGATGAGATCAGGATCTAACCCAGGCATATCTGAATATTTCCATGCAAAGTTGATTTTCTTCTCTACTAAGAATTTTGTGAAAGCTTGTTTTTCTTCTTCTGACAGAGATTGTGCTACATGAATCAACTGTGGTTCCTCTGTTGTGCCTAAATTGATATACTGAGTTGGTTCTATCAATATTGGAGATCTTTCCTATAAATGACTTAGAAGGACACCAAACATCTCATCCTTAGGTGCTTTAGAGAGGTTTTCACCTTTGGATATGTCTTTTGTTCTTACTATTTTAGGTTCAGAGACTGTCACATAGTGGTTTTCACCATCATAACTCTTTTTCTTTTTACTTTTATTCTTTTGACTAAGATATTTGATATCTGACTCTTTCATGCTGACACTAGATCCACTGATGGAATTCTTCATGAGTTCTACTCTGTGAAGGTAGCATGCAAGATCATAGTCTATTTGGAAGGTATGGATGTCTTGGTTTGGATCAGTGCATGTCTGGTCAATAAGCTTGGGATATTGGATAGTAAGTGTGGGAAAGGATTGAGTAACTTTGTTTACGCATACAGTGTTGTCATCATTGGCTTTGATTTGAATCTCAAATTCAAGGATGATATTACTACTCAGAATGTTTAGTTTGTTAAGCGTCTCAACGTCATCGTTGGATCATGCATTAGTGATAAGTGAATCAGACTCATGAGGTATATCATTTCTTTCTAGACTTATTTCAGACGTAGGTGCATATCAGTGAATGACACCTATGTGTTTATCAGTGATAATGTCCTCTTCCTCTAGTTCTGGAATGACTCCCAATTCACAGTCATTTGATTCTTCATCTAGATCCTTGGGAAAGTGAAGAACATGTGTAAAATTAGGACGGATTCCCCAAGTAGAACTACCTTCAGAGTCTGAGCGAAATTCATACTCATGGGAGTCTATCTCAGAATCACTGTTGTGTCCCAAATGTTCAGCTATTGTGATAGATTTACCTTCTTCTTCTTGCTTTTTTTCAGGATTAGTCGATCCTAATGTTACGACTGTTTCTTGTTCAGTGGTAGGTTCTTGTGTGTCTACCATGTTGATTCTTTTAGGTTTCTTTTCAGTCTCAAGAAGATCTAAGATATGTTGAGGTATACATTCATAAGGAAAAACATCAGTAGTATCAAAATCATCATTGTTTGAGTGTTGTTTTTCTCCCTTTTGCTGAATGCACGGTTCTATTTGTTCTACGACATGTGTAGAGCTCCCACCAAGATGGCAAGGCTTCTTGTGATAACCTATACATGTAGTATCCTTGGTTTTTCTCCCATAGTGTTCAATGGGTTTAATGATGCACTTGCCTCTTGTTCCTAGAGGTCATTTTCCTGTATATCCCATTTTAGACATTAGCTTGTGACCTGGTCCATATGATTTTGTAGGAATCTTCAGTGTTTTAGAGTCACATTTTTTAACTGTCTATGATTGAGATTCATCTTTGTATAGCTAGGCTAGTATAGCCTCTTCCTCATATGATTCTTGTTTGGATACCTGTTCTGTGATAAAACTCCCATCATATATGACCTGAGATTCTTTAGCTATCATTTTTACCTTTTCTGAAGGTTGTTCATAAGACTTAGGTGAAAGTTGGAGAGATGTGAGAGATAATATTGGTTCCATTATGTATTCTCCCATGCTGGTGTCCTTGATCTTAACTCCTTTTGATAGGTCCTCCCTTTTAGATGTAGATGCTATGTCTATTTGTTTGGTAGGAGATTCTCTGTTATGTGGAACAAGTTTATTTGCACTTTCCTTCAAAGCGTTGCAAGATGTTGATGTGTCTGTAGGTATAGTGACTACTCCATCATAGGAAATTTTAGACATTGATGGTATGTTGATGGAATAGCTTGCATCTCATGTATCTAGGGCCTTCCAAGAAGAATGTTATAGGCTAAGGGAAGATTAAGCACTTGATTGAATTTCTTTCTTGTTTGTCATATGCTTTTATGGTTATCTTCTTGTTAGGATCAATAGCATCTTCTAACAATCCGAGTTGTGTAACCAATTTGTAGGAATAGATATTTAGACCAGCGCCTCCATCTATCAACACACGTTTGACATGACAGTTTTGGATTAAGACTTCAATATGCAATGGATGGTTATGTGGGTGACTCAGCGAGTTGTCATCTTCTTTTGAGAAGGATATATGCTGAGGGGACACCAAGTGAATCACCATTGTTTGGAATATGTCAATATCAAGATCTTTAGGAACATTAGAGCCAATTAGAGCTTTGTCCATAATTACATGATGAGCAGGAGAGATGTGAAGCAACTCGAATATGGAGATTTTGGCATTAGTGTGTTGTAGTTGCTGGATGATACTATATGATATCTCTTTGGACTCTTTAGAATTGGAAGATTTGGAAGTAGTCCTTTGCTTAGATATTGATGCAAGATTAAATGGGACCTTCAGGGTATTTGATGAATCCAAGTTTTGTCCTTGGAGAGTTTCCTGAGTTTGAGATCGAGTAACTACATTAGTTGTCTTGTTATCTCTGTCCCTTTTGACAATGGTGGTGACATTGCAGTTTTCTCAAGACATGGTTCTACCATATTTATGACATCATTGTTACCAGAGTAAGTGTAATTGACTTTAGCACCCATGTTAGGTTTAGAAGACAAATCTCCTTAATTATGCTTTGGAAAAGGTTATGTGAATGTTGTATGATCATTATTGGATTTATGGTTGTCAATCACAATTTCTCTAATGTTAATTTTGTCTTGAATGAGATGTTTCAGATGCATGCAGTTATCGGTTTTATGACCCTTGTTTCGATGGAAATCACAAAAATCGGTCTCTTTCCACCATTTAGGTTTGACTTAGGGGTCATATGGTTTGATCTCAGGTAATGTGATGATATTGTTTGCCAAAAGAGTTTTCATGGTAGATTCCAAGGACTCACCCAGAGGAGTGAATGCGCACTTTGGTTTTGTAACCCAAGGTTTATAGTTAGTTGACTTTTTAGCAGGTTCAGTTGCTTTCATCTCTGGAACACTAATATGATCCACAAAACCATCTGTGACAATGTTCTTGTTCTTGTTCCATATTTTTCCCTTATCCTTGTTGTTGGAACTAGATTCTGAATTGTACTTATTTTCCTTATGAAGTGATATGTCTCCCTTTCGAACAAGCACATTTTCAATCTTTATGGCATTTTCTACCATTTTATCAAAGGATGTATGATTCTATATTTGAAGATGATAATTGATTTCCGAAATCAGATTATTGATGAAGATCTCTAGTTTCTCATTTTCTAGGATTGGTCGGGCATAGAGTGAAAACTTCTTCCTCCAGCATTTGAGGAAGGTCAGGAAGGGTTCTCCTGAGTTTTGTTTCAAATTGCAGATGTAGATCATAGTGATCAGATGTTGGATATTATAGGAGTATTGTTGATAGAATAATTTGATTAACTCCTCAAAGGTTTTGATAGTTTGAGGCATTTTAGAGAGCCAATTGATATCTGCCCCTCCCAAACATCATGGGAAGAGATGCATTAAGTAGGTTGGTTCATGCATAAAATCAATGGATAGAGTACAAAATTGTCTGACATGATCTTGAGGATCAAAATTTCCATCACATTTTTCATATTTGGGAAGCTCCACCCTTTTTGGGAATGGTGGCATGTACAAGTTCTTATCGAATGGAAATGGACATAGAGCTTCCATAGAGAATTCTTTGGGTTCTTTCTCCTTTTCCATCTTGTTAAGTTTGATTTGCATGGCATGCATTTGTTTCATCATGGTTGTTATGGAAGTTTCTTCCTCTTGTGTGATGGTGTCTTCAACATTAAAGTCTCAGGGAATTTTGGCTCCTCGTTGAGCTAGTTGTAGGAAATATGCCTCTTTCTCTTCTTTTAAGAAGTGTTTCATCAATTTATGAAAGAGGTCATCGTTACAAAATCGTTCAACTTCTGACGGTGTTGGTTCTTGATCTCTACCATGATTGGATTGGTGACCTTGTGAGCCCTCGTTACCTCCACCTTGTGACATGGTGGCATTTTGATTATCTCCTAGGATTGATTGAGGAGGATTCGAGTAACCTTCTTTTAGATGTAGATTACCTAGGGCATCTTCTTTGTAAAGATTTGTATCGTAGGGTTGGTGAAGAGTATGAACAATGAAAGATGATGAAGGTGAGACCTTTGGTTCATCTCAGTGTTTTCTATGTGATGAAGCTCTAGTTTCCACCATTAACCTTGGATGAACAATTAGAACCAGATATGACTACTAAGAGATAGTCTGATTGAGGAAAGATCAAGTGACGCAACCTTGTCAAGATTGGTTTTCAAGAAGATAGATTGGACATAAATGATGAATATTGTGTCTGAGGTGTATGGGTAGATGCCCAAAAGATGATGGACACAAATTCACAACACTTAGCCATTTGAAGATATTGAATTGGGGTTTTGTTTTGACAAGATTTTGACACAAGACAAGACGGGATTCAGACTGATCAATTGGATGGAAAATCAAGCTCAATTGGTCACTTTAGGAAAATAAGATGAATTTTTTGTTGCTCTGCTCTATTCCTGACACAGTGAGAATTTTGATAGAATCTATATAATGATTCCCGGTTGATTAAATTTCTGACAAGATTTGACTTTCTGGCAAATTTTTGGTAAACACTCATACGATAGTAACTAGGCTCGTACGACTCAGAATGGGGTCTAACATGACAATTGCATAAGATCATATGACAAATGACTCCAGTATTTCTTTTCTATTGAGGATTTATGACAAGACTCGTACGACATAGTATTGGTTCCTATACGACAATCAGGGGGTTCTGATATGACAGTTGGTAGTTTTGAGCAATTGTCGTATGACAATTGTAGGCTCAATATGATAATTTTCACCAAAAAAAGATTTTACTTCAGATTTTGCAATTTTTCAGTTGTTTGGTGTTTTTGGTATCAAATTATTTGCAAATTTCTCTGTCCAGGTTTTTTAAAATGTGTGTATTGGATTGTCTTAGGTTGTTTAACATAGCAATAGGCTCACAATCATAGAAAATAGAGGGAACTAACTCAATGAATCAATCACACCTATCTTGCCCTAGCTAGGAGAAGAGATGTATTACTTGCTCATTGACTTAGGAACACACTCATGGACTCCTCAGAATATTCAGGTCCAACAACATGCAATGGATGTTGAAGCCCATATTAGCTAAGTTCAAGCGTTGAAGAGGGCTTGATTGAAGAGTTCCTTGGGGTGATTACTATTCACCTTGCACGAGCACTAAAAATCCTTCAGGGGTGGATCGGTGGCAAACTAGCTTAGGCTTTTAATCAAGGCAATTTACGGCCTTCTAGTAGATGTGAGTATGATATTATGAGAAATAACTAAGATCAGTGACAATGCAACACCTAAAAAGAGGATTTGATGATGAAATCTATGAAAATTGAATGCAAATTAAGGTATATTTTCTTATATTTTCTATGCAATATGGATGAAAAACTATGTAAAATGATGTAAAACTAGATGAAAGTGAATCGCAATTTAATATAACATTGATATGAATGCTATGAGATGAATGAAACTATGATAAATAAGAATCTCAAAATTGCACAATCTCACAAATCGCCAGATCGCACGAGCAAGATTGTCCAAATTCACAGATTGAGGATCATTTGTGAAGGACTGAATCTCATTTATATAGAAATCCAAGGCTTTGAGAACTCATGGAAAAACCATAAATCACTCCTTGATGAACTCATATTGGTTTTTGAGTTATCAAGGAATTAGAAAGAGTTAACTCATAAAATCATGCAAAAATCAGTTTTTCAACTCAAATTAGAATTTCAGATAACTCCAATCTGCTTTTCAACTCACAATCACATGTTGAGTTTGAAAAGTTAACAAATTGAAATTAATAGTTGATTTAGAGTTTTAACTTATTTTTTGATTGTGCATGAATAATTATGAATTTATTTAATATTCCATATGTTTTGTTCTCAACTTAATTGATTTTTTAATAAAAATAACTGATTTATGGGTTAATCAATTTTTTAATCAAGCTTTATCCAAAACTATATCATTAAATTTGACAATTCGATTTAATCAATTATTTTTAGAAATTTGATTTATTGTCAAATAAAACAATATTAGTTAGGAATAAATGCCAATTAAATCTAATTAAATAATTAAGTGGCAGAATTATGTTTAATTAATTAAATATTCAACATATTCAATTAATTAACTTTAGGATAAATAAAATGATATCATCTATCACAAAATAATATTTAATTAAAAATAATTAGTATAAATTAGGAATATTTATGAATATTCCCCGATGCAGAATTTTAGATAAAATCGATTAGAGTCTCGATGATTTGATGTGCAGATGTGACTTAGGTTAGGAGTTTAGAGTCGATTTCGATCGATTTGTCGATGTAGGAGGTCAATGGTCCTGAAGCCCATTTTTGGGGTATTACACACCTATGGTGCTATGTCAGGTGCTATCATAGTAGGTTTCTTTTGCAACCCCTAGTTGATTTGGTTTTGGGTTGGTGGGTTGTGCTATGACCTACAATTGCAAAGGGTTGTGAAGATGGTTCATGGATGGATAGATGCAAATCATGTTGTGATGGATATGTTAAGACAAATTTCTACAAGACATGAAGTTGTTGAGACAACCCAAAGAAGAGGAAGACCTATTGAGGATGATAGAAAAGATGAGGCAGAAGAATTGCAAGAAGGAGGAGCGGGACAAGAACCTATTCTAGAACAAGGCAAAGAAATATTCTTGAGAGGTTTGACAAGCATTAATTGCAAACCTTACTTCAATCCTCCTGAGTATAGTGGAAGATTGGATTCTGATGAATTGATGGACTGGATCTGTGAGATGGAGAAGTATTTTGATTATGAAAAATATTCCAATAGATAAGAAGGTGAAAATTACAATCACTAAGTTGAAAGGACACACATCCTTGTGGTGGGAACATTTTCAAACTGATTGAAAAAGAAGAGGTAAAGATAAGATCAAGGTATGAGAAAAGATGATTAACAAATTGAAAGGTAAGTTTCTACCCAATGATTATCAAGTTAATTTCTTGAGAAGAATGCAAAATTTGAAATAGAAGGATAGTTCTGAGAAGGAATACACTGAAGGATTCTATAAGTTAGATATTAGATCTGGACATGTAGATGATGAAATTGAAAGGATTGCTAGATACCTGAATGGTTTGAGGACTTCTATTCAAGATGAAATCAATTTGGTCAAGTTGAAAACTATTGAAGAAGCTTATCAATTTACATTGAAAGTAAAAGAGAAATTGAACAAAAGATATGAACAAAGGAAAAGAGGCGGAGGTGGAAGATTCCCTTGAGGAAGAGGCAGATACTTTGGAGAAAATAGAAGTTCAGCTCAAGATAAGACAACTCGGGATAAAGGAAAATCAGAATGAAAACCTAAGAAAGTACCTTTAGAGGTAGATGAAGTTATTCAAGAGGTAGTCGTAATACCCCAAAAATGGGCTTCAGTACCATTAACCTCATATATCAACAAATTGATCAAAATTGACCCTAAAGTCCTAATCCAAGGCACATCTGCACATCAAGCTATCAAAACTCTAATCAATTTTATCATAAATCTGCATCGGGGAATATTCTTAATTTATCTTAATTATCTCTAATTAAATTTATTTAGCGATAAATGATATTATGTTATTTATCCTAACTGCAATTAATTGAATATGTTGAATATTTAATTAATTAAACTTCATTTAGCCACTTAATCACTTTAATTAGATTTAATTAGATTATTCTTAATTAATATTGTTTATTTGACAATTAATCAAAAACTCTAAAATAATTGATTGAATATTTATTTAATTGATTAATTTAAATTGTCAATTGATAATATGATTTTGAATAAAATTTGATTATTGATTAACCCACAAATCAATTATTTAATTAATCAAATGGGTTGAGATTATTACACATGGAAATTAGACAAATAAATCAATATTGAGTATTTATCTACACACAAATCAGAAGATTCAGTTAACTCAAATTGAACTACCTGACTCATTCTGTTAAGTTTCTAATTCAACACTTGATTGTGAGTCATAAAGCTGATTTGCATGATAATCAGAAGTTAACTGTTTCTAATTCCATGATTACTTGCCAACCAATCTGAGCCAATCAAGGAGTGATTTTTGTTTTTACATGAGTTATCAAATCCAGATTTTCTATATAAATGACCCTTGGTTCTTCACAAAGCATGTGCAATCTTGAGAACAACAAAGTTATACTATCGAGTTCTTGATTGATAGTGCCTCCATTGAGATCATTGCTATTTACATTCTTAGTTTGATTTCATTTCATTTTAATCATAGTTTTAGATCATTTCATCTAGATTAATCATTATTATTGTATTGAAAACTACAAAAATATAGCTTAAATCTTGCATCCATTTCAATCATCTAACATTCAAATCCTTTGTCTAGATGTCACATTGTCATTGGTCTCGGTCATAATCTAAGAATACTATACTCATGTTTCTTAGAAGGTAATAGATCGCCTGGTTTATGGTAGATTCGTTGATTGTTTGATTATTTATCATTTATCTGTAATGTTCTACTGAAGTGTTGTGTCTTCTTAATAGGTACACTTTTCACACACATTTTTGTCACCCACCATGGGGCCCGATATTGGGTTTCCCATTTTCTTTTTATCTCATTTCTAATCATTTTTTTTCATCTGGTTCTCAAATTTTGTGAATTTTTTGTACATTGCATAGGAAATATCGTACAACACTTTGGATTGATGTTTCAGACAAACTTTTTTGTCATATGACATTCATGTATTTTCATCCTAGAGTTGACCCATTGTTGTATCAGCCTAACTTTGTTGTGTAGACAGGTATCGTGTGTCGTACGACACTTAATACCAATTTTTCATTTGTCATATGGGTTTTTGTAATCATTTTTCAAGCTTTTTCCATGAAGTTTGATTAGTACTAATCCTGACCTCTGTTGTTTGCTGATGCATAATCATTTTTAGATAGTCTAACACTTTTTGCAGGACGTGTGGAGAAGACTTGAGAATTGAAAACTTGTGAAATCCAAATTGGCCTATTCTTGTCTTCATTTCTAAGCCCTTGATTGTAGGAAACCTGTCAGAGATCGCTTGTCAAAGAAATCTCAATCAACTTCAAATTTCTGACTTGTGGTTTTGTAGGTTGCAAAATCTTCATCCAGCAAATATTTTGTCTGATTAAAATATTTTTTTTATAGGCGCATAGTTAATTAACTACGTGCAGCATATTGACATTGTGGTAGATACTGAGGGACTATGGTCTTCTCTTTTATATAGAATCAGAAACCAAAAGGTATCCCTCCCTTGGCAATATACGTACTGTCTCTAGATTAACTTTGTTCTGTGTGTCTTGGATAGGGAAAAGGACAAGGTTAGGGGAATATGCTCTTCTCTTTACAAGAGACTCAGAAACCTAAATCTTGTGGTCCCCAACCTCACATTTCAATTAAACCCTAGAGAGTCTGTCGGTTGAGGAAAAAAGCTCCCGAGAATGACCCAAGCGCGAAAAATTTTTAAGCCAACTCTTCCACGCCACTATAAAATTTTACGCTTCCTTGAGATGAAAATCTCAGAAGACATGATTGATCTTGTTCATGGAACCTTGAGTTGATCTTTTCCATGAACATGCTTGGATCTTGTGTAGAGCGGAGTTGCTTGAATCTTGCTTGCAAGACTACACAAATTTGAGTACTCATAGGGCTATACACCTCAATCTTTTTTGCAGGACTATGGGAGACAATGATGAACAAATGTCTTTATTAAAAGCCTAAGCTAGTGGCCACTAATCTACCTCCTAAGGATTTTTAGTGCTTGTGCGAGGTGAATAGTAATCACCCCAAGAAACTTGTCATATCGAGTCACTTCTAACGTTAACACCCAGATATATATGGGTGTCAATATCGAGTACATGTAATTGGCCTCCCATATGGTGGGGAGTTGGGGGATGTGTTCTTAAGTCAACGAGAAATTGTTGCATCTCTTCTCCTAGTTAGGTTAAGCTAGGTTTGATTAATTCATTGAGTCGGTTCCCAAAGTGTTTTTTGTGATTGTAAACCTATTTCTATGTTAAACATCCTTAGACAATCAGAAACACGTAGATCCTAAAACTAGAAAACAAACTGAAGATGAAACATAAAAAATTCCAAAAACTTGAAGCAAAAATCCTTTTCTGGTGTCAGTTGTCGTTCTACCCTGTCCATTGTTGTACACCAATTGTCTAGAATCTTGCATTTCTGTATCAAAACTACTTTTTTGTCATATGAGAAGTAACTGTTTATCATACAAGTATTGTCAAAAATTTGCAAGCACAAAAACATTTTATGGTGTCAACTATCGTACGGGCTACCAAATTTTCGTGCCAACGTCTATTATGTGTCGTACGAGCCTGCATATTGTCATATGGAAAATTTTTACAAACTGTTAGAAAATTCATGATTGTGACAGGAAAGTCAGTCAACCCTCTGTTTTGGTCAACAATTTCTCATAAAAACTCACTATGTCAGGTACAAAGAAGGAAAAATAGTAAGCCTATTTCATTTTCCTAAGGTGGTCCATATTGCCCAATTTGTCATATGGGTGGTTAATCTGGAACACGTATTCACCTTGTGTCAAAAACCCTATCAAACAACTTCAATTTGTCATCATCTCTCAAAGACTAAGTGTCGTGTATCAGTGTCGACTATTCTTTGGGCATCTACCCATACATCTCAGATATTGTATCCTTCGCTTACGTCAAGTTCATCTTTTCATCAACAATCCAATCCAAAGCTCATCTTGACAAGGTTACGTCACTCGGTCTTTTTGAATTAGATTTTCATTTTATTTGTCTTATCTTGCTCCAAGATTCACCTAACGGTTAATGGTGGAAAATCAAGCTTCCATACACAAAAAAACAAGGAGAAGATCCAAAGACATCATCCTCTTCTTCTCTCATTGCAAGAACAGCTTCACCACCAATTGCCTAGTCCTTTCATACATTAGACAATCCACTCCTCAATCAAACATACAATCACGATCTTTATGAGGAAGACGAGTTAGGAAATCTACACCCAAAAAGAGGTAACACACCTCCTCTTCACACAACTCAAGATAACAATCAGCACGCTGCTATGTCTCAAAGAGCACTTAGTCATGGTTCACAAGGCCATGACTCTGATGAAGGAAGGGTTTGAGAGCCCACACCTTCAGAAATTGCACACTATAGAAATGATGATCTTTTTAAACAATTCATGAAACACTTCCCCCAGGAGGATAGGGAAGCATACTTCCTAGAACTAGCCCAACAAGGGGCTAAACTTCCTCCTGATTTTAATCTTGAAAACATCATAACACAAGAGGAAGAAATCCCTATCACAACCATGATGCGACAAATGCATGATATGCAAGTCAAAATCAACAAAATGGAAAAGGAGAAAGAACCCAAAGAATTCTCAATGGATGCCTTATGTCCATTTCCATTAGATTGAAACTTGTATATGCCACCACTCCCTCAATGGGTGGAGATACCAAAATATGACAAATATGACAGCAATTCAGATCTGCAAGATCATGTTAGGGAGTTTTGCACCATATCAATGGATTTCATGCATGAACCAACCTACCTAATGTGTCTCTTCCCATGATATTTGGGAGGGGCAGCCATAAACTGGTTCTCCAAAATACCTCCAACAATCAAAACTTTTGATGAGTTGATCAAATTCTTCTATCAACAATACTCCTACAACATTCAACATACAGTCACAATGATAGACATATGTAACTTAAAGCAGAAAACAAGAGAACCATTCCTGACTTTTCTCAAACGTTGGAGGAAAAAGTTCTCACTATATCCTCGACAAATTCTAGAAAATGAGAAAATAGAAATCTTTATCAATAACCTAATTCTGGAAATCAACTATCACCTTTAGATACAAGGTCACACTTCATTTGAAAAAATGGTAGATAGTTCCATGAAAATAGAGGATGTACTTGTTCGCAAGGGAGATATCACGCTTTACAAAGAAAACAAGTACGATTTAAGTTTCAATTCACACAACAAAGATAAAGTCAAATTTGGAACAAGAACAAAAATGTTGTCACAGATGGTGTTGTTGATCACATCAATGCTACACACAAAGCACCAGCATTCAACCTCACTATTGGTACCCAAGCCATAAAATCCTTAGAAAACAAGGCAACTGAACCCCCTAAAAAGTCAAATGAATACAAACCATGGGTTACAAAACCAAAGTGCGAGTTCACTCCTTTGGGTGAGTCCTTGGAATCTTCCATGAAAACTTTATTAGCAAATAACATCATCATGCTACCTGAGCTAAAACCTTATGACCCAAAAGTAAAACCTAAGTGGTGGAAGGAGAGCGATTTGTGTGATTTTCACCGAAACAAGGGTCATAAAACCAACAATTGCATGCGCTTGAAACATCTCATTCAAGATAAAATTGATGTTGGAGACATTGTTATTGACAACCATAAATTCAATAATGATCATACGACATTCACGGAACCTTTTCCGAAACATAATCAAGGAGAATCATCTTCTTCCAAACCAAACATGGGTGCTAAAGTCAATTACACATACTCTGGTAACAATGAAATAATCAACATGGTAGAGCCATGCACATATCAGCATTGCAATGTCATTATCATTATCAAGAAAGACAAAGACAATAGATCGACCAATGCGGTCACTAGATCTCAAGCTCAAGTAACTCTTCCAGGACTAAACTCGGGTTCATCAAATGCCCCAAAAGTACCACTCAAACTTACATCAGCAACTAAACAAAGGACTACATCTAAATCTAACGATTCTAAAGAGTCCAAAACAACATCTTCAGGATACAACATTATCCAACAACTTCAACACACTAATTCAAACATCTCCATATTTGAGTTGCTTTAGATTTCTCCTACTCACTGAGCAGTTCTAGACAGAGCTCTCATCAATTCTAATGTTCCAGAAGATCTTGACCTTAGTTGGTTTTAGACCATGGTGGGTCATTTAACATCTCCTCAATACATATCATTTTCAGAGGAAGATGACAATTCACTCATTCATCCACATAACCAGCCATTACATATTGAAGTCGTGATTGAAAACCGTCATGTAAAACATGTATTGATAGATGGAGGCACTGGTCTAAACATTTGTTCATATAAAATGGTTACTCAATTGGAATTATCAGAAGATGATATTGATCTAAAAAATAAAATAACAATAAAAGAATATGATGAGCAAGAAAGATCTTCAAAGGGAGTCATCGTTCTTCCTATCATAATAGGACCTTTAATTAGAAACATCACTTATTAGGTATTGGACCTCCCGCTTTCCTATAACATCCTTTTAGGAGGGCCCTAGATTCACAAAATGAAATCAATTCCATCGACATATCATCAATGCGTCAAGTTCCCATATGATGGAGTAGAGGTCACAATACCCGCAAATATGTTAGTATCTTGCAATGCTTTGAATGAAAGCGCTAACAGACTTGTTCCAAACAATAGAGAGTCTTCTACAAAAAAGAGTGATGTACCCTCCACATCCAAAATGGAAGACAGAGAAAAGGAGATCAAAATCAAAGATACAGGTATGGGAGAATATACAATAGAACCAGTTCTATCTCTTACATCTCTCCCACTCTCACCTAAATCTTATGGGCAACCTTCAAAGAAAATGAAACCTACAACTAAAGAACCACAAGTCATCTATGATGGGAGTTTCATCAAAGAAAAGATATCCAAACAAGAAATAGATGAAGAAGAGGCTATACTAGCTTGGTTATACAAAGATGAATCTCAATCAAAAATAGTTTAGGATTGTGAATCTAAATCACTTAAGATTCCTTCAAAATCCTATGGACCAGGGCAAAAGATAATTTATAAAATGGGATACACTAGAATAGGACCTCTAGGAACAAGAGGAAAGGGTATCATAGAACCTATTGAACACTTTGGAAAAACAAGGAAAGAGACAAGAGGAATAGGTTATCAAAGAAAACATTTCCATCTCAGTGGGAATTCTACCTATGTCATAGAGAAAATAGAACCAAGAACAAATACTCATGAAGAGGAGGAATCATATCATGAAGACAGTGATGATTCAGAGAAAATAGATGTTTTTCCTTATGAACGTATACCTCGGCACATCCTTGAACTTCTTAATGATGACAAGAAACCTAAGGAAAGATTCCATGTAGTAGACACACAAGAACCTACTACTACACAAGAACAAATTGGTACACAAGAAACAATCGCAACACAAGAACTGACTGATCCATAAAACAAACAAGAAGCATAAGGTATATCCATCACCATAGATGAAAATTTGGGATACTCTAGTGATATTGAAACAAATTCACATGAATATGAATTTCATTTAGAATCTGAAGGAAACATTTCTTGGGGAATTCGTCTTGATTTCACACATGTTCTTGACTTTTCTAGAGATCCTGATGAGGAATCTAATGACTGTGAATGGGGAGTCATTCCAGAACCAGAAGAAGAGGAGCTCATAACAGACAAACATATCGATGTTATTCACCAATATGCACCTACAACTGACGTGAGTGGAGAACTACATGAAAGACCTTGTGGATCTGATTCCCTTACTACCAACGTAGGATCCAACAATGACATTGAGACGCTTAACTAACTAAACATCTTAAGTAGAAGTATCACCTTAGAATTTGAGAGACGGATCAAAACCAATGATGACAACACTGTATGTGTAAGCACTCTCAAACAATACTTCCCTAAGCTTACTATCAAACATCTAGAACTCATTGACCAAACATCCAGAGACTCAAGCCAAGATATCCATACTTTATTTAGCATGCTACCGGAATGCGGTTGAACCTATGACAACTTCCATCAGTGAACCTAGCGTCAACATGACAGAGTCAGATATCAAATATCTCAGTCAAAAAAATAAAAATAAAATGAAGAAGAGCTCTAAGGGTGAAAACCACTATGTGGCAGTCTCAGAGCCAAAAATAGTAAAAATTAAAGACGTATCCGAGGGTGAAAACCTCTCTGAGGCACCCAAAGATGAGATATTTGATGTCCTTCCGAGTCATTTATAGGACAGATCACCAGTTTTGATAGAACCAACTCAATCTATCAATTTAGGCACAGTGGAAGAACCTCAGTTGATTCATGTTGCACAATCCCTATCAAAAGAGGAGAAACAAGAATTTACCAAATTCTTAATGGAGAAAAAGATAAAGTTTGCATGGAAGTATTCAGACATGTTGGGATTAGATCCTGATCTGATTATGCATCATCTTTCTATAGCTCTAAGAGTTAAACCAATCAAGCAGAAGTTGCAAAAAATGCACCCTCAAGTTGCACTTCTTGTCAAAGCTGAATTAGAGAAATTACACAAGGCAGGATTCATCCGAGTCATAGACTATGCTAAATGGATATCCAACATTGTTCCAGTGTCAAAACCAGATAAGTCTATTTGAGTATGCACATATTTTAGAGATGCAAATAGAGCATTCCCAAAGGATGACTTTCCACTACCAAATATCGATATGATAGTGGACATCACTGTAGGATTTGAAATGTACTCCTTAATGGATGGCTTTTTTGGATATAACCAAATAAAGATAGCCCCGTAAGATCAAGAGAATACAACTTTCACCTATGCATGGGGTACTTTCTACTGGAATGTAATGTCATTTGGTTTGAAAAATGTCAGCGCTACTTATCAAAGAGCAATGACATCTATCTTTAATGATATGATGCACAAAAACATGGAGGACTATGTGGATGCATGACACATTGGCTAAATCAATGAAGCGATCTGAACACTTATCTGAACTGGGTACAATACTGGACATAATGGAAAAATTAGTCTCCAACTAAACCCCAAGAAATGTGCTTTTGGTGTCACTTTAGGAAAGCTCGTAGGATACATTATTTCTAAGAAGGGTATAGAAGTGGATTTGAAAAAGGTCAAAGCAATCATGGACATGCAACCTCCTAAAAATATTAGTCATATGTGTACTTTGCAAGGAAGAGTACAATCTATCAGATGCTTCATCTCTCATTTAGCTGATATATCACAACCTTTCACTAAAACATTTCATAAAGGTGTGACTTACAAATGGAGTGAAGAATGTGAAAATAATTTCAACCACATTAAGCAATACTTGGCAAATCCACCAATTTTCATGCCTCCTATTCAGGGAAAGCCATTGATATTATATGTTTAAGCAATAGATACATCATTGGAGGCATTATTGGCACAACATGATGATAATAAATGAGAAAGAGCTATCTATTACATCAGTCAAACCTTGGTGGCATATGAAAAGAATTATGCTATGATAGAGAAGGCATTTCTAGCTATGATCTTTGCATCACAAAAATTGAGACACTACATGTTGGCTCATACCATACACCTAGTGGAAAAGATAGATCCATTGAAATACTTATTAAGAAAAGTTCTCTCACAGGTAGATTAGCAAAATGGGTCGTGTTATTGAGCGAATTCGACATTGAGTATGTTGAAAGGAAAGCCATCAAAGGACAAGTCATCACAGATCAATTAGTTGAAGCTCCAATGTTTGATGACCAACTAATGCAAATGGAATTTCCTGATGCTTCTATCATGCACCTATCCTCAAGGACATGGAGATTATTCTTTGACAGGTCTTACACACAAAACGAATCCGGAGCTGGTATCTTGTTCATCACTCCACAAGGATATTCTATTCCAAAGGCATTCAAAATCAAGTTTCCTTGCACTAATAACATAGTAGAGTATAAAGCTTTGTTAAATGGTATGAAATTGGCAATAGAATGGAAAGTAACAGAATTGCACATTCATGGAGACTCTCAATTGGTCATTCACCAAGTCAATGATGTGTATCAAACAAAGGATGGGAATCTCATTCCGTACAAACGGATGGTAGATGATCTAAAGAACTACTTCATTTCTATCACATTTGAACAAATACCCAGAATGGAGAACAAGCCAGCTATTCATTTGCAGTAGTAAGTTCACTCATGAGAATATTGTTTACCCTTTCAAGTTCTTGCTTATTATGCTAGGATTCATCTAGATCAAGTTGTAGTTGCCCAACTTCACAATTTAGTCTGTGACATTCATCAGATTTGTCCTTTAAGGATTGCTCAAGATGTTCATTCTTCTTCCTTGTCTCAATCTCCTCAGTCAACTTCATCACCATAGCTTCCATCCCATGCTTCAAGTTCTCTTTATCTTTTGCAAGCTACTCACATTCATCTGTCTTTTCCTTTAGAGCTTGAGATTCATCCATATTTCCTTTCTGCTTTAGCTACTCGACAAGATCTTTCCTCTTATCCATGGATTTGCTCAATTGTCCTTTCAGTGTCTCCATGAAACTTTCAGCTTCCTTAAGTCTCTTCTCTAATTCCATGTTTCAAGCATAGATTGATCAAGATCTTCAAGTGCAACTAGGAGTTGCTTTTGCCCACTGCTTGAAACCATTGAATCACCCATCAAGATCTTCCTCAAGTTGCTAGACTTCCTCTGAGGCAGAAAGCTCTGATACCAATTGTTGGTATTAACAAACACTGAGAGGGGGGGTGAATCAGTATTCTGCAGCTTTTTAACTTATTAATTTGATTTTTCAACCACAAAGCAAATGCAATAAAGAGTAAAGAACTTAAACAAAGAACAAGCATCCACAACATCATAACACCATGATTTTTATTATGGAAACCATGTTAGGGGAAAAACCACGGTGGGGATGGAACCTACAAGATATACTCTGCAAAAATATATCACCCTATTAAAGGTTTACAAAAGGAATGTACATGCATTCATGCATACTGCCTAGAGCTCACTACTCAATTACAATAAGGGCTACAACCCTGAGGAAGGCTTAGTGCCCTACAAAATATATAGACTACAATCCACAATTGATGAACTAGATCACAACATCTGAATACACCAAAGTAGTTCCATTTAAGTACAATAAACTAAATTAATACACTTCATTTGTTGATTCAAACTTTTGATCACATACCCTTCGCATGCATAGCATTCGCACCATACACCAAAAAAATCAAATATACTGATCCAATATCTCCGCTTCAACAACTAGATCATCAACTAGGTCAGCCTAAAGAGTATTACAAAAAGATTGTAATGTGTAGATAGTCGACTGAATCCATATGCAAACTGTAATGTGGACAATGAACAACCACACATAATCAATCTCCCATGTCTTCTCATCAACCTCGAACTCAAAAATAAATCAACAAATCAATCTAATAGGGGTACATAACAATTTGTTGGCTTTTGTCTTTGTTCTTCACTGTTTATTAAAAAACTGATACTCAAATCCTCATAACGCGATACAATAAACTCATCAAGTGTTGCACATATGGAATAAGGTAGTTTAGACCTTCATTAGGCTCTACTTAAGTCCACTCCTCAAAATCCAAAACTATGTATGTACACCTAACTCTTTACCAAACACAGTCAGTTGCACTGTTTCTTCCATACTTAGCCAATTTTACCTCCAATCGATCAGTATGACCAAAATAAGTGTACCTAGCATGTGGAATCCATATAGTTGCCATCAATGACAACATCAAAGCCCTCAAGAGTAGTGTCTCTTGCCAACATAAGTTCTATAGAAGTATCTTTCTTTGTTCGCCAAAACAAAATAAGAAAGAGGATGTTCATGAAAAGAAGAAAGATTGACGAAACAAAATCTTGGAAAAAGGGGCAAGAGATGGAGTCTTCTATGCTTGTACAAGTTGCTACACATGCTAAACATGAGAGAAACCAATGGTATGTTGACAATGGATGTTCAACTGACATGGTTGGCAACAAAATCCAATTTATCTCTTTGAAGGTGAATGAAGGAATGATAAAAATTGAAGACATTGCTACAACAAACATAAAAGGAAAAAAGTACACTCAATCTAGACAATGGAAGAGCCAAAACAAAAGATGGTTTATATGTTGAAGCAATAAAGCATAATCTACTAAGTGTGAGTCAAATGTGTGACAAAGGGCACACCTTTAGATTTCATTCTAGAGGATGCTAAAATATGAAAGGTGGAAAACTAATATTTGATACCAATAGAATGGATGCAAATCTCTACATTTTTTATGAGGTCATCAACAAAAAATGCTATATGGGACAAGAAGATGGGAATTAGTTGGACAAGAGGATGGGTCACTTAAACTTTGACAACATTGTGAAGAGATGGGTTCTTGTGAACCACTACTAATGAAAAATGGGTCAATGAGTTTGACTCAAAAACTACATAGTTGAATCTTGATAGCAATAACACAATTTGTCTTGTTGTAGAAAATATCTCATACTTATCAATTGATGAGCTTAAGGGGTTTTCTAATGAATGGTTCAAAAGTGAGTTTAACCATGGAGGAAACTTTGTAGTTAAGCGCATTTGAGATGGAGTACTACTGGCATGGGTGACCTCCTAGGAAGTCTCGGTGCTTCACCTCTATGAGCATCACCTAGATGCAATGAGTATTAAGTGTTCCATTTATTCTCATGAGACAAGAGTTCTTATGAGCCACTACTCATGAAACATGGGTCAATGAGTTTCACTGAAAAACTTCACAGTTGAGTCTTGATAGCAATATCACAATATCATGAAGATCATAAAAAAATTAGTCATAAGGGACATGCCACAAATAGTAAAATCATCAAATACCATTTGTAAACAATGGCAATATGGAAAACAAAAGACAATTTTCAAATCAAAGGGTATCCTACATCAAAATATTTGGAACTTGTTCACACTACTTTGTGTGGACCCACAAGGACAAAAAGCATGCAAAGTGACTACTTCATGTTGAATTATATTGTCATTGATGTTAAAGGACAATGAGGTAGAGATTAGAAGACAAGAAACAATGCTTACAAGACTATAAGGCATATTTAAAAGAATGTATTTATGGACTTTTTATAAGGTTTGTAAATAAATATATAAATAAAATAAACTTGATGTTTTGGCTTACCTAGAAGGGCAAGAATACTAATAAATATAAAGGTCTATTTCTTGCTAGGGTCGACCTAATCATGGTATTAAAAAATGAGCTTAAATCTCATCTCGAGGTCGATCTCCGAGAGCCTAACACTCACGTTGTGAAGGGAATTTAAATAAATAGAAAAATAATAATTAGGCATCTTGTTGTTGGCCAAACCTAGTGCAAGGGTTTTCAAGTCAAAAAGGGGAAAAAAAAACTATGTTGGCTAACCTAGGTGAAGAGGCATGTTCGTTGATTTGAAAGTTATTTTTGTAGACTAAATAAAGGTTATTTGGAGATCATTTGATTATCCATTCATTAAAAATCTTCGTATTAAGAGCGAAGATATAGAACATAATAAGATAATATTTATGAAGAAAAATCAGACATATGCGAGCAGCTTTATGTGGTCAATCAACCTCATTTTGAGGGAAAATTCATTCAAGATATGCAACAGTATGGCGTGAAGATTTAAGTAGATGTAGTGCAGATTTTTGTTAGAGTACAACTTCCAAAATCATATTCTAGAAAGTCAAGACAGATTTCTAGGCAATTCTTATTGAAAATTTTGAAGGGATCTAGGGTTGATCCAACAACTTTATAATCATCTTTGTTTCTCAAAGGTCGGCGCCTTCCACATGATGAGCTCAACAGGTTGGCATCTGATTATTGCTTATAATTGCTAAGTTTTAAAGTGAAAATATTGTTGTTACATTAATTTACCCCACCTCTTTGTGTGTGTGCAAGCACACGCATGTGTGCATATGCGTACGTGTGTGGTCAAGATTGCAGTATTGGCATCTCTTATGCATTCGTGCCTACGATGTTGTCTCTTGTATATTGGTGCATTAGTGGTTGTCTTGTAGTGCTTAATGATTATCTTTTTTTATCATACATGGATTTGGGCCCTTTCAAAATCCTTGCTTACCTTAATCAAAACATTATACCCTTTCAACCTTTTTATTCTTTTAAAGTTAATCCCATATGACCTAAGTTACAAGAAAATGTTAAATAAATTAATGAAATCAATTGTTGGGCCCATCCAGACCCTAATAAACCACTAACATTTTTTGTAAAAACTTGTAGAAGTATTAGATCATGAATTTCATAGGAATCCAAGAAAAGGTAACATTTTAGCAAAAGGATGGGCTTTTGGAGTTTCAATTTTCAAAACTACCAAGAAATCATTGATCCCCTCAAATGCTAGTTTTGAAATCAACAGTTTTGATCTATGCAAATGTTTGGTTTCATCTAGAATTTATATATGAAAAGTTGAAACAATCTCTTCACTTTTGGGGAATAACATCTTTTTAGTGCACAATTATGGCCTTTCAACACCTATATAAAAGCACATTCAAACAAATTTGAGCATGTGAGGACATTTGAATTCTGAAGCAACTATAAGTAGATGAAATCCAGTTTAAAAGTTCATGCCCTATGACCTAAGTTGAATGAAAATGTTAAAGAAACTGCCGATGTGAACTATTGGGCCCATCCAAACCCTACTTAACCACTAAAATGTTATGTTAAAACTTACAAATATATTAGATCAAGTGTTCCATAGAACCATGTAAGGATCAATCATTTGAAACCATAGCATCCCTAGAGGAGACACATAAGGGCAAGAAAACTCTAACAAGAGAATGCACCTAGCATCTAATTCACTATACAACGATGAGTACAACTACCATGTTACCACAAAAGCTTCTTGCACTCTCCAACAGAACTACATGTCAATAAGAGTATTTTACATATGCCAACCAAACCCCACAATAAAATATTTGATCTCTTTCATGACTCCCTGCCTTCCTGCGGTGATGTGACGATGAATCAGCCCTACAATGGCACCCAACAGTCTTGTGACTCCACCTAACCATCCCCATTGGATTCCCAACTCTTCACCTTCCAGCATAGCGACCTACAATAGAGGATCATAGTCATCTGCTCACCACAGAAATCTACAGCTTCCACTCTTACTCCAAACCAACTACAACGCATGGTCTTTTGCCACCTTGAAATCCAACAAAAAAGCCTCGTTCCAAGTCAAATGAAACCCAAAGACCAGATCATACACCTCAGCAACATCAGGCTCACTTCAACGGCACTTTGGCAGCTTCATACTCACTTTAGCAGCATTATATTCATTTCAGCAACCAACCCCCACCACTTTGACAACAAATAATCTTCAGAAGTCTCTGTCAATTTTGTCAGCACAGTGCACCCAAGTCACAACCCCATAGGTCCAAATGTTCAAAACAGATCTCAACTAGTCGACCAATTTTGAAACATTTGGTTTGTGCAGTTCTATTACAAGATAAACAAACCATGGATCATCAGGTTTTCCAAGTGGTTTTGACAAGATGACACTGAATATTTATAGAAAATATCTTATCCCTAAGCAACAGTCCCAAGTTCGAAAAAAAGGATACAAAACGAGCCAATAAAAGAGTGTGGCTCATTGGCTAGCACGTAACTACACCAGCCTGGAAATAAACAATGACCTAAATAACAAACCAAATGTCGGCAGTCAACCTTTGTCGGCAATTACGTAATGTGGAGAAGAAAAAATTATGATTATGAGCACCAGTGTATGTAACCAATATTCATTTACAAAAATTGTAACTATGAAACTGAGAAGAATATAAAAAGATTTAAATGGTGATTGGATAGATAAGTACCAGAAAGTAGGAATATAATCACAGAAAACCGTATGTATTGATAATTAATCATCACTATCTAATTAAAGAGTCCCAAACTGCCATGTATTACAATTATTGCGAACAGAAATCCTCTCTTCAGATGCATAATTGCTTGCAAAGTGCAAACTGACTTTTAGATGAGCAAGAAATAGACAATTTGGCACTAATAGTGCCTTTACATTCTAATCACTTGAGAAAGAATTGCGATTAATAGAGTCCAGTATCAGTTATTTGTATCTCAAACAAAAGCTTAGAAAAATTTGTAATCGATAAACTTCCGTTGTACATTAGAGACCCAAAACCAATAAAAGTTTAGCAGCCCCTGCACAGTCACAAGCACAATATAATAGTTAAATGCTATTAATACTAAAGAACATTCTTCAACAATCCTAAAATGCCCACCATAATTGTGTGTCTGTGTGTGTGATGATTCACCCTAGAATTGTGTTAATGTTAATTTATGTACTAACAGTGCTCCAGTCTACCAAAATGTTTTGTGATTTGTCTTAAGATACAGATTCAAGATTCAACTTTAACTTGGGATAAATAGAGAGAACACAAGAAATCATACAACCAACTTTGTAATAAACCTCTTCCATACCAGGAAAATAACATGTTTGATGTATACCAATTGTATCATTATATTTTTCATAAAACAACTTCAGTGTATTTAATCACACAATCATAAAGCCGTCCGCCAAGAAACTCAGCAACCTCAGGATGTTTAACCTGTTCAAAATGGCAGAAGAGTTACGAAAGAAAATTGTCTTTTAAATAAACACCATCATCCCTAACACGAGAAGTTAACATTTTGACTCTCTTCTTTCAGCAAATTTGCAGAAATCATAAAGCTTTACCAAAATTAAGCTACCAAAAAAGAAATTAAATATCCCCATTAAAAATATTTTATTTTGAAAGTTTTTTGATAAAACATCATACAAAAATAAAAATTTCAAGATCATGGAGTAAGCAAAGAAAGAATACAGTAATGAGGAAAAATTTGAGCTGCCAATTACAGAAAAATTACCATTCCAAGTTTAACTGAATCACATTTGAATTGGGCATAAAGATTGGTCTCAATTGCACGACCCTAAAGCCAAAATAATCATTCCAACAATTGTCAGTAACTTTAGTTTTATCATCCACTGAAATATGCAAGAGAATTTGAAAGTGAAATATTAGTAGTTCAAGCAGATAAGCTCTAATCACCATGCCCTCCAAAATGACCAAATCTGCATCATTTGCAACATATGCAAGCTCGGGAGATACATATGAAAGGTCAATCACCTACAGATAATTATGTTCGTCAGTAATTTGTAAATGTAATTTAATATTAGATATTTTAGTTACACTCAAGCAAAATTACATGCATCTGGATACCACAATGTAGTTTACAGTCTGAGAAGTATTTAAGAACATGCATCTGATGAAAATTCTATGAAGAGTATTATCTCACAAAACATTGGATTACTCAGCAAAAAGCATTAAAGATGTGTTATCCATTTCTGCACATGTTAATCCCATGGATACTAGAAGCTACAATTTTCTCACGAACTGGTCATGACTATAACTTGCCGTATACTGATATTAATCTTGACGAAACCACAGAAATAAGCAACTGATAAGGTGGACATGATTTATGTTACAAGCTTTAGATCTTATACATGGTACAAGCCCTTCTCATTTTCCTAAGTGATTTGTTTCTGTTAATTCAGTACAAACTTATGATTCAAATTTTAATTCAATCTTATATATATGTGCAGTGCAGATTATGTATGTAAAGATCTTATTCTAACAATATCACTGTTATTTGCAGGAGAAGAAATCTGAGTGTATGCAGATACAATAACCTTGTAATTCAAATATGGTAGATGAAGGAATATATATTGAACTGAGTTGCTGTTTACTGTACACAGCACTTATCGATTTCAGTGCTTTGTGATAAACAGCCTTACCCATATTTATATGCATGGTGATCTTATGACGTGTCACATCTATGATAAACGTGACTCCTTGAGGAGTCACACCTATAATAGGTGTGACTAATAGTCACACCCGTTGATAATAATCCATGACAACTTGTTTATTAGTCGACACCGCTCAAAACAAATATGCTGATTCAAATATCAATAACAAATAGTAATCGGTCGATGACTATCTAATAGTAATTGGCCGATTTCTATCTTTTAGTAATCGGGTTGATATGATATCAAATATTATTCATTAAGCAATTGAATTTAATTCGATCATGAAGAGAATATTGAGCACGATATAAATCATATATATATTAAAATATATATATATGATGATAGTAATAATCATCATTATATATATATATATATATATATATATATATATATATATATATATATATATATGTCTCTTTAATCTGATCGATGGTATATGCTTTATGATTTCTCTAAATGATATATGCAATAATGATATGGATTTATCTGATCGAGGCTATATGCAACAACAGTTTCCCTTAGAAAATATTGCAGACATGCCCCGGAGATAAGTGCAGAGAAGCAGCAAACTACACATCTCAGAAAAACGCTCCCAAACAATACTCATTGATTTCATTCAATTCAAATCTGCAACCAAACGTTACTTTCATAAAAACAAAATTACAACTTTACATTCATGGCCTCCCTTTACAAAAACTTTAATTGCTCATACTCTATGCAACTAATATTCTCTGTTCTTCATCTTCTTTATGGCAGATTTGACTCTCTAAAACCCCATATACAGAGGTGTCCAACTCCTGCCCATACTCTTTTTGTAATTCTGTTTTGAATGCTTTTAAATGCAGCCTCAAAGAAATGTTTAACTCTTAATTTTCTTCCTCAATTTGGCCTTTTCTTCAAGGAGATTGGCTTTTCAGTTTTCTCCAGCATAGGTGTCCAACCTCCTTGACAAGAATTAATTTGTAACTCCTCTCTTCTCCAAACTCACACAGAAAAGATACTCCCAAAGGGGAAAACAAATTTTCAATATAGAGGATATTGTAGCAATTAAGAGCCCACAAACATGCCCAGGCATTAATTTTTTATCACTTGAAATTGTTGTTTAAACTTTAAATTTGGAGAACCTTCAAAGTCATCTCATTTTAAACAAAGTTGTCGCTCCCAATTTGGGCCCCAGTTCGGGTTCAAGTGTTTGGTTCGTGGGTTTGGCAAAATTTGTTTGGGGGGTTGGGTTCATTCTAGGTTTGTCCACACATATGCAGTAGTAATTAAGTTCAAAATAAACCACTATGCTGAATTGCTAATAGTCAAATTACATAGCAAAATACATCACCATATTAATAGTCAAAACTTGACTGTCATGATATATGTTTTAGTTCAAATAACATAGCAAATTACACCCCGATATTAATGTTTTAGTTCAAAAATAATAATGTCAAGTGTCAAGTATCAACAATCAACCATCACTGATCAAATATAATATGTGTCATCAAAACTATCATGATCCTCCATATGTTGTGGTAAATTAAAAGAACTGCAAATAGTGCCACAGGCACTGGCATTGGCACTAGCATTGACAGCACTACTAGCACTCTCAATCTCATGCTCACTAGGTGGCTCATAGTCATCATCAACTCCAAGTGCAGCAAGGAGGGAAACTGAAGCATCCAACTCAGCATGCTCTGGCTCAATATCCACTGCTTTGTCTCCCCTTGTTTGTAGGAATTTTCTTTTTGTGTGAGGAGCTACAAGTTTGAATGCACAAAAAGTCAAGTCCTTTGCCTTTTTGTAGAATAGTCTATTGTGCTTTTTTGAGTGGATGGAGTATGTGCTCCAATTTCTCTCAGGTGAAGATGAACTAACAACCTATCAAGATTTTAAAATTAGAGAATTATAATCGTTATAAATAAAATTAAAATATAAATAAAACAATAAACTTAAAAACAAGATAGAAGATTTTTTTTTATAAGACTAAAAAACTAAAACCTTGTGATAAAAATTTGATGGAAAGAGGTTGTAGGTGTGGGTATGATTCTCCATGGAATTGCCTCTGACTATGAGCATCAACCCTCCACTTGTCCTAAAGAGCATCAAGCAAACAATCATTTGTGCTTGCAAAACTCATGAACTCAGCCCTCACAGCATCTCGTATGTCACGATCACTAGAGTCTGCGAAGTGCTACCTTGTAACCTTCACCAACTTCGGGATCTCTATATGGGGCAACTTTAGTGCCAATAGTAAGGAGCCCAGAACTATAATACTTGGGGCTCAATGCAAAAGCAAGAAGATGCAATGGAGTGGTCACTTCTTTCCATCTCTCCACTATGATTTCTTGTTCTTTGAAGAATGTTTCTTCGAGATCTTGCTCTTTTTATAATGGCTTTCATCTTCTCAATCATTGAGTCAATGCAATCATATACCTCACCCAATCAAGGCCTATATGAAATATACCAAAGCATACAAAAACAAAGATAGTCAATAACAGACCAGAAATCTGCAAAGCCTTTGATTTTGTTCCAATGACAGACCTCTTTTAGAGACTCTGACATTGGTACCTTTGAGACTCTTCTGACTGCTATTATGAGACTTTATGAGAGGGTCTTGCGTCATCTTAAGACCCCCTATGGATTCTCTGACTTCATCAGGAGCACTATTGGTGTTAAGCAGGGCTGCCCCCTATCCCTTACCTCGTTCGGTACTTACATTAATGAGTTGGAGGGCTTCTTGCAGGAGCACTCTCGTGAGGAGGATAGTTGCCATCTCCACCAAATTCTGACTTCCATTTTGTTATTTGCTGACGATGTTTTTTTTTGGCTTCTTCTCCTGATGGTTTATAGAGACAGCTGGATAGCCTTGTGGCATTTTGTGACCTTAGGCAGCTGACTATAAATTTGGGGAAGACTAAGGTGATGGTACTCCAGCCCCCCCTTCAATGTGAGACCTGCCCTCCAGCTGCATATCAACAAGGGTTATGGTTCTTTGACCTTTATTGAGCAGTGCTTCTGACATCACTTCCAGGACGCCACATCCAAGCTGACACTTATGGACACTCTGATTAAGCCTACTGTTCTTTATGGTTCTGTGGTTTGGGAACCATCCTTATTGGAGTCTGAATGGGCTTATGTGGAACAGATTCAGATTCTCTTCTTCGGCGGAACATCAGATGCAAGCAGTCCATCCCTCGTAATAATATTATTCTTGCGGAGTTTGGGGCTCACCCCTTCAGACTTGAGGCCATCTTTGATCTTATTTGGTTCTTACATCACCTACGGGGTTTTGCTAACTCTAGGGAGGGACATCACAAATACCCCTACCTCGCTTACTTCTCCTTTGAGTCCATTGCTACTTCTATCTCTTTGGGTCAGGCCCATGGTTGGTTTTCTGAGGTCTCGGCTCTTCTTGGGTCTCTAGGGATTGAGACAAATCATCTCCCTCCCTACCAATAGTCTCTCGATGCTCCTCACTATCTCCTCTTGTCTAGACAAGAGTTGAACAAGCATATCAAAACTGATATTTACAAGCAGTTCATTCACACTACTTGGGTTAACCCCCACGGGGGTCTTCGCCCAAAGATGGTGTTCTATGCTAAGCACTTTTTGGAGCTGAAGGACGAACTAATTGTTTGTCCTTACTTATCTCACCATTGGGCCCATTCCCTCTGAATCCCCCTTGGTTCTTTCAGGGTGGGTTCTCATTGGCTTCGCATCAAGATTGACCATGAGTTGGCCAGGGAAAGTAGGACTTGCCAGTTATGCAATATGGGTGAGGTGGAGAATGAGCACTTCATTTTCCGCTACCCTATCTACTACGAGATCAGCAGTAGATTTTACTACCTTTACAAAGGAGTTCAGTCCCTCTCCACATTTCAAATTCACAAACTAGAGGTGCCTTGCTCTTTATACTCAGGAGGTTGTTAGGCTCCAAGACTGCTCACTTCAGCATCAGCATCAACACCATGATACCACACCGTCCTGCCAGCTTATTACCTCCTCTGGGATTCACTCAGCGTTTGGCAACAAGCGCCAGCTTGGTCCCCCCTCTAGCAATTCTCGGCTTGTCAAACCCCAGAAGAATTCTCTTCAATAGCAGTTTTCTTCCCCCTCTAGAAAGCGTTAGAAGCTGTCCAGGCCCCTTGCTAGTTCTATGGCTTATCCTTCAATTTCGGGGTTCTTCACGACTCTGCAGATTTTGTAGTAGGGCTTGGGGCGCTCCTTGTGGGGTCTCTCTCTCTTTGAAGTACAGTGCTTGCATTTATAAACCTTGGCTAAGGTGGCGCTATGCAATAGCATGCCATCGTCAGTCAAATGAACCAGAGTTACATGTCTAGTCAAAGGTCATTCTCATAGGTGAGGAGTCTATAGGGTGTAACCAACTAAAACTGTTGTAGGTTCTAAACACCAAAGACTCGGATGTCAATGATAAGACTGGATCCCATTTCTGCACCTCTCATGTAGAGCCAAGCCGCTTCTGAAAGGAATTTGTGTGGGAGACCAAAGGTCAATGGATGGGAGTTAAAGCCTTTGATGCTACTCTCCTTCTCTCAAGAATACATTAAAGATTCAAATTTATCCAAAAAGGATCGAAGCACAATTACTCTCTTCTCATTCAAGTTGTAAATGCAAAATGAACCTATATCAAATCTAAACTGTTAATAAATAAATTAATTATATCTCTGATTTATACCTTTGTTGTGTCTGAGTAATTATAATTAATTACTTCAGAACATGTTCGATGAACTTGCACTTGTTAAATTTTGTCTTTTCATCAATTTGATTTGCAGCATAACATATATATGTTGCAGTGAAAGGGGAATAGTCACATCTATGATAGATGTGACTCCTCAAAGAGTCACGCCTATCATAGTCGTGACTGTTCACAACAGTTCACACGCTATCAACACGTAACACATATTTTTGTCGACTTACAACCCGATAGTAATAATCGGTGTTTAACAATTATAAACGGACGGTGTATAAACATGAGTCGACGGTGAGTGTGCGATCATTTTAGTGAATCGATATCAATCGATCTTATGTCATTAATAATTAATAATAATGATATCAATATAATAATATTGGTATCATTATTATTATTATTATTTATTCTTTTATTTATATTATAATTGATATAATCAATGTTTTATATATCATATTAATATTAATAATAATGATATCAATATTATTATATTGATATTATTATTATTATTACTATGTATAAATTATAATTGATATTCTATCTTATCGAAGCTACGATGATTAACGCTCCCTCTTAGCTCAGGAAGATAGACATATCACAATAGTCTTTGTTCATATATGTCTTATAATATATCACTCAACTTATGATATAAGTAATCACATGTCTTGTGATATGAAGTATCACATATCTCATAATACAAAGCATCACATATCACTTGTGATATGAAATATCACCTTACTCGTGATACAAAGTATTATGTGCATATCTGTCTTATAATATATCACTCACCTTATGATACAAGTAATCACATATCACCTATCTTGTGATATGAAGTATCACATATCTCATAATACAAAGCATCACATATCACTCGTGATATGAAGTATCACCTTACTCGTGATACAGAGTATCTCACATCACATAACTCGTCATATGAAGTATCACCTCTCTCGTGATACATAGGATCTCATATCACATAACTCGTGATATGAAGTATCACCTATCTCGTGATACATAGTATCACCTTTTTCATGATACTAAAGGATATAATATACTCAAGAACATTACATTCTCCTTATATATCCTAGTTATGGTATGTGCACTGACATTAAGTTACATAATGTCTACCATAACTAATCATGGCAAATCCATGAATCATATTGATATCAAGTCACATGATATCAGCCTACTGAACATTATAAGATCGTCACCTTACAATGTTAAATACAAGTGTTGATTATCCAAAAAGTTGTCACCTTTTAGAGATATACATAGGATGGGTAGGCCCATAAAGTCATAGTCACACATATGCCAAAAGAAGTTTACACACTAGACATCTTTAATATATTAGAACAAATCAATTTAAAATTTACATTTCAATCATACCAAGATTCTTCCTGAAATGTTCAACTTTCACTTTGAGGAGAGGTTTGGTAAGTATGTCTGTTGTTTGATCTCCTGTACTGATATACTCCAACTGAATTGTGTTCCTTTCTACCATGTCTCTCATATAGTGATAAGGAATCTCAATATGCTTAGATCTATCATGAAATACTGGATTCACTGACAACTTAATGCAACTTTGGTTGTCACAATGGATGATAGTTGGTTTCTGGGGTTTACCGAATAATCCCACAAGCAGTTTCCTGAGCCATACTGCTTCTCTAGCAGCCATAGAGGCTGCAATATATTCGGCTTATGTAGAACTCTAAGCTACTGAGGACTATTTTCTGCTAATCCATAATATCATAGCTGATCCTAAACTGAAACAACATCCAGAGGTGGTGATCAGTCACGCTTCCAGCCCAATCTGAATCTGTGAATCCATGAAGATCTAAGTCAACCTTCTAGTACTTAAGGACATAATTAAGAGTACCTTGAAGATATCTCATTATATGCTTCACAGCCACAAGATATATCTCCTAACACTCACACATAAACTGACTTAAGGCATTTACAGCATAGCAGATATCAGGTCTGGTGTTAACCAAATACATCAAAGATCCAATCATCTGCCTGTAGAGAGTGGGATCTGCTGCCTAAGAATCTGTTGCTGCTTCCTTTAGTTTATGAAGGATTGTTTCCATGGGGGATGACATAGGTTTGCAGTTTATCATACCAAATCTCTTCAATATATCAATAGTGTACTTCCCTCGATTCAGATTAAGACTATATGATTTATGTCAGACTTCAAGTTCAAGGAAATAGCGTAATAGACCTAGGTCCTTCATATCAAATTCTGAGGCTAGATCTTTCTTACATTGTTTGATAAGGTGATCTTCTCCTGTAATCAACAGATCATCAAAATATAATATTAATATCAATATATCACCTTTGCTTTGTTTGAAGTAGAGATTTGGGTCTGCATCATTCTTTGAGAAAACTAATCCCATGAGATAATTGTCAATTCTTTCATACCAGGCCCTGGGAGCCTGTTTAAGTCCATATAGAGCTTTCTTTAATTTACACACGTGATTTTGCATTGTGAATTTCAAATCCTTCAGGTTGTTCTAAGTAAACTTCTTCTTCAATGGTTCCATTTAAGAAGGCAGTTTTTACATCCATTTGATGCACTTTCCATCCTTTGGTTGCTGCAATGGCTAGAACTGCTCTAACTGAGGTATATCATACAACTGGTGCAAAGGTTTCTTCATAGTCGATTCCCCTCTTTCTATGAAAAACCTCTGGCTACAAATCTTGCTTTGTATTTTTCTATACTACCATCTGCAGCATGCTTGATTTTGAAGAGCCACTTGAAAGAGACAACAAATTTCTCTTTTGGCCTAGGTACTATCTCCCACACATCATTCTTCAAGATGGATTGATATTCCTCTATCATGGCATCCTTCCATACTTGGTGCTGGAGAGCTTGTGTAACATTGGTAGGTTCTGATTTTATGAATTCACTCATCAAGGCCACATAACTAGAGAATCTCTTAGGTCTTTTACTCTCTCTAAAAGTCCTTGATGGAGCAGCATAAGTCTTTGCTTCTTCCCTTGTTTTAGTAGCCCAAAGTGGTCTTCTTTTAGGATTTTCCAAAGATGTGATTTGTTCTTCACTTCTATCTTCCTCAGGATACTCCCTCTGAATCTCAGGAGTGGGATCCTCTTCTAGATCTGGGGGGGAAGTTTGAATTTCAGATTCAATAGAATTTCTAGCCCTTTTAAAAGCTGTCTTCCACAAAAATTACAACTCTGCTTAGTTATAATGTCCCCGTTTTTTGACTTATGGGATTAGCTTGGTTTGGCAACCCTCACAAGCTAATCAGGCGATCAGAGGAGGTCAAATGGTGAAGCCAGCGTTCGAATTCCTTTCTCGAGGTTCTGATTATCAGGTCTGCTCTTCATTCGGATCATTTTGGTCAACTTACTATTTTTAGTAAGTGATATTTTGGGTATGGTCAGGATTAGCAGGGTGTCTGCACGGAGCTTCAGATATCTCAAGATCGAGTTTCAGAGAATCTCCAGTTTGAGAGACTTACTATTTATAGTAAGTCTATTTTTAGCAGTGGCTATTTCTGGCAGGGCAGTGCCTATTCCTAGCTGGGCAGTTGGACTTGGTGCTTTGTCAAAAGTTCGTTGATTGCAGTCAGACAGTTCAGTGGCTTATATTTTAAATGTGTTATTAAATTAAATTATTTTGATTTAATTTAATAACTTATGACTTTATAACTTTATGTTATAAAGTAAGATTATTTATAAAGCCAATTAAGTGAAAATATTAAAAAAGTGTTTTTCCAAAAAGCCTATATATTCTACTCGAAAAAGCACTTTTCTAATCTTATGCAATCATTATTTTTCTTGGAATTTGGGAAGAAGACAAACCTGGGTAGGGTTTCGAGGACTGATTCCTCATTTCGTAATTTGAGTCATTGTCTGTTGATGGTGAATTTTACATCTGATTATCTCTGAGTTTTCAATTCGGTGCTGCTGTATATCGGATTGGTGAAAGATTCCAAACTAGAATTCGTATCTGCTAATGAATTTGTGATTGAATTCAATGTTCGAATTCTGGATTTAATTCTTGGTGGCTGCTGTTATATATTTCATAATTATCGAAACTGTGAGTGAAGAGGATTATCGGATTTATGCTAGCCACATGTTTATTCATGTTGTGTCTGCAAATGTATTGAAGATGTGTTCATTGGTTGAGTAATTGGAGTTTACTGGCTGCGTCAACTCTCTCCTTGGCACGTGAATGTGAGGAGACTTGGCGGCAATATTTCTTTGGCTGCAATTCAAATGCACATACATTGGCGATATCCCTTGACAACGAATAATTGTTTACTGCTGGCGTTAAACAATTTCCTGGCACGTGATCTAATAAACATAGCTGGATTGCAATTTCTGGGTTGCGTGGGAGAAGTCTAGGTTGAAAACTGATTACTTTGGACAGCGAGTGTGGCGTGGAGACCTCGCGTTGGAAGTATCAGGTGGCTGTCTTATTTCCTGGGCACAGTGTGCTAATTTGACACTTCATGTGCTGCAAATTCCCATTTTCGTGTTTCTTGTTCAAAGGAGGCGTCATCAATTAGGTAGCCAACATACCAGCTGGAGATCATTATCGGTTTCAGGTGCTTGTTTATATTTTTCCAGAATGAAATGTTATATAATTTGTTAATGTAAAAATGGATTCTCATTATTATAATACAAGAGGAGATATTTGGTCTGTGATTTAATATTTCAAGACTGGATATTTCAATTATCTGGCTTGAGCAAAATTTAGATACAGTTGCATATATTATAAAATTAATATTGAACAACCAGGAAGAGCCAACACGGCTCTTTACAGTGGTATCAAAGCATTTTTCCTGTCATCCTGTGGGGTCTGATTTCATTTTTTTTTCGAAACTTTTTAAAAGTGATCAGCACTTCTATTTTCTCTAGCCATGGATAAATACAGGAGATCTAGTTCCGGAAGTCGTCATAGCAGTAAAGGAAATAGAGCGAAATTAAATGCTTTAGTAGAAAGCATGGAGAGACTTAGACTGCATCAGCAGAGATTGGCAGAGAGTTTGTCAGATCCAGTTACAGTAGATAGGGCAGCGAGATATATGGTCTCTGCCTTTAGAAGGCCGACATCGAGTTTGCAGGGGAGAAGGCTAGAGTTTTCTCCGACAGTTGTCTGTGATGCTAATGTTCCTACATCTAGTTCAGCACCTGCTATTCCCATTCGCAGTGTTGATGATGGATTTATTACACCGGAACCAGTGGATGTTTTAGTGCCATTGGATGACAGCAGTGCTAAGCATCACCGGGTTGAGGCTCCCAGAGCAGTCACTACGGATTGTACAGAGGCAGCTGATGTTGCAGTTATCACTGAGAGTTCAGACTCTTTCATGGAGAGAGTTATTATTGGAGATGTTTATGTCAGCTGTAGTAGTGTTGCTCCAGTTCATGAGGCAGTTGCTTCCTCAGATAGGACGAGGCATGTATGGAGTCTCCCAGTGGTGAGGTTGGAGATCTGGGCAGTACAGCGGGGTCAGTTGATGACAATTCGTACTCTAGCATTATTGGTGCACAACTTGATGTTGAGTCATGGGTGCAAAGACACGTGTCCCCAGATGAGATTTCAGCAGGAGATGTGGGAGCTGATAGTATAGACACATCTGATGACACTTTTGAGGATGTTGTGAGTTGCATTGGAGATGACACCTCCTGTGAGATGTTGGGTGATGACTGCGAGGAGCGTATGAGATCTGACAGCTCAGAGACTTATGATAGCAGTCGCAGTGTGGGATTAGTACAAGAGACAGTGGTTTATTCCTATGTTGAGGATGTGAGCATGGAGCTTTCTAGTGATGACACTCAGGATGGGAGTGTTGCAGTTGATTTGGGCGACGTAGTTTCATGTCACAATTTAGTTGATTCACATGACGACATTGAGTCGTGTATGCAGCCAGAGTTAGTAGAGGAGATGCCGATAGATGATGTGTACACTAGCATTGCAGATATCTCTGATGCTGAGAGCGAGAACGATGAATGTTGTAGTGTTTCTGGCTTTCTATATCTGACTTTGGGCGTTGATTTAGCATTGTCATTTGGTGATGGTGGGTTCCAGGATTCTGTGTTACAGGGACTCACAGATGAGGACAAGGAAGCTTATGAGTGGCAGGAGTTTGTTACAGCCAGGGCTTCCACTTTTAGAGACGGGATTACTCTTTGGTAACTCATGAGGATGTGCCTCAGGGTCTAGATTATCAGATAGTTGCAGAGGACGAGGGAGCTAGAGATTGTTTTGAGGCAGTTTCAGCAGCAGTTTCCCCGGATTTAGATGAGGATGTGTCTAATGCCTGTACTCAGTTTGTAGAGGTGTACTCAGATGTAAGTACACAGAGAGAGGGTGATCTTGAGGGGAGTTTTTTGCTTACAACTTCCTCTCATAGTGTAGACAGTGCGTTTGAGGTTGTTCATAGGAGGCCTGTTGTGCAAAGTCATCATGTGACTAGCCAATTGCGAGTTGATGAGAGGGCTATTTCTTCTACTCTCGAGCATTTTGATGCCCCTCGTCAGTTGTTGGCTGTTTATGGTTGGGGTGCTCCTATGACAGATGAGCCTAGTGGTGGTTACCTTTCATTGACAGAGATTCATTCTTTGCGTGAGGCTGTCAAGATTTTGAGACAGAATTACCTACAGATGGTAGCCGATCGAGATCACCTGGTTGAGTGGGGAAGTACAGCTTATGAGGCACTGATGGACAGAGAGGAGAGTGAGCTTACCCAGGAGCTCACAGCGACTACTGAGGTTTTAGAGGACACTCAGCGGGCTCTCCAGGAGTCACAGTTACAGTTGGAGGAGATGACCGTGGAGTTGGAGTATTAACGGTCCACACCAGCCCCAGACCCAGTTCGATTGCACATTGAGGTGGTTGGTGGTGAGTTTGCTCCTACAGTCGGTATTGAGGAACATGATGTTGTGGCAGACACATCTGTTCAGGATATGGGGGCACTACGTACAGTTGAGGTAGGAGTACCAGTGGAGTTGAGCTTCAGATTGATTTGCTTCCCTCAACTGGGAGTGAATCCATTTCATCATCTCACATAGCTGATAGCATGGGACAATTGGCTGTGCCACATTTTCAGAGGGATCAGATGTGGATTGCGGGGGAGTATGTTGACACTTCCACATATAATTTCTACTGCACCGAGTCTTTTATGGAGTATTTACTTGAGAGTGCAGATGTGCGATAGGATTCTTATAGTGTCTGAGGGTAGTCTCATCCGAGGCTCATGTGCTATTCGGAGGTTGGCTGGGAAGATTGTGGACTCTTTCTACTATGCTTCCCCACAGGGATTTCGAGGTTGGGTTTGTTGAGAGGATTGTTCAGATTCCTACCCAGCCTACAGTTAGATTTGAGTCATCTCCTGATTTCCAATTTGGGCTTGAGGGGCTATTGACAGAGATTGGGGTTTCTGATCGGCATTTCACGGTGGGGTATGCTCATCATTTTTCTTTAGACCCTCAAAAGGAAGATTTGATCTCACGCAGGGGTAAACCGGCTCCAATATCCTACCATCCATTATGGGATGAATTAGCACCATCGTTTGCAGATGGATTTGGCAGTTGCAAGTTAGATTACTTGCAGTATCCACACACTCAGGACTGTTTGTCAGAGGGCAGAGTTGATAACAGTGATTCAGGCACATTTGGTCACTGTTGTTTTCCCAGTGCAGTTGGGTGTGAGTGCTGGATAGACAGGGACTCAAGTTTTGACAGAGTTGTTGCTTCAAATGGGTTGAGTTCCGTTGTGTTGTTTTCAGCATCGACATCTACAATTGGTTTACTAATGTTGTTTTCAGTGGTGCTTGTTCTGTTGATGTTGGTTCTTTCTTCACAAGAGTTTGGGGAGGATCGGGACATTACTTGTGACCATCCTTGCGATCCGGGTGGTTTATGATGTTGCTTGTTTTTCTTGATTGCATGAGGACAAGCAATCTTGGGAAGGGAGGACTATAATGTCCCCGTTTTTTGACTTATGGGATTAGCTTGGTTTGGCAACCCTCACAAGCTAATCAGGCGATCAGAGGGGGTCAAATGGTGAAGCCAGCGTTCGGATTCTTTTCTCGAGGTTCTAATTATCAGGTCTGCTCTTCGTTTGGATCATTTTGGTCAACTTACTATTTTTAGTAAGTGATATTTTGGGTATGGTCAGGATTAGCAGGGTGTCTGCACGGAGCGTCACATATCTCAGGATCGAGTTTCAGAGAATCTCCAGTTTGAGAGACTTACTATTTATAGTAAGTCTATTTTTAGCAGTGGCTATTTCTGGCAGGGCAATGCCTATTCCTAGCTGGGCAGTTGGACTTGGTGCTTTGTCAGAAGTTCGTTGATTACAGTCAGACAATTCAGTGGCTTATATTTTAAATGTGTTATTAAATTAAATTATTTTGATTTAATTTAATAACTTATGACTTTATAACTTTATGTTATAAAGTAAGATTATTTTTAAAGCCAATTAAGTGAAAATATTAAAAAAGTGCTTTTTCCAAAAAGCCTATATATTCTACTCGAAAAAGCACTTTTCTGATCTTATGCAATCATTATTTTTCTTGGAATTTGGGAAGAAGACAAACCTGGGTAGGGTTTTGAGGACTGATTCCTCATTTCGTAATTTGAGCCATTGTCTGTTGATGGTGAATTTTACATCTAATTATCTCTGAGTTTTCAATTTGGTGCTGCTGTATATCGGATTGGTGAAAGATTCCAAACTAGAATTCGTATCTGCTGATGAATTTGTGATTGAATTCAATGTTCGAATTCTGGATTTAATTCTTGGTTGCTGCTGTTATATATTTCATAATTATCGAAACTGTGAGTGAAGAGGATTATCGGATTTATGCTAGCCACATGTTTATTCATGCTATGTCTGCAAATGTATTGAAGATGTGTTCATTGGTTGAGTAATTGGAGTTTACTGGCTGCGTCAACTCTCTCCTTGGCACGTGAATGCGAGGAGACTTGGCGGCAATATTTCTTTGGCTGCAATTCAAATGCACATACATTGGCGATATCCCTTGACAACGAATAATTGTTTACTGTTGGCGTTAAACAATTTCCTGGCACATGATCTAATAAACATAGCTGGATTGTAATTTCTGGGTTGCGTGGGAGAAGTCTGGGTTGTAAAGTGATTACTTTGGACTACGAGTGTGGTTGGAGACCTCACGTTGGAAGTATCAGGTGGCTGTCTTATTTCCTGGGCACAGTGTGCTAATTTGACACTTCACGTGCTGCAAATTCCCATTTTCGTGTTTCTTGTTCAAAGGAGGCGTCATCAATTAGGTAGCCAACATACCAGCAGGAGATCATTATCAGTTTCAGGTGCTTGTTTATATTTTTCCAGAATGAAATGTTATATAATTTGTTAATGTAGAAATGGATTCTCATTATTATAATACAAGAGGAGATATTTGGTCTGTGATTTAATATTTCAAGACTAGTGAAAACATATTTCAATTATCTGGCTTGAGCAAAATTTAGATACAGTTGCATATATTATAAAATTAATATTGAACAACCAGGAAGAGCCAGCACGGCTCTTTACATTAGTTCAATCTGTCTCTGACCAGGCACGTATATTCTATAGGCTTTTGAAATTTTGCTATAGCCTACAAAAATACCTTTTCTCTCGGAAGGTTCTAGTTTACTTCTTTTCTCTTTGGGTACATGAATGTAGACAGGACACCCAAATATTCTCAAGTGGCTAATGTCTGGTTTTATACCAATTAAGGCTTCTTCAAGAGTTTTATCATCAATATGGGAGTGAGGACATCTATTCTGAATGTAGACAACAGTACTAGAGGCTTCAGCCCAAAGTGAAGTTTCTATGTTCTGTTTTTCCTTGAACAACAGCCTTAGCAGCTTCTACAATGGTTTTGATTTTCCTTTCAGCAACTCCGTTTTGTTGAGGATTGTAAGGTACAGTGAACTCCCTCTTAATCTCTGCACTTTTACAAAATTCTTCAAAGATATCTAATGTATATTGTTCTCCATTATATGTCCTTATGGTGTTTACTTTTCTTCTAGATGAATTTTCAGTAAGGAATTTGAATTCCTTGAACATTTTAAGGATCTCCTGTGATTCTTTACATTTAAGGAAATAGATCCATGTTTTTCTGGAGAAATCATCAACAAAGATTACATAGTAAAGAAACCCACCTAAAGAAGGTACAGACATGGGTCCACATAAATCTGAGTGGACTAATTCTAAAACATTATTTGTTTTGATAGTACTATTTTGAAAAGACCCCTTAGTGTTCTTCCCTAAGGCACACCCCTTGCATACCCCGGAACTGTATTGTTTAAGTTTGAGTACACCTGTGACTAGTCTTTCCATAGAAGATAGGGCACGAAAGTTGAGGTGTCCTAATCTTCTGTGCAATATTTCATTGGAGTCTGCAACTTCATGAATTAGGTTAGGGCTAGGTTAGGTTCAATACATAACTCATACAAATAACCTTGTCTATGACCTATGGTTTGAGCTTTCTTAATAGTAGAGTTATTTGGCCATGCCAACACTTTACTATCCATGAATGTTACTCTATATCTATTATCCTCAAGTGTAGATATGGAGACCAAGTTTCTCTTTATGCCTGGGACAAATAATACTCCAGTGAGTTCGATTGAGATGCCAGATTTTAATTTGATGGTGCAAGTTCCAACACCTTTGACTGGATGTGCAGAGTCATCTCCAATTGTTACTTCCTCACAGTTTCTTCTACCATGGAGTCTAGGAGTGCCCTGAACCCTGTGATGTGTCTTGATGAGCCGCTATCTATAACCCAGGAGTTGGATTTATTTGATACTTAATTTGAAACTGCAGAGTAGAATACATATTTCTCGGGTTCATGCTCCTTTTTGGATTTTCTTACTTTGGCATATGGTGCTTGTTGCTTGGTTCTGTTAGGACATCTGACTGCATAGTGCCCATATTGGTCGCATCTAAAACATTGGATGTGAGAAACATCTTTCTTGGATGAACCTTTCTCAGGATGGCTTTTCCTCTTCTTAAAGAATTTTTTCTTTCCTTTCTTGTGGGAATTTGCATTCAAGACATGAAGATCTTCATCTACATTCTTTTGATTGAATCCTTTCTTAGTTTGTCTCGATTCCTCTTGAAGGCAGTCTGATCTTAATCGGTCAAATTTTGGAAATTTAGACCTTGCACTAATGCCTTAAACAGATGTTTCCCAGGAATTTGGTAGACCATCTAGGGCAATAAGTGTTAGCTCCTTACTTTCAATTTGGTATCCAAGTGTCGATAATTGATCCCTTAGAGTCGAGATTCTCATAAAGTATGCATTGATCGATTCTCCTTTGTTCATACTTATATGATTGATTTCTCTCTTAAGGGCCAAAGGCCTGCTGAAGTTATTTATTTCGTATGTACTTTCAAGTGCTTTAAACATATGATATGCAATTTCATATTTTGTCAAAATTTGTACGATATGATCTCTAACTTCATCAACTATGATTTTCATGGCTTTTTCATTTACTTCAATCCATGCTGTTTTCTCAGGATCATTCTCCGGATCTGGTTTATTTTCTTTCACAAATGACTAAACTTTATTTTCTTTTAATATCATCATGATTCTGAATTTCCATGATGAAAAATTATTTCCTCCTTCTAGCCTGTCTTCAAATTGAATTACAGTTGCCATAGAGGAATGTAATGTTTTTCAAATTAAATTTGAATTTCTCGAGTTCAGTTGCTGCTAGGATCCTTCCTAACTTGGCTCTGATACCATGTAAATGCAAAATGAACCTATATCAAATCTAAATTGTTAATAAATAATTTAATTATATCTCTGATTTATACCTCTGTTGTGTCTGAGGAGTAATTATAATTAATTACTTTAGAACCTGTTCGATGAACTTGCACTTGTTAATTTCTCTGTCTTTTCATCAATTTGATTCGCAGCATAACATATATATATTGCGGTGAAAGGGGAATAGTCACGTCTATGATAGACGTGACTCCTCAGGTAGTCACACCTTTCATAGGCATGACGGTTCACAACAGTTCACACGCTATCAACACACAACACATATTTTTGTCGACCTACAACCCCTTAGTAATAATCGGTGTTTAACAATTATAAACCGACGGTGTATAAACATGAGTCGACGGTGAGTGTTCGATCATTTTAGTGAATCGATATCAATCGATCTTATAATATATCATATTAATAATTATTAATAATTAATAATAATGATATCAATATAATAATATTGGTATCATTATTATTATTATTTATTCTTTTATTTATATTATAATTGATATAATCAATGTTTTATATATATCATATTAATATTAATAATAATGATATCAATATTATTGTATTGATATTATTATTATTATTATTATTATTATTATTACTAAATATAAATTATAATTGATATTCTATCTGATTGAAGCTACGACGATTAACGCAAGTTCATGTTATCTCTTGAATGTAATTAGTTAATTTTGCTTTTCAGTTGTTTACCCTTTCATATGAATTAGTTATAGATTGTTAGATATCCTCGTCTTGTGAATGCAAATTCTTTATAAATATCATATTTCCTTTTTTTGAAGGTAATTAATTCAGTTATTGGAAGGTTTCATGTTCATTTGAAAAGGAAAACAATTTCATTTTTTTGTTAAAAGTTAGTTAAAGGACATTTTATTTTATATGAAATTGTCAGTAAATGCTTAGAATTTATTTTGTTATAGTTTAGCATGTTACAATCATGAAGTCTTATCAATAAGACGAAATTCCTATCTAGCATCAAGTAGCACACCAAAGGATGCAATTTTGAGATGGATCCAAATCAAGTGACATGATCAAGGGTTGCAGATATCAAGTACCTTCATCAGTATTACACCAAATTATGATCCAAACATTGAGCTCACATGATATCAAGTATGACAATATTTTGGACACACGTCTTAACAACATGTAAATCATACTTTACCATTGATTATATTAAATCAATGTGATGAATAGTAAATCCATAATCCTATATGTCCATAAGATGACATCCTTTATCGATCATCATCAAGACAACATGAAAGAAGTATCATGCACAATGATCACATGGTTGTCACAGGGAGACTTATATCGTAGCATCTATCCATTGACTATATATGAAAACAAATCCTTATCGATATCACCAATACAACAGTCATCATACATGTTTTCCGGTAAATTACATGTCGTTAGTACTTGTTAGTTAGTCAAAGGGTAGGTAGTTGGGAATGGTCACGATGGTTGGCGCTTGCACCCCTTCGACCTTCATATATGTTATGTACTTGCATCTGAGAGATAGCATTATTATCGTGACGGTAGGGCGTTACAAGGTGAGGAGATAATGAGCCAACCAGTGGGTGAAGGCACGAGTAACGAGCACGAAGAAGGGTTTGAGGAATTGTTCGAAGGTGAACGGGCATTGACAGCGGACTTTGTAGCCTTATTGCAAGCGTCCATCGAAACCCACGTACGACGGGAAGCCGCACGAGAGGACGTTCCAGAAAGTGATTTGTGGACAACACTCGGTGTGAGCCCACCAGTCAATCGGTTGATGTGCCACGTGCCCAATCTGTTGGCACAAACATTCCTTCCCTACAAAACCCCCAAGACGAGACCCACAGAGAAAACCACCACCAACAAATTTTGTAGTGGTACCAAGAAAATAGACAAAGGGAAGAAGAGGAGTGGGACGAAAGCAAAAGATGACTAAGTGTACTCAACCCCTATGAGAGAAAAAATTAATGCCTAACCTCTTGAACAAGGACAAGAACCGTACTCGTAAAGGGCAAGAACGCAATTATGAGTCCATCAAGAGGACTGTATCGGAAGAGCAGCAAAAGGCGATGTGGTAGTTGACCTAATCAAAGAGACTCGAAACTATCTGGGACATCTCTCAATAACACCGCCAGGAAGTAGAAGCTTTCATGGGGCGAAACAAGAGATTAGAAGGGAAGTAGGGTAGACCGACAGCACAAACGAAGGGGGTACCAGTGTTGTCGAAGGGATGGGGAGGACACAGTAGCACGGTGACAACAACAATCTGCTTGGTCCCACTATAAGTTTAAGAGTTAGCAATTCAGGAGTTCCAAGCGGTTCGAGGGTTCCGAGCGGATCAGGTGTCCCCAGCGGGTCAGGAGGACCTACGGGACCGAAGCCACAAAGGAATTTATCAGTGGAAAACAAACAAAAATTGTCCAAGCTCATGGGAGACAGGAAGGAGGACCCTGTACGACAGTATCGTACATGTGAAACAATCTAGTTATTGCAGTTCCCCGCCACCCTATGCGGAGTAGCCATTGACTGGTTCTCCAACGTAGACAAGACGAAGGTGAGCAAATGGGATGGCTTGAGGAAATTATTACAAGAGGAGTTCCGACAACTTCGCGATGATAATGAAATCTTGGTTGAAATCTACAACACGAAGCAAGGGAAGAACGAGAGTGTAAGAACATACAACCGATGACTGAAGGAGTTGTTGGGGAAGATGGAGAACCAACCAGCGGATGGCCTCAAGAAGCATTGGTTTGTGGAAAGATTGAAATCCTCCCTCAGAAGAAAAATGAAGATTGTGCCTCCCTCATCCTATGGGGATGTGTGCAACAGAGCAATGGACCTGGAGAGAGAGCAAAACCTCACAGAATCAAAAGAATAAGTCATCAGATGAGGATGGTTCCTCCGAGAGAAGCAACAGTGACGAAGAATCCAACAAAAAGGTGCAAGCACTTCAAAAGGACATGCACCGTATGTTGAAGGAGTTCAAAGCAATAAAGGGGAGCACCACTAAGAACAAAGGCGAGTTATGGTGCACGGATTGTGAGGAAGGTCATACGAAAAGCACATGCCCGAAGAAAGCCTTGTGACATTTGCCAAGTGATAGGACATTCCATCAAGGAGTGCCCATACAATACAAAAACAAGGGGTCCACAAGTACTCTTCACTCGGGAACAGCCATCGACGTCTACAACCGCGGGCACCTCTTAGACAGACCAATACCAACGCATCATCAACTGGATACTGTAACAATAGACGTGAGGGAAGAAGCAACAATAACAATAATAATAACAACACCAATAACGATCGGAGTCAAATCCAATATGATGCGAAGGGTCGCCCCATGATTTAGTGTTGAGCCTGCAACCAATGGGGGCACTTTTTTCGCAATTGTCAGAAGGAAGAATCCCCTCAACATTTATGTCGATGGTGTGGTCTGGGTAACCATGAAGATGCTAACTGCCCGAAGCCCGAAGTCAACCTAATGAATATTGAGAAGTCGGGCGAAGACAAAAGGGTCCTGGCAATCACTTGAGCACAGGCCAAGAAGGCGACGTACCCATACCCCCGACCAGAGAAAGAGAGGGTATGAGAAGCAAAGGCAAATATTGAACGAGAGATGATAGCGGAAAGAAGAGAGACCCACGACATGACAAGTACTTCATCTTGTACGCTTACAGAAGCTGAACAGAACATTATAAAGCAAGTGTTGCAGATGGAGGTGTCAGTTAAAATTAAAGACCTTCTGGAAACAATGTCGCAATTGAGGGCGGCCATACTAAGTACCATGTCTACACCAACCCGTACAGTAGAGCCCAGCGAAGTTTCAGTCAACCGCTCGACGAACCCAATGCTACTCATCACGAATAGTGGCCGACACCCCGCAATAGTGGAGATGGGCATCCTTGAAACCATCCTCACCGACACTATTGCTGATGGAGGATAGGGGGTAAATGTGTTACCGAAGGAAACGTGGAAGAAACTCGAGAAACCAACACTGTGGCTGCCAACGTTCAATCTAGTGGGTGTCAACCAACACGGCATTAAGCTGATCGGTACTCTGATGGCCCGGCAAGTAACAATTGGTACCCAGCCCTTCATTCTGGACTTCGTGGTGATTCCCCTGAAAAAGAAATGATATGATGCTATTCTGGAAAGAGGGTGGCTCGTCACAGCGAAGGTGAACCACAATTGGAAGCGGAACACCTTGCCAATGGAGACAACAGGAAGAAAATTTGTCATCGACCTCAAGACTCAGATGGTGAGTGAGGAACATGCATTTTCTTCGGAGTCGGAATCAAAAGGAGAGTTGAGCGCAGTAGACGAAGGGAAGAGAGGGATGGAGCAAATGATGAAGGCGTCCTGGAACTTGAAGGATGCTCTAAAGATGACATGGATTCCATGAATGGACTCTTCCATCGGCAGATGGAAGATTATGAATTATTTCAATGCAACATGTTGCAGATCAATGAGGAGTTAGAGAAAGACTTGTTTCCGCCGGAGTATGGGGAATACAAGGAAGGGGAGGCCCGAGTCAATGAGGCCCCACCACACAAGTTTGACATGGAGAAACCCATAAAGTACGAAGAGCCCTCGCTGAAGATCACAAACCTCAAAGACAAGGTAAACCCAAAAAATATATTGGTAGGGGACGACTGGAATCTGGTACTGAAGGCAGCAGCATTCAAAATTTTCACGAAGTACAAGGATGCCTTTGCGTGGACGTACAAAGACCTGAAGGGAGTGCCTCTTGAGTTGTGTGTACATCGCATTTTGTTGGTACTTGGAGCCTAGCCGGTGCAAAAGAGACCGTTCCGGATGAATAAAAATTATGTCGTGAAGGTAAACGAGGAAATGGAGCGAATACTAGAAGACAACATTATTTTTCGGGTCCAGACCAGCAAATGGGTTTTCCCCATTGTCAACTCACTGAAGGAGGCAAACCAAATTCGCATTTGTGTGGACTTCCGGTGCTTGAACGTCGTCACCATAAAAGATCCCTTTCCCATACCACTTACAGATAGCATTCTTGAGGAAGTCATAGCACATGAAATGTATTCATTCATGGATGGGTTTCCAGGGTATAACCAAATCTCCATCGCCGAAGAGGATAAACTGAAGACCACATTTGTGGTGGAGGACGGTGTTTACCTGTACAACCGGATGCCCTTCAGACTCTGTAACGCGCCAGCAACCTTCCAAAGGATAAATTTGCACATCTTTGTAAAATGTCGGTAGGGAACTTCAAGGCATTCCTCGATGAATGGTCCATTTACAGTGCACATGACACGCACGAGAGGGCATGGAAAGGTGTCGGAAGGCCAGATTGGCGCTAAACCCGAAGAAGTGTAGATTCATGGTACCGCAAGGGAAGTTGTTGGGACACATTGTCTGCAAAGCTAGATTAAAGATAGACCCTGACAAGGTGAGGGTGATTGTGGAGATGGAGCCTCCCACAAACGTCATTGGAGTAAAGTCCTTCCTTGGCCACATCGGGTACTACAAAAGGTTCATCTCATATCAATACCAACGCATCATTAGGTGGATACTGTAACAACAGACGCGAGGGAAGAAGCAACAATAACAACAATAACAGTCAGAGTCGGATCCAAGATGATCCGAAGGGTCAACCCATGATTCAGTGTCAAGCCTGCAACCAGTGGGGGCACTTTGCTTGCGATTGTCAGAAGGAAGAATCCCCCTAGCATTTATGTCGATGGTGGTCCAAGTGACCATGAGGACACCAACTGCCTGAAGCCCAGAGTCAACCTATTGAACATTGAGAAACCCATAAAGTACGAAGAGCCCTCGCTGAAGATCACAAACCTCGGAGACAAGGTATACCCAAAAAATATATTGGTAGGGGACAAGTGGAATCCGGCACTGAAGGCAGCAGCATTCAAAATTTTCACGAAGTACAAGGATGTCTTCGCGTGGACGTACAAAGACCTGAAGGGAGTGCCCCCTGAGCTGTGTGTACATCACATTTCGTTGGTACTTGGAGCACACCCGATGCAGAAGAGACCGTACCGGATGAATAAAAATTATGTCGTGAAGGTAACTGAGGAAATGGAACGAATGTTGAACACCGACATTATTTTCCGAGTGCAGACCAGCGAATGGTTATCCCCCATTGTTATCTCACTAAAGGAGGCAAACCAGCTCTGCATTTGTGTGGACTTTCGGTGCCTAAATGCCGTCACCATAAAAGACCCCTTTCCCATACCATTTACAGATAGCATTCTTGAGGAAGTCGTGGGACATGAAATGTATTCATTCATGGATGGGTTTTCATGGTATAACCAAATCTCCATCACCATAGAGGATAAACTCAAGACCACATTTGTGGTGGACAGTGTTTACGCGTACAATCGGATGCCCTTCAGACTCTGTAATCTGCCAACAACCTTCCAAAGGATAATTTTGCACATCTTTGATAAAATATTGGTAGGGAACTTCAAGGCATTCCTCGACAAATGGTCCATTTACAGTGCACAGGACACGCACTTGGTGGCTTACGAGAGTACATGGAAAGGTGTCGGAAGGCCAGATTGGCATTGAACCCGAAGAAGTGTAGATTCATGGTACTGTAGGGGAAGTTGTTGGGCCACATAATCTGCATGGTTGGATTAAAGACAGAGCCTGACAAGGTGAGCGTGATTGTGGAGACAGAGCCTCCCACAAACGTCACTGGAGTAATGTCCTTCCTTGGCCACATCGGGTACTACAGGAGGTTCATCAAGAACTTTGCACAAGTTTCGTACCCCTTAGACAAACTGAAACGGAAGGGTGCACCGCACACTTGGGAATCGGCGCAGGGTGAAGCATTTGAAGAGTTGAAGACGAGGCTTGTGGGTGCGCCGATCCTGGCATACCCTAATTGGGATAAGGAGTTCCACATCCATGTGGATGCTTCAAACTTTGCAATAGGTGCTATGTTGGCTCAGGTGGGCGACCATGGGCTAAACCATCCGATCTACTTTGCCAGTAGATTGTTGTCCAAGGCGGAGAAGAACTACAACACGACCGAGAGGGAGGCTCTTGGGATGGTTTATGTCGTACAGAAGTTCAGGCATTACTTACCGACGACTCCGTTCACATTTTATGTGGACCACCAGGCCCTCATGTACCTAGTGAACAAGCCTATCATTCAAGGATAGGTCAACAGGTGGCTTCCTCTGTTGTAGTTCACCTTCACGATCATTGTACGACCAGGAAAAAGTCACATGATTGTGGACCAACTATCTCAAATAAAACCCAGGGAGCCGCCAATAGGAATAAATGACGATTTTCCTGATGCAGGGGCATTCTTGGTCCTCAGTGAATCTGCATGGTGCTTTGTTACTTGGCTGGTGTTACTCGGTTGCAGCCTTAACCGATGGTCTCGGTTATTGTAGGAAGCTCAGTCGCTGAAGGAACTCAGTGGAACCTCTGGTGCTCGGTGGAACTGGTGCTCGATATTACCTATGTTGGTCGGTGTTGCTAGCTTGGTCGATTGTTTCACTGTTGCTCGGTCATTTCTCTATCGCTCGGTAGTTGGTCTTACCGACTCGAGTTCTTGAAGATTTGCATGGCCGACTTGGTGCATTTATTGTTTGTATCTTTTGTTGGATTCTACTATGCGGATCTAGAGGCCGACATGTTGAATTAAATGTTTGTGAGGCTATTTGGAAGCCAACTTGCATTGCATTTAATATTTGTTTGTAGGAGTTAAGGGTGTCATCCAGCCGACTTGTGGCTGATGATTAGTATTTATAGGGTGTTTGGGTAGATGTTTTGGAAGATGACTTAGAGGATCATGAAAGCAGATTTGGGAGAACCAGATAAGTGAAGTTGTGGAAAAGATCCTGCGAGATCTTGCAGAGCAAATTGTATTCTGATAGTTTGTATTTCCAGAGCTAGTGGTTGCTTACTTGGAGACAAGGGGATTCCTTGGAGGCTTGCGAGCTCAAGTTCAAATCTACCGTAGGGTTTCCATCAGTTGCTGATAGTTTTCAGGACTGAACTAGCTAGAGTTGTATTGGATCTTGATGATCTTGCAGAATTGTTTCTAATTGTAATTGGCCCTAACCCGAAAGGCCTTACAGCCGGGCATGTTAATGGAAAATTGATTTGAAACAATTGTTGTGTTGTGTTATTCCGCTGTGTTGTTCTGAAGCTACAAGGTTGGATTGTCCTTAATTGGATCCTCTGCACCTTGATCTACGTTAGGTGGTATCAGAGCTGAGTTGATCTTGTGGGTGAAGGTGGATCTTGCGAGGGTTGATCCTACGAAATTGATCTTGTTGGCGAAGAGATCATATGATCTCAGTTGCGGATCCGTGGCACTGAACTTGTGAAATCTTGCCCTAGTTGTTTGTGCAAGGTGGTAGGTTGCAATCTGACTTGCATGCAACTTGGAGATTGTCACAAGGTGGTCGGTGTAGGGTTTTTCTCTTAATCTTTAAGGATGCCTCCGAGAAGATTGGACCCTAGAGTAATTGCTGATCTCTGTGATATTGTGGAATCTAGGATTATGAAGAAGGTGAAATCAGATTTCAGATTTGAGATGGAACTGATGAAGAATGACATGGTCGCTGAGATCATGAGAGTTGTTACTGGTGTACCTCGGAATGTTGGTACTGAAGATGGTTATGAGGAAGCTGCTGAAGAATTTGAAGCTGCTAGATCTAGTGGTGATGACCGGAGAGACAGATCTGGTGAAGACAGGACTTGTCAGTTGCATAGATCTAGAGCTCGGTTAAGTAATAGTTACTGAATGGAAGTTTCTACTTTCTCTGGTACCTTGAAACCCGAGAACTTGATTGATTGGATTGGTGAACTTGAAGATTTCTTTGAGCTGGAAGAAATTGAAGATCCTCTTCGGGTGAGATTGGCATAGACTAAGTTGAAAGGACATGCTGCTCTTTGGTGGAAAGAATTACAAAGAGATAGAGAAGATGAAGGTGAAATGAAGATCAATCGGTGGAGGTTGATGGTGACTAAGCTAAGTTCATACCTGTTGACTATGAGCTTGACTTGTTTAAGAAGTTGCAAAATCTGAAGTAGAAGGATCTGTCTGTTGAAGATTATACCGAGGAGTTCTACAAACTTACTATTCGGTCTGGACACAGAGAACTTGGTAAGGAAAAGGTAGCTCGGTATGTAAATGGTTTGAGATTCAATATTCAAGATGAGCTTGGTATGCTGAAGATTGATTCTGTTGAAGATGCTTATTAGTATGCTCTGAAGGCAAAAGATAAGTTGAAGAGGAAACAACATAGTAACTCCCGAGGGAAGGAAAAGCTTGATCACTCGGTGAAGGATAAACCGACTGATGTAGAAGATGAACAGAAACCTGTAGAACCGAAGAAGATAGGTAGAGTTATCTTTAAGGGTACTTGTTATAACTATGGAGAGGAAGGACACCGTTCTTTCGAGTGTACACAGAAGAAGCTTGGTGACTGACGAACTACTGTGGTGAATGAGAATGTGGAGAATGAACCTGAATCTGAGAACTTGCAAGCTCGGCGAACATTGCTTGGTACAACGAAGGAACCTGATGGAAAATTGTCATTGATGTCAAAAGATTAATGGCATATACAACACAGCATGAAAGCAGCATCTAAGAAATACTATACAGAGAGATATAAAGAACAGACTTGTTATGCCACAGCACATATAAAGAACAGATTATACTTACAGAGAACGGTTGTGAAGAGTCATAACCACGATGCTTGAATATGAAAGGTGCCGAACATATTAAGGTGCTCAGTGTTCGAGTTTGGGAAAGGAAGACTTTGAAACAGCGAAAGGATGGCAGAAAGGCGGTGAGTAAGAAAGTCAGCCATTTAGTGGAAAGAAGGGTGGAGACATGTCACTACAACCCGTAAAGGACCCGCAAACATACAATATTCATCAACCATGAAAAAGTTGATTCCACAATGGGATATGGAGATAACTTGGCACAAAGTGTATGACCCAGACATACATGTATATTAATACATACCGTTGAGCATATGTGATACCGTTGACAACAGACACGTATACAGTGATAGCAAATATATTTATCGTATGACCTAGACATACATACACATATAATAGAAACAGAGAACGGCAATCTTAAACAGAGTACATAACAGCAAATTGTTTTCAGAGACATACACAACATAAACAGTATACAGTATACATGCGGCTATATATATACAACATACACAAGAGGAAACATATATACGTTAAAGAGGATACGTATATACGTGTAAAGAATGATACGTATGCAGAATGATGAACGACAAATGATGAACATATACAGAAGGATACGATATATACAGCATATGATATAACATACAGCATATCTGAGATATACGAACAGCATGAAGATATGATACAATATATACAGAATAAAGATATATACTGCATACAATATACGTATAAAGGAAGATACGGGAAGATAAATGTCTACAGCATATACAACGTTTTCAGCATAGCATATACATGACAATGATGGTAGAAGGTTTCAGAATGGATATAATTAATAACCGATGGCAAATATATAAACAACGATTGTCAACTAAGGGAAAATTATAATATATATCGAATATTTCAAAGAAAGGAGACGATATTATCAATAGAGATATCGGGCCTTCAAAATCATTTGCTAAGTCACAATAGTTGATGCCACGTCATCTAAACTAAAGCCATAATAGGCAACTTGTTAATTAAGAGAGCCACATCCTTATCAAAGAGGTATGATTACTTGTATCGAAGAGACGTGAACTATTCTTGTGAAAAGGCATGTCTATTTCGAAGGAGCATACATGGCTTAGAAGACATATATAAGAGAGATTAAAAATGAACGTGGAAATATGTGAGTGGACTTTTAAAAGGCAAGTGATATCGTGGTGAACAGATATATGTATATCAGATTTATTAATCTGATATATGGGTCAAGATTAATGTAAATATAGAAGAGATGTAGACACAAATATAAAAGAGGATTTGATATAAATGAGATGTATATGATATAAAGAAGAGAATAAAAAAGGTGATTAAATTGTCCATAATTCATTGAAGATAGCAACATTGTCAAGATGGAAAATCAGATTTATGTGAAGTGAGTTGGTGCTCAGAAGTCAGATAGAGGGAGTTGGTGCTTCCAGTGGGTCGGTGCCTGCAAAGTGTGGGAGTTGGTGCTTCCAGTGGGTCGGTGCCTGCGAAGTGTGGGAGTTGGTGCTTCTAGTGGGTTGGTGCCTGCGAAGTGTGGGAGTTGGAGCTTCCAATGAGTCGGTGCTCATAAACATAGGGGTTGGAGCCTCTAGTAGGTTGGAGCCTACAAAACATTGTAAAAGAACAAGTTTATATAAAAACAAATTATTTTGTGGTTTTCTCCCATATTGGGTTTCCACGTAAATATTGTCTTCATGTGCATAATTGCTTATTTGAGTATTTGAAGTTATTTTTGATTAAAAGTCTTTAAATTGAAAAATCATTATTATACTGATTCACCCCCCCCTCTCAGTATAATTGTGTGCTCTTCAGAACTTTGTCAGAGGGGTAACTTGTTCAAGACTCGATGCAAGTCTGAAGGTAAACTCTGTGATGTTATTGTTGATAGTGGTAGTACTGATAACCTTGTTGTTGAGGACATGGTTCAGAAACTTGGTTTGAATATAATGAAGCATCCTTGTCCTTGTAGGATTGGCTGGTTGCAAGATGATCATGCTCTGGAAGTGAGAGAACAATGCTTTGTTGATGTTCAGATTGGCCAATATAAGGATCTTGTGTTATGTGATATTGTGAAGATGAATAGTTGTCATAAATTGCTCGGTAGACCTTGGCAATATGATTGCAGAGCTATGTATGATTGTGTGAAAAATGTGTTTACTGTTGAGAAGGATGACAGGAAGTTTTCCCTAATGCCTTTGATGGATACAACGCTTGGTAGGAGAAGCCTGAGTATTGGTAGCCGAGTTGAGTTGGTGGATCCTGAAGGTATGGATGATCAGTGTGAAGAACAAACCTGTGTGTTGTCGAGAAAAGACTTGAAAAGACTGAGGAAGCTGAAGTGGAAGAGTATGCAAGCTGAGAAGATGGAGGACTTGTATGTGAAGAACCAGTTCGGGATTTATGTGCTGAAACGTGGAAGATGTTCTTCTCACATATGAACATCTTTTCGAACCTGGGGTGTCTGATGCAGGGGCATTCTTGGTCCTCGGTGAATCTGCATGATGGTTTGTTACTTGGCTGGTGTTACTCGGTTGCCGCCTTAACCGATGGTCTCGGTTATTGTAGGAAGCTCAGTCGCTGAAGGAACTCGGTGGAACCTCTGGTGCTCGGTGGAACTGGTGCTTGGTAATACCTATGTTGGTTGGTGTTGTTGGCTTGGTCGGTTGTTTCACTATTGCTCAATCTTTTCTCTGTCGCTCGGTAGTTGGTCTTACCGACTAGAGTTCTTGAAGATTTGCTTGGCCGACTTGGTGCATTTATTGTTTGTATCTTTTGTTGGATTCTCCTATGCGGATCTGGAGGCCGACATGTTGAATTAAATGTTTGTAAGGCTATTTGGAAGCCGACTTGTATTGCATTTAATATTTGTTTGTAGGAGTTAAGGGTGTCATCCAGCCGACTTGTGGCTGATGATTAGTATTTATAGGGTGTTTGGGTAGATGTTTTGGAAGATGACTTAGAGGATCATGAAAGTAGATTTGGGAGAACCAGATAAGTGAAGTTGTGGAAACGATCCTGTGAGATCTTGCAGATCAGATTGTATTCTGATAGTTTGTATTTGCAGAGCTAGTGGTTCCTTACTTGGAGACAAGGGGATTGCTTGGAGGCTTGCGAGCTCAAGTTCAAATCTGCCTTGGGGTTTCCATCAGTTGCTGATAGTTTTCAGGACTGAACTAGCTAGAGTTGTATTGGATCTTGATGATCTTGCAGAATTGTTTCTGATTGTAATTGGCTCTAACCCGGAAAGCCTTACAGCTGGGCATGTTAATGGAAAACTGATTTGAAACAATTGTTGTGTTGTGTTATTCCGTTGTGTTGTTCTGAAGCTGCAAGGTTGGATTGTCCTTAATCGGATCCTCTGCACCTTGATCTGTGTCATTTCCAGATGTCCACTTGTTCCACATTGTGGTACTGTCGGTGTGGTACATCAGCATTGGAAAGTATCTCTCGATGTTGCAATTCCCGGGGGACATGCCGCCAGGAGAACAAAGGAAGCTCGTCCTGAGAAGCAAGACATTTCAGTTGATTAATAGCTTATTGTATAAAATGGGCACGGACCAGATGCTAAGGAGATGCGTCATGGAAGAGGAAGTTCCAAGTGTGCTGAGAGAAGCACATGAAGGTCCGACAGGACATATGGGACTAGACACAATAGCACGCAAAGTGTTGCTCGAGGGCTTATGGTGGCCTACGGTGTACAATGACACCAGGGAGTGGGTCATAGGGTCTGATACATGTCAAAGGGTTGGGAAGCCGCTGTAGAGGGATTTCATGCCACTCAGCCCCTCACACGCTCAAGAGTTGTTCAAATGGTGGGGGCTGGACTTTATTGGACCACTGAAGGCGAGTCATGCTCGGATGTGTCGTTATATTGTTGTGGCCACAGAATATCTAACTAAGTGGGTAGAAGGGCAGGCTTTACCTAATAACTTGGCACTAAGTACAGCCAAATGTATCTATGAGCAAATCATTATGTGGTACGGCATCCCCATCCAACTGACAAGCGATCGGGGAGGACATTTCGTCAATCATGTGATCAAGTTGTTAATGACAGAGTTCAAGATTTTTCACTCTTTATCCAGTCCCTACTATCTGAGAGCCAATGGGCAAGTCGAGGCTACCAATAAGATTTTGGTGTCTATAATTTTTAAGTCATGTGGGGTTGAACAAGAAGATTGGGAGAAGATGCCTTCGATGCTGTGGGCCTACCACACGACCTACAAGGTAACCACGGGAACAAACACCATTCTATTTGATGTACGGCCAGGAAGTTGTCGTACCAACGGAGTTCTCATGGTACCAAGCCTTCAAATAGCCATTGAAAACAAACTTGGCGACATGGAGAGTTTGAGGGGGCAACTGTACGCCCTCAACAAGTTGGACAAACGGCAGATGATAGCACAGTGGGCGACGGAGGTAGCCCACAACGAAGGAAGTTGTCACATGACAAGCACTTGAGACGTATGAGATTTACCCTCGGACAACTGGTTTTGAAGTACAACGCGCGGAATGAGATAAAGCTAGGAAAGTTTAAAGTAAGATAGCTCGACCCGTATAAAGTGTGCGAAGTGTTTGAAAACGGAGCAATAAAGCTAGGGACGTTGGATGGGTGGGAGGTCCCAAATATTGTGAATGGGTCGAAGTTGAAGCTGTAACATGAAAGATGGGGTAGCGACGCAGTTCACCCCAGTAGGCCCAACTAGAGGTAAATTGTATTTTTTTGTTTTAAAAAAAAATTTAAAAAATTGAGAGCACAGCAAAGGAGAAAAGGTCGTACGGCCTAAGGAAAAAAAGCCGACAATTTTTATTTTTTTTAAAAACATTGTACGAACCACAATAAAAGAACCATACGAAGCAAGAGAAGGGCGAGCCGACGGTGATTGCGAATGGCAACGAAAGGAGATGGTTGCGACAGTATGAAAGGTCGTACAGCTCCATTGGCAAAGTAAAGGAAAAATAAGAAAGCCCGAAGGCCTATACAAATTCACCATACAGTGACATTGGAAAATTGGCACACGAAAAATGAAGGGAAATATCGTATACGTGAAGAAAAAAAGATCGCACGGGCCCACCAAATTAAAAGCTTAAGGTGAGGAGAAATTGACACCAAATCATGAAAGACATACGCAGCAAAAGCCAACATACAAAGAGTGCCAACAGTGAAGTAAAGTGTCTACGGTGAAAGGAAAGTGGAGGGCCTATGATGAGCAATCACAGAACAAAAGGAGCCGCATACAGTCAAAGGCCTCCGGTGATTGGGATAAATAAACGAGGCTGCAAGGAGCAAACCGAATGGAGGAAAGAGTCGTGAAAATAAAACAAGACATCACTACATAAACAAACCACAAGCAGTACAGCCCGCATTGGTGTCTATTTAGCAAATCAGAGGCAACTCAAGTTGAAGGGAAGGTGTAAGGGCCGCCAAGGTTGTATCGGTGATTTAAAAGAATGTGGAGGACATCCCACAATCGTATGGCACTCTAGAATTTGAGAGAGGTTGGTGATTGGAGAAGTAGCAGGGTGGCACCATCGTGAAGTAGCACCGTATGCAGCCCATACACTTATGGTGGAAATATACAAGGTTGTACAGCATACACATTAATATCACTGGCTTCGAATTGAATGGGATTGAAGTGTCGTAACACAGACCATACGCATTGAAGGTGTGAAGTGCCATATGCAAGAGAGACATCGCACGTGGGCATACCCTAACTGAATCTTTTGGGATATCATATTTGCAAAACAACAAGAGAGAAGTCGGTTATTGATGGATAGAGGAACAAAAAAGAGTTGGAGAGAACATTTATAGGCATCACAATCACCATCAAGAAGCAGTTCTTGCATGAATAAAGACAAAAGAGTGTTGTCATCCAGAGTGCGGGTTGCAGGAAGTATGGATAGTAGAAAAAAGGTCAGGCCAAAGGTACAAATATAGGCTCATAAGGAAGAAGTCATTGTATAAAATATTGCATTTGAGGGTTTAAATGGCATCGAGTGCAGGACGTGGTGGCCGGAGACTCCAAATAATGAGCTTATTATGGAGAGTCTCAGATGTGCGCAGGTGCACTGGGCAATACAGATGCCGGTCTTTTGTATCCGAGATTTTGAAGGGGCATTGTGGATGATGATAGATACTTATGACAAACACGACCGCAAGAGCAATTTTGAGTATCTCAAACACGACATCACCATTACTTTTACAGCGGCAAAGTTCACTAGGTCAACATTCCTGGACGTACAGGTAAAAAGAGTGACAAAACAATGAAAAAGATGCCTACGGAAGAGAAATAAAGATTAATAAAAATGATTTCAAGTAACTTGACACCAGCCAAAATGGACTCCATAGCTAGCACTTCCAAGCGCCGCGAGATAAAGAAGTCTTTTGTTGCGGCCCATGAGTGGAGGTGTCTAATGGGCGTCGTCAAGAGCAGACTCACAGGCTCTAACCAAGCCTCGGACATTGCCCTCCCTCAGATTATCTTGGTGAATGGCATCCAAAATGTTGTTGCGTATGACTAGGTGTCCCTACTTGCTGACAGGATGTATGAATTCATGACTTTGCAACACAAGACCTTCTATATGCCACATTATGCCATAGGGTTCTTTCTGGAGGCCACCCGCACGCAAATTCCTCTCGACAAACTCTAGGTGAAGCCCGAGGGGCGAGGGGCGTGTGGCTCCTACTAACCCACCTATTCTATACTGGTGACACTTGGACACATAGGGTGTGCAGACAGGGCTGAAGTGGAAGCGCCAGACGATGGTATCGGATTCTGAGTCTGAGGACGATGGTGACAGTGGTCGGGAGGAGCCGGATGACTCATCAGAGGCAAGCCAAGATAGCCATCAAGAAGAGGGAGAGACAGTGGACTCAAAGGCAAGAGCAAGAGTTGGGAACACACCTACACCTTCGGAGGGTGGCATGCAGAGAGTCCTTTTCGCTCCACCAATTCTGTCTGGAGTCAACCAATTGACTCCACCTGCTTTGCTTGAGGTGACCGTAGGAACAGTTTCAGTGCCAAGCCCTAGGCAACCGAGGACTCCAATTACCATGACACCATCAAGTGTGGTACAGCAGTAGTTGCCCCTACACAACCCGAGATACAGCTAGAGCCAGCATTTGTGAGCCAGTGACAGAGTTTTCCGTAGTTGTTGAGCAGCCAGTAGCGGACGAGATAGTTGAGATTATGGAGGAGTTGGTACAACAGGAGATGCCCACCAAGGCGAAGGAGTCCCAGGCGGCCATTGAGGTGGTAGGGACGGAGGTCGTGGCGACGGTGGGAGCAGAGCTAGTAGGGGAGCAACCGACGGAGGTTGAGACATTGACGAGTAGTGCTCTATTGTAGACCGCCATGAGTACCTGGCTTAGCCACTTTTGGCTTTCACCTATGGCACCAATTGGGACCACCATCCTCTCACCACGATGACAGTTACTCTCTCATCAAGAGATAGTAGATCTAGAGGGAGGGAGTTCGCCTATGAGCATCAAGGAGATGGAGAATGAAGGTTCACCGAAGAGACAGTTGGTCAAGACTCCTCAGCATGATGCGAGCATACCAGAGCCTCAAAGGGAGCTTGGTGGTGGTGGTTTGGAGCAGTATATTGTAGATATGCTTGCCAAAGCAAGGAAGGTAGTGGCCTCCGCTCAGTCACAGGCTCAGGAAGGGGTAATACATGAGATGGAGCGGCTATTGGCTTTCGTTCGAGTAGGTTGTGCTGAAGCATTCACTGCATGTTTTGAGTCCCAAGGATGGCCAGCCACAAAGACCCTTGCTATGTTGGAGGATTGGGCCATTCGAGAGACAGTGGGAGAGAATCAGGTTTGTGCTCTACTCTGTGAGGTCGTGCAAGCATTCTGTGAGGGATACTACACCCTCAGGCGGACAGAGCACATATCTTCTGGACATGAGGCCCAGCGGGTGGTAACAGTGTCAACTCAAGAGTTGGCCACCCGGCTACAAGCGGTAGAAGGGGAGTTAGTCCACCACATGGATGAGTTAGCCCGCGAGAGGGCGGTGTGGGCAGCCGAGAGGGCAGCCATGGTGACACAGCTAGAGGCAGAGCAAACAGAGAAGGCAGCTATGGTAGCACAGTCGGAGGAATGCGCAAAGAGAGCCATGATAGGGACTCACCTAGCCAGTGCTATGGAGGCGGTAGACAAGAAAGATAAAGAGATTTTCAAGACAGCTCTCATGGTGAAGACGGCGATGGAGCGCAAGATGGTGGCAGAGTGAGACTTGCGCCTGAGGACTGAGCAAGTGTATGAGTTGAGAGCTCAGTTGGCGTCCTCTACACCATCAGCGACACCTTCTTCATCAAGGACGCTCCCTCATCCTCTACCTCAATCTTGATTTCCTTTTGTATAGTTGTATAGTCATATTCATTCACATTTTGTCATGAGTCGTCCGAAGACGACTTTCTTTTTGGGGGTGATGATGTTGTCAGGTAAATTACATGTTGTTAGTACTTGTTAGTTAGTCGAAGGGTAGATAGTTGGGAATGGTCACGACGGTTGGCACTCGCACCCCTTCGACCTTCATATATGTTATGTACTTGCATCCGAGAGATAGCATTATTATATTGGTTGGCATTGTGGTAACTGTTGTCGTCATTGTTGTGATACATTGTAAACATTGAAGATACAATGAAGTATCTATGAGTTCTCTGGCATTATTGTGTTCTATTATATTTCCTATATATTTCCGTATGCATTAAAACATTCACTTTAGTGGGCAAACAATACAAAGGTGAGATAATGGAGATTGTGGGCAACATGATTAGACAAGCATCATAATCATCCAACAATTATTAATGCTGAGGAGATAACCAAAAGTACATGATCAAGCATCAATTACGATCATTTGAAAGAAGGATTAAGCAGATTCATTAACCAAGTCTGCAATAAATGTTTATGTTAACCAAGAAATATCACCATATGTGTCACACAAATGACCATCATAAATGCCCATCGATTATTAACAATTTATAGAGATCAAGAAGATTGATCATCAATGAATGTTTACATCAAACACTAAGAAAACATTTTATCACTATTGCCACCTTAAAGGATTAATTTGATTAATTAGAAGCAGCAATTATACTTGTAAAGGCAGCAATTAGACATACAAGTACAAATAACAAATATTAATGAAAAGGTGCAATATTAAGAAAAATTAATTAAACCTTAACAAAAGGTGTGATCAAAGAATAGAATGAAAGGATGCATCCATTCAACTTCATAAGATATTTAAGAGACTTCAATATCACTTCAAAGACATCGTCGAATCATTTCTTATATCCATATTGGATCGCTCTCCTAGAGCAATTGTCGTCTTGGCATAAATTGGTGGCATATAATTCAAGTTTGCTATCAGGAACAGCCCATACATTGCACAATTATAGAGCCGAATCAGAAACAGCAATTACTTGAGTGCTATAAGCAATATTAGAGACATTTGCATAGTTATATAAAGCATAGAAGCTGAAATCGAGAAAAAATCCCAATTATACCCGATTAATCAGGAATCAATAGCTGGGCCAATTTTTTCCCAAAAAAAATCAGAAAAAATTGGTCAATCCCAGTCAACGATTTGTTTGCAAAAATTTGTGTTTTAATTGAGAATAAAGTGTCAAAGAATTGAGATTAATCCAGTTAAAAAACAGCACCAAAAAACGCTGTCGAAAACCTAATATGCGCAAAAAAACCATCTCCATTTCTTATAAAAGCGACAGAGGTAGCAGTCGGAAAGCACAAAGTGAGGTGCAGTTTGATTGAGGCAGAGGTAGCACTTGGAAAGCACAGAGCGGTTGCAGAAGGAAGAATCAAGTTTGACATTTGAAGCAGAGCCAGGTATTATACAAAGCGTTAACTCCTCTACAAGGTCAGGTTTGATATGTTATTTTAAGCATATTTGTAAAGTTTATTTATTTTGCAATTTATAATTTATGGGCATATACACGAGTATTTTTAAAGCATACCACTAATATTTATACCTATGCAAAACATGACCACCATTTGCATGTATTCACTATATATGTAATTTGATCACAATGCATACATAGTAGGTAGGTTGAATATATATGCAGAGACATACGCAGGCAACGCACAAGGCCCTACCACATATTTGTTGTATTGTAACGGTTGATTATTTTTGCATACATATCCAAAAACAATGTTTTAGGGGCAAGGGATATTCATGGGCGACAAATCTAGCTTTGCACTATAATAAATTCTGTATAAAAAAGACTGCATATTCTATATTATGTATATTCTGTATATTTGTATATTACTATATTCTGTATTCTGCATATTCTATATTCTGTATATGTATATATTTTGTAATTCTATATATGTATATTCTATATAAAAATTTCTGCAATATTCGATATTCTGGAATTTGTAAAAATTTTCTATATGTATTCTGTATATTTTCTGCATATTCTGTATATTTTGTATATGTATTTTGTATATATTCTATACAAAATACAGAATATTTTTTATTTTCTGTATAAAATTATATTGAATACATATAAATTTACATATAGACTGATTTAAAATGCTTGTGCAAATTCTTGATCACTATGTAGCGTGTGAAAGACTTTGCATGGGCACATTGCACACCGATTACTGGTACAACAAAGGTTAAATGCACTTGGTGTCTAAACTTAGTCAGTGGTGGAATTTTCTTCTTCAAATGGCATTTGGCAAAAGAAGCGGGAAATAACACCACAGTAAGTGCTAAATGGCATGCAGATGTCACATACCAGGCCAAAAAAACTCTTGATGGAATTACCAAGAACAAGGCAAAAAAAGTGAGAACTAGGATTGAAATGGGTTCCATTTCTACAGGTGTTATGAGGAATCAATTGGATGAAGAAGATAGTAAAGGGGAGAGTTTAAGAAAATTTGAAACTATAGCACGTGGACCAAACATGGGTGGGGGGAACATCCGTGAATACTTCAGACCTCGTACTACACTAGGATCACATACCACTTTGGAGAGTATGGGGTGGAAGAAAATTGTCCATGAACAGGCAATGAAAACAATTTCAATTTTTTTTTGTCTCCTCTACCTTAGCATTCCATGCTTGCAGATCTCTATATTGGCAAGCTAAGATGGATGTCGTTCTAGATGCAGTTCTTGGGTTTAAAGCTTTGTCTTATGATACAATGAGGATCGGTATGCTCAATAATGCATGTTGCCCCATTTTTCCCACACATAAGCAAAAATGGTCTAAGTCGGGTGTTTCAATGTTGAAATTTCCCATCCTAGTTCTCGTCTTTCAGTTTGTTGGGATTTAAAGATGGTTCTGGAACCATCTTCGGAGTCCGAACCTGTCATTGGAACTACCTTTTCTTCAGTCTTCCCGCTGCCTTCCTTAAGTCGATCTTATCCCCTTGATGTGTCTAAGTCCGAGTCAAGTTGTATTAAGTTTATGTTCTTTTTGGAATCAAACTTCGGAGTTAACAACTACAACTAGAATCCTTGTCAGAACCCAACAAAGGAAAGAGATCCAAAGAGAGACAGAAGAAAGTTGAAAAAGTGCATACAGCAAAATAGGCGAAAGGAAGACCTTGTTCTGGAATAGCTGTCAGAATCCGACGAGCTAAATGGAACTTTAAAAATACGAAGGAAAAACAATCCATGTGGAAGTTCCAATATGCCTATCGAAGTCCGATGGAGCAAAAGTAACAAGTCAATCAGTGAAAAGAGGAGCCGGCGCAAAAAGGTGAAGATGAAAATTAAAGAAGGCAGAGATAGCTTTGAGTTCCAGAATCATCGTCGGAGTCCAAAGCTGAAACGGGAAAGTGAGACCAAAGGAAATGACCGCTTCTCGAAGCTAGAGAAAAGAGCGGAGATATAGGGGACTTCAAGAACAAGTATCAGAATCTGGAACTAGAGGTGAAACTCAAATAAAAAGATGTGAGCCAGAGCCATAATACCATTCGGAAATTCCACTTTCCATGATCATTTCCGAACTTATTTAAAAAGGTGGTTGTTTTCAAGTCAAGAATGCTGACGTATCCCAATGGCCCAAAAGTAGGTAGAGCATTTATTTCAGAAAAGACTGGCATTAATGGCGCTGCTAAAGGTGATCAAACAGGATTTTAATAGGATCTGAGAATGCATTCTTCAATTACTCTACTAAGAACAAGCTGGAAACAACGGTGAAGCTAGGGCATCAAAGTTTTTTGTTCACGGTTAGCAGCAGCCAAAATGTAGTGAGTTAATCTTTTCTACAATGCTAGTTCTATTTGAATTTCAGTTGAGTTGTAAAATTGTTATTATTTGAAATAATCATGAGGTTCAAGCACCTTGGGTATGATCATTTGAATGGGTTGGAACGTTCATTAAGTGAGATTGGGGATACAAAGTTGGGTCATGTAAACTTGAGAGAATTCTGGGGCAGAGTAAGACAACCGAATAGACATCCAGTCACAAAAGTTAGTTGAGAGCAGATTACTGGAAGCTGTTGGTTTCCCCGTTGCAGTCCAATGTGTCGATTTGGTGGAGTGCATAGATAGGTTTAATCCTAACACCAAGCAGATTAAAACCCAAGATGAAAAAGTTCTCATCACTCTGGATAGGGAAACAATACAGAGCTTTTTCCGGATACCTATAAGGGAAGCATATTGTTGTCGGGATAATTGTATGTACGGGTTATTATGTTAGTAAAGTATTATGTTACTCTCGGTTGTTAGTGACCGAGAGGTTAGACAGTTACGTCACGACATTTCGGTCGTGGCCCTTCAGGTACTTTATATACTCTCTCGGAGGTTGGACATGGGAGATATGATTGTATGATCATTACGATGTAAATGTACTTGCCAATATGGAATGATTAATTAAAGTATTTATTATTCTATGATACATTCTGTGTTTATTATATTTCCTGTACTATGTCTGTGCAATACTAAGTTTACCCCAGCGGGCAAACATCTGGCGCCGTTGCCTAGACGTACTCGGGAAGAGAGTTGAGGGAAGGATTTATGCCAAATGTCTTAAATAAAGATAGAAATAAAAAAGCACGAGATGACGAAGGGGAAGCCGCATAGAAGGCTTTGATCTCCGCACAACAGCGTGAACGTCAGTGTAGGTTGAGGCAACTTGCCAAAGACCAGCTTGCCGGAGGGTTGCCCGAAGGGAACCCCGGAAGTGGTACGGAAGGTGCAGGGGCCGATTGGGAATCGTTCATCTCGCCGGAACATCAGAGAGTGCTAAGTAGAGAAGAACTACTCGAAGAAACACGACTTAGACAAGTCTTGCTTCAGGAAGAGCGAGACCAGTTTGAAGACTTGAACTGCACGTGGCATGCGGAGGAAGGGAACTACGAAGGTGAGCGCATTGCCGAAGGCACACGGGGAAGCACAGTCGAAGGCACACGGGAAGGTACGCCCGAAGGCACACGAGAAGGTATGACCGAAGACACACGGGACGCGCAGGCGAACCTGCCATTGGAGCCAACGACTCCACACAATACGGTTCCACCCGCTACACAGATACAAGTACCATTAGTAATCGGCCAAGGGAACGTGGGCACCGGTTCTAGCACAGGCGGTGCAGGAGCACAAAATCCACCGCGCACGCAACAACCAAAATCAGCGCGACCAACCATGGCGACACATAAGGAAAAGTTGCCAAAATTCCACGATGATGGAAAGGACGATCCAGTATGGCATTGCCGTACGTGTGAAACCATCTAGGCAGCCAACGGGGTGACTGACCAGAACGAATGGATGAGGCAGTTCCCCGCCACATTGAGAGGCGTGGCCATTGACTGGTACACGGATCTGGATAGAACGAACATAACCACATGGGATGACCTGAAGGGGGGATTCGAGAAGGAATTCCGGCTACTACGAGACGATAATGAGATAGTCTCAGAGATTTATGGAACGAAGCAAGGGAAGAGGGAGACCATACGAGCGTATGGCTGCCAGCTAAAGGAATTAGTCGGAAAGATGGAAAGCCAACCGGCTGACGACCTAAAGAAGAGGTGGTTTGTCGAGGGCCTGAATCCTAAGCTACGACAGAAGATGAAAATTGTGCCTCCGACATCCTACAATGATGCATACAACCGGGCCATGGACCTGGAAAGCGAAGATAAGACGGCCAAAAAGAAGAAGAATAGATCTTCGTCATCCGAAGACGATACGTTCGAAGAGGAGAGTGGCAGCGACGAGAAGCCGAAGAAGAAAGTCACGGCCCTTCAGAAGGATATGGAACGGATGTTAAAAGAGTTTAAGACAATGAAGGGGACAACAAGCAAGGATGATGAACTGTGGTGCACGGATTGTAAGGAGAGCGGCCACACGAAGGGTGCCTGTCCCAAGAAGGCATTCTGTGACATCTACCAGATTATGGGACATTCTACGAAGGAATGCCCATACAATCTGAAGGCGCATAACCAGCAAGTGCTCTATACACAGGAGCAGCCTTCCACATCAGATTCAAACAATAACGCATCTTCCGGAGGCTATCGGGGAAACCGAGGAGGCGGAAGAGGAAATAATAATAATTCCACCCGAAGCAGAGTCCAGCACGATACAAAGGGATGCCCAATGATTCAATGTCGGGCGTGCAACGAGTGGGATCACTTTGCAAGGGAATGTAGTAATAATGATGCCCCTCAAAAGCTATGTCGGTGGTGTGGGCCCGGTAACCATGAAGATGCCGATTGTCCGAAGTCTGGCGTAGGGGCCAATCTTATTGATATTGAAGGCAACACACGGATTAAAGAAGCTATACTTGCTCTTACTCGAGGACAAGCGAAGGAAGCCCACTACCCCCATCCCCGAATGGAGAAGCAGAGAATGGTGGAGGCAAGGGAGGAAATAGAAAGGGCGATGAAAGCCCAACGGGGAGAGACACAAATCATCCGAACCCTACTGCACAAATGCGGAGAGGAACATTGTACGGCAGATGCTTCAACTGGAGGTGCCTGTCAAGCTGGAGGACCTCCTATACACCATGCCTTAATTGGGGACAGTGTTGTTGGGTACAAAGGTTGATAAACCCAAACCGAAGCACACGAATGCTTCTGTACCGGGAAGCTCGGTGACAAATCCAATGCTGCTTGTCGTCAACAATGGCAGACATCCAGCCGTAGTGGAGATGGGCATCCTGGGCACCATCCTAACGGATACTATAGTAGACGACGGATCCGCGGTAAACGTCCTTCCGAAGGACACGTGGAAAAAGCTAGGGAAGCCCACTCTGTGGCCACCTACGTTTAATCTGCTAAGTGCCAACCTGCACGGGATTAAACCCCTCGGCACGTTGATGGCACAACAAGTCACCGTGGGTGCACAACCATTTGTGCTCGACTTTGTGGTCATTCCGTTGAAACAGAAAGGGTATGATGCCATACTCGGAAGAGGATGGCTGGTGGCAGCAAAGGCAAACCATAACTGGAAACGGAATACACTCTCGATGGAGGGCGGAGGCAAGAAATTTACTATTGATCTCCGGACCCAGTTGGTGAGCGAGGAACTTGCCTCTTCCTCGGGATCCGAATCCAAAGGGGAGAATGACCCACGAGACGAAGGCAAAGAGGGGATGGATCCGGATGCCGAAGGCATACTAAAACTCAGAGGATGTTGTTCGGAGGATGACACAGATTCATTAAATGGATTGTTCCATTGGCAACAAGAGGACTATGAGATATTCTCACCCTCCTGTAACGTATTAAGCGTTGAAGAAGAAGAGCCAGATCAATATCCTCCTGAGTACGGGGAGTATAAAGAGAAGCTACAATGGACACCGTACCCGCACATCAGTTTAAAAACAAGGAGGCTATGAAGTACGAAGAACCGACGGTGAAACCTTTGAATCTGGGTACGGAGACGGATGAGAGAAATCTGAAAACCATCGCCACGGGAGACGACTGGAATCCTGTGTGGAAGACTGTAACCTTCAAACTCTTGATTCTCCTTCTTCTTCTTATGTACGGGCAAGAGGCTGTGGTCCCTATAGAATTTATGGTTCCAAGCCTTTGGATGGCCATTGAAAATGGACTCGGCCACAGGGAAAGCTTGAGGGAACGGTTGCACAATGAGATTAAGCGAGGAACATGTCAGGAAGTCGGCTACGACAGGGCTGTCAAGTTATGGACTTTCGACGAACGGATACATGATGCCATCAACGGGACCAAATTGAAACCTTCTCTGGAGAGGATGGACCAGAGAGGAGGGACAGAGCAACCGAGAGGATGGAAAATGACTCAAGTGGTCATGCAGGTGACCCGAGAGCCATCCGTACGAGCGACCAGAGAAGCCTCCAGATAGGAAATTGAAAAACACCTGTACGACTATGCATGACCGTACTGCGGAGGGGGGAAAAAAAAATTGAAAAAAAAAAAAGAGCAAAAAAGATCGTACGGTCGTACGGCAACATGGCGAAGTGAAGGAAGCTTTAAAAAGGTACCGTACGGTTTGTAAGTCCAAACCGATGGCCGTACGGCAAACAAAAGGAAGAAACTTCTAAGTGATAAGGAACGGAAATTCAAATACCGTAAACCATACAAGCAAACCGCATGGCATTCATTGAGAAGCAAAAGGTAAACCGTACGGTCGTACGACACTTAAAAGACGTGGGGAACATACTACCGTACGGCCCATTCAGTTGTACGGAATAAGCATTCACCGTACGACATCATCAGACCGAGTGTAGATCGTACGGTATTCAGGTGGGACCGTACGGCATTGCAAGTGTGGGCAGTACGGCATATATACCGTACAATTAGGTCAAAAGGACGTAAACAGAACCGCCGTACGACAGCAGAAGCATCATAAAAGGGGTTTTATAATTGTCATTTTATATTTGCTACAAGGTATTCATACGGCAATTTTCATGTGCATGTTTCATATGTAATTAAAGACCGTACGAGCCTGGAGGATGCATCGAATCTGTACGGCATTAGAGGTGTGAGGAGAATTAGTACGGCATTGAAGGCAAGCGCTTCATATTTTCATAAACATGTAATAACGTTTTGGGCAAGCATTTAATAAGCATCCATATGGTGGTCCACAAGGGAATACAAACATAGGCCGTACTAAGGGGAATAACAGTTGGTGAAAGGGAAATCAACAAAAGTACGTAGTTCTGGCATTTCGTACTTCTGGCAAGGACTGGCAGTAGGGAGGAGAAGATTTTTTAAAAAAAAAAAACGACGACAAATCAAAACAGTTCAAAATGAGTAACTTATGGTACCGAAGGGAAGGGCATAACGAGGTAGTAAGGAAAACATAAGCGCTTTACAGAAAAGAGTATGGGATCAGAAGAAAATCACAAAATGGTGTGTTCCATAGACTTCTGTGTGGGTTTGAGAGTGCTAAATTGGTCTTGGCGGCGGGGGCGCTGCCCCTGGACCTCGCCCTGTACCGCGACGCGCTTGGGGCTCTGCCCCAGGACCCCGCAGGGGCGCTGCCCCTCAACCCCGTTGGGGGCATTGCCCCCTAGACCCCCAGTCGGTTCAATTATCAGCCCTTGGAGAGTGTGACCTGTTGATGAGATCGGAGCTGCTACAGGCATGGAGTGTCTGCATGCCGAAGGTGAAGAGAGCACTGGAGCAAGTCTTTCAAGAGGGGTACTACGCTTTGAGGCACTTGGAGTAGGTGTTGGCTGGACGTGAGACTGTCTTGGTGGATGCATAGAGAGCTCGGGAGGAGCTGACCACCCAGTTGGAGGCAGTAGAGCAACACTTGGCTCAGCGTACCCAGGAGTTGGAAGCAGAGAAGTTGGCACGGGTGGCTATCAAGGTCAGATTGGCTAGGGAGACAGTATGGTGTTAGCGGAGGCTATAGCTGAATAGTATGTTTTGGAGACAAGTTTGGTGCAGGCACGGGAGGAATGGGATGTGACGGAAAAGACCTACTGGACGCAGCATTGATGGGGAGGGCGGCACTTCATCTTTTCAGGGACGCCCCTCTACCCCTTCTCAGTGATTTTCTTCTTCTATGTGGTGTATTTCATCTCCCTGTTGTTGTAAGTCGTCAGAGACGACTTGTTTTTTTGGGGGGGATTATGTTGTCGGGATAATTGTATGTACGGGTTATTATATTAGTAAAGTATTATGTTACTCTCGGTCGTTAGTGACCAAGAGGTTAGACAGTTACATCACGACGTTTCGGTCATGGCCCTTCGGGTACTTTATATACTCTCTCGGAGGTTGGACATGGGAGATATGATTGTATGATCATTACGATGTAAATGTACTTGCCAGTATGGAATGATTAATGAAAGTATTTATTATTCTATGATACATTCTGTGTTTACTATATTTCCTGTACTATGTCCATTGGGATTTCACCTTATCCCAAACCGAATTCAGCCAGAAGAGAGCTTTATATAGGACGGAAATTGCAAGGGATTGGTTCTTCCCAGCCAAGAAAGGGCAATCAAAATTACCCAGAACCATCCTCAATACATCTATTAAAGGTGAAATTGTAGACATAATTGTGTTATTGCACAGGTTAAGAGGGGATGAAGACACAATTTGCTTGGATGAATGGATGTTCTTTGCCAAAATGATATGCGCCGAGTCGAGATTCCTTGATTGGGCCGAAATTATTAGTGATCGTATATGCTAGCTGATAAAAGCATTCAGACTTAACCAGTTCTTTTATATGTCCTCCTATCTGATTTATGCCCTTGCATTGACACAGATTTGGCTGGGCTTGGAACACGTGCAAGAATTCGACGAAAATGTTCAAATTTACGATTTTTACACTAGCTTACAGCTACAAAACAATTATGCAAATTTCCACAAAGTGAACAACACCTTCACCATGAAGCTGGTGCAAGAGCTACAGGGGTGCCCAAAAAGAAGAATTTCTCCAGAGGCCACAGCACTAATTAAAGTTTGACAGTTACTTTATACAGTTCCCCACCTTCACATATATAAGAGTAGGTGCTTTCGATGATTTCCCGTGGAAACTACCTCGCTACACAGACGACAAGATTATAATGGTGGACTTATGTAGATAGATCTCCGAAGTGAACAAAAGGTGTGTAGAGAAACACAAGACAGGTATAGCTTTCCCCATTTCTTTGGGCATATACATATGTTCTTCCTCCTCCAATGCCATAAACGTCACCAAAGCTACGAATAAATATGCTATCGAAACATATGATGCTATTTTGATTCAAGTGGTTTCGTTAAAAAAAATTTGCAATTGGGTCCGTCTTATTGTCATGTTCCTACCATAGAGGATTTCTGGGCAGATTGCATTGATGATTTTGAGGTAAGGAGAAGGTCGTGGTCTAGATTGAGTGTAAACCAAATTAAGGCTTTCCGCCTCCAGTTTGATGTTCACAGTATCACAGAAGACAGTTCTGATATTGTGGATTTGCAATACTATGCTAGAGTACAAAGTATTCCACTAGAGCCTATCAATTGGGATGCGGCAGAATTAGATGACCTAGATGTCAGGACTGCTCCTATTTTGTTGAGGACTCAGAAGTGGTTGGCAAGGATGAGAGGGGGAGGGTAGGACACAACTCCATCGGGTACTCCCACAGCAGCAACACAAAGTTCAGTACCCCCGTCTACCTAGGTTGCACCCACTTCCAACATTCTGGTGATTGATCTATCTGGAGCTTCTGGAGAAGAAGGAGATGGACAGCCTCCTAAGAAGCCCTCAGGATTACTTCCCACTTGCAGAGCAGGGCCTCTACCAAACATTAGTCTTACGGTAGACAACACGACCCCTAAACAACCCGATAACACAACTCTACAACAGCCAAAGCAGACAGGGCAGGGAGACCAAAGTAGTCCAAATGCAACCACATCCACTCAACTAGGTGAAGATAAAGGGAAGGCCCTAGCACAAAAGACTCAACAACCCGCTGGAGATCAAAGTAAGGTATAACAATCCCCTTCTCGGCTCAAACACCTAGCACTACTACTCCGGTGAAGAGGGTGTTGAGAAATAGCTTTATTCGGATTAAAACACACAAGTAAATATACATATATATGTTAGGGTAAAAATTATATATATATATATATATATAAAAAACAAAAAATGCTGAGAGGGGGAGGGGGTGAATCAGTATTTTAAAAACTTAATCAGAAAAACAAATCTGAGAGGTGCACTCAAAGAAGGAGACTAGACACAGATATTTTTTCTCAAGTGGAAAACCCAAGCAGGGTAAAAAAACCACGGCTTCATTAATCAAATGGGCTACAACCCTTTTCACAAGAGCTACCACTCTTCATACAACTATACCAAACAGGCTACAACCTGTTTCCAAAAAGGCTACCACCTTTTCATGAAGGAAGATATCAGATATACAGAACAAGAAATAGCTCCTTGTCTTTACACAAGTGTAAAGAAGTTCAAATGTATGACAGACTCTCTTAATACAAGCTTGAATCAAATCTGGCATTTAGACCTCCAGTCCTTCATAAGCCATCAAGTATTTGGTAAGAATGTAATCTATTCTCCACATTTTCGTACTACAGCTGAAGGAGATTACCTCAGCTATGCTTAACACTAACTGTTGTGTGAACTTCTATGATTTTTGTGTCACAAAAAACTCAACTTACAGAAAAGTGTTTTTATTAAAAACCTCTTTTTCATTACAGTCACAGTCCAATCTAAATACTCCCATATCCCATTTCTTCAATATGCCTCCAAGCATATATATATTAAGGACAACCCCCTTTTTTTGACCTTAACTCCTGATGGCATCTACGAAGGCCAACACTTCCAGTCCTGACATTTTGTGCTCTATTGATATGCTCTTTGGCCCCTAATCCACGCACATACCCTTTTCTTTTTAAAAATCAAACACTCCTCTTCACTCTACACTGCAACACATCTTCGTGTATCTTTTTCCAAACACGGACTCTCCTGAAAACGTAACTCCCTCCACTTTGACAAAAGTCATCCACGCATCATATCACTGCATTTCCTTATTAAAACACACACATTCCATCCCAAAAAATCACCACACCATTGCTCGAGCTAGGCTCCTTTTTTTTTTTAAAAAAACGTTTTTGTACTAAAGCGTATTTGTCTTATTTAATCCCCTGCGTAAATCCACGTTGCAAAAGAAGGTGCACTTACACTGGTAACGTCACGTTTATAAAGAGAAGTGTTTTTTAACTTCATCACAGCCCCTTTTTACTGAAATCGTTACCGAACAGCACAGAAAACGCTCATTTGCCCAAACGTGTTATTTTGAAATGAACACTCTATTTCTGAAGAGTGCGACAGTTACACAAAAAGACTGTAACTTCCACCTGTACAAAGAGCGTTTCCTCCACACTCTTCTCTCACACTATATCACCTGCTTACCTTTCTTCTCAGTCACATGCAAAGACATAGTTCCAAACATAAGAAAAGAACTCGCTGTCACAGAACGTGTGACCAGTTAGCTTATGAAAGTGAACACACTCTTCCTGGGCGCGCGACAGTTACTCTGTCTCTTTATTGCAACGCGCCAACACTACATCTAATCACGGTGGCAAAACACTTTGTTTAATCCTATGTTCAGTTAACAGTGACCAGTAATCAAACAAAAAGCAAGCAAGCGCTATAAATTATTCAAAGTCAAGTTGCAAGCACAGCGATAAACAAGAGATAAACAAAAACGGCTTCCTCCCGATAATCATCACTAACTTCCAAAACAGGTTTCCTTCTTTTGATATGGAGTATATTCTGCAGTGTTAGACAATTGTCGATAAGCATCAATATATCCTTCTTTTGAAATGATTGCACACAGTGCCTCTGCAAATTGCACATGCTGAGAAGATATAGAAATCCAAGTTCGTTCTCAACAAAACAGATGTCTCATACAGAGATAACCAAAAACCTGTTTCAGATGACAAAAACCACAACAATATATATATATATATATATATATATATATATATATATATATATATATATATATATATTATTCCAAATTTAATAACATATATATCTGCACGTAATTGAACTTGTTATCGAATGATCTTATTCATATTCTCGATGACTGTTGTTACTATCGAGTGACCCGATAGTATCCGCGATGCAAAGACTATTGGGTGACCCGATACATATCCTCGATACATAACAAGTATTATTGTTAGTGGTAATAATCGGTATCACTGATAATTAATGAAGGGTATGCCTACGTAGGGACATGACCCTACATGGCTTAAGCCACATACGGTCATGTCTCTACGTAGACATAACCGTTCACTCATATATATATATATATATTATCGTGTGTTTGTTGTGGAAAACATAAATCACAGTATATGTAATTACCACAGCAAGCATACAATTTCAACAATCTCTCCAATTATAATATTTGATGATCTCTGTAAATGTCATAGTAAATATCAGTCTGAGATAAATTCTGTAAGCAGCATCATTAAAGACTATTAAATTTCTCTATATTAAGATCTGAATTCCTTAACATGGTATCAGAGCCTAACCAATAGAGATTAATAAAGATAGTAAAATTTTATTCAGAATATCAGACATATATTTAAATTGAAGGACAATCATGGTGAACGATGTTAGAGTGGAAGATAGACTCAAAGGCACCTCCAACTTCATCTCATGGAAAATACATATAATTGCAATCCTTCAACAACTTGAATTGGATTCATATATAGAAGAAGATGAACCAGAGAAAACGACATGGAAAAGATGCAATAACAAGGCTAAGAAAATAATCATTGATGCTGTTAAACATTCTTCCAACCATAGCTAGGTTATCAACAGCATATGAAATATTCAAAACCATTCAAACTACATATAAGATCAACAATGCAAGCAGACTGCTGACCTTAAAACAGCAACTCATGAACATCAAAATGAATAAAGGAGAAACAATTACATCATATTTTTTGAGAATTTCTGAATTGAGAGATCAACTATCTACTATTGGAAATAATGTAGATGATCTAGAACTATCCCTAATTGCCCTAAGAGGGTTACCAATCTCTTGGGAATCTTGTATCCAATGCATTAGCGGTCGACCGTCACTACCTAAATTCAATCAACTCAGGAACAATTGCACTCAAGAAGAATCTTGACTAATCTCAAGAGGGATAGGTCCAAATAAAGAGGGAGATATTCAAGCACTTCATGCTACAACAAAAAACAAAAAAAAGAATTTTAAACGAAAGAGAGGAAATAATATCAAAATCACAAAAACAGAGATCTCTCAAAGGTCCAATGCGACAAGTGTGATAAATTTGGACACACTCACAGATTCTGTCCGGAAAGAAAGAAAACTCAAGCAACCATAGCTGAAGTCAAAGAAGTGGAAAATCCTCTATTTTTCTTAGCCTTATCAAGTGAACTGAACACAAAGAAAAGCACTTGGATAATTGATAGCAGAGCATCAAGACACAACCGGATTTAGAGATCAATACGAAACTTTTGAAGAACACTCAACTGAAGAGGTCACAATTGGTGACAACTCCACCTACCTTGTGAAAGGAATCGGAACCTATTCAATTAAATTAAGAATCGGAGTTACATTACAATTAAAAGATGTTTTATTTGTACCAAGAATCAAAAGAAGTTTGGTCTCTATTTCAGGTCTAGCTAATCAAGGATATCACGTCACCTTTCATGAAGATAAAGTTCTACTTTGGCCTAAAAATTCCAACTGTAAGAATGCTATTTCCATAGGAACAAGAGATGGTAGCTTGTACAAACTTTGTAACGATCAAAAACATGCCCTAAATCATGAAGTATCAAATTGTAATGACATTTGGCATAGAATATTAGGTCATCTTCGGTATAGTGCCCTACCTACCATAGGGAAGATCACCACAGGTCTACCTCACCTAAAATCTGAACATACTGGAATTTGTAAAGGTTGTGCTCTAGGAAAGACCTCAAAAGAGTCATTTCCTTCAAGCGAACATAAATCAAAATTTGTACTAGAACTTGTCCACACTGATTTGTGTGGTCCAATGTCAACATCCTCATTTGGGGGATTCTTGTATTACGTGATCTTTGTTGATGACTACTGTAGGAAAACCTGGATATATTTCCTAAAACTTAAAGAATCAAATGAAGTATTATTGAAATTCAAAGAATTTAAAGCCCTAGTAGAAAATCAAACCGGGAAAAAAATAAAGACTCTAAGATCAGATAATGGGGGTGAATATATCTCTGAAAACTTTAAAGAATTCTGCATTTATGTTGGGATTAAGAGGGAGTGGTGTTAGTATTTTCAGATTTTCGCCAAGGAATATATTCAATCTAGAGATCTAACAAAACTAAGCAGAGGGTATGAATAAATAGACTCAAGGGCAAAGGAGAGATAGTACCCAGATTATAACTCTTGATGTCTGTCCATGGAGTCTTCAAATATGACCCGAGTTGGCCCTTCTAGGGCTTCTCTTAGATCAAATCTAAGGTGACATAGACCAGCGCTATGTGTCTTGTAATCTGCTATTGTGACTGTTCCCAATCTGTACTATATGTGTCTTGAATCTGCACCTCACTAGTTTACATGCCTTAGGGCATCGGGTCGCAATACCTATCTATATATCAAACTCCGCTAATATATATTGTACAATTTATGCCCTTGAAGTGTACTGACTGGTCACGAATCCTAGCATCTTCGCATGTGATAGAACTTGCTTGTGATGTCAAGATTTCGCTCCAAAGAGAATGAATTCGATCTTCTAATCAATGATAGATTTCTCTGCTCTCTTTAGAACTCGCTAGATTTCTCTGCTCTCTTTAGAACTCGCTGCTGCCTTCATATTTCGCAATTTCAGATCTTGAGGGGAGAAGGCACATTATGTTTTTGGTGTCTCTCTTCCTCAAGACTTAACCGAATATATTTGAGGATTAAACCATTCCTTAAGGGGCCGACTTATACCATTAAACATTTATATCAAGAGGCCGACCTTGGGCCCTCTATAATTTAATTTAATCAACTCATATATATATCGATTTAAATTGATAAACAATAAATAATAAATATAAACAATATTTATTATTATTATTTATCCTTATCGATTTATCTCCCAAGTAAGAGGATGTTTGTCGTAAAGGCCATCAACTTAACAAGTGGTACCTTATAATCCTCAACAAAATGGAGTTGTAGAAAGGAAAAATAGGACCATCATTGAAGCCGCCAAAGCAATGATGCACAATCAGAATATACATATCTCCTTTTGGGCTAAAGCCTCAAACACAACCGTATATATTCAAAACAAATGCCCTCATATGACACCTCAAGAAGTTTTTACAAGGAATAAACCAAACTTAAGTCATCTAAGAATATTTGGTTGCCATGTATACATTCATGTTCTTAAAGAAAAAAGGACCAAGCTAGAGCCCTCCGGGAAGAAAGGCATATTTATTGGCTATAGTGAAACCACTAAAGGATACGGGGTCTATATCCCAGGACAACGATCTATTGAAATCAGCAGAGATGTAAAATTTGAAGAAAATACTGCGTATAAACTACCTCTAAATACAAAAGATGATTCAATCACATATAATTGAGAATCAGACGGAGAATATCATAGAAGAAAATGAACCTCCAACAACTAATTCTGAAAATACTGAAGTTCCTAATACCAAGAAAAGGCCACTGTGGGCAAGAAAGATGATTGAAAAAAACAACATAGAACCTAATGAAATTTTCAGAGAGAATAAGAAAACAAGAAATCAAACATGCTATGTTGCACTCTTAACTGAACTCGGAAAATCTGAACCTTCAAATGTTGATGAGGCCTTATCATGTCAAGCTTGGAAAGAAGCAATGATTGAAGAATACCAATCTATATTAAAAAATGATGTCTAGGATGTTGTACCTAGACCTAAAGACAAATCAGTTGTCTCTTCAAAGTGGTTATTCAAAATCAAATATGCATCAAATGGTAGTATTGAAAAACACAAAGCCAGATTTGTTCCCAGAGGGTTCTCCCAAAAGATTGGAATTGATTACGAAGAGACATTTGCCCCAGTTGCACGACATACTTCTGTAAGAACCGTTATTGCCATTGTAGGGTCTAAAGGATGGAAGATACACCAAATGGATGCAAAAACAACATTCTTGAATGTTGTAATTGAGGAAGAAGTATATATAGAACAACCTAAAGGTTTTGCTACTCATGATAGGGAACTCCATGTGTGCAAACTGAAGAAAGCTCTCTAAGGCCTTAAACAAGCTCCTAGGGCATGGTAGGAAAGGATAGACAATTATCTCTCCAAACTAGGATATTCCAAAAATAAAGCAGATCCTAACATATACTTCAAAATATCAGATGGTGATATGTTGATTCTAGTTCTCTATGTTGATGACTTATTACTAACAGGTGAAGATCATCTTATTGCAAAATGCAAACAACATCTTGTAGCTGAATTTTATATGAAAGATCTAGGCCTTCTACACTACTTCCTAGGTCTAGAAGTATGGCAAAAGGAGAACTATATTTTCCTAAATCAAGGAAAATATACCACTGATATCTTGACCAAATTTGGAATGATGGATTGTAAACCATTGTCTACTCCAATGGAAACAAATCTTCTTAAGCTTAAAAGTGATGCAGAAGATTTAGAATCTACAAAGCCTACATACTATAGACAAATTATTGGATCTCTCATGTACTTGATGAACACTCGCCCTGATATTTGTTATGCAACCAATGTGTTAAGTCATTTCATGTGTGACCCTAAGAAGATTCACCTAATAGCTGCCAAGCATATTCTGAGATAATTGTGTGGCACTATTGGACTTGGCCTGAAGTATGAGAACGTTGAAATCAAACTACAAGGGTATTCTGATTCGACTAGGCAGGCAATTCTATTGATCATAAAAGTACTACAAGATGTTGTTTCAGTCTCGGATCGGCTATGATATCTTGGTTCAGCAGGTAATAGTCTGCAGTTGCTCAAATTTCCACTGAAGCTGAATATATGGCTGCTTCCATGGGGGCTCGTGAAGCAGTATGGCTGAGGAAGTTACTAGTTGAACTATTTGGAAAACCCTTGAACCCCACCATGATTCACTGTGATAATCAAAGCTGCATCAAACTTTCAGTTAATCCAGTTTTTCATAACCAATCCAAGCATATAGAGATACAGTACCATTATATAAGAGATATGGTTGCCAGAGATGTTATCAAGTTAGTGTATATCAGCACTGAAGAGCAAAATGCCAACATTTTCACTAAGCCCCTGGCCAAGTTGAAAATACAATACTTCAGAGGTAAACTAATCTTTCTAAGATTGAATCTCTACTTTAATATATTCATGAATATTTTAATATTGCAATATTTATATCTGTGTTATGAAAGGTGACAATCTTTCATATAATCTATGTGTGAGGTTACTATTGTTAGGTGACGATCTCAACAATAGTTTGACCTATTATCAAGATTGACTAAATTAAGTTGTTGTCCCGGAATGTGTCGGATATCTTGATGCTAAATTTATGTTATCACTTGTCTCGAGTTGTGTCGGAGACTGTGATAACAATCATATCATGATTGACTCCATTAAGTTGTTGTCCCGGACTATGCCGGATATCATGATATTAAGATAGATCATATCATGATTGACTCCATTAAGTTGTTGTCTCGGACTGTGCCGGAGATCATGATATTAAGATAGTTCTTGACTCATTGTTATGACAGACTTCTTTGAATTGTTGTCCCAAAATGTGTCGGAAGTCATAACAATTTCTATGTCAAGATGGAATACCTGTGATATCGGAGACTTCATTGTCATCCTAGGATCAAGGTTGTTATCTAATATACTTCATTTAATTGTTGTCGATGATCAGATAACTTCAATTTCTGAAATGTATTTCATGAGTAAGAAACTCAAAGTGATATTCAAATCCTCTCTTGCTAAGAGGGAGTGTTGAGAAATAGCTTCATTCGGATTAAAACACACAAGTAAATATACATATATATGTTAGGGTAAAAATTTTATATATATATATATATATATATATATATATATATATATATATATAATTCCAAATTTAATAACATATATATCTGCAGGTAATTGAACTTGCTATTGAATGATCTAATTCATATTCACGATGACTATCGTTAGTATCGAGTGACCCGATAGCATCCACAATGCAAAGACTATTAGGTGACCCGATACATATCCTTGATACATAACAAGTATTATTATTAGTGGTAACAATCGGTACCACTGATAGTTAATTAAGGGTATGCCTACGTAGGGACATGACCCACGTAGGGTCATGTCTCTACGTAGACATAACTGTTCACTCATATATATATATATATATATATATATATATATCATCGTGTGCTTGTTGTGGAAAAACATCAATCACAGTATATGTAATTACCACAGCAAGCATACGATTTCAATAATCTCTGCAATTATAATATTTGATGATCTCTATAAATGTCATAGTAAATATCAATCTAAGATAGATTCTATAAGCAGCATCATTAAAGACTATTAAATTTCTCTATATTAAGATCTGAATTCCTTAATAGAGGGTACTCACATTCTCTATGGATGCTTTGAAGTTAGCTTCCAAAGTACTAGCAACTCCCACATGGCTACAGGAGAGTTTGGATAAGAAAAGGAAGAGAGGCGGAGAAGTGTCCGCCCAAAGATGCTATCACGCAGATCCTACAAACAAAGAAAAGAAGCTGAAACAACTTCTCATTGCAGGAGAGTTTGGATAAGAAAAGGAAGAGAGGCGGAGAAGTGTCCACCCAAAGATGCTATCACGCAGATCCTACAAACAAAAAAAAGAAGCTGAAACAACTTCTCATCTAGTAGAAGATGAGAAAACAGGGCACGTCTTCCTAGAGTTAGCTTAGCCAACAACAGATAAGGAACTCAGTTTTGCCATCACTGTCGACTACAATATCACAAGAATTAATACTGGAGATTCTAAGTTCAATAAAGATATGGGCATTTGGCAATTTTCGAATCAACTGATACATAAGAGAATTGAGAAGACCAAATTGGATAAAGATCAATTAAAGGAAATGGTCCAATTATTGTCAGAGAGTCTCAGGTTGCTATTAGAACCTCTTTTGGCCCAACTAGCCAGCTCTTCAAACACCATCCTGGATCCCACCACTGATCAAAACAAGGAACTAATTTCTCAATTGCAAGTGGCTAGTTAGTTCCGAAAGGTGACCAGGGAATGAATCATAGACTAAAAGGTCAGAGGTTTACCTTTTATTGATCAATTGAGTGAATCTTATGATGCATTGATAATGGCTAGGAATGCGGTAGTCTCTGCAATCAAAGTAGCTAAGATGGAAGAAAGTACACACAAGCAAAATATGAAGATGATCAAGGAGATAATTGATATGAAGATTGCTACAGTTGTAAATCTTGGTTTGTTGAAATCCCTTGATCAGCCTATGCAGAAGTGGATGTTTAGCATGGGGTATAAATGTGAGTGTGTGCTAAGAAGTGTAAACAATTTGAGAAAACATTTAAAAGAGGCAAAGGATATGATAGATCAGATTATTGGTGACTTCAAGGATATCGGTTGCAAACTTCGAAGAAAGGATGACTCTGGGGTGATTACAGCCGATGAATTGAAAAACCAATATCAGCAAAATATAGATACTATCACCACTCCTCAGTCCTTTTGCAAAGAAGAATATGAGAAATTGGTGAAAATCAATACTATTCTAGTATGGTGTGGGAAGCACCATAAGACATTCCTCACCAAAGCTAAGGAGATTAGAGAGCAAATGGCATACTAGACTATTCGGAATACTAATGTCACAGTTCCAGAATTCAATGACATCACAGATGTTGTTAGCGCCTTACAAGTGTATAAAGAAAAGCAGAAAGCCCAGCAGACAACTACAATAGGAGGAGAAGAGGCTAAGACCCAGTGACAAGTGTTGTGTTGTGTCAATTTTATTTTTTTTATGTTTTATGGCGATGTCCAAAGGACTTTTATTTATATTATCTTTTAATGAAGACTTTTTAAAACAGTTTCTTTTTGTAACCGTCTCCAATGGAAGTTGAAGAGACTATTTAGTTGGAAATGAATGACAATACAAGGATCGACAGTTTGAATCCTCAAAATCTCCCGTTACTTTGATAACTGAGTGTGCCTCAAATTTTGTCAGTGACTATTGTTCAATTGAATTCTACTTTCTTCTATTTCTTTAATGGAATCTGGTAGATAACAATGTAGTTAAACAAAATTCTAAGGATAGAACTTTATTTTCTGGATTAACATTTCGGGTATTCTTTGTGGTACAATCTGCATAATATCTTTCATTTCTCTATTGGAGTGGAATGACTACTCTCATACTTAAGATAAATCATTTTGTTTCCATCTTTGTGTGATGTCAGGGTGATCATTTCATTTTTGTAGATTTAAATCATATTTGGAATTTGTATTTGTTATCTGCGGATAATATCATAGTGATGATGTATTCGTTGAGAGTCTTTCCTACTTTCTGGTGAAAAGAATACCTTTTATTTAGTTAATAGAAAAGAATAAAATTTATTGCACATATTTCAAGGGAGTTGTACCTTATAATTTAGAGAGTAAACGGTTCACAGTTTGCTCAATTGTTCCATATCAAAAGGGTTTTAAAGGTAAGAGTCATATTAAAGGGAAACCCAATATGTTTAACAACAATGCAGTAAAAGATGTTAAACATGTTGTTCAAGTGCATCAGTTAGAGTGGTCTAGTAATGGGTGCACCATTATGTCAGATGGATCGACAGATAGACAGAACCAATCCCTCATCAATTTCCTCGTCTCTTGTGATAGAAGCACTATATTTCTGAAATTTGTGGATGCATCAGATATAATGAAAACTGCAACTGCATTGTTCAAGATGTATGACTCAGTAGTCATGGATGTGGGGCCACAAAATGTGGTTCAATTTATTACAAACAATGTTGTTGCTTGTGTTGCTGCTAGGAAACTCCTGAAAGAAAAATACACCTCTATGTTTTTTACCCATGTGCAACACATTGCCTTGATCTAACCCTACAGGACATTGAAACAATTGAATTGGTTAAGGAGACATTGCAGAAGGCTTGTACGGTTACCAAATTTATCCACAATCACACGAGGGTTTTGAGTATGATGCACCATTTCACAAGGGACAAGGAGCTAGTTCAACTAGGGGTGACAAGGTTTGCAACACACTTCCTTGCACTCCAGACTCTAGTTCAACAAAAAATGAACTTGAGACACATGTTTGTTTCAGTCCAGTGGATGGACTTAGGCTTCTCAAATCAAACAAATGGCATGAGAGAGGCAGAGTACATGTATTCTACCAATTTTGGGGAAGCAGTTGAGCAAGTGGTACAATTTTCAGAGCATGTAGTAAAAGTCTTGAGGCTGGTGGTTGGGGATAAATCTCCAATGGTATATTTGTATGAGGCCATGGATAGGGCCAAGGAGGTGATAAGGGTAGGTTGGAAAATGACATGATGAGATATCAGCAGTTATGCGACAAAATTGATAAGAGATGGGATGGATAGATGCACTCTCCTCTCCATGTTGCAGGATACTTTCTCAATCCATCATTGTTCTACAAAACAAAATTCACAGAGATTGGTGCTGAGATCACACAAGGCTCATTCAAGTGCAAAGAAAAGATGTTTCAAAGCAGAGAGAAATTGAAAGCCACTAAGTCAGAGTTGCAAATGTATAAGGAGGCAAGGGGTTTTCTCTCATCTAGGGTTGTCAAGGAGGGCGGAATGACCTTCCGACTAGGTCGACTCCATAACTTTTGATAGTTCATTTATTTTGTCTATATGATCAGCCAGTTTTTTAAGATTTTTTTATCATGAATACAAAAATCTTAGGTGGATGGTGAAACACATTTTGACCCAGCCATGTAGCTCATCCGCTTGTGAGTTTGATCACCACAACCTTGGCTTGAAGCTGAAGAAAGCTCAAGGTAGGAGTTTTAATAACTTGCACTCAAATGAAGTTGTATTCAATGTGTTTTTTTGTAGTGTCTCCTTTTTAGCTCACCATGGTTGGTGGTTTGGATTAGCCTATCAGTGGCCCTCATAGGCTAAGTCAGATGGTTAGAGGGTCTCAATTGGCAGAACCAAAAGCCAATTCCCACTTCAAAGATCAAGGATGTTCAGGATTACTCTTCATTTGGATCAGTTTGGCACACTTTTTATAGTAAGTGTCTATTTCAGGAAAATCAGAGTTTCCATCTTTAATAGGGCGCCTAAAGAGCTTGGTGGCAGTGTTGAGATTGGTTATTGTTGACTGGAGCAATTATTCAAAGACTTACTATTTATAGTAAGTCAATGTTGAGGAGTTGCTATACCTGGCAGGGGCACCCTAACTCATGGTATGCACAGTGATTAACTCATTCATCAATTGGCTCAGTTTGAGGGACTTTATTTATAGTAAATCAATTATGCCCACATTGCTATATTTGGCAGGGCACCTAGACCAGCCTCAGTTGTAGTGATGACCCTTGGCACCTTTGGTTTGATTAGGTTCAAAGATTTACTAATTATAGTAAGTCTGGGATTGATAGAGATGGAACCTTACTATTTTTAGTAAGGCAGTTAGATGTGCAATGGATGCAGTGGTTGACTCCCTGGTTCAAACGAAACTTAAAAATAATGAGTATTTTTAGAGTTATGACATTTTAATTATTAATAAAGTAATATTTTATTAATAATTAATTAAAAAGTGCACATCATTAAATGTTATTTGACTTTATTATTAAAAGGGATTATTTAATCATTTTAAAGTCAAATTATAAAGTGCATATGAGGAATAATGTAAAGTGCCAATTTGAAGGAAGATATAAGTGTTTATTAAGATATACTTTATATTATTCAATTGTGCACCAACTGGAGGGAAATATAATAAATTAATAGATTATTATATTTCAAACTATGCAACAAAAGCACATATGTTCTTTAAGTTATGTGAGGTGTAAGCTTGAAGCTTCACGCTCAATTTGTATTTAGTGAGTTATAAAAAGCCTTCACATAAGGAAATTGATTCATTCATGACTTGTATATTTTGCTTTTGTTGGTGTGGAGAAGGAATTGAAACTAGGGTTCCAACTTATCAGCTTGAAGAATTGTGAATTCTTCACTGTTATAGCACTTTGAATTGGTTGCAAGATACCAGTGAATTGTGCAAGGGTTTTAGCTTCATACAAAGGCCAAGATTGATTCAACTGTTGGCAGAAATTGGTGATTAGAAGTTCCATTTCATTTCAGATTTGAATTTAAGGGCAGAAAGCTTTAATTTGTGCAGATCGCAACCCATATATGGTTCAGTGTTTGAGTTTGGAGAGTGGCCGCAGATTATATAGGTGAAGCGGCAGTCTTCTAGAAGTAGCGATTTAAATATTAGAGGCAGTGTTGGCAGACTTAGGGCACATTCTTTGATGTGCGGTGTCTCAAATCAATGTTTCCCAGCCTTGGCATCAGATTTGAGGACATTTACAGAGAGTTGCGACATATATATTGGAGAGCTTCTGCACAACACATGGGCTGCATTTCATTAACAAATTCTGTTTAATTCTGTAATAACATTTCAGTATATCAGAATTGGCATTTGTATCCATTATGAATACTTTGATTTAATAAAGGTTTACATGCCAACTATTTGGTTTAATACCTATGACTCCTGTCCAACAATTTCAGACTTTATATATGTTGCCAATATGTTTTATTTATGACAACATAATGAAGTAATGCCCTTAATTTAGAATGGCAAGTGTTTGATGGAATTACTCTGCAAAGTGTTCATGTTTTATAACAAGATTTGACACAAAAAAGATCAGAAAATTCAGTTCAGACCTTGCAGGCCAGCTGTTTGACGAAATGCATTTAACACAAATCTGAAAATATAAAGTAGAAACACAAGGGATATTACAGCATTGAAGTTAAAACTTGTTGTGGAGCCCACTGCCAGATATTGCAATTCCTCAACAATGACTTACTATAAATAGTAAGTCTCTAAATAACTACTCTAGTCAACGATATTGAATCTCAATACTGCCACCAAGTTGTTCAAGCACCCTGCTAATGATAGAAACCCTGACTTTCCTGAAATAGATACTTACTATAAATAGTAAGTGTGCCAATCTGACTCAAACGAAGAGAAATCCTGAACATCCCTAACCGCTAGAGTGGGAGAACAGCCTCTAGCTCGACCAACTAAGACCCTATAAACAACTCTATTCGCCTATGAGGGTCAGGAAACAGGCTAATCCTCTTAAATTTGACGCACACAGAATTAGGGACATTACAGTCCACCCTTCCTAAACTTGCTTGTCCCCAAGCAATCTCAAAAACAAATAACACTCGAGTCCACCCGAATCCCAAGGGTAACTGCGTAATGACCTTGCAAATACCAAGTAGCTCCTATAACACCAACACCAAAATAACTGACAATGTCTGTCGAACCAAATCAATACCAACAACTAGTGTCGCAAGAGGAAACAACTCAAAGGGAAGCAACTTGAAAGGCTGACAAAGTTCACTTCCCAAAATTGTGCAAGGTGAACTGTCATTCTAACACAAGCCCAGCTGAACTCTGCATCTAAAAGATATCATGCACATGAGGGTCAAAAGTAAAACCATATGTACTCAACACCATGTACACACCCCAAAACTCCTATGCGGGCCCTGTCTGAAATCCCAATGCACTGGAAGGATCCCAAACTTTGAACATAAGCCTGCCAAGAAGAACATCCTCAAACTTATATTGTTCAACTCTGAACTCAACTTCACCGAGCCGAAAGTGGTGAAGCCAATCAATGAGACTAGCCCGAACTGCAATGCTAACCCTGTCATCACTCGAGTCCCAAAACACACTGTACTCAGATCCACCCGTACTGTGGAGATAAGAACATTCGAAGGTGTCTGTAACACAACCACTATCTCCATCTTCTGCTAGGCTCCCATGGATGTGCTGACTCTACAAGTAATCCAATTTGCAGCCACTAATCCCATCCATAGTCGATGGCAAATACCCATCCCAAACAAAATGGTATAACCCCGAAACCAATCCACACTGTTGCATCATCAAATCCTCTGTGTGTGGATCTAAGTAGTGATGTGTACTCCTCCCTACGCAGTCAAGATAAAAAGCTCCCACCTCGGTCAAGCGTTGATTGTCATAGCTCTGAATATAACCTTTGTCATCTAACCCATCACCAACAACTCTAGAATCAGATGATGGCTCCAATCCCTAACCCAGAACCGCAGATTGGATAGGACCTCTGCTGACCCTCTCTACAAACCCAACCACGAAATCTCTGTGGGGAAGCATTATAGTCAGAGTGTCTACAATTACTCCCACCAAATGTTGAATGCCACAAGAAACTCAGATGAGAGAAACCTCAGTGACTCCAAACAGTCCCTCTTGTAACTCTGGACTCTCAAGTAGGTACTCAATAAACGAGTTTGTCCAGTAGAAACAATATGAGGGAGAATCAACCTATTCTTTGGCAAATCTCAGGTGATCACTCTAACTTTGTGACACAACAAGTTGTCTACCACAGTCAGCTGCATGAGATGAAGTAGCTAATTTGCTTCCAGGAGATGGAAACAAATCAACATGAGAGTCATACTCCCAACTAGATGACACTCTGTGAATATCATGTGAAGACGATGGAGTGGCATTGTGTACTAACACACAACTCTCTGGAGGATCCACCACAGCCACACGAGCTATCAGTAATCTGACCTGCATCATCTGTCATAGTACTTGTAGGCAAAGACTGATTTTTTACATGGAAAAAAACAGGGACTATTGAGGATGACTCCCCAGTTAACTTTGACGAGATAGATCCTGGGTCTGAGTGGATTGTTGTGCCTCAAAGTGATGATGATGATGTTAATGACTATGTTATTCAGCCTAAAGATTTGGAAGTCATGGAAACGGCCAACTTTTTGAAAAGTGTTCTTGAAGGACTTAGGTCAGGGACTTTCCAAGGAGAAGCATCAGCAGGGCCTCCCACCCCCTAGCATGTCATTGGCTACATTTGAGTTTTTGGAACTTTGTACTTAGTTTATAGGTTGACTTTGTGCAAAGTCACAAACTATATTGTAATTGACATTTTGACATTTGTCTCCATCTAGCTATTTTTTATGCTATTGTGGTATGTTTTGTGCAATGTAATCAGCGATATGAATATAAAAGATGAAAATCTATTCTCTACAATTTACTGGTTGAACTCTATATTTTATTTGCTCTCAATATATTAATGACGTGGAAATGCCCTTTAATTTTTTTTAAAGTAATTTTGACTGTTTTTCTTCAAGTTTTTACATTTGTTTGTAAATCTGATTTTCTCTTCATTTTTTCCCCATGTTTTCAAAAAATCCTACTCCACTAGTTTTCTAAATTTTTCCCAAAACGATTTATGCTTCTATGATATAAAGTACTGATCAGAAACAGCAAGTTATATCATCACTATAAACGATAGAAGCAGACTTTAGCATATTCCTTAGTGCCATATCAGAGACAGCTATCAGCAACATTGAGAAGATTTGTAGTATATCTTATATCGATAAATCAGAAACAGCTACTAGCAGTTGGAAGGAGATTTATTGTATGATTCATATTGTTATATCAGGATTAGCAGAAGTGCAGATCAGAATATAGCAGAGATCATCCTTTGCATAAATCTCATCGATATATCAGAGATAGCAGTGATACTCTATCCTATTTGCAAGATATTTTTTGGTAAGTGATATATCATATAACCTCATAAGTGGTATTCAATTGTATATCCTAAAGATAGTCATTTATAAAGCAAGTCATAAATCTATAATTCTTACATTAAGTGGTATCAATTAGTTTTATAAAAGATTTCGGAGTCCTGTTTGGAAAGAAACCTCTTGCAATTGATTTTGTGAATTAATATTGCCTAATTCCTAAGAATTAACATAAGGGGATGTCACGCGATATGACTTTGAATCACCTGTAATAGCCAACATTGTTAACTCCTTTGAATCATATCAAATGATGAAAAAATTAAAAAATATTGCAAACAATGCGGCAATATGACTTTGAATCACCTGCAACAGCTAAAATATTACAGGTGATCATTTGATATGATTCAAAGGAGTTAACAATGTTGACTATTACTTTGAAAGATTAAAATTGATTAAAAATTTAAAACCAATAAGCCAATATATAAAATTCATAAATACAAGAAATTTACATTAATGAATTCATCCACAACTTCTCAATATTAAAAATATTAAAGAAACAAATTTATGTGTTCAACTAGAAAGCATTCTTGCATTGCTCAAGGATTTACAACACGGAGCAGGAATAGAACTGATCTGAAATTTAAAGTGTCTAATTTACAGTAAAAGAAAATTCATAATAAAAATAAAAGGTTAAAGATGAAAGCTACCATTTAATAGAGAGCATCATTCCATTATTAAGGATTTCAAGGATGTACAAAGTAGAGCAATTGAACTATGTGAACTTTACGAGTCTCCCAACCCAATGTAATAGAAAATTTGTAAGTGTTTTACCGGCAAATCGCTTCCAGAGTTTACAACAAGAAGATTATTTGCATCAACTCCTAGAATGTATTCCTTCCCATCTTTAACCTCTTTCACCTGACATAATAATTTAATTTATCAGATATAGCAGTAAACATAATGATAATACCACTTGCCTGATCATCATCATCACTCACTTGGAAGAAGCATTATTGACAATTTCACTGACAAAATATTGTATAAATATGTGCAACAGATGCTCCTTTTGAAAATTTCTCAAAGCTTACCTTCGAGATAATTTCCACCAATTCAAGGTAAGTAATATCATTAATGGATGGTAAATCATTGGCTGCTAGAATCACCTGCAATAGCCAGCATTATTAACTCCTTTGAATCATATCTAATGATCACAAAATGAAAAATATTGTAATCACTACGTCAATAGAAAGAAGCTATCAAACCATGTAATCTTGCAAAAGCATCTAGAGAAGTATCGTTCAAAATAAGAAAAAAGTGAGCCTTGAATTCCACTTTATCATGTCTCCATCAATTTTAAGAAAATAACAAAATAAATGTTAATTATTGTAGCTTCGATCAGATAGAATATCATTTTACTTATATTATTATTATTAATATTAATATGATATAGAAATTGATTTTATCAGATATATTATAATATATGAGAAAAGGATAATAATAATAATGATGATATCAATATTATTATATTGATATTATTATTAATATTATTATTGATATTATTATTAATATTATTATATTGATATTATTATTAATATTATTATTGATATTATTATTAATATTATTATTAATACTATTAATATTAAAATAATATATATGTCTGAGATCGAATATCATTCACTGTCAACACCGTCGACCTATCGTATGAAATGCAATATTAGAACCATCAGTTAATGAAACGTTTTGTTAATCTTGTTATCGGGTGTTATAACCCTACCGAGAGGCACGTGATCTGCTAGGAGAAATCACGCCTATGATAGGCGTGACTCCTTGAGGAGTCACATCTATCATAGACGTGACTCTTCCCAATCACCGCTCCATATAAAACTGCAGACAGATTTGATGATACCAACATAACAATAGGAATCGAAAATTAAAAGGGGATCATCGGAACAGTCTGATAAATAGTTGAATTCTCAGATATAAGAAAAGATAATTAGTATCTCAGATTTGTTCAAGTAATTTACTAGCAGATTAAATTGAGATAAATTCAGATTGCATTTACATGGTATCAGAGCCAAGTTAGGAAGGGTCCTAACAGCAACAGGATTTGAGACATTCAAATTTAATCTGAAAGAACATTACATTTCCTTATGGCTACTGTAATTCGATTTGAAGACAGGCTAGAAGGAGAAAATAATTTCTCATCATGGAAATTCAGAATTATGATGATATTAAAAGAAACAAAATTGAGTCATTTGTGAAATAAAATAAACCAAAACCAGAGAATGACCCGAAGAAAACAGCATGGACTGAAGGAAATGAAAAAGCCATGAAAATCATAGTTGATGGAGTTAGAGATCATATCGTACAAATTTTGACAAAATACGAAACTGCATATCATATGTTTAAGCACTTGAAAGTACATATGAAATAAATAACTCCAGCAGAACCTTGGCCCTTAAGAGAGAAATCAATCATATAAGTATGAACAAAGGAGAATCTATCAATGCATATTTTATGAGGATATCAACTCTAAGGGATCAATTATCAACTCTTGGATGTCAAATTGAAAGTAAGGAGCTAACACTTATCGCCTTAGATGGCCTACCAAACTCCTGGGAAACTTTTGTTCAAGGCATTAGTGCAAGGTCTAAATTCCCAAAATTTGACCGATTAAGATCAGATTGTCTTCAAGAAGAATCGAAACAAACAAACAAAGGATTCAATCAAAAGAACATAGATGAAGATCTTCATGTCTTGAATGCAAACTCCCACAAGAAAGGAAAGAAAAAGTTCTTTCAAAAGAGAAAAAGCCATCCTGAGAAAGGTTCTTCCAAGAAAGATTATTCTAACATCCAATGTTTTAGATGCAACAAATATGGGCACTATGCAGTCAGGTGTCCTGACAGAACCAAGCAACAAGCATCATATGCCAAAGTAAGAAAGTCCAAAGGGAAGCATGAACCTCAAAAATATGTATTCTAGTCTGCACTTTCACATCAAGTATCAACTAAATCAAACTCATGCGTCATAGATAGTGGCTCATCAAGGCACATCACAGGATTCAAAGAACTCCTAGACTCCATGGTAGAAGAGACTGATGAAGAAGTAACAATTGGAGATGATTCTGCACATCCGGTCAAAGGTGTTGGGACCTGCACTATCAAATTAAAATCTGGCATCTCAATTCAACTCACCGGAGTACTATTTGTCCCTGGCATAAAAAGAAACTTGGTCTCCATATCCGCACTTGAAGATAATGGATATAGAGTAACCTTCATGGATAGTAAAGTGTTGGCACGGCCAAAGAATTCCACCATCAAGAAAGCTAAAACTATAGGACATAGACAAGGTTATTTGTACGAGTTATGTACTGAACCAAATCTAGCACTAATTCATGAAGTTGCAGACTCTAATGAAATATGGCATAGAAGATTAGGACATCTCAATTTCCGTGCCCTAGCTTCTATGGAAAAGTTTGTCACAAGTGTACCTAAACTTAAACAATATAATTCAAGGATATGCAAAGGGTGTGCCTTAGGAAAAAATATTAAGGGGTCTTTTCAAAATAGTACTAGCAAAACAAACAATGTCTTAGAGTTAGTCCACTCAGACTTATGTGGACCCATGTCTGTACCTTCTCTAGGAGGGTTTCTATACTATATAATCTTTATTGATGACTTCTCCAGGAAAACATGGATCTACTTTCTTAAATGTAAAGAATCACAGGAGATTCTTAAAAGATTCAAAGAATTCAAATCCCTTACAGAAAATTCTTCTGGGAGAAAAATAAAAACCTTAAGGACAGATAATGGAAAAGAACACACATCAGACATTTTTAAAGAATTTTGTATAAGTGTTGGGATCAAGAGGGAGTTCACTGTTCCTTACAACCCTCAACAAAACGGTGTTACTAAAAGGAAAAATAGAACAATTGTAGAAGCTGCCAAGGCCATGGTACTTGATCAAAATATAGAAACTTCACTTTGGGCTGAAGCTTCTAGTACTGCAATCTACATTCAGAATAGATGTCCTCACTCCCATATTGATGACAAAACTCCCGAAGAAGCCTTCATAGGTATAAAACCCGACATTAGTCACTTAAGAATATTTGGGTGTCCTGTCTACATTCATGTACCCAAAGAGAAAAGGACTAAATTAGAACCTTTTGGTAGAAAAGTATTTTCGTAGGCTACAGTGAAACTTCAAAAGCCTATAGAATATACGTGCTTGGTCATAGACAGATTGAACTAAGCAGAGATGTGATTTTTGAGGAAGATATAGCTTTTAAAAGGGCTAGAAATTCCATTGAGTCTGAAATTCAAACTTCCCACATGGACCTAGAAGAGGATCCCACCCCTAAGATTCAGAGGGACTATCATGAGGAAGATAGAAATGTTGAACAAATCACGTCTTTGGAGAACCCTAAAAGAAGACCACTTTGGGCTACCAAAACAATGGAAGAAGCAAAGACTTATGCAGCTCCATTAAGGACTTTTAGAGAAAGTAAAAGACCTAAGAGATTCTCTAGTTATGTGGCCTTAATGAGTGAACTCATAAAATCTGAACCCACCAATGTTACTCAAGCTCTTCAACATCAAGTATGGAAGGATGCCATGACAGAGGAATATCAATCCATTCTAAAGAATGATGTATGGGAGATAGTACCTAGACCAAAAGAGAAGTCTATTGTTTCTTCTAAATGGCTCTTCAAAATCAAGCATGCTACAGATGGAAGTATAGAGAAATATAAAGCAAGATTTGTAGCCAGAGGTTTTTCACAGAAAGAGGGAATCGACTATGAGGAAACATTTGCACTAGTTGCACGTTACACCTCATTGAGAGCAGTCCTTGCCATTGCAGCTGCCAAAGGATGGAAAGTTCATCAGATGGATGTAAAAACTGCCTTCTTAAATGGAACCATTGAAGAAGAAGTCTACTTAGAACAACCTGAAGGATTTGTAATTCACAATGCAAAATCACGTGTGTAAATTAAAGAAAGCTTTATATGGACTCAAACAGGCTCCCAGGGCCTGGTATGAAAGGATTGACAAATACCTAAAGGGATTAGGTTTCTCTAAGAATAATGCAGATCCAAATCTCTACTTCAAACAAAGCAAACGTGATATATTAATATCAATATTATATGTTGATGATCTATTGATTACAGGAGAAAATCACCTTATTGAACAATGTAAGAAAGATCTAGCCTCAGAATTTGAGATGAAAGACCTAGGTCTCCTTTACTATTTCCTTGGACTTGAAGTCTGGCAAAAATCAGATAGTATTGTTCTATATCAAGGGAAGTACACTATTGATATATTAAAGAGATTTGGTATGATGAACTGCAGACCTATGTCAACTCCCATGGAAACAAACCTTCATAAACTAAACGAAGCAGTAGCAGATTCTCCATTAGCAGATCCCTCTCTCTACAGACAAATAATTGGATCCTTGATGTATGCGGTTAATACCAAACCTGACATCTACTATGCTGTAAATGTCTTGAGTCAGTTTATGTGTGAGCCCAAGGAGATACATCTTGTGGTTGCGAAGCATATATTAGGATATCTTCAAGGTACTATTAATTATGGTCTAAAGTATGAGAAGGTTGACTTAGATCTTCGTGGATTCACAGATTCAGATTGGGCTGGAAGTGTAACTGACCGAAAGAGCACCTCCGGATGTTGTTTCAACTTAGGATCAGCTATGATATCGTGGATTAGCAGAAAATAGTCCTCAGTAGCTCAGAGTTCTACAGAAGCCGAATATATTGCAGCATCCATGGCTGCTAGAGAAGCAGTTTGGCTCAGGAAACTACTTGTGGGATTATTCAGTAAACCTCTGAATCCAACTATCATCCACTGTGACAATCAAAGTTGTATCAAGCTGTCAGTGAATCCTGTATTTCATGATAGATCTAAACATATTGAAATTCCTTATCACTATGTGAGAGATATTGTGGAAAGGAGCACAATCCAGTTGGAATATATCAGTACAGGAGATCAAACAGCAGACATCCTCACTAAACCCCTTCTCAAAGTGAAAGTTGATCACTTCAGAAAGAAGCTTGGTATGATTGAAATGTAAATTTTTTATTTGTACTAATATATTAAAGATGTTTAATGTGTAAACTTCTTTTGTCATATGTGTGACTCTATGACTTTATGGGCCTACCATTCCTGTGTATGTTTCTAAAAGGTGACAACTTTTTGGACAACTAACACTTGTATTTTTAAACATTGTAAGGTGATGATTTTATAATGTTCAATAGACTAATATCATGTGACTTGATATTAGCAGTTATGGTAGACATTATGCGACGTAATGTCAATGCACATACCATAACTAGGATATATAAGAAGAATGTATTGTTCTCGGGCATAGTATATCCTTAGTATCACGAGATAGGTGTGGTGCAGAGGCACCAAGGATCAACACACACACCATGAAGACTAAGAAATTAACCATGAAGACAATCAAGTCACCTAATGAGGATCAACGGATCAAGAAAGCCAAAAGGATCTTAAACAATGTAAATCCAATAAATTATAGTGTCTTGGCGCCTTTGATGTTTTAATGCCATGCAATGGCATTCAAATAAATGGATTTCATTTATATGTTTTAAAGGTCACATTTGGATATAATATGGACCAATAGTGTCCAAGGGTGTTTTTAGGGAGTTAGGAGTATAAACATGATGAGGTTAAGTCTCCTAGGTGATTGGAATCCTTGGGAGTTCTTAAAATCCATCTTAATAAGGTTTTTCAAGTATTTTCATAGTTTTAAAATTTAAAATTCAAATAGTAATGGCTAATAGCATTTAGGGGGGAAACTAGTGTTTTAATGTTTTAACATCCAACTAATCCCTCTAACCGGTTGTGGATGGTTGGGGAAGTTGGAATAAAGTTATATGTATCCATTTTACGTCATAGTACGGCAGATTTGGATGCCTGGAAGTGTACGGCAGGAACAGAGGGTTTAATGAAATAGAAGTTTTGAACTACAAACTTTGTGTTCTTGGCAAATTTGATAGAGTTTAATACTCTCTGTTTTGACTTCCAATTTGGAATGGAATAGTAAGCAATCTAATCATTCACTTATTGATTGAATGGATTAAGATTCAACTTGCAATCACTGTTCCTTGCGTTTGGACTGGTTAATTCCTGACTGTAACAGCAAATGCCTTTTATATTTTGAAGTCCTATGCATTATACATGTAATCTTGTTTGATCAGGGATTTGTAAGATTCAATAAAACTATTGGAAGAGGGCATTTCATGTTTGAAGAAGTTTGAGAGTCATTTTGGATATGAGTGTACCCTCTTAGACAATGCCATAGAATAGTTTGTTCAGATTTCTTTCTTCATTTTGAAGTTTTCTTGCAATTAATACCCTTCCCATGGACCCAAAGGCCTAGGACCCATGGAAAGATGAATACTAACTATGTATCACAGTTACTAATGATCTTGTTTGCAGAAATATTGAAGAAGTAGAGTGATTACTGGCTAGTGGAGTGATCACTGGCTGGAACAGTGTGTTCCCTAAGGGAAATGATAGCTAGGGAGCAGCAGTGAGAGAATGGCCTTAAGGGCAGAGCATTTTTATGATTTGGTTGATCATATATGTGCATATTGATGGTGAATCAATCACCAAGAAGGTATGGAAGTGTTTGGAGACAGGAGATTGAAGAAACCCTCAAATCAAGGATTTAAGAGGGCTAATTTGGAGTTTTTGGTGTTCCCGAGGTGCTGGGTTAAATTCCTCTTAGATTTAGAGGTTTGACAACATATTGAGGCACTGCTGAAAGTTTGGAGTCTTGGGGATATAAGTAACTAGGATTTGTTAAATCACCCTATTTTGATGCATTTTGGGGTCACATAGTGAGGACAGTCATACCTGGTCCAAAAGAGTCCATAGAAATCTTGTAGTATGTTGTGGTAGGGCCAAAAGAGTATCCAAATATATCATTTTTTTTGTCAATCCTTTGGGAAAGTACAGAGTTGTGATCCATTTTATCGCTGGACAGGGCTACTAGACAGGGCAATTAGGCCTCTAGGACTGTTTAGTGACTTTTTGCTATTGTGAGTGGAAGATAAGTTTAGAAACCTCAAAACCACCTTAATCCATCCTTATATACATGAAACACATCAAATCTATCATTAGTTTGTATTTTGAAGAGTCTTGGTTGGGTGAAGTCTTATAAAGTCATTGTGCACCTTTGGGAAAAGTGTGGGTTTCTAAGTCTAATTGAAGAACTTAGTTGGTGATTAAGGTCCGCTACCCTTTCCTCTGCATCAAGGTGATACTATTTATCACGAGACATGTGATAATTCATATCATGGGTATGTGATATGTAATACTATTTATCACGAGACATGTGATAATATATGTGATAATTCATATCACGAGGCATGTGATATGCGATTCTATTTATCACGAGATATGTGATAAATCATATTACGAGATATGTGATATGTGATACTTCATGACAGGAAATATAAGAATGACTATTTCATAAGTTGAGTGACTTATTATAAGTCAGATATCATTGTGATATGTCTATCCTCCCAAGCTAAGAGGGAGTGTTAATTATTGTAGCTTCGATCAGACAGAATATCATTTTACTTATATTATTATTATTAATATTAATATGATATAAGAAATTGATTTTATTAGATATATTATAATATATGAGAAAAGGATAATAATAATAATGATATCAATATTATTATATTGATATTATTATTAATATTATTATTGATATTATTAATATTATTATTAATATTATTATTAATAATATTATTGATATTATTATTAATATTATTATTAATACTATTAATATTAAAATAATATATATGTCAGATCGAATATCATTCACTGTCGACACTGTCGACCTATCGTATGAAATATTAGAACCATCGGTTAATAAAACATTTTGTTAATCTTGTTATCGGGTGTTATAACCCTGCCGAGAGGCACGTGATCTGCTGGGAGCAATCACGCCTATGATAGGCGTGACTCCTTGAGGAGTCACGTCTATCATAGACGTGACTCTTCCCAGTCACCGCTCCATATAAAACTGCAGACAGATTTGATGATACCAACATAACAATAGGAATCGAAAATTAAAAGGGGATCATCGGAACAGTCTGATAAATAGTTGAATTCTCAGATATAAGAAAAGATAATTAGTATCTCAGATTTGTTCAAGTAATTTACTAGCAGATTAAATTGAGATAAATTCAGATTGCATTTACAATAAATAAGGCTGCAATAACTTAATGAATATTTCATATAAAAAGAATGTGTAACCCATATCACAGGACCTGGGATGGTGACCCCGAGGCCAACACAATAACCTAGCTTCTAAGTTAATATAATATTATCGGTTTAAAACTTTAAGCAGTCACCTGGTTTTCTCAACTATTTTTCCAACTTTCAAGTAACTCATTGAGGATATCTTATAACTGATGAGTATTTTTTTCGTAATGTTTTTTCAAAAAGAAGAGAAAAAATATTTTTTGTGGATTTAAACAATTTCAAAACGTTTCCTACCTATGCATCTTCTTTTTGTGAATTTATAAATATTTAAAATTTATTGAATCTTGAAAGCAAGTCAAACATTTGAGCTGCCAAGTTTTTGCTGAATCTGGGTTTTAAATTTTTTATACTATGATTTAAATGAACATGCAACAAAATGTCCTGCATAAAGGATTGCATATTCATGAAGAGAAAACATAGAAAAATTATATTAATCCATTCAATAAAAACAGGAATAAAGCATACATCAACAAAAAACTTGAAGATTAGGAACAAGAATTCAGCTGACCAGAGACTAGGAAGGAAAGAGCTCAAGCTGATTCTACCTGGAAAATAATGTGCATGCAACTGTGCAAGCATCTGTTGCCTTTTTAGAGGTCAATTACAATGTGCAAGTATAGTTAGTAATTACATGAAAGACTTTGAATCAAGAACGGTTCCAAAATGGTTCAGTTTCTGTAATTAAAACTCACCTTCCCATAGATGTGATGTTTACCTCCCAGATAGATGTCCAAACAAATGTTGATGTGGGAAAAAACTTGGAAGCATATGGTTTGACATAGCACAAATGGGCGCAAATGTTCCACATTATTCACGAGTCCTGCAAAACTGATGATGTTGGGCATCAACTCTGCAAGATCAAAACAGCTATTTCCATGTTGTAGCATTACGATCCATGGTGCAGGTCTTCCTGTGCAATGACACTAAAGCTAGATGTCAAAAAAGTAAAGCTTTAAACTAGCCTACCAAGCATTGCCCCATAGCATATCCACAGCCCAATCCCATGACGGGCACCCCTCAAGTCAGATAGGGAGATCTGCTCTAAGCAATGCTAAATTTTATGTGCTTCAAGTTGGCCTTAACAATTTGTTCTTTAGGCATCTGGGAACCTGACAAGGCCCAATGACAAAGATTATATAAGTTTCTGAGCAAACCTAAATAGCACAATGTGGCAAGGAGGTTTGGCACAAAGTTGTCTTGTGTAGAATCTTTTGAAACAGTGTGCCAACTTGGGCAGAACTGGTTGAATTAATAATGATTTGAGATGTCAAAGAAGGCACAGATTTGATTGGAAGGTTGTGCCAAGATATAGCATTGCTTTTCACCTTAGCTCAATCCTTTTGTATCATGCATCAAATCAGAGAATGCAAATCATGCTACACTTGATACTAAGGTAGCCAACTGAGGTTGCATTGATCCAAGGAAGCCAATGGTACTGCATGTCTTAGCTAAGATAACACTAAACTGCTCGATAATCATGTAGCTTGGCACTAAGTGTCCTGGTGCTATATGCAAACTTTGCACAAATTTCTTGCACATCCAAGTGATGAGAACGGTACTGCTATGAGTGCATTATCTTGAATTAAACCCTTTGCACAGAGACCATTTGCCACACCTTTAAAAGGCACTACACCTTGTTGTTCCATTGCTCCCGATGCAAGGGACCTGTTTCTCCTAGCGACAGGCATCTACTGCTACCAAGGGCATATATGGTATCCCTGTGCTCCTAACTCTGAGCAAAAGGGTATATTCTCACTAACACCTCAACTGATGTGTCTCAAATTCCTATACATGAGAGCGGATTGTAGTTCCATCGATGATGATTGTTGGATGCTCAAGAACAGGACAGAACTCTCTGCATAAGTGTAGCCTTGTGATACCAATGCTAGGTGGTGCCAAAAATCTGGGGTAAGCCATTTCAAACAGCACTTGCCTAGAGCCACATCAGTCCGCATAAGAATTTTTTTACAATGTAAGTTATAAACTTATAACCATCAAAGTATTCAATAACAAATACAAGCATACACACTTCAAGTGCCATCCAATAAACTTCACATGCTGATTCTTCCAGCAAAGCACACCATATTTATCTTTTTTCAGTAAATGAATTCAAGATTAGTAGTAATAAAATGACACCTGTTAGAAATGTACCATGAGAAAATAATAGTTTGTAACTTTGTTGTATCATCAGTTTTTCAAGTATAAACTGCCTTGTGTTGCAAATTAATTAGTTATGCAACTGTGGATGGTAAAGATAATACAGCTCTACCAAGTGTGGTCTAGATAAACAATAATGCGTGCCTTTCTAGTTGTCAATAAACTAATCCAGAAAATGATTTATCAATATACAGATTTATGGTCTGATCATTTGCCTTGAGTTTAAAAAAGTCAGACCTGTGTACCTCGTCGAAGCAACTCCCTTGCAAAAGGTAAAATCCCTAACACAATATCTGCACCAGAATTATCGACAAATATGACAGCCTGTAAACATGGCATACACAAGAACACTTAATCACATATATGAATTTCCATAAATAATTGAAAACACAACACAATGGTTTCAATTTTTAGGAGACAGTAAATCTTTTCCTTCTAGATAGAATCATAGATTTGGGTCACGTGTCTGACATTGTTGCCAAATAAGTTTATGTCCAAAAAGAATTGGGAAAGTTATTGAACATTGCAATTAAGGGGTACACATGCCCACGCTACACAGATGATAATTTGTGTATACAATGCAAACATGTGAATTACATATAACAACAAAATTGATTACACTTGAGTGATCAATTAGATCTATGAAGGATAACCATTATTATGTTTCCTGACGTAATTAATTCATCATTGTCAACAAGACAAAAGAATTATGGTGCCATTTCAAAAGTGTCACAAGGCCTGCTGTGTCTATTATCAAACCCATAATTTATGACCAAATATGTGATTTAGCATAAAATTAAAATTCTCAAATTCTGTTTGCATATTTTGTATTTCTCAACTCTAACAATTGGTTTACTAGGTAAGTATTTTCCCCCTTCTCAGTTCCACCAAATGAGAATTCAAAGTTTTCTGTTTCCATCTAATTTCTTCTATTTTTACTTTTTTGCCATACTTGTTGATTAGAAAATATCAAATACATGGTTAAACACAATAGATTTCAACAGCAGTGCCTACTCTTTGAAGTTGTTCTTGTGATTATATTTTTACAGGTAACAGTCCATTTTTCATGGATCATAAATTAATTTGAGGAAATCAAGGCTCTCACATATGTCCAAAATAAAGAATTAATAAACCAGAGTCTTGCCTTCCTCCAAGATTTTCTCATCCAGCTTAACTTGAATGCATCCAAGTCATCTATTACCCATGGCCGAGTTAAAAGATTTTCACAACTAGCCAAAAAAGAAATTCCGTCCTTTGCAAACACTTCTGCAAGCTTCAGAAAATTACGGCCAAAGAGTTAGCATTGCTTATTCTTAAATTCCCAGTATATGAATATCAAATCATACAAAAAGTCTTCACATAATGTTCTAAACCATGAAAAAGTAAAATAATGAAATCTTCATATATCATGCCTTTGGCCTGGGTTCAGAAGTAACCACAAGATTAAAAAAAAGGAAAAGAAATTGACAATGAAAGTTTCTGTATTTTATGAGGAATGAAACACCCAAGCATTAGTATAGTCAACAAGTAAACATTCAACTACATAATCTGTCAAGGAGTAAGTCAATCAAATTGAAGAAACCTGCAAGATGTGATTTCAGAGTAAGTCAGTTACCATAACTGCAGATCCTACACCTGAGACATTTACAATGTGTTTTTGGCTTTTTTTATCAAATTTCAAAGAAAGTAACAGCAGGAATCCTATGCAAACGTAGGGAGAAAGACAAACCCAAAACGTCAGCAGCAACCAGCAGCAACCAAAACATTCTTAATTATACAAAGAACATGATTGCTTCAATGTATGCAAAAGAAACCTTTATGATTTATAGAGTAGGATTCTCTTTAAATTTCTTCTAGCTAGTTTCTGCAAAAAGCCTAGAAGAACATAACTTACTTTTAATCTTCTCCAAAAATACCAATTCAAAAATCAGCATTATGCATTCTATATATTTTGCTTCAAACGTGAATACTCATGCACATTACCATGTATAGAAAATACTCTAGAAAAAATATGCAGGTAAACCTCAAGCACAAAGTCCAGGCTGGGGCTCTTAGGCATCTTTGTTAACCCTAGAGATTAAAACAGGAAATCAATCCTTGAAAAACCTATCCATTACCAACTATCTTCCAGAATCAACTTACTATTGGTCATGCTTGAACCTTTTCTTTCTTACAATTATGTCTCGTTGTAAGTACATCAGTTCCAGAAAGTGCTTTCAAAGTTTGTTTTGGCCCCGTTTTGGTTTGTGAACCCCAACCATTTTACATTATGAGCTCCAAGAGGGATATTGCCTTTCAGTCATAGTTATGTTCTGACAGACTATCTGGATCCTTTAGTGACAATCCTGTATCAAATCATGGACTCTTCATCTGCCATGCATCCTGCTAATTTTAATTGCCGTTTCCTTCACAAAACTCCATGAGAAGTGAATCATCTTGCTAATAAACAAATTCAATATATGCAACTTGTTGGTTCCCAAATCAAAAGATTCACCAAACCCTAAAGATTATACCAACTTCTTATATTCAGACTTAGTGCATGACTTGGCCAACGAACGGGATTAACCAAAATGGTTACAATCCCCTACTCTTTAGGCTCTGCTAAACCTTGCCGGGTGAACCAATTTACGGATACGATCCTAGAGGAGGTTGTCGGACACAAGATGTACTCATTTATGGATAGGTTCTCCAGATACAACCAAATATCCATCGTGGAGGAGGACAAGTTGACGACAACCTTCGTGGTGGAGGGCAGAGTGTACGTATATAACCGGATGCCCTTCGGTCTATGCAATGCATCACCGACCTTCCAACGGATAATCTTCCACATCTTTGACAAGATGTCGGTAGGAAATTTCAAGGCCTTCCTCGACGACTGGTCGATCTTCAGCAGACAAGATATACATTTAGCAACCCTTCGGGAATGTATGGAGAGGTGTCGAAGAGCAAGGTTGGCACTCAACCTGAAGAAGTGTAGATTTATGGTTCCACAAGGGAAGCTGTTGGGTCATATCATTTGCAAGGGAGGATTAAAAACAGACCCTGACAAGGTCGGAGTAATCATGGAGATGGAACCTCCCACGGACATCACGGGGGTGAAGTCATTTATGGGCCATGTTGGCTATTACCGACGGTTTATAAAGAATTTTGCTCAAGTCTCCTACCCGCTGGACAGATTGACACAAAAGAGAGAACCCTACGATTGGGGAACGGAAGAAAGCACGGCTTTTGAAGAGTTGAAAACAAGACTGGTCAGAGCACCAATTCTGGCGTATCCGAATTGGGACAAGGAGTTCCACGTCCATGTGGATGATTCTAATTTTGCAATTGGTGCAACTTTGGCTCAGGTGGGCGATCACGGCTTAGACCACCCCATTTATTTCACCAGCAAGTTGTTGTCGAGGGCGGAGAAGAGTTATAGCACGACGGAGCGAGAAGCTCTCGGAATGGTGTATGTCGTTCAAAAATTTCGGCATTACCTATTGGCAACACCATTCACTCTTTATGTGGACCATCAGGCATTGATGTATTTGGTCAACAAACCTATAATCCAGGACAGGGCAAGTAGATGGTTGTTACTATTGCAGGGATTTACATTCACCATCATAGTGCGGCTAGGGAAGAGCCATGTGATTGCCGACAAGCTCTCCCACATCAAGTCTAGCAAACCACCTGAGGGGGTGAACAATGATTTCCCTGATGCACAACTATTTCACATTACCATATTGTGGGCATGGTACACAAGCATCGGCGAGTACCTATCCACATCTCAGTTTCCGAGGGACATACCACCTGGTGAAACAAGGAAGTTGGTCCTAAGGAGTAAGACATTCTAGCTAATCAATGGATTGTTGTACAAGATTGGACCGGACCAGGTGCTCCGGAGGTGCGTCATGGAGGAAGAAGTCTCAAGTGTCCTTTGGGAGGCGCATGAAGGTCCGACAGGCGGACACATGGGGCCTGACACGACAGCAAGGAAACTGCTACTTGATGGTCTATGGTGGCCTACAATGTATAACGATGCCAGTGAGTGGGTCGTAACTTGTAATACATGTCAAAGAGTTGGAAAACCACTAAAGAGGGATTTTATGCCTCTCAATCCTTCTCACGCATGAGAACTTTTTGAACGTTGGGACTTGGATTTTATCGAACCCCTAAAGGCGAGTAGGTCTCGACGATGTCAGTATATTGTGGTGGCTACCGAATACCTCACGAAGTGGGTGGAGGCACGGGCTGTGCTGGACAACACGACACTGAGCACAACCAAGTTCATATATGAACAAATTATCACAAGGTACGGCATCCCAATCCAGTTGACCAGTGATAGAGAAGGCCACGTCGTGAATCATGTAATCCGGTTGCTCACCACGGAGTTCAAGATCTTTCATTCCTTTTCAAGTCCATACTACCCATGAGCAAATGGTCAGGCCGAAGCCACGAAAAAATTATTGGTGTCAATAATCTACAAGTTGTGCGAACTAGAGTAGGAAAAGTGGGAAGAAACGCTCCCATCGGTATTCTGGGCCTACCGCACAACATACAAAGTAACTGCCAAGCAGTCGCCATTTCACCTGATGTACGAACAAGAAGGTATTGTTCCTACGGAATTCATGGTTCCAAGCCTGAGGATCGCAACTGAAAATAGGTTGGGGGATATGGAAAGCCTTCAGGAGAGGTTATACACCTTGAATAAATTGGATGAGCGTTGGATCATGGCCCAATGGGCGACAGAGGTAGCCCAACAGAGAAGGAAGGTGTGGCATGATAAGCACTTGAAGCGGGCATGGTTCACTCCTGGGTAGCTAGTGCTGAAATATAATGGAAGGAATGAGATTAAACCAGGAACATTCAAACTGAAGTGGCTCGGTCCCTACAAGGTGAGAGAAGTTGGCAAAAATGGTGCTACTAAGCTATGGACACTTGATGGACGGGAGATCCCAGACGCGGTAAACGGGTCGAAGTTGAAGCCCTACCATGAAAGGCGGAGGCGAGAGGAAGGGTGACCCAGGCAAGTACAAGGAGGCATCGCCGCATAAGGTAATATGTAAATTTATTAAGAGAGAGAGAGAGAGAGAACAGTATGGAGGATGGAACCACCGTACGGTGGGGGCCACCATAAGGTAGCCGTTGAGCAATAAAGGGCACCGTGTGGAAATAAAAACCGCAGGCCGGCAAGTGAAAGACTCTGCGGAGAGACATAAAAAAGGTCGTATGGTCAGATATTGCAAAAGGAAGTATAGGGCGCTCATTGCCAAACACTCTTTGAGAAGCTACACATAGAGGAAGGGAGAGTACAACAACCATAAGAGAACACAATAGGCTGAAGTACGGCGACAAGAGGTATGCCATGGCACTTAGGTACGGATATCACATAGAAGGGCTTCATTAAAGAAGTGGGCTGCAATAAAAGACAACGGAGAAAACGGTTAATGATGGATACAACAACAAAGAAGAAAGCCTGGAGAAAATAGTTATAGTCGGGCTCCACAAGTTCTTTTGGAATTAACAGGGATGCACGAGTATTACCCTCGGGTGTGAAGATTCCAGGCAGTATAGAAACAGGTTCAATGAAAAAGACAAAGATAAAGTCAAAGGTGTTCGGGTAAACACACACAGCAGAAAGAGGATGTGACGTATAAGACTGTGATTTTTGAAGGATTAAATGGGCTAGAGTGCAGAAAGTGGTGGCAAGAAACCCCGGACACAAATTTGATAAAACAACATATTCAGAAGTCAGAAGTTCATTGGGCCATAGAAATGCGCCTATTTTCCATTCAGCATTATGAGAGTTCCCTTTGGATACTGATTGAGACTTTTGAAAAATTTTCACGCGCGAGATCCTTCGAATATCGTGGATATCATCTCAAGATTTCCTTCACAACAGTCAACTTCACCAAGGTGTTTGGTATTCCTGGCCGACAGGAGAAGAAAATTGATTTGAAGGCCAAGAAGATGACACGGGAGCAAAAGGAGTACTGGATTCGCTTGGTTTCACAGTATCTTTCAGCAGCTGAAATGGACTCGGTGGCACGGGCTTCCAAGAGCCAAGAGTTGAAGAAGGCATTTGTTGCCAAAGGACCCTGGCTTTGTTTGACGGATGTGGTAAGGAGCCGACTTACGGGGTCCAGTAGAGCTTCAGATATTGCCCTCCCCCAAATTTTGTTGATGAATGGTCTCCAGAATGGGACAGTATATGATTGGGCGTCCTTGCTAGCCGAGCGCATGTCTGAGTTCCTTACCTTGCAGCACAGGACCTTCTATATGCCCCATTATGCAATTGGACTATTCTTGGATGCTGCACAGGTACAGTTGCCGCCTGGTGAGTTGGAGGTGAAACCAAAGGATACCTTGGCGCCTGGTGAGCCTTCAATATTTTATTGGAGACATTTGGATGTTGCTAGTGCACCGGCAAGACAGAAGTGGAAAAGGCAAGTGGTATCAGAATCCGAGAAGGATATTGACAGTGGGAGAGAGGAGACAAGCCAAGCGTTAGCAGCCAATGAGGATAATGAGGCAGCGGAGACAAAGACAACAGATTTTGCAATTGGTGAGGACATACTTCCACTCTCTAGTGAGACTCCCACTCGAGTGTTGTTTACCCCACCCCTCCTATCAGAGACATCTTTTGTAGCACCATCACCATCTTTTGGTATGACAGTGACAGTCCCTATACCAAGATTTGGCCAACCTAGAGCCCCCGTCAGCATGGTGCCACTTAGTGGGGGCCCACCACGGGCCGTCCCACCACCCACTAACAGGACAGTCGAGTTAGCAGCAGGAGTTGGAGAGTCAGTGGGAGAGGCGATATGGACTAAGGAGCGGTCCAGAGGTGATCGGCTTACAGAGGCGAGGGAGTCACAGGTAGAGCTAGAGGTGGTTGGTTCTGATGCAGTGGTGACAATGGCTACAAAGTTGTTAGATAAGCAGCCTATGGAGGGACCAATAGTGACAGGTAGTGCTCTTTCAGACGTGGACATGAGCACTTGGTTGAGTGACTTCCACATGGTACCTCTCACACCAGGAGCCTTTCTCTCACCACGACAGGAGTTACCCTTGAGTCAAGAGGTAGTTGACTTGGAGGGAGGGTACTCACCTGTCCATAACTGTGAGTTGGAGAACTTAGAGGAGTTACTCGAGCCTCCTAGGGAGCCTACTGGTAAGGAGTTACCTGAGCCTCCTATGGAGCCTATTGGAGAGGACTTAGAGTTGTATCTTGCAAATATAGTTGCATGGGCTCAACAAGCGATGGCTTCCACTCAGTCACGCACTTAGGAGGGAATTGTCAGTGATTTAGTGAGCTTGTTGGCTTTTGTTCGAATAGGATGCCATAAAGCCTTTGCTGCTTGTTTTGAGTCTCGTGGATGGCCCGCTACAAAGACAGTGGCGATGATGGATGACTGGGGCCTCTGTAAGAGGGAGGGAGAGAGTAGAGTTGGGGTCCTCATTCAAGAGATTGAGCAGGCCTTCAAAGAAGGCTACTACACCCTAAGGCGTTCGGAGCATATCTCTTCAGGCCATGAGGCCATGCGGGTGGCTGCAATGTCAACTCAGGAGTTCGCTACCCAGCGCCAAACAGTTGAGGGAGATCTAGCTCACCAACTGAGGAGTTGGCTAGTCACCAAGTAGTGTGGACAATGGAGAGAGGTGATTTAGTGGCTCAGTTGGAGGCAGCCAGGGCAGATAGGTCAGCTCTAGAGCAGCAATTGGCAGAGGAGAACCACGAGGGCCACGCTAGAGACTCGTCTAGCCAGTTCTATGGAGATTGTAGATGCGAAAGAAGAGAAGGTATTGGAGACCACTTCTATGGTGAAGACTGCATTAGAGCGTAAGATGGTAGCAGAACGGGAATTGAAGTTGAGGACAGAGCAGGTGTATGAGCTACAAGCTCGCTTGACTTCGTTTACCTCACCGAAGGCGCCATCTTCTTCAGGGACACTTCCTCAACCCCCTTCTTCTTAGTCTTGATATGTCTTTTGTATAGCAGATATTGTAAACATTGTCCCCATTCTGTTGTGCATCATTCGGAGACAACTTTCTTTTTTGGGGGGGGATGATGTTGTCAGGAAATAATAATAATGTTGTTAAGTGTCGTTATGTTTGTTAATGTAACCAAGGGGTTGGCAGTTACAGGTTGCAACAGTTCACCTCGCACCCCCTCGGATCTATATATGTACTTCTCTTGGATGGAACAGGGGATCAGAAGGAAGTTGTTGTTACTGTTATGTAATATTGCTGTCATTGTAAACAGTTGATGAATTAATACAAAAGCATTGAGTGTTCTCTGGCATATTATGTTCTCTTATATTTTATACTATTACTGTATGCATTAAACCAGTTTACCCATGAGGGAAAACATGCATCACAATGAATGCTATTTGAGAGGAACTTCCTATACGATGGGTATTCTGATCTGGGCATGTATTCACTTATTAGAAATTAAAAACCAAGCTAAACTGGCATCCACATATCTGTCAGCAAGATAAATTTACATCCTTCAAGAACATAGAAAGAGAAAAATACCTGTGCAGCTCCCAAATCAAATATATTGCCTGCAAATATTCCTCTTATCAGGTTTTCTAAACGTTTTCCTCCATCTTCAATATCATCCATAACTTGCACTACTTTTTCAAAGAGGGTCAAAGCTTTTGTGTTCTCTTCATCCTTACACCATGAAAACCAATAAACAAGAAATAAGGAGCCACAACTATAATTCTTAATTGTTGTGCAAAAGCTGAAGAAAATGGGAAACAGAATCATATAGTGGACAGAAAAGGTATCCTTTCCTAACTGTTCAAGGCTTCTACATAAAACAAGATTATCACCTTCACTTTTTTAAATATATCTCTGAATCCAAGCTCTCGTAAGCACTGCTCACGTAGTCTGCATAGAAGCTACAATTATCCAGCGGGCAAATCCATATTCAGTATTTCTTTTCCTTAAGATTAATAAATGAATTAGTTTTAACCCAAGCTTCATGCAAGAACTGTCATTGAAATAGCAAATGAGAAGTCAACTTACTATACAATCCGGAGGTCCTCCATGGCTTTCAGGATCTGCTTCTAATTCGTCAAGAATTTGACCATATCTAAGGAAACCATCAAAACATCAAAGGTCATTTGGTTATAAATGGATGAGACCGCAAGGCTTATATTTCATTGAAATTTTTTCTCTAACATAGATTGCAAGCAAAAGATATTTTCTAGAGATGAAACAAGCAAAGAGAAATGCTGCATTCAAAGCCCACTAATGACCACAGAAACCAACTCAAAATAAAGAAAGCAAGCAACACATTTAGGACCCAATTTTGTATGATATCTCCTGTATGGTTACCAGTTTGAAAGAGAAAAGGTATTTCCTAAAGTAGCATAGTAATATGCTTAAAGACATTGGACAGGACTGCAATCCATTCTTATATTTTACTCAATGTATCTCAATGACTTGCCATTATACATGGTTAGTATTTGTTCATTTCAGTTTGGAAATATTCTCAGCAAACACAAAGTAGGAAAAAAAAGTACCAAAATTTTGCTATGGTTTGAATTGCAATCATGCCTCAGAACTTTATTATGCCAATGAGACTCAAGATGCCTATCAGCTATTATAACATTGGCTCTTGTTTCATAGTGTGTCAAACTAGTATGTTGCATTATGACAATAGAGCAAGGTGTGTAACATGCCATCTGCAAAACTGATAAGGATGGTTTTTCAAAACAAAATTTTACAAACTAGCACACCTACAGGTTCCACTCACTAGCACACCAAAATTCTCCAAAACAAGATGCAATCTCTATGCCAGAGCAATATACACCTACTTAGTGGAAAATCCATAGTAAAACACAAAAATTCCGGAAATGGCTAAATATGGTCTGGAAACAAGCAATACAAGACTGAAAGCACCAAATTACCCTGGAGAAACCCTTAACTGGTGAAAACTCTAGCAAGAGTGACCTGCTTCAGCTCCTCAATCATCGCATTTATTTCAATTATGTGTGGAAGAATGTCTATAGGACAAAAAATAAGCTCATGGGACTCAACAACCAAGCTTTATCTTTTCATCATTTCTAGAACTTAATAAATTTTGTTCCCTTCTTTCTACATCCATATCCTGCCTGCAACTCCATAAGAACCCTGCTCCTCAGTCCACTCTTCCAAAAATACGAACATAACAAGAAGAACCAAAACAAAAGCCAGCCCTTCTATGATTGTTCGAACTTGTTTTTAATAGTCTATGAGCTTTGAAATGGATGTCTTCTTCTATAAAATCATCAATCGTATCATTGTAGGATTAGAGTGCATGCACAATATGCAACAATTACAACATTAATTTGAAATAGCATTCAGTTTATTAATTTCATGGGATGAAAAAGAAAAACATTTATAAACGGATTTCACCCTCAACCACCTAACTACCATACCGGAAAACTTCCTCTAAACTACCCTCATATTAACCCATTAACATTGCTCATACAGAATATCTAGCAATAAACATAACATGCCATCAGATTATTACATAACATAGGCAAGACAAGAATAGAGGCCTTTGGATCACACCAATCACAAATGCCAACAAAACCCTTCTTGATCCAAAAGGCATAAATCCGAATGAGTTTGAAGCATCAGTGAATGTTGTTAACCACCCAACCCTGCAACTCTATAATTCAATTGTCTATCTCTTGGTATTAATCAAATTGTGTCAACACATGTATACATCCTCCTCATTCTTGACTCTTAGCTACACACCCCACAATGAACAACACTTATCAATCTATATATTCAGTGCCTTTCTATCATAATAATGCTAAAACATATCATCCAACATGCCTCAGACTGTGTTAGTTAACAATTTTGCATTTCTAAAATAGTTCTGAAAATGACTCCCAAAATGCCCCAAAATTAAAGACGAAACCAAAACCAACAGCTGAGTCTAGTGTGTCGACTTTCTACACTGACTCTCTGCTTATTTTGGAAGGCGCAGCTACCTTCATATGATGAAAAACAACGGAAATAAAACCGGGTATGCTTTCAACCGGAAAGCAGAAAAGGCACTAACATCTACCCATAACCATGAAAGCAGATGCGGAAAGCTTATTTATAATGAGGTGAATGAAGATAAATAAAACAAAGTTTAACTATCCACACCCACGAATAATACCCACATAGAGTAAATAGGAAAATGATAGCAATCCCTTACAGATTGTATAAGCATTCAAAATTCACAGTCCATTAAATACCCACAATTACAATCTATCATCACATATCAAATTACAGGAATGACTGCAACTAACTTAAGAAATTAACAGTCATAAAGAAGAACAAATAACCACAAAGTCTTGGAAATTCCTCCTTATTTCTTGGACAAAATTGCAGAGTTCAAAGCCTCTGTTCGCGTACAATAGATCAAGACTGGAAAAGAAAAACTATCTATTCCGCTTTACAAAGACAAAATCAGAAAATTCCCCCTCCCTATAGCATAAGCTTTACAAGAAAAGAACTCCCCCTCTCTGTGTAGAACTCCCTTCATTATGTCTTTCAATCCCTTATTTAAACACATCTCTCTGCCTTTTCAGTTTTCATAACTGATTCTTTGGTAATGTAACCGTTTCTTTAAAGAACTTTCCACTTTATGTATTATTTTTCTCAGTATTATTTTTCTCAAGAAATCTTTCGGTTTTTAATATCATAACCTTTCACCTTTATATGTTTCTAGAAGTGGTAAGTTGGGGTCAAGATCTCTTCAAGCTACATTTTGAGATATCGAGAATTTCATACATCTTAAATCAATTATTCTGTGACAACATGGAGTCTACAGACATTTGGGAAAAGTTTGCATCTTCAATCTGGGGCCTCCTCTTTTGGTAGCAGAGGATGTTGTAAATGTTTTCACCTCATGACTCTGAAACTCTGTGACACCAAGGGATGACATTACCTCTACTTGCAACAGTTCCTAAAGATGAACACCCCATATTTCTTCCATTTTACCTTGAAAACTCGCGGCCACTCACAGTACAATGCCAAGCATGACAAATCAAATGGATTTGAGAAGTATCAATACATTGCTCTTGAGCTTTCAAGATTGGTTCTGCATCTTCCAATTATCGGGCCACATTATTCATTTGTGCTTAGTATTCAAACCATGCAATAAATGTTAAGGTTTTAGGATCATTGCAAATGTAATAGCACTATCTCATTGTATGTGTTTTCCAAATGCAACAATCTCTTGCATTTATATTGAGAATGAGCCAAGAAGAGACATGTCCCTTCATGGGACATGTCTATTCATTATTTTGTAATTAATATAATGACAATTATGATTATATATATATATATATTGAGTATTATATTAATTTATCTAATATTTACATAATAATAATAATAATTTTATCAATTTAACTATTTAGTTATTATGAGAATAATTATAATCTAACTTTATATATACAAATATATCAATGTATATAGTAATATCAATTATTATATATATATTGATATATATGAATATATATAATAAATAATTTCTCATAATAATCATATAGTCAATATTATTTATCTGACCAATGCTACAAATATCGACACTCCCTCGTAGCTAGGGAGGATAAATCAATCCAATGTCAACACTTATGACACTTGGCAACATCAATCATATGATGTAAGCAATAAAGGCATCATCCTCAAGATGTAGTCAATAGAACATAGTCTCAATATGTGGATTGCCTCCATCGGCGATTCTATGCACAAGTTTTCAGGTGGATTGCCTCCATCAGCGATTCTATCTACAAGTCTCAGGCGGATTGCCTCCATCGGCGATTCGAACCACAAGCTCGTGTGGATTGCCTCCATCGTCAATTCGATCCACAAACTCATGAGCTTTGGTGTGGATTGCCTCCATCGGCGATTCTATCCACAAGCTCTCGTGTGAATTGCCTCCATCGGCGATTCTATTCACAAACTCACGAGATTTGGTGTGGATTGCCTCCATCGGCGATTCTATCCACAAGCTCTCGTGTGAATTGCCTCCATCGGCGATTCTATTCACAAACTCACGAGCTTTGGTGTGGATTGCCTCCATCGGTGATTCTATCCACAAGTTCTATCTATTATGATCGGTTTCAGCCATCACAAGATGTCTATCACAATAGAAGTTCAAGTTATTGTAAGATCGTCACCTTACAACAACTTTAACAAATACAAGTGATAATCATTTGGAAGTTGTCACTTCCTCATGATTTACACAGGGGCAGGCCCATTAAAACATTCATGATTCATTAGTATAATAATCAATTATATCAAGATTACCTCAAAAGTGTTTCACCTTCAATAGTGAACTCCCTCTCAATCAAAATGATTAAGATTGTCACAAGTTGACTAAACCATCTGCTCCCTCTGAAGCTCAAGTTTATCAACTTCTTGACCTCTTTTGAAATGTCTGACTCCCTTTGTATCTATTCTCAATCATCAATTCATTTATAGGCATCAAGTTATTTCTCCCTTGAATGTAATTATCTTGTGCTTCTATCCTGAAGGTATATCAGAGAGAGATTACAAATAGCTCACTAAACTATCTCGACCGAAAATACCAATGATAGAAGCATACAATATTTTACTAAAAAATAGTATAGCATGAATTACAAACTCAAAAATTATGTGCATTAATAAAACATGAAATACTTATCTTTTATAAATTTCAAGTATTTCATTCTGTAAGGTGAGCCCATATAGAAAATATCATGCAAATTCAAAGAATGATGTTGTCGTTCTCGAACATTACTTGAATTATTCACATGACTTGTCTTCAATATCCAAAGGTTCTATACACTATTTAAACCTTCAATTTGATCGGATCTCCCTTCAAGTGGTTAGGCTTATAAAGAAGGAACCTCGCTCTTTTACAAATTTATTTTTTTTTATAGACCCGTACATAGTCGGCCATAACTTTTGAACCTAGAATGTTCTCTTCAATCGCTCCGGTGAGATTCTTGTAAATTTGTTTATAACCAACATATCCGAAATTTAGCAAAATCCAACGGTGCATTTGTGAGATATGGTCCTCGTACCGAGACTGTATTTTCTGAGACAGTCACACATTCACCATCAATAAACTGCTCTCTTACATTTGCAACTTGGCTCTGATACCATGTTAAGGTTTTAGGATCATTGCAAATGTAATCGCACTATCTCATTGTATGTGTTTTCCAAATGCAACAATCTCTTGCATTTATATTGAGAATGAGTCAAGAAGAGATATGTCCCTTCATGGGACATGTCTATTCATTAGTTTGTAATTAATATAATGACAATTATGATTATATATATATATATATATATATATATATCTTGAGTATTATATTAATTTATCTAATATTTACATAATAATAATAATAATTTTATCAATTTAACTATTTAGTTGTTATGAGAATAATAATAATCTAACTTTATATATACATAAATATCAATGTATATAGTAATATCAATTATTATATATATTGATATATATGAATATATATAATAAATAATTTCTCATAATAATCATATAGTCAATATTATTTATCTGACCGATGCTACAAATATCAACAATAAATGCTTTTCCAAGAGCCATAGCCTTCATCTACATGAGGCACATTTCACTATACAGGAGGACTTGGGGAAATGGATAGGCCTGATAATGAGTTCCTAACTCTATCAACTGTCACTAATGTTCTTCAATCATTTTGCCGCATTCCTCCTTTGAAATTCTTCCAATCTCGGCACTTACCAAGAGTAGAGCATTGAGCTTCTTTTGATAATCAACTTGTGTGCATACACTATCAATGGGATTTTGTCAAACAATTCACCTTCACCATAACACACATCAGACAATTTCCTCTGATATGTTGAGGGGATGTCCGTAACCTTTTGAGATGTTTTCACTCAATTATTAAGGCGTGAAAATATACCACCACTTCGTAATCAACATTTAAGTTGTTCAACAACTCTAACATTAGTTGCATATCTTTAAATCTCCCTATAATCGGGATGCCGACTGCATTTGCTTGGACTTTTCAACGAATCCTCTGTTGCTGTCTAGGTAGTTAGGAGTTTGAATAAATTTTGAACTATGTCGAAGAGTTTATGAGTTCTGGAACTGCTTAACTGCCTGACTACACCCGTCATTGGTAATATTGGTGATTGTTGGTATAATGTCAAAGCTTTGGTCATGTCTGACATGTTGATTTGGATTAAACCTCTATTATTGCCTGATGACCCAATTGTATATTGGACTTCAAATTCATTAAAACATTATTACATTTGTCAGTCGGGTCCATGGCCTTTTTTAGAAACATGTCAGGAAATTGGTCAATTTGAAAAGTTAGGAACTATGCAAATAGCCCGACAATATGTGATGTCGAAGAGTTAGTGATAGTCAAAACATCTAAACCCACTTGTTTGTTTCGGAGGTTCTAAAAAGGCCTGATAACCCGACCTCAAAGGGACTTCAAAAATTTATTGACTCCTTTTAACTTTGGTGATCAGGTCCAAATGTAGACTTGGAACTAAATTAGGCAATCAAGTTATGTTGAAACTTTGGAATTTTGACCAGTTGACTTTGAAGTTCCACAATGCATTCATTTTAATATTCCTATCAAGCTCGTGATTACTTAGAAAATTATGGAGCCAAGGGTGTATACGCAAGTACAGGTTTGTGCATTTTAGTATCTTGACCAAGAATGTTGATGGATGTGTAAATAATTCTTATTTGGATGGTATGAAATAATGAGACAGAGCTTGAAAATTAAAACTTGGTTTGATTAAAAAATGGGATAACAGACTATAATGTCCTGTGTGTGGGTTTTGTGCCTCGGCAACAACGCGTCCAAGGCTCTGCGTAATTGGGGGGTGGTGCCTACCCTCATATGCTCAAAACGTAACTCCATTTTATCTAAGTTAAAAGTGAATTCTTCCAGAGACTTCATCCAAGTCATGCCAAGAATGACCTCATAATCTTCCATGTTGACTACATAAGATTTTCCCACCATGTCATAGTCTCCCATCCCCATATGCAGATCAAAAATCACACGAGTGCTCTATAACTTAGGACTACTAGCCACTATAACTCTGAAGCCCCCATGCCCCTTGGTTTGAAGCCCTATCCTCTTGACCAATCTCTTTGAGATAAAATTGTGGGTAGCACCTTTGTCCAACAACGCAATAACTCGCTGCCCCTGTATTACACTTCTCACCCTAAAGGTTATTGCCTGCTCATCACTTGAGAGATGTGCAATAGGTTTCCCACCACCTGACTCTTCTCCTATGGTATTTTCCTCATCGCTGCCCTCAAAATCAGATTGTTGTTATGCATCCTCAAATGTTGACTCTTCAGCTGAAAAATACTCGATCTACATTGTCTTTGCTTTTACTAGACATTTGTGTGAAAGATCCCAAGGCTCCCTGCAATGAAAACATAGTTTCCTTCTCAATTCATTCAGTTGATCATTGTCCAATCTTTTCGTTTCATTCTTAGGTTGAGAGTTGTTCTGGATATTTTTCTTGTCCTTGTCCTTTTTAGATGAAAATCCCTACGAATGAAACTTGCCTTTTGATGATGACGGTTCGAAGTCTCTAGCCTTCTTATAGGCTTCCTGTAGTGTGGCAGGACTGAGGCCCTTCATCCATCCCTTCAAAGGTTCTACAAGCCCATCCATGAACAACACTAACAACCTCCTCTGTGAAATATCTGTAACCAACATTGATAGTCTCTGAAAAATCTGAAATGTAAGTATCAACTAAGGCCCATTGTTTAAGCTGAGCTAACTCTCTAAAGTGCAATTTTGGATCCTTCTTGTCAAAATGCTCAATCAAACTCTTTGTGAACTCAACATAGGAAGTAATCTGGTCATGGCCCATAGTGACCATGTCGTGATGCCACCACTCATGTGCTAAGCCATCCAAATGTAGCACTACAAATTTAATGGCTTCCTCCTTCAGCATTGGGTTCAACTGGAAATACGTATCAACCTTCTGCACCCAAGCTCTAGCAGTGGTCTTCCCTGAACCATCGAAGTAGGGTAATGTGAGCTTGCTCACTTTAAACTGTAAATCACTATGCTGCCCTCTACCACTTGTGCGAGGAAGATGCTCCAACCTAACATCCATATATTCTCTGAATGAGATAGTTGCTCGAAATTCTTCTCCTCCATCTTCCCAACCTCTCTGCAACTATGTCTGAAACTCAATAATTTGTGGCTCATTTCCCTATTGAGATGGAACTCTAGGTGGAAAGGTAGGTATGAGTGGTCTCGAACACACGGTTCTGGCTAGTCTAGGTCCTTGGCCAAAATTATCATCCACCTGTCCTCCTCCATTACCACTGTTATGTCCATTGTGCCCACCATTTTTACCTCCGTTATTTTCACCGTTGTTTCCTCAATTATCACCTCCAATATTTAAATTCCTTCCCACCTGCCCTGCCATCATCTGCATCATAAGCTCCATCTGTTGGATCTGTTCTTGCAACCTCTGTTTGGCCAAACACTGTCCCTATGCCAAAGTATCTAATAACTATAAAAATATCTCCTCACCAGTGTCCCCAGCATTCTTGTTTCCCATGTTTGATGCAAAGGGTTTAGGACTCTAGTGTTTCCTCCAATACTTCTAACCTCTTCTAACCATCCAATGGTTACTCTTTGTGCATTCTTCTCCAATGTGGATCTCCAAGATCCTCTCAATCAACTTCTCCTCCAAGGTATAGTTGATTTATAGAAGAATCACAACTCCTAAGTTCAATTAGCCCTTCAATCCCTTAGGCTTCTTCACTAGATCTTCCCCCTAGAATCCTATACCCTTGCTTAGGATCTTCACACACATCACATCTACTCTTAATTAAGTCCTTGGCACTTCAAAAGTCATTTGGAGCCCTTTCCCACACTTCTGGATATTTCACTAAGCTTTTTGCTATCAAATTCACTAGGAGGCCTAATTGGCTCATTTCCTAGTAGGTCTATTTTCACTGTTTTTGGTCTGGTACTTCCAATTCCTCCAAACAACCTCACAGAAGACCTTGAAAATCTTCAAGGTATCTATCAACACTAATCAAATCCAAAGTTGTAGCCTCTGGTCGCACCCACAACCCCAATTGCTATCAGGCCCTAGTTTTTAGCCTATTAATTAGGCCTCTGGACCAGTCTAAACCGATTATTACCAAATTGGTCTTCAAGCTTCGTTACACCTTCTCCCACCTTGTGATTCTTCAAGGAGACTCATTAGGGCTTCCACACATTCCACTAAGTTCCTTCTCCAAGATCATGGGTGCTCTAACCAATGCCTTCTTTACCGTGTCCTGGCTCACCTGTTCCTAACAATCAGCCATAGGGCTTCCTTCCTGGCCTAGAAATTTTAGTGCCACAACAAAAATGAAAACATAAAGGCTATGTACAGACTCTAACCTTCCATCCCCTATGGTTTCAGCCATTTCCACCGGTGGATGCTCAGGTTAGAGCCATTTCAAGCACTAAGACTCTGTAAATGGATTTTACAGACCAGTGCCTTGGAATCTCTTTCAAACTTCACTACGCTAACCTAGAAACAATCTAATCAATGCAGAAGGAAGGTAACACAACACTCTACACTACCATGGGTCCTGATCACCCTAACCAATTCGTATAGGTCGTACAAGAAACAAGAAAAACCCTGCAATTAACAAGAACTACAGTATATCATCCGTACAAGAAGTTCTTAATTATGGAAATCAGTCTAAAACTTCATTAGCCTTTCAAATGCCTCGAATCCATGCTCATATACCAGGCATGGTTGGTTACAACTGCTCCAACTCCATTTTGCAATTTTGTGCAAGGAGTTGCAAAAGTTGCTAGCAACTTTTTGACATCTAGTGCCATTTGACCTTTTGGATCAACTCAAAGATTAAGAGTGACTCCTATGACCTATATTAGGACATTTAAGGGCCTAAGACATATCCTAGACCATTTCTACCAAAAAAAATAGCACTTTGAGTCTTTATAGGCCATTTAGGCCAAATAGACCACTAACCCCTCATGAGCTCATTTGGCTCTTACAAACATAACCATGGATCCAACCTAATGGATCTTATTCCAACTCACACCAAACACCTATCACACCCCTAAAAACTCACTAAGCTAGCGAAATGGGAGGTGCTCTGCACCAAAGTTGCCAGTGACCTGTTCACCTGTAGCCCTTTTTTCCTCCGGATCTATATGTAACAATGCTTTGTTTCCCCTGGTATTATATGTATGAATCACTGGTGCAAGCTTGTTTCATGACATATCACAATCTTCTCATTCTGAACCCAACAGGATGGTGGGAAGTTTAGCTCTGATACCACTGTAAAGCCCTGGTTAGCTCTTGGGACCATGACAAATCGGGCTAATGACACATCATGAATTAATGAGCTAGAAAAGGGGACATTACAATCCGCCCCCCTTGAAATTGCTTATCCTCAAGCAACTTAAACTCTGGATGTTGTAAGATGTACTCACCCTCCCATGTAGCATCCTCAACCAGCAAGTGCTTTCATTTCACAAGATATTCTCTGATAGTTCTTTTCCAAAGTGAGCGCTCTCTGGTTTCTATGACAGCCTCCAACACTAAAATAAGCTTCCCCTCTTCATCAATAGGAGGCAACTTTGCTGATGGTACCACATTGTGACACAACGCCTTCTTGAGGCGTGACACGAAATACACTGTGTACCCTGCTATCTGTCTGAAACTCCAACTCATAAGTCATTTCTCCTACTCTCCTGATAACCCAAGGTCCATAATAGTGTGGCTTCAACTTTTCTGCACCACTCTTCTTGAGAGTGGACTATCTATAGGGCTGCAACATAAGATAAATCATGTCACCCACCTCAAATGACCGCTCAACTCTGTGGTGATCTACATACTATTTTTGCTAGCTTTGAGCTTTCTGAATGTTTTCCTTCAAGGATCCCATAATGTCCTAACTTTCCTACAATCAATCCTTGGCCTTCGGTACTCTGCTATCGTCGAACAATAAATCCAAGAAACTCGGAGCCTCGTATCCATATAGGGCCATAAATGGTGACATCTTAATGGACATGTGGTAAGTAGTATTGTAGCAGTATTCTCCCAAATGTAACCACTTCACCCATGCCTTTTTCTGCCTTGCAATATAATTATGAAGGGATCCCTCTACCCAGTTATTAACAATCTTTGTCTATCAATCCGTCTGTGGATGATAACTGGTACTCAGTGTGAGGTATGTCCCACTCAGTCTGAAGAGCTCTTGCCAAAAATTGCTCATGAACTTACTATCCATGTCACTAACAATATTTTGTGGTAACCCATGCAATCTGAATACTAAGAACAACTCTAGTACTTGAGCTACTATATAAGTAAACAAAATTGCAAAGAAATGCGCTAATTTAGTCAGTCGGTCCACTACAACATAGATGCAATCCCTACCTTGGACCTTAGGTAGGCCTGTAATAAAATCCATAGACACACTATCCCACTTCCTCTCTGGAATGGGCAGGGGCTGCAACAAACCACTTGGAAATGAGTGCTCATGTTTAATCTGTTGGCATATCGAACACTTTCACATGCTGTAACACATCCATCTTGTGACCCTTCCAAGTGAAGCACTCTCTCACTTCCCTGTAGGTTTTGAAATAGCCTGGATGTCCTGTCGTGGGCGAGTCATGGAAAGCTCTCAAAACTTGTTGCTTAATAGTAAATCCTAGCACCAAAAAAATCCTCTCCTTGTAAATGATCAAATCATTTACTACTTGGGTTAACCCCCACGGGGGTCTTCACCCAAAGATGGTGTCCTATGTTGAGCACTATCTAGAGTTTAAGGTAGGACTCATTGTTCACCCTTCTTATCCCACAACTGGGCACATGCCCTCCGGATCCCTCTTGGTTCCTTCAAAGTGGGCTCTCATAGTCTTCGCATTCAGACTAACCACCAGCTGGCCAGGGAGTACAAGATTTGCCAACTATGTACCATGGACAAGGCTAAGACTAAGGAGCACTTCATTTTCCACTACCCTATATACTATGAGATCAGAGGTGATTTTACTACCTGTTCAGGGGTGTTCAATCCCTCTCCAAATTTTTTAGATTCATCGATTAGAGGTGTCTCACTCTTTACATTCAAGAGGCCACTAGGCTCCAGAACCACTAACTACAGCATTAACACCAGCATCGTGCCACCATGCAATTTTGTAAGTCTATTACCTCCTTCTTCACTGAGGTTCACTCTAGGTGTGGTTCTAAGTGTCAACTTGACCCCCCTTCCAACCATTCTCAGCTTATGAACCCCCAGATGAGTTATTTCCTGCAGCAGTGTTCCTCTTCTTCCTCTCCCCCTCCTGGGGAGCATAGGAAGTGGTCCGGACACCCCCTACTTGTTCTTCGGATTATCCTTCTATTCTGGGGTTCTTTTTCACGGTGCAGATGTTGTAGTGGGGGCTTGGGTTCTCCTTGTTGGAGTTCCCTTCCCCCCTTCTTTCTCTCTCTCTCTTTCTGTGTTCGGTTATTTGTTTGTTTGTTTGTTTGTTTCCGTTGCTCTTCTTTGGGCACCATTTGGCATCCATGCTTTAGGCTAGTCCCTTTTCTTGTTCTCAGCAGTCCCTTGGGCCTGCTTTGTGGTCTTTTGTTGGAGTTTAATAGATTTATCTTATTGTAATGTCCCCCTTCGGAGATCACTTAAAGTTTTGATTTATTTCTTAATTTTATGATGCACAATCATAAGAGACTTGTCTCTACCAATGTCTTGGAACTCCTTCCCTTGAATACAGATTTGCAGCGGTTGATTTGCCAATAATAATTTTGATATAAACTTCCTAGTTTTAATTCAATGGTCCAAGCTAGTGATCATGTAAATGCCTTTAAATGATATTGCCTTTGACCAACCAGTATTTATCATATGGATCTTGTAAAATACTTCAAAAATGGATGCAAGATAACTACGACTATTGATCTGGGATTATCGGGAGTCTCTAAATATTGTATTGATTTGAATTTTTGTGTTTTATCCAATCTGTTCTAGTATATTTATGGTCTACAATGTACTCTAGTTTTCTTGTGTATATATGCTCACCGCTAACTATGAATGGTTTTATATGATTCTCTTGATGATTGCTGATATCGTATACTATTAGTTCTGTTCTATATCCTCCTATTTGTAATTCCCTTTTATAAACTATGATTCTCTCCTTTAATATGTATCTAGGAGGCATGAGGTGATAAGTCATATCTCAATAATAATGACTTAAACTAAATCACACCCTTTAATAAATTGATCGTTTAGCATCTACTTTCTTTAGTATTAATCACTGCTTCTCGTAATAACCGTTATTGTCATCGGTAGTCCAGATGAAATGTTACTTCTAAGATTACGAGACGTCTTGCACATAATGATTGACTGGTCAACATACATCACCGTGAGAAGAAGACAACCTCCAAACTCACGGAAAGCTTAGACATAGATACGCCACTTCCTTATGTACTAACTGTGATCGATTTACACCTTGCTCGATAATGTTAATATAGACTGTAGACTATATAGTTGTAGCACATACAGTTCACTAATATTGATTCTCAGACGCCAAACACCATAGGATGAAGCGCTCAGAGATATCAACACAAGGTCAAATTCAATCTCTGTGTCCAGTTAACAACCCGTTGATGGCAATGTCTCACTGAATTGTTCGCATCAACTCCAGGTTATAATGCAAATGAGTATAAATGTTTTTATATCACCTTGTGATTATAGATTGTTGAAGGTGTTCGATTACAAAGTGTTGTCACCTCTAGTCATTTAATTATTTGGAGCAAATGTTTCATGGCACCCTTGTGCCTTCGTAAACTCTGCCTAGGTATAGTTTCAATTAAGATAAAAATTATTAGATATAAAATTATTATTTAATAATATTAAGATATCCAAAGTTATTTTGATATTATTATTTATTTATATTATTATTTTATATTATTTATTCATATTTTAACATTATTATTATCTAATAAAATTTTATTTTAATTATTATTTATTAATTTGTCTACTTTAATATTATTATTTATTCAATACTTGATTATTTAATTATTATTAAAATTCTACTTTAAACAGGACATGACACTTATCTTACTTTAATGAACAAGAGCAAGGTGCAAGAAAGGTACACAAAGATTCTGCTGTCATCATTCCTATCCCTTTCTCCATTTGAAATTTCTAAATAATCATTGCAGAAGTTAAACCTATGTGACACATAAGACCTACCAATATTTGTAAATTTATACAATAACATTATTTCAACATGAACAGAAGACAAATGTCGGGGCATCGCAGTCTGCATTATTAGGGGCCATAGCAGTCTCCATAGAATTAAAATAAGTTTGTTGGCGATATAAATCAACTCAAGTTGTTTTACTTTTCAAGCTTGACTTGCGTTTTCCTTCTTGTATATCCAGTCTTGATGATGGTATTGTGAATCTTGGAGTCAAGTTTCTTGTGTGATGATAATTTCCTCATATAAATAAATATACAATAGATAGTTAAGAGCCTAATTCTTTCAGAAAGTTTGAGGCTTGACAAATGTTAACTCATCTCCATAAAAAAAAAATTGCACTATCAATAAAGAAGTGTGTGGAAAGACAACAATGTGTATTGAGTTATTAAATCCATGGGTCATATTTGAATAGTTCAAGTACCAATCATTTTGTATTTTGGCCAGATATTTGAAGAGTTCGAGTACCAATCATTTTGTATTTTGGCCAGATTTGTATGATGATATTCATGATACCGGAATTACTTTCAATAGGAACTGATAAATTTCTACAAAGCTAATTTTCCCAATGTGTATAATATGCCCAATTAATTAAGCAATTAATGATAAAAGTAATGAGATGTTATAAGTATCATATGAACAGATATAACTTCTGTTATTGACCGGTAACCTTTCAAAAAACAATTCACAAGAGTAATTCAAAGATGAATTATTGCTATGATGCCTTATGCATGATAACAAACAAACCATCAATTAATTTCTTATTAATTCCAAAACTTATAATAATTTCTATCTTATTTTAATGAACAAAAACTAGGCACAAGCAAGCTACACAAAGATTCTGTTATTACATTTCCGTCCCTTTCTGCCTTCAAAACCTCTAAGAGCCTAAACAGTCACTGCAGATACTAAACCTATCTGAAACAAAAGACCTATCCATATTTGTAAATGTCTATCATAAACATTACGGCATCATCAATAAGTGGCACACATTGGGACATCATGCCACATGAATTTAAAAAATGCATTTCCCAAAGAAATTTATTCTCATGAAAATACCTCTCTGCAAACTTGGCTGATCTAACCTCAGCATCTGGAACAGATTGATCAAGTTCTGCACGTTTCCTACAGAATAATTTACATCTAGAGTTAGAAACAAGATAAGAAAAATCTTCCAATATTCTGTAAATATTATTCTCACCAACTTCAATGAGATTTATTCCATTGAAATGCCAATGTTAAAGAAGTGTTCATTTAAGATTGATTCAAATATACAGCAGAAAAATTTAAATAAAATTTTAGAGATATACAAAAGCGCCATAGAAAGAATTATATTTTTTTTGTATACAAATTAAAATAAACTCAACAAACCAATTTGGTTGGACCAAAAAAAATAATCATTCTTAGACCTTGCATAGGATGACAAGTTCTAAGTTCTAACCTAGTGATCAGTATTATCCATACCATTTGGCATTTGCTGCTCATCCCACGTATCTGGCTCAACATAAACTTCATTAATCCATATTTATAAAATAATATATGATATGGAAGAAAAATATCATAATCCACCTATGACTCTACACAGTAAATCTTCATCTAGCTCCTGATGAACAACACTATTTAAAAATTCCAAACTAAGGGTAAAAGCATCGGATATGCTTTAAGAATCACCATAAACCCACTTGCAAGGGCTGAATGAATTACACATAGAATTGATTATTCTTGTAGAAAGCACCTATCAAGAAATTATTCTTGTAGAGAGCACCTATCAAGAAATTCAAGACAGATTCCTCATGTACCTTCCTCTAAAGTAATTCAATAATTGTCATCAAAGCAAAATACATATCATCATCAACTAGATCAGCTTGCTAGTAGATCATAAAAGCATCAGATATGCTTTAAGAATCACCCTAAGCCCACTTGCAAGGGCTGAATGAAATACACATAGAATTGATTATTCTTGTAGAAAGCATCTATCAAGAAATTCAAGACAGAGATTCCTCATGTACCTTCCTCTAAAGTAATCCAATAATTGTCATCAAAGCAAAATACATATCATCATCAACTAGATCAGCTTGCTAGTAGATCATACGCATCGATCAACCTTGCTTATAATTGTCATTGAGATTCCTATTTGGAATTCAATTGGAGTTTGCAATTCCACAGGTGGTATATCCTCCCTAGTCTGTTATTTCTCCAATTAGGTGAAACCTCTTAGAGACCTAATTGGACTAATAGATTCAACTTATCCCTCCCTTGCAGATCAGTGACACTATTCACGCTTGTACCAGTATTCATACTCAGCACCAGCAAAATCATATCGATAACATCTCATCTTTGGCATTGACAGAAATCAGAGCTCATTACCAGCAACATATATTCAGTTCAATCCAAGGCAATTTGCATCACAGCAATATCATCTTAGCCTTGCAACTTCTGATCACAACTTCATTCAAGTATCATCAAGCCGCAGACCTGAGTACCAACTTGCATTTCGATTGGAGTCCCCAGGCATCAAAGGATCAGATTGGCGACAACCTCATATCAGAGATTGGAGCTCTTAAGATTCAGCCACAGCAGCATATACGAGTTAGCAGTGATTACTCAAAGATTGCAACTCAGTACACTCAGCTCATAATTGCAGAAGACCAGCAAACACCCTTGGAGACCAGCAATTGCACATTTGTTAGCATCAGCAAGACTACATTCTGTGTGCAATATCATTCACCGATAGCAGATGAAGAAGATATAAACATCATTTAGCGGCAGTACATCTGCATACACAGCAATATTCATAGAGACACTTGCAGGTCATCTAACAGCAGCATATACCCATCGACTTGAGGTCATACATCATCAGCAGTGATTTCGCATTGTCAATATAACAGCCCTGGGAATGGTGACATTGATTTGGAGTGCACACTGAGACATACCTGAGATCACATTGAAATCAGTTCTGCACATTCAATATCAACCTCTGCAACTCCCAACGCAGAGATATCGTTAGACGACCCAGTGCAAGGCTTCCTTGAGCACCATTCGGATTTTAATAGCTTTTATAGTTGACTGAATACAAAAAAAACTCTGATTTGATGGTGCATTATTGTGCATTTTGTCTACATGTTTCTTGTTTGCATGCTTGGGATATTTCAGTGGTATCAAAGCTGGTGATCTTGCCAGCCTGTTGAGTTGATGAGTGACAACTTCAGAATCCATAAAAGAAAGCAGTATTATTCCTAGGATAGGATGGGAGATACACATGCGGATTTGATGGCCATATTGAGAGAGATAACAAGAGGACAACTAAAGATTGGTGAAACCCTCAATCGCTTGGTGGATGGAAGGATGAATGGAGCTAATGGAGAAAACAGTGGCCATGGCGACAATTCAGTTAATGGGAGACCACACACACAACGGACCAATACAAGGACGATGATGCCAAAATTCCCTCGAAGGAAAGAACAGCAGGAGAATCAACCTCCCTCATTGGTTGAGTTGCAAGATTAATTCAAACAAGATTTGCTTGATGGAACATTCAAATAGGTTTTGAGTCTCACGAAGTACATTGATTAAAGGATGAGGTATCTACCCTCCAGGTATAATGGAAACTACAACAATGATTTGAAGCGGAAGATTGGCAAGCTCAACCTACCCTTTCTCAATGGATCTAGAAAATCAACAGCAAGAGCTTGGGTGCAAAAGGCGGACACATTTCAGCTCAATCCTATGCCTAAGGATGAGGCGATCAAATTTGCATCACTACACCTTGATGGGATCACTCACAAGTGGTGGAACGATGGGTCGGTCACACTTGGACATGACCAAATCACTTCCTATGTCAACCTCACGGAGAGACTCACTAACAACTCAATGGAAACGATCCAGGCTCAACTTCAAGGACTTGGCACAACTAAAACAAGGAGGATTCGTGGATAGCTACATTGTTGAGCTCTACAGGTTTTCGGTTTTGGTGACTAACATTTCACAGTGGAGCTTGATAGCTTTACTCATGGATGGCTTGATGGATCCTTTATAGGGTTGGGTTAAGGCCTTAAACCCTAGCACACTTATTGAGGCAATCAAGAAGGCACGTGACATGTCAAACTTGACCTCCAAGAATCAACCATAGCCAGAGCCACCTATTCCAAAGAAGGACAAGGGCAAGAAACCCTTTCAAAAGAAGACCTTCATGGATGAGGCCACCCATTAGAACCTAAGGAGAAAGCTCTATTTTAGCTGCAAGGAACCATGGGAACCAGGTCACAGATGCCTTCGCAAGGGGAAGATCCATTACATTAAAGTGGTGTCTGACAACAAGGAGACTGAGGAACCTGAGGAGCATGATAAGGAGACACCTCATGCAAAGAAGATTGCTACACTTGGGCCGAAAGGAGGTATCATTGCAGCTCTTTCCAAGACTCCACGACGCAGTGTATTATGGGTATGTCGCACTAAACTAGGCCAGCAAGTCATTGTTATGCTCGATAGTGAATGTTTACTACTATATCTGATAAATTAAATACGTGAAAAAAAAATGGCAATGTGTACCAAAAACAAGAGTAAAATATATCTTTATTCACTCATGAATTTATTAAAGAGAAGAAGACCAAAGATGGTCCGTTGAAGTTTGCAACACAAGCACTGAAGAATCAAATAGTAAACGAAAACACCTTCCACAAGCAAGGGTAGTAAGAAAGAAATATTATATTCCTCAAGTGCAAAAAAGAATACAATATGCAAGATTATTCATTGCAAGATGAATTACAACTAGCAATTGCACCTTTTTGTGCAATGGGTACACTGAAGAGTTGTGGAAGGTCAATTAAGGGAATTTATGGTGCATTTGTTTTGCATACATTTGTACAATAAATGGGGTCAATTGGTAGGTCTTTTGGTAAATAATAGAGTTTGTGCAACAAAGATCTGAATAGATAAATGATAACTTTAAATCAATTATGCAAAGAGTAGAGATGGAGAGAGAAATGGGGGGGAGCAAGATACGTGAAAAATATGCAAGGGGAATACATGATAAAGGAGTCATTAAGTGAAAAACCTATGACATAGTGTGGGCATGAATATTGGTGCTAAATTGGGTTGCCCTTAAACCACACACACTAAGCAACATATTAAGCCTAGAGAATGTCAGTCAACTCTGAGTGTTTAGCACTTCTAGTCGAGGAGTCAACCCTGAGTGTGTGTCATTTAAGCCAACTGGCTAAATTGTATGCAAGTTGCTATCATTGTGTAAGGTAGATGTAATGTCCCCTTTCCAGAGCGGAATTTAATGATAATAGGAATTAAATATAAGATTAAAAAATTAAATAATGAGAAAAAAATATATATATACTTATAATTAAATTATATTGATTAAATAAAATAAATAATAATACATTATAATATATAATTAATTAAATTATTATTATAATAATGGAAGAATATATTATTAATAATATTATATATAATATTATTAATAAATAAATATAAAATGTAATTATAGTTGTAAAATATATAATTATAATTACGTTGATAAAATCAAATTATAAAAATTAATACTTTAATATATAGAATTTCATATATATATATAAATATATCAATTTAATAAACAAGAATTTAATATTATTAAATTATAATGAATATCCCAATAATAATATTAAAATATATTATATAGAATTTCATCTATATATATATATATATATCAATTTAATAAACGAGAATTTAAATATTATTAAATTATAATGAATATCCCAATAATATTAAAATATATTATATAGAATTTCATCTATATATATTTATATATATATATATATATATATATATATATATAAATATAAATATATCAATTTAATAAACGAGACTTTAATATTATTAAATTATAATGAATATCCCAATAATAATATTAAAATATAAATAGTAAATGATAATCATTATAAACAATAAACAATTAAAATATAATAAATTTAATAAGAATCTTTATTACCAGTCGTGACTTTAATATTGCAAAGTCAAGCGACACATATGAGTTCGACAGGATATTTAGGAGGAAAAACGGGGAGGACCAATACGGGGGGGATATGGAACATAAAATAGCAGGTACGGGGAATATGTCTGCAACATAAAATTAAAGAAAACATTAACCTTACAACTGGATTATGCCAATGAAAAATTACGTTTTATCAAAGACGGTGAAGCTGGGCGACAAATGTATTGATGGTGAAGCCTGTCCTTTATTGACTGTTGAACCCCTATCACTGTCGTCTTTCCTTAATATGTACAGTGGAGCCAATATAGTTAGCAAATGGGATATATATTCTCAGGTGGAAATTCAGGAATTATTCGAATTCTTGGAATTCGGGAAGATTACAAGCACTAGAAAAGGGGACATTGAACATTATTTCTGCTGTAAGTCCCTTATATTGATCGAAACATATTAACCTACAGCATTGAGGCCTAAAGAAAAGGCGTGCCTTCATCCACTGTGAACGGATGTATCTCCATATATATTATAGTTTTTGTGAACGATAGTGGAATGAATAGAACAACATAATCATTCTAAGGAACAGAGATCTGAATATTGTTTTGAAATTACTGTCTTGGTCAACACTAAATCTCTTGTTCAGTCTCTGCAATTATATTAGTTTCTCCATGAAGATTTAACAGCAAACTACTCAATAATGCTGTATAATTTCAGTGATTACTTCATCAGCAAAGATCTGTAATATTTTCTTAATTACCATTACCAATTAAAACCCCATAGGATCACTATACATACATATACCAAAATAATCAAGCTAGTTTAAATACCCACTCTGCAAACAAGGAAGCGTTGTTGTTCAGAAAATGCGAAGTGTTTGAAAAAATAACTAAGATTGGAAAAGGTGAAAAGGCAGGGGCATTACATAATCGATGCTTATCGATAAAGGACCATCACCACCAAAAAGCAAAGTACTATCATCAACTGAAGGCTCGCATCAGAATTAATGCTTTATAATCTTCGGAAGATAATAGATCAATTATTGAATCTTTAAAATAAGAATATTAATGATATACACCTCTGCAAACTGCATTTAATACACTCATTCGTTGAGTGGTATACAAATTAAGATAGGAAAAATGTCTCCCGCAATTCCATTCATAAGAAGTTAGTCCAAACTCTAAGTGATTGCTGACAGGGGACATTGCAGTAGAAGACAAGATTGAGCATTCGCTTCATGTTGAAGACATGGTCTAAGTGTACTTGTGTAAAAAGTAACAATAATAGTCTTCTTAGAAGATAAGACCTCCATAGTATGGTTCATTTTAGATCATTGAGTAGATAGGAAAGAATTATTTTGTTTAAGATTGTCCAAATATGTGAAGATATTTTTAGTGATAAATGCTGATATATTAAGCATCTTGTGTTGAATGAATAATAAGAGGATGTTGATTGTAACAATAAAAGGTTAGTACTAATAAGAGAGTAACAACTAATATAATTTCTAAAACATGGCTGCCTTATGAATTAATGAGCCTGTCACATGTGTTGTAGATTTCCAATGTGTGGACCATAAAAGAAATAATGTCTATTTTTGTCCTTAGATGACCAAATAACTACACAGATACACTTAGGTTGAAAAATGATGAGAAGACAAGTAAAACATATTTCTAGGTCCAACAAAGAATTGCATAGCAGATTGTAACAAAAAACTAGTTCAGCACAGAATTAGAAGTGTCAATCACACTAACAAATTAAGAAGCTAGTCCAAAATAGTCCACAATCGTCATCAAGAAAATAACTTGGGTATGGAGATGGCAGGAGCAACAATGAACAACATTTATACCCTACTTCGGTTGTGACAATGATGGAAATGATTATATCATTACTTTTCATTGTGGAGGTAGATGTGCCTAGCCTGTATGTGATTATAGGTGTTGCTTATTTGATGGGGGTACCATATTTTGCACTTGGTTTTGTGGGATCTCATATTGTATTTTTCATTTGTTTTTTTCCACTCGGTATTATTTCTATTGCCAAGAGGATTAATCAAATGACTCTACTATTATACAAAACTTGTCTACTTTTGATCATGTGACATACTATTCATATACATAATATTTTTTATGCAACTTTGCTTAGTGGCATATAAATTAATATATATTTTTTGTTTAGCCATTAACAAAATAATGGATACTTAAAAGCAAGAGACTCATGGATGTGTGTACTTTGCATCGTCTATACTTTTGAAGCCTAATTTTGTTATATAATAAGTTTGACTTTAAATAATTTCGGCTTGAGTTACTAGGGCTCTAGAATTTTGTGAGTTTGTTTCAGTGTTCTTGGAAGGAAATCATAGAGAATAAATCTACACCTTACATTATTGGGTTATTTGTGTCAAAAATTTCGGTGTGTCTTGAGTGATCCTACACAATACACTCTTGGGTTATTTGTATAGGAAGTTATGGTTTTTTGGAATGTATCTACACGGTACACCTAACATTGTCCGGTTATTTATGTGAGAAGTTTGAATGTTTCTAAAATAGATCTAAATCTTACATTGCTTATTTTTATTATATATATGCATGTTTCTAGAATGAATCTACACCATAAAAATATTCAAGTTATTTGTGTGAGAATTTTTCAGTGTTTCTAAAATGAATCTACACCTTATATTGAAAAGTTTTTTGTATAGAATATTTTGGTGTTTTAAGAATGAATCTATATCGAACATTGTTAGGTAATTTTGTGTGTGATGTTTGGGTGTTACACAACTTTTTTAATATGAATATATGCAATTATGATTATGGGGATTAGGTTTATTGGGTTGGTGTTGAAAAGGTACTTTGTAGGATTCGACAGAGTAATAGGAGTTGCTATGCAAGGGCAATTTAAATAATTGCTTAAATTTTGTAATGTTCTATGTAAATAAAGAATCAATGCCTTAAATTCATTAATATGTCCAACAAAGAAAAAAATGAACTTGTTTACCTTCGATATGCGAGTATGAAAAATAGTTTGCTACATAGAAGATTGTAAAAAAATGTTGCACGTTTTTTTATCCTTTCATATAATAGGTTCTCCATTCTTATAAAAGAGTCTACCCTATTTTTATAAAATTTATTTGACCAACTTATGTAGCTATACCAAAGTGTCTGGGGTTTAAATGATTCACCCATTGAATGATTAATGCCTCACTTGAAATGCCTCTACTTAAGAAGGTAACGAACAAATCACCTTGTTCCCAAAATTGTTGATTGGCAGGAGAAGAAGTCAAAGTAGTCTATTCACTCTGTTCATGGCTCATATGCTCTCTCGCGTCTTCAAAATAATTATTGCACTCATAACAAACCCTCGTTTATAATTAAGGTAAAAACAGATTTTGAAGGGACCCCGAAACCCTTCACAATCAGATTTTGAGGGGGATCTAGAACCCCACCAAGATGAAAAGCTGCAATAAATAAGACATTACAAAACAGCAGCCCTAAATCAACAAACAGACAGCAGCTTCACAACATAGGTCATACAACGCTTTAGCTGCCCAAACAAACCCAACTCAAGGCCTACGCCTTATATCAAAGAAACATTCTCCCAATCAAAGAGAACCTTAGGGATTTGGAAGGCACCCCAAAACTTAATATTGGGTTTTAACATGGCTCCCAAAACTATCATTACACACAGTCAAAAAAGATTGGTCATCAAAAAACCAACTGAAACTATGGGGTTTTGAAAGGCTCCCCAAACCTTCATCTCCATATTAAACATAAAACTTTCATAGCTTCATCTCTCGAATAGCTTCCACTGGATCCCAAACCAACATCCATCTCCTTCTCAATAGAAGATAGCTCTGCCTCAATAGGAGTGGTCAACGAAAAACCAAGAAGCAATAACTTCACCTCCAAAGGAAAAAGGATCCAGAAGGGATGGAGGAAATAAGGATTGAGATCATCGAAGTACCCTTGGATAAGAAATTTGGCACCAACTTCCCACAAAGAGAAGCCACCCAAAGACCAAACACCAGCAACAAGGGGAAACACCTTAAGTGGGAAAGGACCCCATAAGAGACAAGGAAATTAACAAAATCTGAGATCATCAAGGTACCCTATCTTAAAAAAATCAAAGACAGCCAACTTCCCCATCTCAACTATCAGAAACCCAAAAACCCACAAAAGAGAACCACCCACACTAGAGCACCAAACACCACCACTAAGAGAAGACACCCCCAGCGAAAGAGAAATCATGAAGAGAAGAAGGAAATCAGAAGGATTGAGATCATCAAAATCCCCTCTCTTAAGAAAATCAGCACCAGTCGACTTCCCAACCTCTACAACCATGAAACCACCTTCCCACAAAGAGAAGCCCTCCAAAAAACAAACCCCAAAGCAATGGGAAAACACCTCTAAAGGAAAAGAGACCCTAAAGTGAAAGAGGAAATTTGAAGGACTGATAACATCAAAGCACCCTCCCTTAAGAAAATTAGCACCAACAAACTTCTCCACTTCAACAAACAGGATACCCACTTCCCACGAGAAGTCTCCCAAAAACCCGGCACATGAAGCCAGGGGGATCACCTCTAGCAGGAATGGACACCAATGGAGACAGAGAGAACTAGACAATCTGAAATCATCAAAGCACCCTAACTTAAAAAAATCAGAACCAACCAACTTCCCCATATCAACTAAAAGGAGCCAAAAATCCCACAAGGAGGGACCACCCTGACAACTGCACCAAACACCACCACCACAAGAAGACACCACCAACAGAAGATCCCTAAAGAGAAGGAAAATAGAAGGTCTAAGAACAGCAAAGCCCCCTCTTAAGAAAATCAGCACCAGCCAACTTCCCAACCTCCACCTCCAAGAAAACAACCCCCCACAAAGAGATGCCTCCCAAAGAACAAGCCCCACCACAAAGTGGAATCACCTTCAAAGGAAAGGGAGACTTGAAGAAAACAGGGGAGTCAAAAGGCCTAAAATCATCAAAGCACCCTTCCTTAAAAAAATCGGCTCCATCCAACAACCACACTCCATCAAACAAATAAGCCTCAACCCTCGAAGGAAAACCTCCCAAACACCACTAGGGGCCAGCATCAAGCATAGACCAATGAAGCACCACAACACACAAAACCCACAAAAGAGAGGGAGATGAAGGGGTCAAGAACGAAAAAGCTCAACCCTGAAAGAGACCCAACCCCATCAACCACCAACTCCAGAAGCAGGTATCCACAACCATGAAGCCCAAAAAGAGCACAAAGCAAAACACATCTCTCCCATATGAAAATAGTAAACCAGAAAACCAAACGAGAGATCAAAACTCCACTGGGAACAAAGCCCAAGCCCTCACTAAAACTCTATCCCAAAGCATCATCGTCAGCACACAGGGGGAGACCAAGCAACATGAAGAAAAGGGTTGCATAAGACATCAGCAAAGAAGGGCTCTCCATGTCAACAGTAGAACTTCCCCCCCCCCCCCGTTGAATAGGGGCGAACAGGGTACCGCCAAAAATACGACAAACTGGTACCTCGAAACAATACATCAACAACTTCTCTCCCCATCACAAAGAGCATCCTGGACAACCAAAACCGCTATGGCAACAAAGCACGATGGAAACAACAATTGAAGAAAATTGGCGCACAAACCTCCAGCACATATCTAAAGCCTTCTCACAGCCAACGAAACTAGAATCTCAGAGAAAGGCCAAGAAAAGGGCCACGAAGCCCTCAAGACAACACAACCAATCTCAAACCACAATAAGCTATAACCCAGAACAACCAACGCTGAAATCGGAAAACCCGAACATAGCCTCCAGTAACCACAACGGAATTGAAAACCAGCTCAAAACAACAAACCTAAGCCAAACCCATCAATCTATGCAGCTCCAAAAGCCACCAAAAGCACCAGCGTTCCATCCTGATGCCCCAAACCATGTATCTAACGACATTGGTAAAACCAAAGACCAGTATCTCCTAGGCAAAAAAGGAAGAGAATCCCCAAAAATCTTGCCGAGGGAAGACAAAGCATCCTGCCAAAACAACCCCGATGATTTAGCAAGACCCAAGCCTGTCTCATCTCCATCATCGTCATTCGATTCACTCTCCTTTGCATCTGCGGAGTTTGAATCTCCTATGTGCTCCATAACAAACCCTCGTTACTATTTCCTAATTTATATGAATTGAAAATATGGTCACAACAAATAAATATAGAGAGCGCAATTTTAGGGTTTTGACTTAATAATATTATATATTATGTTATATTTATATTTATTCATTTCTATTATAAAATAAATACAAATATAACGATTGTATTTTTTAAAAATGAATTTACATCTATTTAAAATATAGGATATAATAATACTATAAATGATATTAGGGAAGGGTACCAGTAGTCGTTCTAGCTAACTTTGTGCACCTTAAGCTCCTGAATGGTGCATCAGATGTTGATGATTTCTTTTAGTCGTCATATGTGACTTAAGTGATTATAGCTATTTTTTTGGCTTCTACATGGTTACGTCGAATACGGTGGGATTTATTATGTGCACAAGGGTAAAAAAAAAGTGATCATTTTTAGTTGATGTTCGTTGTATATTCTTCATTGCCCTATTAATCATTTGATTTGACCACCACAAAATTTGTGCAACTAATCCAATATACACAAATGCCCTTTTAATCAAATTTTATTGGTATCGATAAAGTTGTACAAGTGGTCTAGTTATAAATTTTTCCAGCTATTAGGTATACCATTAGGTGGCTACTGGCCCATTAGATAATTTTTTAATGGACTTTTTGTTAGCAATATTCTTGTTAAAAGAAGGGAACAATATGTTTTTTTGGTTTTTTTTATCATAAAAGATATTTTAAATTAAAGTAGATTATATGGTTGAGATTACTTCTATAGTCTTAAATCCTTCTCCCCAATTCTAAACTATTGATTTCAAAAAGTGGGTTGTTCACTTCATATGGTGTGGAAGGTTTATTAGAAAAAAATTAATTTTTTACATGCATTTGTGCAATACACAAGACGAATTAGCAAACCATTTAGAAAATGATATTTTTTTGTAACAAAGGTCTCAATTGAGAAGTGATAGATCCAAATCAACTCTACATCCACATAAATGGACAAATACAATTGAAACAAAACCTTTGAATCGGGAAGATAATAAGGCTATATTACCAATAGGCTCATGTTTTTTTGCAATCTAGAGAGAGAGAGAGAGGGGACAGTGAAAGAGGAAAATAGAGATATATGAGAAGAGAAATAGGGAGATATAGATATATGGAAAAAGAAATGGAGAGAGTATAGATAGAGAGATAGATAGGGGATGGAAGGAGTAATGGAGGGAGAGATGGGGAGAGATAGAGAGGGGAGAAAGAAAGAGGGGGGTGAAGAAAGGGAGAGTGATAGATAGAGGATACAGAGAGAGAAGATTGGGGGGAGAGGGAGAAAGATAGATAGAGGAGGGAAAGAGAAAATAGGGGAAGAGAGGGAGAGATATAAGTAGAAAGGTAGGGAGACATAGAGATAAAAGGTATATATAGATCAACATATAATGTGGGAGAGGGAGAGATATAGATAGAGGGTGATGTAGAGTGATAGAGAAGGATAAGGAAAGATATAGATAAGAAGAGAGATAGGGAGATAGAGGTAGAGAAAGATATGGATAGAAAGAGATAAATAGGAGTCAGAGCGACACATAAATGGAACATAAATATTTGATATTGTGAAAAATTAGAAATATCTAAAATAAATTTAAAATATATTATTTAAATTGAGATAAAAGTTCAATATATAATTATCATATAATAAGGGGAGCACCCCGCAACACAGCGGTAAGTTGCGAGCCTCTCATTTGGGAGGTCTTGGGTTCGAGCTTACTCGAGCCCCATGTTGATATAGGCTTCTGCCCATTGCCAATCCAAAAAAGAAATTATCATAGAATAATTCAAAATTTAAAAGAACAAAAATAAATATCAATTGAACTATTTCTAATAACTTTAATTTTATTATTATAATTTCACAAAATATACATAAATAATTCAAATAAATTCAAATTAAAAGCTAAAATAGTAAAAACAAAATTGTACGGTGAAAATATATAAAATTTAAATGTTAATAAAAATAATTTAAAATAAATAAGATTATTAATAAATTACATTAACCTTAATATAAAATTAGCTTATTTAAGTCAATAAATAATTAAATAATAATACTATTAACTTTTTTAGTTTATTAGAATTTAACTATAAATAAAATATGCATAGAAAGTATAACTAATATATATATATATATATATTCATTTAAGAGACAAAAAATTTCTATTATATCTTAACATTTTATTTAGTTTGCATTCTCAATATTCTATGATTTTATAATTTTATTTGATTATAATTTATTTTATGATTGGGAGAAGCAATAGTACCGGTTCCCTCAATTATGTAGGCCACCCTAAGTTGGTTTACTTGTGGGCCAAGGGGTTGAATTGTCTTGGTTGGATGTTCCATGCCGGTGGACTTAGTTGTGGAGAACAGTCTTTTGGCGTCATATCGTGCTTTCCCATCAAATCCCTAATGTGGTTGGCTGTTGGAAAAAGGCTCTAGTATGGATCAAAATGCAATGAGATGTTTATCAATAGTGAATCATCATGATCATTTTGTTGATGTTAATTGATTATTTCTTTTTAAGTTCAATAGCTATTATATAACTTAGTTATAAAGTATTCTTTGTAAAAACTTATATAATTGGAATTGTTATTTTTGGGCAAAATTCTAGTACCCCCAAAAGGGGACATTATGGTACTCTGTTAGATTTAATTGTAAACCCACCCAAGATCAAAATGACTAAAGGAAAGCAAGACTGAATCCCTCGATGAACAAAATTCAGCACTCCCTTAGCATTGACTAGCACTCATGATCAAGTGGATTAGTGAACTTAGCATAGGGAGAGGTGAAGGTTAATTATATGGCAAAATATGGGAAAATAAATCCAAGAGGAATAATAACTCCTATCTACCAAAAATAGGCAAAAGTTTAACCTACTTGGTAAATGCCAGCAGCCAAATACATGGTAATGCCAGTTCGGATAAGGACAAACTAACAGTTATGAGAGGTGGCAAATAAATCAAAAACAAGATGTAACATTCAACTACCTAATAGTGGGTGTGAATGACACATGTAATTGAAGGATTATGCCATGTGTCCTCATCCTAACCATTCTAGTATAGCCTAAGCAAGCTTAATAATGTGCTAAGGAAAATAAAAGTGTACACTAATATCCCCCTTAAGTGTAGCTTAGATGGGTGATACACACAAAGATGGGTCCCAACTACAAGGACATGTTGAGTACCCATGTACAAAACAAAATTTCGTAACAGAAAAAGGGAGAAAACTCATTGGGGCAAAACTCCTCCCCAAAAGAGAAAATAAAATAAATTTCTCAACACAAGAAATAATCCCATACACGGAATTAACCCCCTCCAAAATAGAAAGGATAAGAAAGACTATGTATCCTACCCACAAGTAATCAATTATGCCAATGGTTGATACTTGAAATTGGATGTAGAAGATGAACCATGATCCTGCAACACCATTCCTCCCCTAAGGAAGAAACAAAATCCGGGGTGTATGTCGACCATCTTCCCATTCCTTAAAGGAAGGAAGAAAGTGCAAAATGTAGTCTTTGAAAACTACGCATGTGTCTCCATGACAATGTTGAAAGTTGTCACATTCAAATCAGACTTTCTAGACCACACTAACAAAGATGATAATACATAACCTAGCAAAAAATGTAATGTCCCCGTTTTTAGACTCATGGGATTAGCTTGGTTTGGCGACCCACACAGGCTAATCAAGCGATCAGAGGGGGTCAGATGATGGAGCCAACATTGGGATTCCATTCTGGAGGTTCAGATTATCAGGTCTGCTCTTCGTTCGGATCATTTTGGTCGACTTACTATTTTTAGTAAGTGGTATTTTGGGCATGGCCAGGATTAGTAGGGTGTCTGCACAAAGCGTCAGATATCTCAGGATCAAGTTTCAGTGAATCTCCAGTTTGAGAGACTTACTATTTATAGTAAATCTATTTTTAGCAGTGGCTATTTCTGGCAGGGCAATGCCTATTCTTAGTTGGGCAGTTGGACTTGGTGCTCTGTCAGAAGTTCGTTGATTGTAGTTAGACATTCAGTCGCTTATATTTTAAATGTGTTATTAAATTAAATTATTTTGATTTAATTTAATAACTTATGACTTTATAACTTAATGTTATAAAGTGAGATTATTTTTAAAGCCAATTAAGTGAAAATATCAAAAAGTGTTTTTTCGAAAAAAGCTATATATTCTACTCGAAAAAGCACTTTCATGGATCTTTTATGCAATCATTATTTTATTGAAGTTCGTGAAGAATAGCTCTGGCTAGGGTTTCGAGGACGGATTCCTCATCTCGTAATTTGAGCCATCTCCTGTTGGTGGTGAATTTTACAACTGATCATTGTGATAATCAATTCGATGCTGTTGTATATCGAATTTGGAATAGATTTACAATTCTGAATTGGAATTTGTTGTTGAATTTGTGATGAGTTTTTAATAAACTTCAAGGTTACGGATTTCATATTTTGGGGCTGTTCATTATCATCGAAATTGTGATAAGGGTGTATTGAAATATTGAGGAGATTGAAATCTGCTGTCATCTCCTTTTCCTAGCGGTTCCTGGAACCCTTAATTGGTGACGTGAGGCTGCAAATACAAAGCTGGCGTTACAATTTCCTGCCATGCATTTCAGACTGGGGCAGTTCAATGCAATCTGGGATTCACGTGGAAGTTTGAGGCCATGTTTTAGCTTCATATACTGGCTGCCAACTGTTTTCTTGGCACGGCAACAAAGTTAGACTCCCACACGTGCCATTTCCTGCAAGCACGTGAGCTGGCTTTCCTGTGGAGGCTACTAAACAATTATCGTGACAGCTGGTGTTTATTCTACAAACCGCAGGTGCTCTTGTTTGGTCACCAATAGTAAATCTTATATGATTGTTTCTCTGGTAAATGCTGAATAATTTATGATCTGTTCGGAGGATATAATAAAGATTGAAATTTGATTTTTTTCAAGTTTAAGCATAAATATTTATTATAATTATTGTTTGAAGCAATATTATGATGTAATTGCAAAAATTTCAGAGTTGATATTGAATATTCAGAGAGAGCCAACTTAGGTTCTTCACAGTGGTATCAGAGCTCTTTTCCTGCCATCCTGTGGGGTCTGGACTCATTTTTATTCATAAGTTTTTAAAGTGATCAGCACTTCTATTTTTTTTCTAGCCATGGATAAATACAGGAGATCCAATTCCGGAAGTCCTCATAGCGGTAAGGGAAATAGAGCGGAATTAAATGCTTTGGTAGAAAGCATGGAGAGACTTAGATTGCATCAACAGAGATTGGCATAGAGGTTGTCGGATTCAGCTACAGTAGATAGGGCAGCAAGATATATGGTCTCCGCTTTTAGAAGGCCGACATCTAGTTTGCAGGGGAGAAGACTAGAGTTTTCTCCGATAGTAATCGATGATGCTGATGTCCCTACATCGAGTTCAGCACCTGCTATTCCCATCCGCAGTGTTGATGATGGATTTATTGCCCAGGAGCCAGTGGATATTTCAGAGCCATTGGTTGACAGCAGAGCTGAGCATCACCAGGTTGAGGCTCCCAGAGCAGTCACTACAGATAGTACAGAGTCAACTGATGTTGCAGTTATTACTGAGTGTTCAGATTCTTCCGTGGAGGGAGTTATTATTGGGGATTTTTATGTCAGCTGTAGTAGTGTTGCTCCAGTTCAGGAGGTAGTTGCTTCCTCAGTTGAGACCAAGGCATGTACAGAGTCTCCCAGTGGTGAGGTAGGAGAGTTGGGCATTACAGCGAGGTCAGTTGATGACAGTTTGTGCTCCAACATTATTGGTGCACAGCTTGACGTAGAGTCATGTGTGCAGAGACATGTGTCCGCAGATGAGATTTCAGCAGGAGATGTGGGAGCTAATAGTATAGACACATCTGATGACACTTTTGAGGATGTTGTGAGTTGCATTGGGGATGACACCCCCTGTGAGATGTTGGGTGATGACTGCGAGGAGCGTATGAGCTCTGATAGCTCAGAGATTTATGATAGCAGTCGCAGTGTGGGATTAGTACAGGAGACAGTGGTTTATTCATGTGTTGAGGATGTGAGCATAGAGCTTTCTAGTGATGACACTCAGGATGAGAGTGTTGCAGCTGATTTGGGTGACATAGTTTTATTCCACAGTTTAATTGATTCACATGATGACATTGAGTCGCGTATGCAGCCAGAGTTAGTAGAGGAGATGCCAATAGATGATGTGTACACTAGCATTGCAGATATCTCCGATGCTGAGAGCAAGGACGATGAGTGCTATAGTGTTTCTGGCCTTCTATATCTGACCTTGGGCGTTGATTCAGAGTTGATATTTAGTGATGGTGAGCTCCAGGACTCTGTGTTACAAGGACCCACAGATGAGGACAGGGAAGCTTATGAGTGGCAGGAGTTTGTTTCAACCAGGGCTTCCATTTCTAGAGAGAGGGTTATTTCGTCAGTGACTCATGTGGATGTATCTCAGGGTCTGGATTATCAGATAGTTGCAGAGGACGAGAAAGCTAGAGATTGTTTTGAGCCAGTTTCAGCAGCAACTTCCCCGGAGTTAGATGAGGATGTGTCTAATGCCTATACTCCGTTTGTAGAGGTGTACTCAGATGTGAGTACACAGGGAGAGGGTGATATTGAGGGGAGTGTGTTGGTTACAGCTTCCTCTCATAGTGTGGACAGTGCATTTGAGGTTGTACATAGGAGGCCTGTTGTGTAGAGTCATCATGTGACTAGCCAGTTGCGAGTTGATGAGAGGGACATTTCTTCTACTCTCAAGCATTTTGATGCCGCTCGTCAGTTGCTGGCTGTTTATGGTTGGGGTACTCCTATGACAGATGAGTCCAGTGGTGGTTACCTTTCATTGATAGAGATTCACTCTTTGTGTGAGGCTGTCAAAATTTTGAGACAGAACTATTTACAGATGGTAGCCGACCGAGATCACCTAGTGGAGTGGGGGAGTACAGCTTATGAGGCACTGATGGATAGAGAGGAGGAGGTGAGTGAGCTTACCCAAGAGCTCACAGAGACTACGGAGGTTTTAGAGGATACTCAGCAGGCTCTTCAGGAGTCGCAGATCCAATTAAAGGAGGTGACCTTGGAGTTGGAGCATTTACGGTCTACACCAGCCCCAGACCCAGTTCGATTGCACATTGAGGTGGTTGGTGGTGAGTTTGCTCCTACGGTTGGTGATGAGGGATCTGATGATGTGGTTGATGCACATGTTCAGGAGATGGGAGCACTTGGTACGGTTGAGCTCGGAGTACCCGTGGAGTCGAGCTCTCAGGTTGATTTGCTTCCCTTAGCTGGGAGTGAGTCTATTTCATCATCTCACATAGCTGATAGCATGGGACAGTTGGCTCTGCCAATTTTTCAGAGGGATCAGCTGTGGATTGCGGGGGAGCAAGTTGACGCTTCCACGTATAATTTCTACTGCACCGAGTCATTCATGGATTATTTACTTGAGAGTGCAGATGTGCGAGAGGATTCCTACAGAGTGTCCGAGGGTACTCTCATCCGTGGCTCTTGTGCTATTCGGAGGTTGGTCAGGAAGATTGTGGAGACTCTTACTACTATGCTTCCCCACAGGGATTTTGAGGTTGGGTTCGTTGAGAGGGTTGCTCAGGACCCTACCCAGCCTAGAGTTATACGGAGTCAGAGATTGGAGCCATCTCCTAATTCTTGGTTTGGCCATGGTGAGCGGTTGACAGAGATTGGGGTTTCTTACCAGCATTTCACGGTGGGGTATGCTCATCATTTTTCTTTTGACCCTCAAGTGGAAGATTTGATCTCCCACAAGGGTAAACCGGCTCTAGTATCTTACCATCCATTATGGGATGGATTAGCACCATCGTTTGCAGATGGATTTGGCAATTGCGAGATAGATTACTTGTAGTGTCCACACACTCAAGACCGTTTATTAGAGGACAGAGTTGATATCAGTGATTCAGGCACATTTGGTCACTGTTGTTTTCCCAATGCAATTGGGTGTGAGTGCTGGATAGACAGGGACTCAGGTTTCGACAGAGTTGTTATTTCAGATGGGTTGAGTTCTGTTGGGTTGTGTTCAGCATCAACATGTACAGTTGGTTTACAGATGTTGTTTTCAGTGGTGTCTGTTCTGTTGATGTTGGTTCTTTCTTCACAGGAGTTTGGTGGGGATCAGGATCCGGGTGGTTTATGATGTTGATTGTTTTTCCTGATTCCTTGACAAGCAATCTTGGGAAGGGAAGACTGTAATGTCCCCGTTTTTAGACTCATGGGATTAGCTCGGTTTGGCGACCCACACGGGCTAATCAGGCGATCAGAGGGGTCAGATGGTGGAGCCAGCGTTGGGATTCCATTATGGAGGTTCAGATTATCAGGTCTGCTCTTCGTTCGGATCATTTTGGTCGACTTACTATTTTTAGTAAGTGGTATTTTGGGCATGGCCAGGATTAGTAGGGTGTCTGCACGGAGCGTCAGATATCTCAGGATCAAATTTCAGTGAATCTCCAGTTTGAGAGACTTACTATTTATAGTAAGTCTATTTTTAGCAGTGGCTATTTCTGGCAGGGCAGTGCCTATTCTTAGCTGGGCAGTTGGACTTGGTGCTCTGTCAGAGGTTCGTTGATTGCAGTCAGACATTCAGTGGCTTATATTTTAAATGTGTTATTAAATTAAATTATTTTGATTTAATTTAATAACTTATGACTTTATAACTTAATGTTATAAAGTGAGATTATTTTTAAAGCCAATTAAGTGAAAATATTAAAAAGTGCTTTTTCGAAAAAAGCTATATATTCTACTCGAAAAAACACTTTCATGGATCTTTTATGCAATCATTATTTTATTGAAGTTCGTGAAGAATAGCTCTAGCTAGGGTTTCGAGGACGGATTCCTCATCTCGTAATTTGAGCCATCTCCTGTTGGTGGTGAATTTTACAACTGATCATTGTGATAATCAATTCGATGCTGTTGTATATCGAATTTGGAATAGATTTACAATTCTGAATTGGAATTTGCTGTTGAATTTGTGATGAGTTTTTAATAAACTTCAAGGTTACGGATTTGATATTTTGGGGCTGTTCATTATCATCGAAATTGTGATAAGGATGTATTGAAATATTGAGGAGATTGAAATCTGCTGTCATCTCCTTTTCCTAGCGGTTCCTGGAACCCTTAATTGGTGACGTGAGGCTGCAAATACAGAGCTGGTGTTACAATTTCCTGCCACGCGTTTCAGACTGGGGCAGTTCAATGCAATCTGGGATTCACGTGGAAGTTTGAGGCCACGTTTTAGCTTCATATACTGGCTGCCAACTGTTTTCTTGGCACGGCATCAAAGTTAGACTCCCACACGTGCCATTTCCTGCAAGCATGTGAGCTGGCTTTCCTGTGGAGGCTACTAAACAACTATCGTGACAGCTGGTGTTTATTCTACAAACAGCAGGTGCTCTTGTTTGGTCACCAATAGTAAATTTTATATGATTGTTTCTCTGCTAAATGCTGAATAATTGATGATCTGTTCGGAGGATATAATAAAGATTGAAATTTGATTTTTTTCAAGTTTAAGCATAAATATTTATTATAATTATTGTTTGGGGCAATATTATGATGTAATTGCAAAAATTTCAAAGTTGATATTGAATATTCAGAGAGAGCCAACTTAGGTTCTTCACAGAAAAGTATGTAGAGCAAGCTCCAAAGTCTCAAGTATCTACTCCAAAGATAAAGGCGGGGCGGCTCCTCCAAATGCTGCTCAATAGTATCCATACTCATCAAGCTATAGAGAGTGATCATGTGGAGAATGAACAAGAGGATCCAAAGGTTCCTCTACAACAACTGAAGACAAATCAACTTCATCAAAGAGAAGATAAATGTCATGAATAGTGTCTTCCAAGTCTGAAATATGTGACTCTAAAAAAAATTGCAGTGTTTGTCAATTAGTCATCCTAAGGAATAGGATTTGGAAGACAATGTAGATCATGTTGCACTAAAGCACAAATAGACAAGAATGTAGCAACACAAGAATCCTCAGAAGCAATAGTAGATGGACGAATTTGAATGCAAGGTTCAAGAACCGGATCGCATGTGGAAATACCTAAGTTCAAGTAACCAAATTTCTCCTCAAAATCAAAGTTCACACTAGGATTGTGAGCAAGAACCAAATGATCAGAACCATCATTAGCTGCAAAGTCTAAAAAGGTATATAACCAAGGTACATGATCAACAATCCTAGTAACAATTAGCTCTTTGCTTTCCAAGTCTCGAATGATGCCTAAATCAAGTGTGAATTCCACAATCTCCCCTGTTCCACCATGGGTGATCTAATATATGGAAAGATCGATTGACAAATGAGATGCACAATAAACATCATCGAAAGTGCCATCCCCAATATCAATAGAACCTTTCCCGTTTACACTCATATAGGAGTTGTTTTCATAAGAATAAGAGACATAACACAAGGCTCAAAAGAAGAGAGCATAGATTGTGTAGAAGTCATATGATGAGAAGCTCCAGAATCTAGAAGCCACCTCTCTGATTCAAAACTTGTAGAAGCACAAAGAGCTTTACCTTTATTTTTAGTTGCTTCAGAAGCAAGTCCGACATGACCTTTTGCCTTAGTAGATCTTGACTGTTTTGAATGAGAAGAAGCTGACCTAAGCATTCTAGAAGGAAGATCAATGTTGATCCCCTTAAGAAGATGTTTCAATTCATCAATATCCTTCTTACAACAAGAATGTTCTTCATGTTCAGTTCTTTTGCAATATGCAAAAGTATGCTTCTCCTTCTTAGATGACTCATTATGTGTTGTATGTGGTTTTTTCTCCAAATTCTTTTGTTTCTTGTAAAAATGTCCTAACTCTTTTTGTCCCTTAGGCTGACAAGCCAACACCAATTTCTTTGATGGCTTTATGAGACCCAAAGAAAAAAGCTTATGTTGTTCATGTATTAAAATCTCAAAAAAAGATGCAAATGAACACTCAACGTAAGTCAATCCCATAGTTAGCATGAGTATGAAAGCTAGAAACCAAAGATGCATATTCACGACCAAGCTTGCTCACTACTTTATAGAGAAATTGAATGTCCTTTTTCTCAATACCACACCCTTTACATTGTGTTGTCAAATGATTAACCTTAGTTATAAAATCTTAGATGTTGTCAAAAAATTTTGGACCAAGGCTCATCAAATCATTATCAATCTGATAACCTCTAACTTTATCTATTGTACCATACAATGTTTTTAACTTTTCCCAAGATTCATGTGAACTTTTACATTCTCCAATCTGAAATATTAGATCAAGGAAAACAAAACTACGAAGACATCCAAGAGCTTTTGTTTGTTCAAGCATCCATTTTATCTTTTCCTTATCATCTGTAGGTTCATCTATCTTTTACTCAACATATGGAGTATACCCAGGTTGCATTAAGGCATTCCATGCATGTTGATGCCACATTGCATAATTGTGAGGTTTGGTAAAGGAACCTTAGAATGATCCATGTGTAGGAAAGGAAGAGCACAAAAAATAGATAAGAAACACACACACCAAGAAAGACCCCCCCCCCCCTTTCACTCAATCAAGAATCACCCCCAACAGGAATGATTTTGGCACTTTATAAATCGAAGCGTTTACAATGTTGGAGTTGTTTTCCAAAGTGTTACAATGTCCAAATATGATTCAAATACTGAAATACAAAAATATCAAAGAATGAGAACTTCAAACTAGCACCAATGTCTAGTTCTCGAAAAAATATCAACTTTCAGAAAAAGAAATCACCCCGATCCGACGTCATAAGTGAAATTTATAGCTATTTAAAGTCAGTGAAACCCGGGGACACGCACCCGGGCCAAAACCCAAGACTACCGAGCGCGGGGACGTCCCCGGAACGGGTACTCCACGCACCCGAGCACCCCCATCACAGACCTTGGTTCGTCGCATCACAGCTGCACCCATCCCCGCACCGCGCAGGTGCTCCGAGACGCGGGTGCGAGGGACAGTGCTTGGGGACTACCCCAACGTCCCTCAACCGCACCCGGGACACAACGGGGTGCGGCCGGCCGTGGCAGCCCAAAAAGTTAATTCTTTTAATTTTATTTTATTTATTTTTCTAATTGGTTCTTAAGGAACCCTAAAAGGATGTAGGTCCCATATAAGGCCCTCTAAAACTTCATAAGGCCCATATACTTCATTTGGCATTCATATTTTTGCAATAGCTGAGAGGAAGGTGAGAAAAAGACTTTGAAAGGGCTTGGAGAGTGATTTTGCAAGTGATTGCAAGATCAAGAGGAGCAAGAGGAGCAAGAAGATTCTATTTTGCAAGTGGTTCATCAAGCACAAGGTAGCACTTTTACAATATTTTTTTTCTTTTATAATTTTATTTTCAGATTTTCATTTTTGTAAGTTTTTTTAAATTTTTGTAAAACTAAATGTTGAAATTTGAATGCATTGTTTGAGTTTCAGATTCTTGTTGATAGTTTTTTTATTTTTGTAACTTGTTGTTTAAACTTTGATTTTTTGAATGCATTGTTGTTCTTAAAAAGAAAATAAAAAATGATAAATCATGATTCATAAATATAAATGTTTGAATGTTGAAAGTTTGAATGCATTATGTTAAATTTTTTGTTATTAAGTTAAGCTAAAACTTATTTCAAGTTCTAAACTAGGCTGAAACTAGTTATTTTTTTTTTAATTACTAATTAGACTGAAATTTATCAATTTGTAAAATGCAGTGTCTAAATGGCCTCTAGTCAAAGTGGAGAAGACATGGAATTGCATGAGGGAAGTGCAAGTATATCTGAGTATGAGCCTGAGCATGAGGAAAGTGCAAGTATATATGAGTATGAGCCTGAGCATGAGGGAAGTGAGCATGGGGATGATTCAGAAGCCCAATCTCAACCTGCTTATATTGCACCAGGAGTACCTTCTATTGATTGCCCCTCTGAGACTTTGACACAGTTTGCTAGGGGTCCTTTTGATCCAAAGTCCCCTCTAAAACAATTTGCAACCAGAGTTTCACTCCCTACGGCTACAAGTGGTGGCACACGGAAATGGAAATGTAATTTTTGTGGCGTAGAATGGTTTGGCAGCATTACTAGAATTAATTAACACCTTCTCTTTTGGGCTGGATTTGGTGTGAGTTCATGCAAATTCTTGGCAAATGCTGAAAATTTGAAGTGCAGAATTGAAATAAACAAACTGTGGGGTATTCTTGATGATAGTGCAGTTCCGATGCCTAAATCTTTGGCTGGCAGGCAACAGGTTCAGGCTATTCAACAGTTACAAGGGCAGAGAGATACTTCTACGCGTATCTTGCATCAGAGAGCAAGGACTTTGCCAGATTCAGCTTCCATTCCTTCATCCATTCAGAGTTCAGCAGGAGAGAGCTATTGTATTTTTGTCATGTGATGCACCTCGTTCTGCCACCTGTGTTGTGTCTTGTTTCAAGACTCAACTGTTTGTGATCGGTTCCTGCACTTGTGTCGCAACTGGCCTGTTATGTGTACACTGTAGGCATCGTTTTTAGTTTATCATTTTGTAACGGTTGCGTGAGTAAAGGACATCTGAACAGTTGTGCGTGGGCCACAAACTGTTTGAGTAATAATAGAAAACGTTTCTATCTACTGAGTGTGCTGGTTGCCGAGTTGCCCATGTGCAGAAAACGCGTGTGCTGTCAAAAGAAATCTGAGACATCTCGAAATGGATGTGTCTCCTGCTTTAAGTATAACTGTTGTTTAGAGAACCGTTTGGATGTCGTTTTAAGCCTACACCAACAAACGAATCTCTAACGCATGGTAATGCGAGTGACCACTGTTGGCATTAGCTGTGCAAGTGTTTTTGTTCAATCTGGTGCGTGACACCTTGACGTGTTGTCATGTGTGAAGAAGGAAGAGTAAGGCGGCTCTGAAATGATTGAAAAGTCACAGCCCGAGTCTTCTTTCTGAGCGTTTTCTTTTCACGGCAGTTATCGAAAGGATGTGAGTGGGTGTTGAGCAAAGGAAGTAAGCATTAGAAGAGATAGCGGAAACCTGTATTGAGTGAGCGGTCAGTCTTTAAAAACCGAACAAAGATATCCCCGTGAATAGATACAGTATCGTTTCAAAAAACTGGTGGTCCTATTTTTGGATATGGACGAACATTGAAGGATCAGGTAGCAGGTATCGAGATACATAATAGTCCAAAAAATAAAAACCAAGTTTTTTTTTTAATTAAAAAAACAGAGGATTCGAAGTGTAGTGTGGAGTGCAAGCAAAGTGTCGTTAATTTTTTTGGGCTTAGATAAAAAGAACGTAAGTCTCCTGCAGAGAAATTGGTTCAGGAGTGCAGAGCCTAAGATAGCGAAAGCAGCTCAAATTTACGTGTTGAACAAAAGTTTTTGAAGGTGTTGTTTTTAAAACGAGAGAGATGATTCAAAATGTGGTGCAGTAGTATGCTGAAGAGCATTAAAAATTATTGTTTGGTCCAAAAAGTTAAAGGATACACTTTCTAAATATAAAAAAAAAGGGGGAGCATTGCACACTTCCAAAAACCAGGCCTGGTCACTCATATTCAGCAAGATGAAATGCTCAGCTTAGCAGAGGTGCAGAGAAGATTGTTGACTAAGAACAAACAGGAAATCTGAAAGGAGTGCGTATAAATCAGTGAAAGCATTTCTGGTAATAGAGCCAAGTGATATCGAACTGCAGTATTTCAGGGAGGTTGCAAATTGATGATTTGGAGGCTAAGGGTCTTCATGTTTTTGTGAAGACAAAACACATATATTTGTTCAAGTTTATTCATATCTCAAAAAGGAAGGTTGTAGCCTTCTAAGTCAGGTTGAGGCCTGATCTTCAAAGTGATTGAGGAGAGTTGTAGCTCTCTATTGTACTGGGTTGTAGCCCTTCACTTTAGTGATGTCGTGGTTTTTACCCGCCTTGGGTTTCCACGAGAAAATTTGTGTCATGTCTCCTTTGCTGAGTGTTCTTTTCTATTTGGTTTCTTAGTTTTTTAAAGGCAACATAAAATACTGATTCACCCCCTCCCCCTCTCAGCATTTTTTGTTTTTCAAGAGCAGTAAGGGGAAACGGAAGGCAGGAAGTTCTACTACTAACCCCATAGTTGATTTATTTAACATGCACGCAAAGGATCGGTTAGATGATGGCATTGGTACATTCTTCTTTGTCAATGGCATCCCATTGCATGTAGCTTGATCTCCTTATTATAGGGAGGTGATGTCCTTGGTTGCAAAAAAGGGACGGCCATCATTTGTGTCACCGGGTGAGCACAAATTGAGGACCACGATCTTGGATAGGCAGTATAACAAGATCGGGGTTTTGATGGAGCAGATGAAAGCATGTTGGATGGAGTAGGGTTGTAGCATTATTATGGGTGGGTGGTGGACAGACATTAGACATCGTCCATGCATCAACATCACGGTCACATGCACTGAGGACCCATACTTTCTGAGGGCAGATGATTATTCAAGGCATCATAAATGCTGATTTTCAGTTTCACATCCTTAGGGATGCCATTAGGAGGTTCGGCCACAAATGTGGTCCAAGTAGTGACAGATGCAGCACATGTGTGCAAAGCTGCAGGGAGGCTTGTTGAGGCAACCTATAGACATATTTGGTGGACTCCATGTTGTGTGCATGCCATGAACAATGCACTCAAGGACATGGGGAAAATTGACTGGATTAAACAAGTGGTTAATGATGCGAGAGAGGTGCAAATGTTTATCTACAATCACCACACTTCACATGCACTCTTCAGGGGCTTCGTGAAGGAGTTCCTAAAACCAGTTGAGACCAGATATGCATCATATTACATTCTCTTGGAGAGAATGGTTGAGTTGCAAGAGCCACTGCAACTCATGGTTATGACATAGGAATGGAATCGGTGGGTTGAGTCCAAAACAAAGCAGGGGAAAAGGGTGAAGGAGACAGTGAAGAGTGATGAATTTTGGATTGATGAAAAATACAGTCTCTATCATTACTCCAGTTTTTGAGGTCATCAGATATGGTGATGGGGATGCACCTACCCTTCGAGAGGTTTATGAGTGCATTGATTCCATGCTTGGCCAAATGAGAGTTGTTGCGCGTGAAATTCTATACAAAGCACATTCAACCTATCATTCACTGCAAATGGGAGAAGTTGAACACTCCTTTGCACATTGTTACCTTCGCATTGAATGCTAAGTGGTACATGCCTAGGCCTGGTAGAGTTACACCACTTTAGGATGAAGAGGTGAAAGTCGGGTTCTTTCGATGCATTGGTAAAATGTTTGATGCTGAGACTGCTGGTCAAATTCTCTCTAAGTGGATGGAATTCGCCACTCTTAAAGGTATTTGTTAATTCAATATTCATTATTAATATTTACTATCTAGAGTTTAGTAACTTTAGTTTTACTATTGGCCCATTGGGTATGTTTATGAGTCATAACATTATGTTACAACTTATTATGTTCTAGGATACTCAAATTTGGCAAAGATGGACATTAGAACTATCGCACACAAGCATCCGATATTGTGGTGGAAATGTCATGGAGCACAGACGGCAAAGATTACCATAGTAGCCATCCAATTGCTTTCTCAGGTTTGTAGTTCCTCATCTTTAGAACCTATTCAAGTTTTTAAATTTTAAATTTTATAAACTTAAGAGTTTTATTTTTCTGATTTTCTCATAATGACCATTTGTTTGCTATCTCAGGTTTCTAGTTCCTTAGTTGTAGAAAGGAACTAATCTACTCATAGTTTCATCCACTCTATTAAGAGGAACAAACATACCTCTAAGAGAGCGGAGAAGCTAGTTGTTGTACACAGTGCTTTGCGTATCGTAGATCGCAAGACACACCGGTACAAAGAGAGCCCAGCAGCACAATGGGATTTAGCCAGAGGATCCAGCTCAATTCAATGAGGACGAGATTGCATCAGAAGCCGACATAAGGCTAATTGGTGTTCCTTTGGCAGACCTTGACCATGAGGAGTCTGAGTCCAGTAGTTCTAGTGATGAGGACTTTGGCTTGGGGGATGATTAGAGGCCTCCCATTCGTACATTTTAACATGATTTCAGATTTTGACATTTTGTACTCATTTTGATATTGATGATTGATCGTGATTCATTATATCATATCATTGCTACTATGCTCATTGTAATCATGATCATCTTTATGATATATCATATTTCATATTTAAACAATAAATTTTGAATCTTTGATAGAAGTTTAGAACATGATTCATTATGCTACTATGTATGTTTATAACTTTATATTACTATGTTTAAATGTTACTATGTTGAATGTTCAATAATTCTTGTTGTTGCAATTTTGCTATGTTCAAGTATTTGGTATGTTATATTGAAACATCTTTTCATAATTAGCATTTCAAGTTATATATGTATAGTATGCAGTCCCCCCCTCCTCCTCCCCCCCCCCCCCCCTTGTACCCCCGTCGTTGTCTCGAAATTGAGGCCCTTTTTTCCCACACCCGAAACTCGTCCTGACATACCCCCGCGTCGATGTTACTCTGTTTAAAGTTGCAAAAATGAGGATTGTCCTTCAAATCTGATGAGAAAACTAATCTCCTAGAAAATTGGGATTAGTTGAGCGAAACCAAACTACACCATCATATAGAGTGCAACATTTTACCCCAAATCAAAAAAAAAGTGTTGAAAAATACCTCTGTATGATCGAGAATATGTTCTTTGAAGTTCGGGTACAAAATGCAAAACTCCAATAGAGGGGTCCAAGTTTTGAAAAATACATGCCGCCAAATATGGCCAAATTGCCGCTATATTTGGAAAACCACAAAATGGGAACCTCCACCAAAGTGAGCTAATCTCTTGCTAAATTTGGTAAATTTCTACTAAATTTGATACATTTCTAAAGAATACCTTCATATGACCGAGGACGAGCACTTTGAAGTTCAAGCACAAAATGCATAACTCCAACAAAAAGGAGTCAAAGTTTTGAAAAATCACTTGCTACCAAATTTGGCCAAATTGCTGCTATATTTAAATAACTACCAAATGTAAACCCCCGCCAATGTGGGTTTCTCTCCAACTAAATTTGGTAAAATTTTCCTGAATTTGTAGGTACCACCAAAATTGGTTGAACTGCCAAATTTGTCCTTTTGCTAGATGGTCTAAAAATGGCACCAAAAGTAGATCTCCAGCTAAAGTTATATGTCTACCAATTTTAGATGGATCGCCAAACTACTCACTAAATGTAGCAAACCACCAAGTTGGAGGCACTAAAAAACAAGGTGTTGATTTAGCAATGCATGGTACAAAGGGTACAAAGACCAAGGCACAAAGTACAAAATGGGAATATTAAAAAAAAAAGTTTTTTTGTTTAAAAATATTAATAATAATAAATTGTTTATAGGCCTCGAGAGCCAAGCAGCAAAGGTCTGCATGCAAAGTTAACAAGCGGAAACTTTGAAGTACTATACACAATTTTAGGGCACACAATGGGAGGCACAAAGCCCAAGCCTTGCATCTCCAGTACCCTACGTACTGCAAGGCCCTGCACTTGCATAGGTACCCTGGTACCTTCAAATTTGACTTATAAATTTTTTAATATTTTTTCATTTTTTTTCCTTTTTCAATTTAAAAAAATTACAATATAAATGAAATTGCATTTAATTTTTTTAAATAATAATTGTATATTTTTTAGAACGCAAAGAAAACTTTTTAATAAAAAACATTTCCATACTATCGTGTAGGTGGGGTCGTACTACCCTACCTATTTGATGCAGGGGCATTCTTGGTCCTCGGAGAATCTGCATGGGTGGTTTGTTATTTGGCCGGTGTTACTCAGTTGCAGCCTTAACCAATGGTCTCAGTTATTGAAGGAAGCTCGGTCACTGAAGGGACTCAGTGAAATCTCTGGTGCTCGGTGGAACTGGTGCTCGGTAATGCCTGTGTTGCTCGGTGTTGCTTAGCGTAGTCGGTTGTTTCACTGTTGCTCGGTTGTTTCTCTAGCGCTCGGTAGTTCTGGCTTACCGACTAGAGTTTTGTGTGATTTGTTGGCCCGACTTGGTGCATTTATTGTTGGTAGCTATTGTTACAGGCCGACAAGTTGAATTAAATGTTTGTAAGGCTATTTGGAAGCTGACTTGTATGGTATTTAATATTTGTTTGTAGGAGTTAAGGGTTTCATCCAGCCGACTTGTGGCTGATGATTAGTATTTAAGGGGTGTTTGGGTGGATGTTTTAGGACATGACTTAGAGGATCATGAAAGTAGATATGAGGGTAGCAGATTAGCAAAGTTGTGGAAAATATCCTGCGTGGTCTTGCAAATCAGATTATTTCTGATAGTTTGTGATAGTAGAGCTAGTGGTTTGCTTACTTGGAGACAAGGAGATTGCTTGGAGGCTTGTGAGCTCAAGTTTAGATCTGCCTTAGGGTTTCCATCAGTTGCTGATTGTTTTCAGAGCTGAACTAGCTGAGATTGTATTGGATCTGTGTGGATCTTGAAGAACTTGTTTCTGATTGTAATTGGCCCTAACCCGGAAGGCCTTACAGACGGGCATGTTAATGAAAATTGAGTTAAAACATCTTCTTGTGTTGAGTTTTCCGCTATGTAATTCTGAAGCTACAAGGTTGGACAGTCCTTAATTGGATCCTCTCTGCCTTGGTCTGCGTCAAGTGGTATCAGAGCTAAGTTGATCTTGTGGAGCGAAGGTTGACCTAGAAAGGCTGATCTTGCGAAGTTAATCTTGTTGGTGAAGAGATCGTATGATCTGAGTTGCAGATCCATGGCACTGAACTTGTGGAATCTTGCCCTAGTTGTTTACAAGGTGGTAGATTGCGATCTGACTTACATACAACTTGGAGATTGTCACAAGGTGGTCGGTGTAAGGTTTGTTGCAGAGGGTTTCTCTTGATCTTTGAGGATGCCTCCGAGAAGATTGGACCCTAGAGTTATTGCTGATCTCTGTCATACTGTGGAATCCCAGATTACAAAGAAGGTGAAATCAGATTTCAGATCTGAGATGGAACTGATGAAGAATGACATGGTCATTGAGATCATGAGAGTTGTCACTGGTGTACCCCGTAATGTTGGTACTGAGGATGGTTATGAAGAAGCTGTTGAAGACTTTGAAGCTACTGGATCTAGTGGTGATGACCGGAGAGATAGATCTGGTGTTGACAGAACTGCTTGATTGCATAGATCTGGAGCTCGGTTAAGTAATAGTTACCGAATGGAAGTTTCTACTTTCTCTAGTACCTTGAAACCCGAGAACTTGATTGATTGGATTGGTGAACTTGAAGATTTAAATGAGCTGGAAGAAATTGAAGATCCTCTTCAGGTGAGATTGGCACAGACTAAGTTGAAAGGACATGTTGCTCTTTGGTGGAAAGAATTACAAAGAAATAGAGAAGATGAAGGTGAAATGAAGATCAATCGGTGGAGGTTGATGGTGACAAAGTTGAAAGCTAAGTTCATACCTACTAACTATGAGCTTGACTTGTTTAAGAAGTTGCAGAATCTGAAGCAAAAGAATTTGTCTGTTGAAGATTATACCGAGGAATTCTACAACTTACTATTCGATCTGGACACAGAGAACTTGGTAAGGAAAAGGTAGCTCAGTATGTGAATGGTCTGAGATTCAATATTCAGGATGAGCTTGGTATGCTGAAGATTGATTCTATTGAAGATGCTTATCAGTATGCTCTGAAGGCAGAAGATAAGTTGAAGAGGAAACAACATGGTAACTCCCGAGGGAAGGAGAAGGTTGATCACTCGGTGAAGGATAAACCGATTGATGTAGAAGATGAATAGAAACCTGTGGAACCAAAGAAGAAGACAGGTAGAGTTATCTTTAAAGGAACTTGCTATAACTGTGGAGAGGAAAGACATCGTTCTTTTGAGTGTACACAGAAGAAGCTTGGTGACCGACGAACTGTTGTGGTGAATGAGAACATTCAGAATGAACTTGAATCTAAGAACTTGCTGCTTCGGTGAACATTGCTCGGTACAAAGTGTTAGGAATAGTCCCAAGAGATAACTGAGAGGGGGGGCTGAATCAGTTATCTACAAGATTCAATTCTTTATCCAATTAAGTAGACTTAAACATAAAGCATAAACACAATGAAAGAACATAAGAACACAACACCAATCTTTTGGTTACAAGGAAACCCAAATAGGTAAAAACCCCGGTGGGAATTGACACCCACTAATATTCTGCACTAGAGTATTATGATCCTTGTTAGAAGATCGTTAACCCCGTTAGGAGTTGCTTTACAATATATTTAGTGCAGTAGACCTGGTCAGGGGTCGGACCCTATTAGGAGTCTTTTACAATTGTCCTTGTTAGGGGAGAGGACGCACTGTCTGAGAGCTCACTACTCAAATGGGCGAAGGCTACAACCTTCTGAATAACAGATACACACTATATCTGGATCTTGGTGAACTGCGCTTTGACCTGCTGTCTGGATCAATTCCAATGAATAGCACAAGTACTTTACTTGGTCACATAGACCTTCTTTTGATGGCTCAACACTACGCACACTCTGCTTAATCAACTATGAACCACACTCCAGCAATCACAAATGACTGCCTATAAATATCTTTCCTCCAAATGATATAATCAAGTCGGCCTATTAGAACCACCTTGAAATCATATTAGAGAAACCATAACAAACTTCAATAAACATTCTGTTGGCTCTACTATGCACACAACACATTCTGGGACCTGTCTAATAAGATAATTGTAGACGCACGCTACACACTGTCGGCTCTACCAAAACAACTGGATCTTTCTCCTCAAGCTGAATTAACTCATGCGCTCTTAACCAAACATCAATAGCTCTCCTCTAAGCTTAAATCCAAGGGCGCATACCCTCAAGATAGGCGCAACTACATAACCAATAAAATCTTTGTCGACTCTTCTGAATAAACACAGGAAACTGCTGCTGGCGAATAGCGACTGCATAACTTCACTTCTACTCATCAACAGACTATGTGTCCATAACTGAAACATCACTAACATGTCTTAAACATAAATCCAAGCGCGCAAGGCTCCATGATAACTGTACGGACAACCATACACAGAACACTGCCTGTAACTCTGTCAGGAACACTGCTGACACCAGCTGCTATATAACTGTTTGTACTAATAGTTAACCTCTGCGCCCATGATATCATGTCCATGCTACATATACAGAAAGCTTACTGCATAAGACTTCCACGCATGCTACTTTCCATATGTTGTCATCAATGACAAACATACAGTCAGTACTGGCCTGCTGGCAAATCTCCAACACAAAGGAGGAACCTTGTCAGAGGAGTAACTTGTTTAGGACCCGATGCAAGTCTGGAGTTAAACTCTGTGATGTTATTGTTGATAGTGGTAGTACTGATAACCTTGTTGTTGAGGACATGGTTCAGAAACTTGGTTTGAATAGAATGAAGCATCCTTGTCCTTATAGGATTGGCTGGTTGCAAGATGATCATGCTCTGGAAGTAAGAGAACAATGCTTTATTAATGTTCAGATTGGCCAGTATAAGGATCTTGTGTTATGTGACATTGTGGAGATGAATAGTTGTCATATATTGCTTGGTAGACCTTGGCAATATGATTGCAAAGCTATGTATGATTGTGTGAGGAATGTGTTTATTGTTGAGAAGGATGACAGGAAGTTTTCCCTGATGCCTTTGATGGATACAACGCTCGGTAGGAGAAGCCTGAGTATTGGTACCTGAGTTGAGTTGGTGGATCCTGAGAAAATGGATGATCAGTTTGGAGAACAGACCTGTGTGTTGTCAAGAAAAGACTTGAAAAGACAGAGGAAGCTGAAGTGGAAGAGTATGCAAAGTGAGAAGATGGAGGACTTGTATGTGAAGAACCAGTTCGGGATTTATGTGTTGAATCCTAGAAGATGTTCTTCTCACATATGAACATCTTTTCGAACCTAGGGTGTCTGATGTAGGGGCATTCTTGGTCCTCGGAGAATTTGCATGGGTGGTTTGTTATTTGGCCGGTGTTACTCGGTTGTAGCCTTAACCGATGGTCTTGGTTATTGAAGGAAGCTCGGTTGCTGAAGGGACTCGGTGAAATCTCTGGTGCTCGGTGGAACTGGTGCTCGGTAATGCCTGTGTTGCTCGGTGTTGTTTAGCGTAGTCAGTTGTTTCACTGTCGCTCGGTTGTTTCTCTGGCGCTCGGTAGTTCTCGCTTACCGATTGGAGTTCTGTGTGATTTGTTGGGCCGACTTGGTGCATTTATTGTTGGTAGTTGTTGTTACAGGCCGACATGTTGAATTAAATGTTTGTAAGGCTATTTGGAAGCCGACTTGTATGGCGTTTAATATTTGTTTGTAGGAGTTAAGGGTTTCATCCAGCCGACTTGTGGCTGATGATTAGTATTTAAGGGATGTTTGGGTGGATGTTTTAGGACATGACTTAGAGGATCATGAAAGTAGATCTGGAGGTTGCAGATTAGCGAAGTTGTGGAAAAGATCCTGCGTGGTCTTGCAAATCAGATTATTTCTGATAGTTTGTGATAGCAGAGCTAGTGGTTTGCTTACTTGGAGACAAGGAGATTGCTTGGAGGCTTGCGAGCTCAAGTTTAGATCTGCCTTAGGGTTTCCATCAGTGGTTGATTGTTTTCAGAGCTGAACTAGCTGAGATTGTATTAGATCTGTGTGGATCTTGAAGAACTTGTTTCTGATTGTAATTGGCCCTAACCCGGAAGGCCTTACAGCCGAGCATGTTAATGAAAATTGAGTTAAAACATCTTGTTGTGTTGAATTTTCCGCTATGTAATTCTGAAGCTGCTAGGTTGGACAATCCTTTATTGGATCCTCCCTGACTTGGTCTGCGTCACTATTAAAGAAAATTTCCCTCAAATTTGACAGTGTTTTAAGGTTTTTGGGCCTTTTGGGACACGATGGCACAATCCGTTCCGCTTGAAAATGTATCAAAAGATCAGCTACCCTCCAAACCTAGTAATATAACCTCTAGTACACACCTTCACCAAATTTGCCTCTGATGTTTCATTTGGAAAAAAACAAAAAAGTGATTCTAATTTTTTCGACTGCTCTATACTCAATGGTCAACTCATATTTGCTCCAAGAAACTCCCAACATACTTGCACTGAAAAGTGAGAGAAAGGAACCTCCCAGAAATTGGAATTTCTATCAATCATTTTTTATTCTCATTGTCACCATCGAATGCAAGATAATATCATACTATGCTTTCAAGAACAAATGACTCTAGATTCCTAAAAATCTGCTAACTCACAACTAGCTCTAATGCCATGTTAAATTTAGTTTTGAGGTCGCCCAAGATCAAAATGACTGAAGGAAAGCAAGATTGAATCCAAAAAATGAACAAAACTCAACAGTCACTTAGAACTTAACTAGCACTCATAATCAAGTGAACTAGCAAACTTAGCATAGGGAGAGGTGAGGGATGGTTATATAGCAAAATATGGGCCAATAAATCCAAGAGGAATAATAACTCTCATAGACCCAAAATTGGCGGAAATTTACCTACATGATAAATGCCAAATACATGCTTATACCAACTCAAGTAAGGACAAACAAATGGTTGTGAGAGGTGGTAAATAAATCCAATAAAGGGTGTAGCATTCAACTACCTAACGGTGGGTGTGAATGACACATGTAATTGAAGAATTATGCCATGTGTCCTCATCCTAACCATTCTAATATAACCATAGCAAGCTTAATAATGTGTGTAGGAAAAATAATTATTCTATAACATAAGGAAAATAAAAACTTTCACTAACACTCTCCCTTAAGCATAAGCTTAGGTGGGTGATAGACACAATGATGGGTCCCAGCTACAAGGCCATGTTAGGTAGCCATGTACAAAACAAACTCTCGCAAATGGGGAAAAAGAGAAACCCCAATGGGATAAATTTCCTCCCCAAAAGAGAGAAAAGAAGACAAGTTTCCCAACACAAGAAATAATCCCATGCAAGGAAGAAACACCCTCCACAATAGAAAGCATAAGAAAGACTATGTAGTCTTCCTGCAAGTAATCATGAGCGCCAATTGTTGATGCTCGAAATTGAAGGTAGAAGATGGACCATGATCATCGAACAACATTCCTCCCCTTATGAAGAAACAAAACCAAAGGAGTATGCAGACCATCTTCTCATTCCTTAAAGGAAGGAAGAAAGTGCAAAATGTATAAAGTGTTTGAAAACTACTCGTGTGTCTTCATGTTGATGCTGAAAGTTGTCACACTCAAATCGAGCATTTTAGGCCATGTTAATGAAGATGAAAATCCAAAGACTAGTAGAGATGCATGTAAAACAAGCTCCAAAGAATCAAATATCTCCTCTAAAGATAAAGGTGGCTCTTACAAATGCTGCTCAAAAGTATCTACACTCACATCAAACTTTGACAAATGATCATGAGGAGAATGAACAAGAGAATCCAAAGCTTCATCTACAACTACTGAAGAAGAATCAACTTCATCAAAGAGAAGATGAATGTCATAAATAGTGTCTTCCAAATCTGAAATGTGTGACCCTAATTTAACATTTGTTTAGACTATCGATTATATTTATTGCCAATCCTCTCTACCTAATTTTTTTTTTTTCTGTAAATTGCTACCTAGGAGTAGCTCCCATTTCATTATATCAAAGAGAAAGAATTACATTTTTTCACAAAGAGCATATAACAGGAACCTCCATTTCATTTTCCACAAAATAATAGCTCCTTACCTTTGCACCAATTTCTTATCCTACCCTTGTTGACTTGGTGGTCAGCGCCTCCTTGGAGATTCATGACATGGCTTAACCGCCTCCTATGGATCGGGTTAAATCTGGCATTTGTATCGGGCATTGATAGTTCGAGCTTTTGGTGCAACGGCAAATGATTCCAACAATTGGTATCAAAGCCTTGGGTCACGGGTTCGAGTCTCCCTTCAGTGGGTGCTGAAGGCTCAGTCGGTGCTGAGGGGGAGATTGTTGACTTGGTGGTCAGCACCTCCTTGGAGATTCATGACATGGCTTAACCGCCTCCCGTGGATTGGGTTAAATCTGGCATTTGTATCGGGCATTGATAGTTAGAGCTTTTGGTGCAACGGCAAATGATTCCAACAACCCTGTCAATATGTTGCTCAAGACCCTTCCATCGACGAAGATCATTGTCTATTATTTCCATTTCTTCATGATCTATGGCATGGTTCGACAAGAAGTCCGTTGTCAAATTCGCATCTCTGTACACATGCTTGATTGAATATTCCTCAAATTCTTTTAAAGTGTTTGAACACTATCTACCCACATACTAGTCTTCCAACTTTGGACTTGTCCCGTTGAAACAACTCATCCCACATTTAGAGAATCACCCTCTATTTCCAATTTCCTCACACCTTTTTCTCTGCCCAACAACAATCATGCTCTTAATGTTGCAAATTCAGCATCATGATTAGTTCCTGAAGGTAATTTGATCAATCCAACCCATATCTCCTTGATCATTCCTAATGATAAAGCCTACACTTGATAAACTAGGGTTCCCTCGGGATGCCCCATCAAAATTCAATTTTAATCTCCCTTTCGATGCAAGATGCCATTTTACTGTTCTACTCAATTTAATATTGCTAATAGTGTTCAATTTAAGTGAGATTAAAATATGGCCATACTTGTTTCATTCTCTCATCCCGTGCTATATACTCACTGTGATTCTTAGACATTATCTTTGTACTAAGATGTTTGCTTATTGCAATTTCAATTTTGTTTATGAGTGCCTCCACACTTATATCTGAATTACAAAAGATTCTCTGGTTCCTTTCTTTCAAGAGATGTCATACGATCATGGTTGGTATTGCATACCACAACCCTCCCCATAGTGCACCTTTGTTCAATATAGGCCAACTTACAAATATTTCTTTTAGTCTCGTTAGTAAAGCTATTGAGAAATTGAACTTGCCCAGAAAGAACCTCCAACAACGTTGGGTTGTCTGACATTGAACAAATAAATGATCTAATGTTTCTTCCTAGTCATAGCACATTGTACATCTAAATGGACCTGCATATCCAAGCTTCATTAGTCTTTCTCCTAAGAGTACTCTATTTTGTATAGCCAACCACATAAATGCTCCAACTTTAGGAAGACTGAATAAAGGCCTATATTCCAATTGCATTTCTCCCAATCCCTTCTCAGTACTTTGTTTCCTATCTTGTCAATGTACCTCTTTGATTTAGCCACACACCAAACTATTTCATCCTCACCTTTTAATATTACAATATATCTATTGGATAATGTCATGTCCCCTCTTTAGTGAAATGTCATTTTTCAGTGGATTTGCCTATCATGGACTCTCGTAGGCAGATGGTTTTGGTGAGAGAGTCATTCTGATGATTATTTGGGGATTGCATGGTCTTATTTGCTCTTGGAGAGATGGTGTTTATCATATTTTTATTATAATATGTTAGGTGGGGCCAAAATGTTATAATTTTGAGTTGAGTTGCACTTTTTATTTTATAAAGTTACTTTTTATATAAAAGTGCATTATAAAAGGATTTTATAAGAATATTTTATGGATACTTCTAGAAGTTCTAGTGGCTTCTTAGAAAAGTGAATAAATAGAGTGCTTGGCCTCTCATTTGGACATTCCATGACTTGAGTTTACAATACTTTTCTCTTGAGCATTTGTGGTGCCATCTTGGTCTACAGATTGTCATTTGATCTTTAGGAATGGAGTTTCTTAAGGATTTGCATAACTAAGGAGGTGAAATATCCTTTGAAGGGTTGCACTTTGGAAATGGTATTCAGTCATTTCAAGTTGAGCTTATTTGGAGTCCTCAGACTTACCTGAGGGTTTGAGTTTTGGTTGCAAGAGGAAAAAAGCAGTCCAAAAAAGCAGACCCGAAAAAGCAAAGCGAAAAAGCAGATCCGAAAAAGCAAAACGAAAAAGCAGATCCGAAAAAGCAAAGTGAAAAAGCAGATTCGAAAAAGCAGAGCGAAAAAGCAGTCCGAAAAATTATTGCAGCCATCTACAATCAGGTTCCTCACTTCTCATTTGGCATTTGGCATATTTTCTGAGAAATGTATGTTTTCAGCTGAATACAAAATATAGCTTCAGCACTTTACTATTTTACATTGTACTTGTCTTTGTTTGCCATTTGGCATTATTGGTATCAAAGGAAGGCTAGGATTTTGCAAGTGAAAGGGCATTGTAATTTTCAGTCTATCTATATTGCAAACCTAGGGTTTGATGATCATATTATTGGCTGAAATATGTATGACATTGTTGCAAATTGTTGATATATGAATGGCATATGGTTTTGAGCAATTTCCTACATCATTGATAGTGTTTTAGATGGTATTTGGTTGCTATCTATTATTCTGAAATTTTGGAACAGCGAACTTATATATTGCAAAATAATTTTCTATCTACATTTGAGTTACATTTTTTAGGGTTTTTTTTTAGTGGCCTATTGGCAAGGGTCATTACAGTGGTATCAGAGCGGTGTTCTTGCCATCCTATTGGGTAAGAAATCTTTATGCATCCTTTAGCATTTGGGCATCACAGGTATTATACACGCAGGAGAGCTGCACTTGAGGGTGAGTAGGAATTCAAAGATATACTTACTATGGGTGAGAGACAGTCACAGAGTCCACCTAGAGTCCCTAGGACTGATGATGATGAGGCTAGAGACTTCTTCCGGGCTATGACTACTGGACAACAAGAGATAGTTCAGTCTATACGTGCATTGACCACTATGATGGAGAGAGTTGCTCAGCCGAAGAATCAAGAACAGGGTAGAGGGACACAAGAGCAAGATAACAGGAGTGTAGCAGGTTCACAGGGTGCTCCTAGGCACAGGTCGTGGACTGCAGACAGGCCTACACGTCCTACATTCCTTAGAGAGGAGGCCCAGGAGGCAGGAGAGAATGATATGCCAGAGGACTTTCAGGATGATCTTAGAGCTGCAAATGCAGAATGGCAGGCATTACCTCCACATGTTCGTGAGTTGCTGAATTTTGATCGCTACCTGAGTCAGAGAAGAGAGCACATGAGGAGTAGCAGGCAGAACAGGAGGCTTAGAGGAGGTCAGGACAGTGAGTTGCAGCGAGCTACTAGCAAGCTCACCTTACCATCTTTTGATGGCAGTGGACAGATGACAGCACAAGCCTGGATCCATAAGTTAGATACATTCCTAGCGTTGAGGCCTATGACAAAGATGGATGCTATCAAGTATGCCACCTTGCATTTAGAGGGCACAGCACATGATTGGTGGTCACATGGTATGATTACATTGCAACATAATCAGGTGACATCCTACCTGGATTTTGTGGATAGATTGGAAGAGCGCTTTGATAAGAAAGACCCAGAGGTCTTCTTCCATGATCTTGCACAGCTGAGACAGACAGGCAGTTTAGAGGTCTACATCAATGAATTTCAGAGGTTATCAGTGATGGTGCAGGATGTGTCTGAGAGGAGGTTGGTTATACTATTCACAAAGGGGTTGTCTGAACCTCTAAAAGGTTGGATCAAGGCATTTGATCCCCCTTCATTACAGGAGGCTATGAGGAAGGCCCGGAGTATGGAGCTTACAGCACCATCCAGTAGATTCACCCCCAGGAGTACTTCCTCTTTCAAAGACAACAGGAAATTTGACAAGAACAAGGGCAAAAAAGATGATTCCAAGGGTAAGTCTACTGCACCTTTGGATATGGAGACCCTGAATGACTTGCGCAGGGAGAAGTTATGTTTCTACTGCAAGGGTCCCTACGACAGAGATCATGATTGTCCTATGTGGCCTAAGGGGAAGGCCAACAGGGTTATGTGGGCTTACTACGAGGATTCAGATTCTGACAATTCTGGTCATGAGAATAGTGATGCAGAGCCCGAGGCAGAGGCAGAGGTTTCAGAACCTAAGGAGGAGCCCGAGTTGCACTTACAGAGGGCACGCTTGTCTAGCATTCAGCAGGAAGGATCTTTTAGACTGCGTGGTGTTCTAGCAGGGCAGAGAGTTATTACATTGGTTGATACAGGTGCTACGCACAATTTTATTGATGCACGTTTTGTTGAACGCCGTGGTATTATGACTGAGGAGTTTGAGGGACTACGAGTACAGGTTGTTGATGGTTACACTCTTAAGTGTAATAGGATGGTGAGAGATCTGCCCTTAAGCCTGAACAACTATGAGTTCAAGGCGGACTACCATGTTGTCAACATGGGTGATCTGGATATTGTGTTGGGGATGAAGTGGTTACACTCATTGGGAGAGGTCACTTTCAAATTGAAGGACATGGAGATTAAGTTTGAGGTGGATGGGAAACAGCATATTTTGAGAGCCATCAGAAATAGTGACATCAGGACTATTTCTTTCAGACGGATGGAGAGGTTGGCTAGACATGATGGTATAGAGTGGGCAGCAGTATGCACTCTCATGCCTACACAGGAGGGACAGCATAAGACAGAGCATCATCCAGACATTCAGAGGTTGAGACTGAAGTATGATAGAGTCTTCAGTGACATCCCACCTGGCAGGCCACCAGACAGAGGTATTGAGCACATCATTGAGTTAGAGGAGGGTGCTAAACCCGTGATGATTACACCCTACAGGCATCCTAAGAGACTCAAGGATGAGATAGAGAAAACCATCAAGGAGTTGCTTGCGATGGGACACATCAGACCGAGCAAGTCTCCTTTTGCTTCTTCGGTAGTATTGTAGTATTGGTGAAGAAGAAGGATGGTACTTTGCGGATGTGCATTGACTATAGGGTGCTGAATAAGAAGACAATTAAGAACAGGTACCCCATTCCACGGATTGATGAGCTGCATGGTGCATGTTATTTCACGAAGATTGATTTGAGATCCGGCTATCATCAGATCAGAGTTAGAGAACAGGATATTGAGAAGACCGCCTTCAGATGTCATTGTGGGCACTTTGAGAGTGTGGTCATGCCATTTGGGCTGACCAATGCGCCAGCTACTTTTCAGTCTACTATGAACAGGGTCTTCCATCATCAGTTGAGGAAGTATGTGTTAGTCTTCTTCGATGATATTCTAATATACAGTCGGACTTGGCAGGAGCACATGGAGCATCTAGAGACAGTTTTGGGGATCTTGCAGTTAGAATCCTTGTATGCCAAGGAGTCCAAATGTGATTTGGGCATGACAGAGTTGTTGTACTTGGGCCATATTATCAGTGCAGAGGGAGTGCAGATGGATCCTGATAAGATCCATGCTATTGTGGATTGGCCTACTCCAGAGAATCTGACACAATTGAGAGGGTTCCTTGGGTTGTGTGGTTTCTACCACAGATTTGTCAGTGGGTATTCACGTCATGCAGCTCCTATGACAAATTTGCTGAAGAAGGGAGCCTTTGTTTGGACACCTGAGGCACAGGCTTGCTTTGAAAGATTCAAGGAGATCATGACTACATGTCCTGTGTTAGCATTGCCCGACTTCTCGAAGCCATTTGAGCTTCAGTGCGATGCATCTGGAGAGGGTATAGGTGATGTTCTAATGCAGGACAAGCACCCCATTGCATTTGAGAGCAGGAAGCTCCGTGGGCCAAAGAGATCATTTAGTATATATGACAAGGAGATGTCAGCCATTATGCATGCATTGGCTAAATTCAAGCAGTATCTGGTGGGTGGTAAGTTTTGCATTAAAACTGACCACAATAGTTTGAGACATTTCCTTGGACAGAGAGATCTCAATGACAGACAGCAAAAGTGGGTTAGTAAGCTGCAGGCTTATGATTTTGACATCTCCTATGTGAGAGGGACTCAGAATGTGGTAGCAGATGCTTTGTCACGTAGATCCCATCTCAGTGCTATGGTTGAGATATCTGAGGATTGGAGGCATCTGATTATTGCAGAATATGCTAGAGATTCATGGGCATCCGGGATTGTTGACGGGACAGTAGTTGATACCAGGTACACACTTGTGGATGATTTGATTATCTACAAGAACAGGATATTCTTAGTCCCAGGATCGAAGGTGAAGCGTATTGTTATGAGAGCTCTCCATGATTCACCTACAGCTAGCCATCCTGGATACTTCAAAACTTACAGGCAGGTGCGAGAGCGTTTCACTTGGAAGGGGCTCAAGGCGGATGTGTTGCAGTATGTACGAGAGTGCCCTGTTTGTCAGCAGAACAAACAAGAGCACACCTTTCCAGCAGGGCTCCTACAGCCACTTCCCATTCCTGACAGGAAGTGGGAGTGTATATCCATGGATTTCATTACGGGCTTGCCTAAGGCCCAAGGGCGTGATTGCATCTATGTGGTGGTGGACAGATTGACGAAGTATGCACACTTCTTTCCCATCACTACTACACATACAGCAGTGCAGGTGGCAGAGGTCTTCTTCAGAGAGATTTTCAAACTACATGGGATACCCCGAAGCATAGTGAGTGACAGGGACAGCAGGTTCTTGAGTCATTTTTGGCAGGAGGTGTTCCGTTTATGTGGCACTGAGCTTACACCTAGCACCAGTTACCACCCGTAGACTGATGGGCAGACTGAGATAGTAAATAAGTGGGTGGGCTACTTGAGGAACTATGTGGCAAGGCAGTAGAAGGCATGGGTTAGGTGGATTTATCTATGTGAGTATTGTTACAATACCACATACCACATGTCTATTCAAATGACTCCTTTCAGGGCACTATATGGTTATGAGGCACCGAGTTTTCTGGATTTGCTTATGAGTGATGTTAGAGTTCCTCGTGCTGGAGATTTGCTTCAGGAGAGCAAGGACATTGTTGATGCTCTCAGAGATAATATTGTCAGGGCACAAAATCAACATAAGCAGTATGCAGATCAGAAGCGGACAGAGAGGAGTTTTGAAGTTGGTGATATGGTTTATCTCATGTTGCAGCCCTATAGACAGTCTACCCTTGGGAAGAGTGGATCGGAGAAGCTTAAGCCTAGGTACTATGGTCCTTTCAGGATTATCAGGCGTATTGGAGAGATGGCATATGAGAATGAGCTTCCAGCAGACAGCAGGGTACACAATGTTTTCCATGTGTCACGCCTCAAGAAGGCGTTGGGTCAGCATGTTGTGCCTTCAACAGTTCTTCCTCCATTGGATGATGAGGGGAAGTTGGTTCTTATTCCCGAGTACATCATTAACAGCAGAGAGAGGCAGCTCTGCAAGAGGACCATCAGGGAGTATTTGGTGAAGTGGAGAAATTTGTCTGAGGAGGATGCCACATGGTAGGGAGAAGATATTTTGCAGCACCCAACTTTGAAATTGCTTGAGGGCAAGCAATTTCAGGAGGGGCGGACTGTCATGTCCCCTCTTTAGTGACATTTCATTTTTCAGTGGATTTGCCTATCATGGACTCTCATAGGCAGATGGTTTTGGTGAGAGAGTCATTCTGATGATTATTTGGGGATTGGATGGTCTTATTTGCTCTTGGAGAGATGGTGTTTATCATATTTTTATTATAATGTGTTAGGTGGGGCCAAAATGTTATAATTTTGAGTTGAGTTGCACTTTTTATTTTATAAAGTTACTTTTTATATAAAAGTGCATTATAAAGGGATTTTATAAGAATATTTTATGGATACTTCTAGAAGTTCTAGTAGCTTCTTAGAAAAGTGATTAAATAGAGTGCTTGGCCTCTCATTTGGACATTCCATGACTTGAGTTTACACTACTTTTCTCTTGAGCATTTGTGGCGCCATCTTGGTCTACAAATTGTCATTTGATCTTTAGGAACGGAGTTTCTTAAGGATTTGCATAACTAAGGAGGTGAAATATCCTTTGAAGGGTTGCACTTTGGAAGTGGTATTCAGCCATTTCAAGTTGAGCTTATTTGGAGTCCTCAAACTTCCCTGAGGGTTTGAGTTTTGGTTGCAAGAGGAAAAAAGCAATCCAAAAAAAGCAGTCCGAAAAAGCAGACCCGAAAAAGCAAAGCGAAAAAGCAGATCCGAAAAAGCAAAGCGAAAAAGCAGATCCGAAAAAGCAAAACGAAAAAGCAGATCCGAAAAAGCAAAACGAAAAACAGATCCGAAAAAGCAGAGCGAAAAAGCAGTCCAAAAAATTATTGCAGCCATCTACAATCAGGTTCCTCACTTCTCATTTGGCATTTGGCATATTTTCTGAGAAATGTATGTTTTCAGCTGAGTACAAAATATAGCTTCAGCACTTTACTATTTTACATTGTACTTGTCTTTGTTTGCCATTTGGCATTATTGGTATCAAAGAAAGGCTAGGATTTTGCAAGTGAAAGGGCATTGTAATTTTCAGTCTATCTATATTGCAAACCTAGGGTTTGATGATCATATTATTGGCTGAAATATGTATGGCATTGTTGCAAATTGTTGATATATGAATGGCATATGGTTTTGAGCAATTTCCTACATCATTGATAGTGTTTTAGATGGTATTTGGTTGCTATCTATTATTCTGAAATTTTGGGACAGCGAACTTATATATTGCAAAATAATTTTCTATCTACATTTGAGTTGCATTTTTTAGAGTTTTTTTTAGTGGCCTATTGGCAAGGTCATTACAGATAATTCCGCTTTCAGAGTCTCATTCAATTCAACTCCTAATATTGAAAAATTCCTCCACTGTGCAATGTCGACTCCTCAATCCATCCTTATCAGCACATAATCTCTTACCTTTGTACCCCAAATCGGGACAACAATCTCCATAGCCCTATCCTATCCGAGGATGTTTATCAAAGTTGTGTACCACTTCCACGAATCGAACCAAAAGTTCGCTCTTCCTCCATCCTTGATTCGCCATGAAATATGGTATGTGATTAAATCCCTGCACTTCATCATATAATTCCAAATCGTCGACCCACGTGGAGGATTTGCAACTATGAGAATACATTCTAGAGTATCCTCATCAATATATTTTTTCTACAGTATATTACGCCACAAGGCATCAGGTTCCTTAACCACTCTCTATACTAATTTTGAAACTAATGCTTTATTTTGTGTACTTAGATCCTCAATCCCTGCTCCTCCTGCCTGTTTCGGTTGTTCTACACTTTCCCATGCACAAAGTGGAATTTTCTCCTGTTCGTTGGGTCCATCCCATAAGAAATTTTTGAGCTTCTTATTTAAATCAGAGGAGGATTTTTTTGGCATCTCCAATGCTGACATCATGTATATTGGGAGAGCTGCTAATACTGCTTTTATCACAGTGATCCGACCTGCTAATGTCAACCAACGTCCTTTGCAATTTTTTGTCTTCCTCCCACATTTTTCTATCACACCCTACCATACTTTGATTCTAACAGCCCCACAAAATAATGGCACCCCAAGATAAGCCACTAGAAGTGTCTTTACACCAAAACCCAAAATACCTGATATTCTTCTTTGGGAAGATTTTCCTGTGTTACAAAAATAAATACCTGACATTTCTTTATTCACTTTTTGTCCTGACACGTTACAATAATCTTCTAAGACTCCATTGATAACTGAAGCCTCCTCCAACACAACCTTCCCATATAATATTGTATCATCTGCAAATAATTGGTGCAAAATTGGAGGCATTGCTTGGACTAATCTGATTCCTTACCAAACTTCTCTCCTCTTCAACTCCAAAATTTTCCTACTAAGAGCCTCCACCATTAATACAAATAAAAATGGCAACAAAGGGTCCCCTTGATGGAGTCCGCATCCTCCTTGAAAGAATCCATACAGTTGAACATTTATTAATACCAAATATCTTAGAGTAGAGATACAACTGAAGATCCATTCCAGCCAATGATTGCAAAAACCAAATTTCCTCATTACCAGGATCAGGAACCTCCATTGCACATAGTCATAAGCTTTTTTAATATCTAGTTTTACAACCATACTCCTCATATTTTCTTTTTTAATGGAATGTGAGATGTCATGAGCAATAACAATTCCATCTATTATGTTCCTATGTGGAACAAATCCACTTTGCTCTACTGAGATGATTTTTGGTAATATATTTTTTAACCTGTTGGCTATTACTTTGGCTACTATTTTATATATAGTGTTACTCAAAGAAATGGGACGAAAATCAAAGAAATCATGTACCCCCTGTTTCTTGGGTATCAAAGCAATTAAGCATTAACTTCTTCTTTCTGGATTCTTCAACCACCTGCGAAATATCTTTCCCCATAGCTTCCCAACACTTCTGAAAAATTAAGGTTGTAAACTCGTTCAGTCCTAGAGCCTTGTCTGGGTTCAATTGGAAGGTTGCTTCATTTACTTCGTCCATTGTTGTAGGCGTTGTAAGCATCAAATTGTCAACGTCCGAAACTAAATTTGGTATGGTACCTATACAACTATTATCAAGGGACTCTACCAAGTCTTCACCTCCCAACAAAGTTTGGAAAAATAGGACTCCTCTCTAAATCTCCTTTTTTCTATAATTAAGGTGTCATTGCTTTGATGAATATGAGTATTTTTATTCCACCCTCTCCTCAGTTTTGTTGAATTATGAAAAAATCTTGTTTTTCTATCTCCTTCCTTTAACCATGTTTCCCTTGATTTGGACTTCCAATAAGATTCTTCCCTGGCTAATATCTCCTCATATTCTTTCATTAGCTCTTTCTCTAGTAGAAATTCTACCTCTATCATTTGTTGTGCAATCACAATTTCACTAACCCGTTCTGATTCTACTTCTATCTTCTTTTCTTCAAACACAATTTTGAAAACCCTCTTGTTCCGTATCTTTAAATTCTTCTTTTAAGTTTTGTAATCTTTTACAAAAAGTGAACATTCTTGTTCCTTTTATATGTCTAGAATCCTTCCACCAGTTAGATATGACATCACAAAGCCCAGGCCATCAGAACCACATACTTTGAAATTTAAATTGGCATCTAAGTCCACTCCCCTCTTCACCTATGATCAATTCAACTGGAAAGTGATACGATATCGGGATTGGCTTGATTTGTGTGGATGGAATTATGGGTTCCTTCAACCATTCCTCCGATAGAAAGAACATGTCCAATCATTCCCCTATGTTTGAAAAACCTCTTCTCTAATTAGTCTAGGTAAATTTACCATTGGACGGAGTAATATCCAATAACCCTGCTGCAGATATGAAATTGGAAAAATCTACCTATGATTGGGCCATTTTGCCCAACCCCCTATCTTATCACTAGGATGCAATATGGCATTGAAGGCCCCTACGAGAACAGCCTTACCTTGTCACTTTTTAAGATCTTCTTCAAGTTCTATCCATAATCCCTTTTTGTCTAAGGATTTAGTTGGCCCATATATATTGTATAATGTGAATGTTGAGTCTGAACGCAGACTCTTCACTGCGTACTTATCCAATTTGTATTGAAAACCACCATAGATGCATTTATTTTATCAGGCTTCCATAGAATACATAGACCTCCAGATGTTCCTTTTGATCCATGAGTGAGTCCCTCCCATCCAAAACAGAATTTGGTGAATGCATCAACTTTATCATTTGTCAATTTTGTTTCCTGCAATGCTACAATATCCCCTCTTTGGCAATCTAATTGTCTTTTAATTAGACACCTCTTGTTAGGGGCCTTGAGGCCCCTAACATTCCACGTAATTACCTTCATTGTCCTCCAAGGGAGGGTTTGCCTCCCCTGGATCTCAATAAGTATGTTTTGATGGATGTTTGGTCTAGAAGTAAACCATCCTCTGCACTTTTCCTATTATTTGTTTTCCTCCCCGTTCTTTGTTTGGGTACACCATCTATGATCGACTTTGCGGGTGTTTGACTAATAATTCTGGGCTCTATCGTCTCAATCTCATCCTCACTTTCTTTCCACATTATCATCAGAATTTCTTGATCTTGACTCGGAGGGACTGCAATTGATATCTCTTTCCATTTGGATTGCTCCTCTATTTCTACGTGCCCCTGTTTTGTAGACAGACTGATTTTTGAAGTCCCCATATTGTTCTTCATTTGTGCTTCAAGTTCTATCCATAATCCCTTTTTGTCTAAGGATTTAGTTGGCCCGTATATATCGTATAATGTGAATGTTGAGTCTGAATGCAGACTATTCTCTGCGTACTTTAGCCAATTTGTATTGAAAATCACCATAGATACGTTTACTTAATTGGGCTTCCATAGAATACATAGACCTCCAGATGTTCCTTTTGATCCATGAGCGATTCCCTCCCATACAAAACAGAATTTGGTGAATGCATCAACTTCATCATTTGTCAATTTGGTTTCCTGCAATGCTACAATATCCCCTCTCTGGCAATCTAATTGTCTTTTAATTAGACGCCTCTTGTTAGGGGCCTTTGAGGCCCCTAACATTCCACGTAATTACCTTCATTGTCCTCCAGGGGAGGGTTTGCCTCCCCTGGATCTCAATAAGTATGTTTTGATGGATGCTTGGTCTAGAAGTAAACCATCCTCTGCCCTTTTCCTGTTATTTGTTTTCCTCCCCGTTCTTTGTTTGGGTACACCATCTATGATCGACTTTGCGGGTGCTTGACTAATAATTCTGGGCTCTATCGTCTCAATCTCATCCTCGCTTTCTTTTCATCAGAATTTCTTGATCTTGACTCGGACGGACTGCAATTGATATATCTTTCCCTTTGGATTGCTCCTCTATTTCTTCCTGTCCCTGTTTTGTAGAATCTGGCAGCCTGATTTTCGAAGTCCCCATAATGGTCTTCATTTGTGCTAAAAAAAACCCTCACCAACGACCCTGATCATATTTGAGATAGCCAACTAGACAAGATCATGAACAAAGCAATCGCAGGAGCATATAACGCATAAGGGCTATATTTCCTCGAAAGCTTTAACCAGTGTCTAAACAACGGTCATGGACACAAACATGCATAAACCTGATATTTAATTTATAAAAAGGCTTATTTCAAAAAATAAATTACATCATTTATTGTTGGAACTCGGGGGCAACGACGGAAACAATTGACGTAATTTAAAGGCTGTTTTGTAAACCATCAATACAATGGACTCTTCAAAAACCAAAACCTCAATGCAATACAAATACATTAGCTTGCCTGAAAGAAGGAATGGACTTCCTGAAGACCTCGATCCAAGCAAGTTCAGCTGGAGTAGGCTTGTGAGGAGAATCCGAAGCAAATCTGTAAGGAATGGTGCATGGCCTATATGTTGTTTCAATGGGGGTTGTGAGAAGAGGAAAAGGCACCATTGCAGACGAGCTCTCCATCGAAGGAAAGAGGTTTGTCCTAGAAAATACCAAGATATGCTCTTCTTCTGATTAATTTTTTTACTGCAACGATTGGGACTTACTAGTTAAAAAAATTAGGCCCCCCTAAATAAGTAGGTAGTTAGTTGATCTTATAAAAATGTCATTTATCCTTTTCGTTTTCTCATCTAGAATGAATGAATGAAGATATTTTTATGATGTTAACGATGCTGATCTAAGGGATCAAAATATGCAAATTAATTCATTTTCGAGTTCTTTTTCATGCTCTCTTTTCTATTATGATTCTTGAGTACTAAAGTAGCATTTTTGTGAAATCTTATTTCTTCAAAAAGAGTATTTAGGATGTCTACTTTTAGATATTTTCAACGGAATATTTTGATTAAGTGCACCTTTTTTTATGAATGTTTTTTCCATTTCAACCACTTTCATATTGCAATAAATGCAAGTCCTTTCTTCCCATTCTTCTTTGGGCACCTTACGTCTACCAGTTTCACATTTCAAATGATGGGAGATAGTTCTCAATTGTACATATAAAATTTTAGCCTTTTTCTTAGCTATAAATCTCAAAAAAAAAAAAATCATCATGATGTTGTGTGGGGTTAAAATCTTTGACATAGTATGTTTTTTTCTACCTACTTATTTTATCCACATGGCATTCTTCAATTTGTCTAACACCCACTTTTTTATCTCCTCGTTGGTGTTAGGACAATCATGCAAATTTATCTCATACTTGTTTACCCACTTGATATTCTATTTCTTCCAAGTCTTTTTCTTAAGACTTAGCTCCTCTTCAACAATTAATTTGGGCAACTATGCTTTTTCGTATTTTCAACCTTTTTAAGTAAAAATTGAATGCTTGTTGAAGCCTCAATTGCTAACATACCAGGCTCGCCTAAAAGAACCTCATAAGGTATTATTGATTTGACTTTGAGGTAACTAGTTATAAGATGTTTTTGAATTATTTATATTTGTCGTTATTTTTTGTTTCACTTTTTATTCCCTCAAGCCTCACACCTATAAAGGATAACTGATACTACTAACAAATCTCACAACTTCACTTTCCTACACATGTTATAAAGAAGGTATAAAGCTCTCCACCATCCTTCAATCCTCTTTTATCTATACATCTCCAAACTGAGCATATTGTGAAAATCAATTCCTAGTTACTTGTATTCTATCACTACCTCTAAGAGGTTGCCCTGAAAGATAAAATTAACATGTTGCTTCTTCATTTTCAAAAAGAAGATCATGGCTTTGGCCTAGCTAGTGTTCACTTGAATCCTAACCTCCTGACAAAAAAGATCAAGGGCTTTCAAACACTCTCTCAAACCTTGTGCAACTTTTGTGATGAGCATAAGACCATCCACATATAAAAGTAATTTCACCACATATCTTGCTAACCAGATATCTTCTCTAATGGTATTGTTTAACCACTATTCAAGTTTATCAATACATAAACCAAACAAAGTGGGGGATAAAGAACAACCCTGTTTGGCCCCAATGTCATTGCCATAACACTCGGGCATGACCTCTTTAGTTCTGATTTTAGCTATAATCTACTCATAGAGTTTTTGTAAAACAACTCTAAACTCCTCGGGGACCCAAAGTTCTTCCATTTTGTGTCATAGCTTGTTTATTTGAAGGGTATCAAAAGCTTGTTTGAAGTCAATGAAGCAACAAAAATCTTCTCGACCTTGGTTGTCCCAAAAAAATTCAATGAAACATCTTAGAGTGATGCAATGGTTGATGGTTAAGTATTTAGGCCTCAAACCAACCTTCTATCTAGCCCTCTTTCTCTCTTTTTCTACCCATCTACCTATTCTACACTCCAGCATGCTCAGAAAAAGTTTTCCAAGAAGAGGGTTGACCATAATAGCATGATAATTAGAAGAGTTATTGATGTCTTCACTTTTGTGAAGAGGTATAATAATACTAGTGGTTCATTCAATCAAAAAGATATTTTGGTAACTCCATTAAAGATCTTGATATGTGGAGCTAGGAGATCAGCTCCCTACTGTAAAAATCATGCCTGCAAACCATCATTATTGTATGCTTTACCACTTGCAAAATTATATATACCATGTTTGATGTCAACCAAAGAAAAGAGCTCAACAAAAGTGTCAATTGTGGGTAATTTTTTTTTCATTTATCCATGAACATATATGAGTTCCATATGATCAAGCCATTGGACAACTATGATATTGTTTTCTATATGTTTTCTCTTTTGTTGTAACTCCCTCTAAAAACCTTTTGGATTGTGCTTCCCCCAAAGTAATTCATTCCTTCCTTCTTGAAATTAAATAACTTTTTTTTTATCAATTGCTTGTTGTGAGCCAAAAAGTGTGGTCACTTAGCTATAAACCCTTATATCCAAGAGATCCAATGAATTTGGAGTCTTAGAAGGCGGCTTATAGAATCCTATCCATAGTGTACAAGAATCATGTAGATAAAGACAATGACTCTCAAATGAACAAAATAAGAAATATCCTTGCAAGGTGCACTGTAGAATGGAAGATTCAAGTAGATATCAAGCAATGAGAGTGCAAGTATCCAAGATCTCCATGATGAATACAAATGCAAAGTAATCTAAGATGAGATGCAAAAGATGCAAGATTAAGCTAAGATGAAATGCAAGAGTGTAAGGAAAGTAAATCTAAGCTAACAAGATGATATTATTATCCATGCTAATTAGAATAGATTAACTAAGCTAAATGCAAGAAAGTAAATAACAAAGCTAAGTTAAATGATAATGCAATACCTCAAGATGCAGCATAAGCTAAGATGCAAGGATGAACCAAGATGCAAGAATAATGAAAACCCAAGATGTCAAGACTTCAAGATGCCACGATGCCCCCCCAAAGATGCAAGAATGAGGAGAGAACATCCTTTTGAAGAAATTAGAAATGAGTGAACGGTCAAGATTAAGAGGCAAAAGAATGAGCAACTATGGAGATTAAGTTTTAGTTGATCCATGTGCTCATATCTTTAAGAGGCAAAAATTAAAGGCTAAGATTAAGAGGCAAAACAATGAGTGGTTGAGATAAAGAGGCAAAAGCCTTCTTCAAAAGTCAAAAGATTCTATCTCATTGGAAAGTGCACTTTTTTTTTTCTTTTTTTTTTAAATTATTTTATTATTTTATTTTAGAAAAGTAATTTTCATGTGCACTTAGAATAAAGGGGTTTTTTAATTATTTAATTAAAAGAGAGCATGTTCTTTTAATTAAATAGACAAAATAAAATGGTCAAACTTTAGGATATAATCGAATAAATGATTGATTAATTAAGCAAAATGATTTGATGCAAAGAAATGATCTAATATCTTAATTTAATTTTTCATAAAGAGGGCTTATAGTTTACTAGACCAAAATTGGGTGATTACATTTGCCCATTTTTGAGTCAGTGTATGAGCAAGCACATTGAGTCAAAGAAAATGATGACAGGAAGACAATTGATATGAAGCGATGAACTATCCTAAGAGACACCATCTCTGAACTTGATCGAACGAAGCACAACAAGGTAGCAAGAGTTTCAATGCACAGTTTGATGTGAAGTGATGAAACTGAATAGTGAGGTTGAAAAATAAGACAATACAAGAACTGATATGATGCGACGACAACTAATATGTCCAAGATTAGATTAAAGCAACTTGAAGAATCTCAAATTGATGTGAAGCGATGAAGTTGAGATGCCCCTAGCAATGATAGCATGGTCAATTTGCAGCTTTGAAAGATCGATGATAGATTATTCTTTCCCCTCAGGATCAAAATCAAAATGATGTTGAGAATATGCAAAAATGAGATAAGTTTGATCAAATGGAGATTAGATAGGGTTCAAGATGATTGATGATCAATTCAGAGAAATTAGAAAAGAATTTGGACCAAGTCTGACTACTAAGTGATGAGAATTTGCCCCAATTTGAATAAGTTTGACCATAAAGGTATAGCATTAGAATTTGGTCAAAGCAAGTGATAATGAAGAAATATGATCAATTTTTGCCTTGAAGGATGAAAAGATAAGCCTCAGAAGAACAACAAAATAAACTCAAATTTCAATTTTTATCCTGAAAATGAATTAAGGATGTTGAAAAAGGATGACCAAAATTGTTCGATAATGATGAGACAAAGACTCTCTCCTTACTCAATGCAAGATGCAAAAACCAAGATGCAGCCTAGGATGAAAATTCAAGTGCAAAGCGCAAGAATCTTACTTGGTCCTTTTTTTCATTATTGAGCTTTATTAAGGGACATCACAAGATCATACAGTTGTCACTAGTTCAAGTGCAACTATGAAGATATAAATATGATCTATATCAGATAGAATGTAAGAAACTAACATATGCATCAAAGACATAAACGTCAAGATGACTTAGGTTAAGTTTCCAATTAGTGTTGCAAGATTACACTAGCATCGAAGCATAAGAGCAAAGATAACCATGAGTATGGTATTTCGTAAAACAAACATAATGCAAACAGTCAAGTACATAGTTCAAACTCACCTAAGTGGTCAAATGAATTAGGTTGAGGTATATGTGATGTTCTAATCGTGATGGAGGCACTTATCATAGACACTTGACACATCAAACATATAGGATCAACAAAACCACACCCACAAGCAGAAGACAAGAAAAATATGCCCCATGCCCCCTAGTCCTCTAGTCAAGTGACATTCTGGAGAAACTAAGGAGAGAACATCAATGAAAATCACCAATAATAGGCAGCATACAAAGAAAATATCATTAATCATAGCTCAATCATTTCAGTTTAAGGGTAGTGTAAAGATTGTCACTGATATTTCTAAGACTTATGCCAGTAAGTATGATAAAAATATACGAATTGGACTGCTAACAAGGTGTCGGTTCAAGATAAGCTATCTAATAAGTGTTGAGAAACACTCAATGTTCAGATGGTGTAATGTTGAGAAATACTAGTGTGTCCTAGAGACAATAATGACACAAAATTGCCCCTAATGAGACTTAGATGGAGACCGGTTCCAGACCATGGAAACAAGTGTTGAAAAAGTCACTAGTTTATGGAAAAAGCCACAAGCTGATAGATGGAGCACAAAGGTACAAGCAGTGCCTATTTCCAAGTTTTCACCACTTGGAAGGATGATTTTTCCTACCATGACGCTTGTTTTCAAGTTTTTGCCAAAGATTTTTTTTCTTGTTTTTCGATTTTTTATTTTTTTTTATACATCAAAGTGCTTGTTTGCTAGGTTTTCACTAAGATGATCATTTTTTAGGACTTCTATGATTTTTGTGATTTTCTCAAGATCATATATCAAATTTTTTGAATTTTTTAGGATCATTTGTTATGTACAAGAACTATGGATGAAGATAATGTCATGCATAGAACTTCTTCAGGTTGAGAGTAAATTGATAGGCTCAGGGAGTTGTTCTCCCTATGGGGTTGAGAGTTGATAAACACCAGATCCAAAGGCAGTTGTAATTATATAAGGACCCAGCTAGTTAGGTTCAAACTTTCCTTTATGTTCACGATTCTATTGATTCTTAGGACTCTTCTTAAAACTAGATCACCAACCTCAAAAGCTCTATGATGTACTTTCTTGTTGTAGCTTTTTGACATTCTTTTCTAATATACTCTCATGTGATTAAACATAGATTGTCTATGTTCATCTAGTAGTTCTAGTTCTTGGATGTGTGATATGTGATACTCTTCATCTGTTACAAGCCCTTTTAGGGAGACTCTAAGTGAAGGTATTTCTACCTTGATAGGTAAGACAACTTCAGCCCCATAGACGAGGGAAAAAGGTGTAGCTCCCATTGGTGTGTGTATGCTTGTTCTATAAGCACATAAAGCAGGATTGATTTGAAGAAGTCAATCCCTTCCAGACTTACTAATAGTCATGTGCAAGATTTTTCAGAATAGTCTTATTTGATGCTTCAACTTGTCCATTTCCTTGGGGATAATAGATGGGTGACCAATGTTGTTTGATCTTAAATCTATTACACAATTGTTTCAGGTCTTTGTTCTTGAATTTTCCTCCATTATCAACAACTATAGAGGATGGAAAACCATAGTAACAAATTATGTAGTTCAGGATAAACATGGACACATGTTTTCTTGTAGCAACAAAAAGTGGTACAACTTCAACCCAATTAGTGAAATACTCAGTAGCAGTGATGATGAATTTGTGTCCTCCTGATGAGTTCAGATATATTTGACCTACTAAGTCAAAGGCCCGTTGTTGAAAAGGCCAATGTGTGATAGATGGAATAAGCTCCCTGATTGCCATGCATTTGACATTTCTTATACAGGATTTAGCATATATGACAGCATAAGTTTGCATAGTAGGCCAGTAGTAACCAATCCTAAGTAGTTTTTGAGATAACGCAAGGCCATTAGAGTGAGACCCACATAGGCCCTAATAGACTTTAGCTAACACGCGTTTGGATTCGTCTCTCTCTAGACATCTAAGAAGTGTTTCATCTAGACCCCTCCTAAACAAGTCACTAGAAATGATGGTATAGAGGGAGGCATTATGAATAAGTTGACATTTTTCATTATGGGTAAGGTTATCGAGTATAATTTGATAATAGGAAAAAATAGATTTTAGCATAGTGGGATGAGTCATGACCAACAATGGTATAAATGATGTGGTTATCAGGAGAGTCATATGTAGGAAACCATAGCTCTTCCACCAGGAATTCATATCGAGATTCATGTTCTTGCGACTGTAGAATGGAAGCAAGTGTAGCCATAGCATCAATAGCTTTGTTCTTAGCTATAGGAATTTGTTGGGAGGTCATAAAGACAAAGTAGTTCTTGAGATCATCAACCATTTTCGTATAGGGCATCAACTTGTCATCCTTAGTTTGATATTCATTATTTATTTGATTGATGATGAGTTGAAAATCTCCAAATATATGTAATTCAGTAATCCTCCACTCAATAGCAAATTTGATCTCATTCATTAAAGCCTCTTATTCAACAATATTAATTGTGTAAGGGAACACCAACTTGTATGCTTTAGGTATGGTGTATCCTTGAGGTGTGACAAAGACAACTCTAGCACATAAACCATTTTGTGTGTAGGATCCATCAAAGAACATTTTCTAGGTGTGCTCAGTCATGTACATGATATATGAATCAGGAAAATCAATCTACATAGGTGCATTATCTTATAAAGGGAAGTTAGTCAATTGATGAACAATTGCTTGTCCTTTTATGTCCTTATGATCAACTTACTCAATGTCAAATTTAGAAAGAATCATCATCCATTTAGCTAGTTGACCAGTAAGGGTAGCTTTACTTAGTAGATATTTCAATGGATCAATTTTTGCTACAAGTTGTGTAGTATGTGCCAACATATAATGTCTGAGTTTTTGGGACACAAACACCACTATAAGGAAAGATATTTCAATATTGTTGTAATTGATCTTATAAGTTGTTAATGTTATGTTGATGTAGTAGATATCTCTTTCTTTTCTTGTCTCATCTTGTTGTGCCAATAATGCTCCTAAGGATGTAATTGTAGCTTAAATGTATATAATAAGAGGATTTCTAGGAATAAGAGGCATCAAGATAAGTGGATTAGCTAGATATTACTTAATCTGATTCAATCATTTCTCACATTCTTCATTCCGTACACAGTTAACTCCTTTATGAAATTTCTTGTTAAATGGTTGTGCTCTATTAGCAAGTTGAGAGATGAACCTCCTAATAGACTATAGGCATTCTTGTAGACTTATTATTTGACTCATGTTTCACAACGGTGGCATATCCATGATAACTTGAACCTTTTAAAGGTCAACCTCAATTCCTTTAGCTAATATGAGATAACCAAGTAGTTTTCTAGAGGTAACCCCAAATGCACACTTTTTAGGATTTGGTCTTAGCTTAAACTGCTCCATACAATCTAGGATTAATCCCAAATCTCTAAGATGTTTGTTTCTCTTATGAGACTTAGCCAAGGTGCAATCCACATAATACTCCATAGTTTTATGCATCATGTCATGAAATATTATGGTCATAGCTCGTTGATATGTAGCTCTAGCATTTTTAAGTCCAAATGACATAACATTCCAACATAAAGTTCTCCATGCACAAGTGAAAGTTATTTTCTCTTGATCTTCAGGAGAAATTTTGATATGGTTATATCCCAAGAATCCATCCATTAAATAATATATCTCATAGCCCGTCGTCATGTCCATTATCATGTCAATATTAGGGAGTGGAAAATCATCCTTAGGGAATGCTTTGTTTAGATCTAAAAAATTAGAGATTTATCTGGTTTAGACATAGGTACAATGTTGGATATCCATTCAACATAATCAATAGCCCTTATGAATCCATCTTGAAGGAGTTATTCTAGTTCAACTTTGACAAGGAGAGCTACATGTGGATGTATTTTGTGTAGTTTTTGTTTCATAGGTTTAACACCAAGAGCTATAGATAAGTGGTGCATGATAAGATTACTGTCAAATATGGGAACTGCCTCTTCTATTCCTCTGACAAAGATTGAGCTAAGTGTATGATGTGAGGTAATTCATTTGTCCCAATGTTGATTGGCCCAGTAGGCTCTATCAAAACTGATGATCTTTCTTGAAAGTAGCTGGATAGACTACCAAGTATCTCATCTGTAGGTGAGGTTTCCACCCTTATATACATCTTTTTTTTTACTAGTTTTGGCTCTGACACCGCCATAAAGTGGGTTTCACCATCAAAGTGCTTATTCTTTTTTTATGACTAAAATACTTGATGTTTGACTCAGTCATACTTTTTGTTGATTCACTAGTGGAAGAGGCTACAGGCTCAAGAGCCTTTAGGTAATAGGCAATCTCAGTCATTTTGAAAGGTCAAGAGCTTAGGCTATTGGTTTTGTCGTGACCAATCAATAAGGTTGGGATGCATAAGTGAAAATGATGCAAAAGGTTCCAAAGTATTGATGTGGTGGGACAACACGGTTTGTGCACTAAGTCTCTCATGGAGTCATTTTGCTTAAGCTGCAGGAAGGAAAATACATGAAAGAAACTCACAATATTGTTGCAGGAAAGTAAACACATAGCTACTTAATGAAAATGATGCTGACAACTATAATTTCAATCTTAAGCTATTTTTTCAATTCAAAGCATTCACAATGATTATCTCTATAGGTGTTGGAGGAACATACAGAGTGTGTAGTACCACATGAGAGAATAATGAATTCTTCTTGAAGTGTTGTAAATGCTTAAAGAACTTAACCTAGTCTACTCTAATCCACCTTCCAAGTGGTCCCCTTGGTTGGATTATGCTAACTATCAACACATAATATAACTCAAAATCACTCTTTCATTGTATTTCCTGAAAAAATGATTACATTATCATAAAACAACACACAAAACTAAAAGAGTAACTCTGCTTTAGATTATAAAAACAATACAACCATCTAACTAACTTCATTTCTAACAATCATATCCCTTTATATAGATGATTAATACTTATTTGAACATAAAAGATAAGGGTTGACTAATTCATGCCATAAATAAAGGAAAATGCAATAGTCCACAACATAATATCATAAAGGTTGCATAACTGCTTCAACAGAACATTGATCACAGAGAAAATATAGCAGAAGAGTGTTCCTGATAGAGATCTTCTTAAAACTAACCCTACTTCCTCCAGGACTTACCTAGGCCTTTCCTTAACCTATCTTAGGGTTCTTTAGACCCTTCACACTAAGGGATTCTTCCTAATCTCCTATGCTCCACAAGATCTCACTACCAAGGGTTTAAACTCACTCTTGATCCCACAACTCTTTCTATGAATTCAACTAAGGAATTCATCCCTTCACTCCAATTCTTGATTCCATGTATTATACATGAGATATGACTCAATTTATCTTAGTTTTTCTCAATTTTGGGTGTTCCACCTTGTAGTAACTTCCTCCTACAAGTTGATCTCCAAATCCTAGGCCAAAAGGCTACTAGGCCCTTGTAGGTCTTCCAACACACAAATTTGGGCTTAACTCTGCAACTCTCCACACAAGTGGTCAAAAAGATCATATATCCTGATACCCTTTTCGAAGATACAAAGGATTCCAAAACCCTTATGTCTCCAAGCTCTTTGTACAACCCTTTCCTAACTTTTAGCCTTGTTTTTAGGCCTAATTAGGCCTCACTGGTTTTCAGTGAGGGTTTGATATTTCCACCCCTTGCCAAATTGATCAATATCTATCCTTCACAAGATGGAGTCTCTGATCATCATAGAAAACTTCTCTGGAGTTGTATTAGCTTTCCCAATCCCTGAGATATCTCCTAATTACTGGATCAAAGCAAGTTCCCTAACCGGGCTAGCTCCGGCTTGCCTAGGGCTTTTTCTTAAAAATCCTTCCCCTGCAACCTTAAGCATAAAAATACATATTTACATATTATTTACAATGTTCTAACATATTCTAGGTGGCCATGCAAAACCAACCATAGAGTCCTAAGTTAGAGCCATTTTAAATGCCTCCACTCTGAACAATCTAACAAGTTGGTCTCAAAGGAGGATCTAAGTTTTAATGCTTAAAAGAAAAATCCTAAACTAAAACAAAAATCTAATATAATGTTCAAAACATAAGGAATCAAAACATGCAAAGCTTTTTCTCTGGTTCAATCCATGATCAAGGATGACCAAGCTCTCTATTCAAATCCACATGGGTACAATCATAATAGTCATGAAAATCTGAAACAGTACTCACAAAAACTAATGTCCAACCTTAGGTCTCAATGAAAAAAAGTCATATATAGTCTTAGTCAACCAATCTTGGTCGGCTTTAGACCTATAACTAACTTTCACTAGTCGGACAGTCTTAGACAAATTGTTGTCATGTCATGACAACTTTTACATTTTGCTTGACAATTTTATCTAAGTTGTGCCATGAGGTTTAAAAAGACTCTCTAGCCTATCCTAAGACTCCTAAGACTCCTAAGACTCCTAAGACCCATTCTCACTTGATTTCACTCATTTAACTCATTTTCACAGTCAAAACATACCTTTGACTGATTCCCAACATCCAATGGCATACAAGCCATAACCCTTGGGTCTTCACCTAGTCTAAAGAGATCATCACTAGGATTTTGATTTCAACTACCTAAGAACCTTATTGGATCTCAAATACACTCACTAACTAAGACATAAAACCAAAATTCCTTAAAGGACTATGACTTGGCCAAGGTCACTACAAGCCAAAACTAGGTGTCTAGGAGCTAGGTTGGCCAAGAACCTAGGTGCTCCCGCACCATACTCCCCTGAAAAAAGAACCTAAGTCCCATTAGGAGACAAGAGTGTTACATCAATACCTAACTTCTTGAAGTTGTTTTCTTTAATCCATTGAGTGTTGGACTACAACTGATTTGGAATCTGATTGAAGAATCTGTGATTAAAGATCACTAAGGAGTTGCTGATTAGATATATAATATGATTAAATTAGTATTATGTTGTCATTGATGTCAACTAGTTTGACAACACTTATCTTGTAAGTTACTATACTGAGACATCTAAAGAAAGGTGAAAGAGATGAAGAACAGAGAAATCTACATGGGGAAAGATGTACATGACAGATGAGAATAAGGAACGCATTGAGTAACTTGTTGATGAGTCTATGACTTGATGATATTGACTTTATTATGTTGCTTTCATCTATGATGAAGTATAGAGCTGAAAGACACAAAGTAGTGTTATCAGTAAATGAAGCATTTCTAGTATACACCGATGGATTGTAGTGTATACCAATCGAAGTATTAATAGAGTAGTGTTCACCGACGCATTTCTTTGTTAACCGAGTGGAACAGAATGAACTAAATGATTAGTTTAGCTAATAAGATTGATGAGCTGTAAAGTATCTCAATTTCAGTGATAACATATAATGTTTGTTATGAAGATCGATAGCTAACAAAATTAAAGGAAGATCTAACAAAGTAGATTGAAACATGTTATTGACACGTCAGCCGAGAAAGTTTGAAGCGGCAAAATCTGATGGAGGAGAAGAAAATGATTTACTCGTCTATATAAGAGACTAGAATTTCATTATGAAAGATGTCAGAAGAAGTAGAAACTGCAGGAATATCGTGTGAACAAGGTTTTCATGCATTCTGATCATACTGGTTAAGTAAGAACCGAGCTGCAGAACAATTACTGAGCTACAGAGAGTAAGTTGATATAGTATTGAAACTGAAGTGAAATATTGGTCAGAAGGATTTGTATGGACTGAATATTGATTTTTAATCTGCAATTGAAGTTGTATTAAGTCAGATCATTTACTGTTACACATTTAACCATTGTATACAGTCAAAATCTCTTAACCGAGTGGACTCTAAAATTCTTATGATGTATCATTCATAGAATGAACATTGTTATCCTGTCAACCCCATAGTGAATGCTGGTTGGATGATAACTTCTAGTCTAAAATCCTCTAACAAGGTCACACCTAATAGTGTGTTTGTAAACCTTTAACAGGGTTGGGTCTTAACCGACCTCACTTCAGAAGAGTGAACAATTTTGGTTTGCCGGTCCCAGGTGGTTTTTCCCTTTACAAGGTTTCCACGTTAAATCTCTTATGTTATGTGTTGATTGTGATATTTTTTTGTTATCATACTTTGCATATTTCATACTACATTTGATCGGTAACTATTATAGTATTTGACTAGTAATCGGTAAAAGCACAGACAGTGAAAGCAATTATTATTTACCGAGGAGCAGAAATTGAAGAAGTTGTTTTGAATTATACATTTTGTTTTGGGACACTAGATAAATGATTCCCCCCACTCTCATTTATTCTAACATTGAGGCTTTGATTCGGGTAGAGACTTCCACTTCACAAGGTGCTCCATGTACACTCTATGTCTAGTTTGTTTCTTGACCCTTGAGTCTAGGATCTTCTTAGGTCGAGGCTACACTTAGACTGGTATGTTTAGGTCTTTAACATCAACATGAACATCTAGGTTACTTTCTTCATCCTTCACATCAGGTCCTTTATATTTGACCAAAGTCTTCAACATTGAAAACTGGTGAGATAGACAGTTCACTAGGCAGGCCTATTTTATATGCATTGGAGCCATATTTGGCTAGCACCTTGCAAGGTCCAACTCTCCTCATTTGCAACTTGCTAGGGATTCCTTTCTAAAGCCTTTCTTTGTTTAGATGTGCCATCACCCAATCTCCCACTTCAAACTGAATATCCTTCCTCATTTCATCAACTTTAGCTTTCACCTTTTGATTGGCTTCCACCAATGTCCTTCTAACCCACTCGTGGACTTCTTGCATGGATTGGGAAAAGTCCTCAGCATATCCACTCACTCCCCATTGATTTCCAAGCTCTCTTAACTCACACACGCCTCTTGGATGCATCCCATACACCACTTCAAATGGACTCTTGTCAGTAGACCTGTTTATGCTATCATTATAAGAAAATTCAGCTTATGGTAACACCTGGTCCCACACTTGTCCATACTCCTTGGTAAGACATATTAAGAGGTTTCCCAACACCCTATTAACAACCTCTATTTGGCCATCTATTTGAGGGTGATAGGCTGACCCAAAAGCAAGGTTGGTTCCCAATATCTTCCACAAAGTTTTCCAAAAATGCCCCATGAATTTAACATCCCTATCTGACACTATGCTGATTGGTAGACCATAAATCATCACCACTTCCTTAAAGAATAGATGTGTTATATAGCTGGCATCATGTGTGGTCTTGCATGGTATGAAATGGCTCATTTTGTTGAATCTATCTACCACCACATAGATACTATCAAAACCAGTAGTTGTCTTAGGTAAACCAACTATAAAGTCCATACTTAGACACTCCCATGGACTCTTAGGGATTGGTAAAGGCTAATATAACCCTGCATTTGAAGATGTGCCCTTAGCTTTTTGACAAACAATACATTGTTCTACATATCTTCTTACATCTCTTGGCATCTTGGGCCAATAGTAGAACCCATGCACTAAATCTAGTGTCTTGTTCAAGCCAAAGTGTCCACTAAGGCTTCCATTATATTTTTCTTGTATAAGGTTCTCCCTCATTGAGCCTTTAGGTACACATAGTTGGTTACCCTTGAATAGAAAACCATTCTGCAATGTGTAGTCAGCAAACTCACTATGAAAATGATTCTCAAAATCTTCACATACCTTGTAGGCTTTGGAGAAGTCCTCATCCTCCTTGTAGAGTCATTTGAATCCTTCCACACTAATGCTTTGAAGCTGGATTTCTTGGACAGTCAGCAACCTTTGGCTTAAGGCATCATCTACCTTGTTGTTAAGGCCCTTCTTATGCTTAATAGTAAAGGTATAGGCTTGGAGGAACTCCATCCACTTGATGTGCCTATGACTTAGCTTATCTTGAGTATTAATGTAGCTCAATGCTTGATTATCTCTATAGACTACAAAATCTTTAGTTAATAGGCAGTGCCTCCACTTTTTAAGTGCTTGAATCAATGTATAAAGCTCCAAATCATATGAGGAATACTTTGACTTAGCCTCATTCAACCTTTCACTAAAAAATGCAATCGGTCTCCCTTCTTGATTTGAGACTACTCCCACTGCTATGTTGCTTGCATCACATTCAACAATAAACAACTTGTCAAAGCTTGGTAATACCAAAATAGGCTGAGTTTCTACTCTTTCCTTCAATTTCTCAAACCCTTCTTGAGCTGCCTTGGTCCACACAAACTTGGTTTTAGCCCCACCTTTGATAGTGTTTAACATAGGTGCACATATCTCACTAAATCCTCTTATGAACTTCCTATAGAACTGAGCTAAGTCATGGAAGATCCTCACTTCACTCTCTATTTTAGGAGTGGACCAACTCACTATGGCTTCCACTTTTCTTGGATCCATCTTAAGGTCACCTTTAAACACCACAAAACCTAGGTACACTAGTTCTTATTTAAGGAACTCACTCTTCTCTAGGTTGATGGCTAGTTTCTCTTCATGTAATCTTCTTAGGACAACCTCTAGGTGTTGCATGTGTTCCTCCTTGGTCTTGCTAAAGATGAGAATGTCATCTAGGTACACCACAACAAACCTTCCAATATAGTCTTTTAGGACCTCATTCATTAACCTCATGAATGTACTAGGTGCATTTGTAAGCCCAAAGGGCATGACTAGCCATTCATAAATACCCTCATTAGTTTTGAAGTTTGACTTCCACTCATCCCCTTCCTTCATCCTAATTTGGTGATACCCACTTTTAAGGTCAATTTTGGTAAAGTATTGATACCCCCCAAGACAATCCATAATGTCTTCTATTCTAGGAATAGGAAACCTATATCTAATGGTAATCCTATTGATTGTCCTAGAATCAGTACATAACCTCCACTTACCTCCCTTCTTTGGTGCCAAAACCACAAGGACAACACATGCACTAATAATTTTCCTTATCAGCCCTTGATCAAGAAGCTCTTGGATCTGCCTTGCAATCTCCTTGTTCTGATCTGGGGTCATTTTATAGGCTACTTTATTAGGCAAGGATGCTCCAGGTACAAAGTCAATTTGATGACTGATTGCTCTTTGAGGAGGAAGAGTGGATGGTATTCCATCACTTATAATGTCCTTAAACTGATTCAATAATTGCTACACTTCTTTAGGTAATTTAGAGTGTAGAACCTTGGTCTCCTCCTTAGGTTTCAAGACTATGTCTAGTCCTACTCCTTCTTCTTCCTTGAGTTCATGTAAGAACTCCTTCCCACTCATCAAGAGTACATTAGGATCAAATTAACTTGCAACTCCTTCCTCCACAAGTGACTAAATTTTATAAGTCACTCCATCTTTCTTGAAGTTATACACATTTCTCTTTCTATGGTAAACAGTGTCCCGATCATATTTCCATGGCCTTCCTAGTAGCAAATGGAAAGCATCCATTGGTAGGATGTCACATAGCATCTTGTATTGGTAGCAACCTATCATGAAGTCTACCCATGCTTGTTCATTCACAAGAACATTCTACCCCTTATTTATCCAAGTCACCTTATAAGGATGAGTGTGAGGTCTCCTTTCAAGCTTGAGTTTTCAAACTGCTTCTTCTAATATGATGTTATTAGTTGAGCCTGAATCAATGATAACTTTGCAAACTTTTCCAAGGATCTTGCATTTGATCCTAAAAAGAGCCCTCCTATGCTTTTGTTCTTCTTTGATAGGTTCCTTGAGTAGAACTCTCCTAAACATAAGGTTCTCTCCATGTTTTGAATCCAACTTCACTTTAGGTGACTTCACACTACTTTCTTCCTCTTGAGCATATGTTATCTTTTTCTCTCCTTGAGAACTAGAAGCCTTATTAGGACACCTATAGGAAGGATGACCTAGCTGTCCATAATTATAACACTTCATGCTTGCAAAGTGTGATCCCTTGTTGAATCCACTTGATATTCCTCTACCACTTTTGAATCCTCTACCTCTACCATAATTCCCTCTTGCACTTGATTCACTAATTTTTTCAACTAGCTTGGAGTCTCCTTGACTTCTAGGTTCATTGCTCCTACCACCATAGCCACCTCTATGTCCTCTAGAGTTAGAGTCTTTCTTCTTCTTGTTCTTTTCTTCTACCTTTAGTGCCAATTGAAATCACTTGTGGACAATAGTAGGAGTCCAAAGACTAATCTCTTCTTGGATACTCCATCTTTATCCTCCCAAGTATCTAGCAACCCGGATATTCTCTTCTTCTTGAACCTTGGACCTCAAACTGAGTTTTTGAAACTCCTTGGTATATGAAGCCACATCCATCTCTTTTTGTCTGAGATTTTGTCTTTTCTTATGCATTTGGATCTCATGATCCTCAGGCAGATAATTCTCCTTGATCTTTGTGACCATAGCTCTCCAATTTGCAATGGGTCTTTTCCCTTCTCTTTCCCTCTCTTCTTGAAGGAACTTCCACCATGTTAGGGCTAGTCCCCTTAGCCTTGATTTTTCCACATTCACTCTTTGTGCCTCTAAGACACCTTCACATTCAAAGTGATTCTCCATCCCTTCAATCCACTCCATCACTAGCTCTAAATCCATCTTACTGGTGAATAGAGGTATTCCTTCTAATCCTTTGCCTCTCAATGCCTTAATGGCTTTTAGAAAAGGATCTTCTTGGATAGGTGGATCAGGTTCAGGAACATAATCTTCATTAGCTAAGGCTTTACCTTTCTCATCTTCAACTGCCATCTTATTTTGCATTCTACCAGTGATCACTGCCACTTCATCAAGCTTATCTTTCAAAGCTTCCACAGTCTCCTCTAGGATCATGTTTCTTTCTTTTTGTTCAACTACTTCTCTGGACAATTCAACATTGGTCACCATTATGTTATATGCAATGGATACACTTTTTTTTGACATACAACTTTACCCAAGCCTTTCAATGGCTCTAATACCAATTTGATAGGGAGCTCTTCTTCAAACTAGCCCTACTTCCTCTAGGACTTACCTAGGCCTTTCCTTGACCTATCTTAGGGTTCTTTAGACCCTTCACACTAAGGGATTCTTCCTAATCTCCTCTTCTCCACAAGATCTCACTACCAAGGGTTTAAACACACTCTTGATCCCACAACTCTTTCTATGAATTTAACTAAGGAATTCATCCCTTCACTCCAATTCTTGATTCCAAGTATTAGACATGACAAAGGACTCAATTTGTCTTTGTTTGTCTCAATTTGGGGTGTTCCACCTTGTAGTAACTTCCTCCTACAAGTCGATCTCCAAATTTTAGGCCAAAAGGCTACTAGGCCCTTGTAGGTCTTCCAACACACAAATTTGGGCTTAACTCTGCAACTCTCCAGACAAGTGGTCAAAAAGATCATATATCTTGATACCCTTTTTGAAGATACAAAGGATTCCAAAACCCTTATGTCTCCAAGCTCTCCATACAACCCCTTCTTAATTTTTAGTCTTGTTTTTAGGCCTAATTAGGCCTCACTAGTTTTCAGTGAGGGCTTGATATTTCCATCCCTTGTCAAATTGATCAATAGCTCTCCTTCACAAGATAGAGCCTTTGATCATCATAGAACACTTCTCTAGAGTTGGATTTTCTTTCTCAATCCCCGAGCTCTCTCCCAATTGTTGGATCAAGGCAAGTTCCCTAATTGGGCTAGCTTTGGCTCGTCTAGGGCTTGCTCTTAAAAATCCTTCCCCTGCAACCTAAAGCATAAAAATACATATTTACATATTATTTACAATGCTCTAACATATTCTAGGTGGCCGTGCAAAACCAACCATAAAATCCTAAGTTAGATCCATTTTAAATGCCTCCACTCTGAACAATCCAACAAGCTGGTCTCAGAGGAGGATCTAAGTTTTAATGCTTAAAAGAAAACTCCTAAACTAAAAAAAACTCTAATCTACTGTTCAAAACATAAAGAATCAAAACATGCAAAGCTTTTTCTCTGGTTCAATCCATGATTAAGGATGACCGAGCTCTCTATTCAAATTCACGCGGGTACAGTCATAACAGTCATAAAAATTTGAAACAATACTCACAAAAACTAATGTCCAACCTTAGGTCTCGATGAAAACAAGCCATATATAGGCTTAGTCAACCAAGCTTGGCTTTCTTTAGACCTATAACTAACTTTCACTACTCGGACAGGCTTAGACAAATTGTTGTCACATGACAACTTTCAAAGTTGTCATGACAACTTTTACATTTTGCTTGACAATTTTGTCTAAGTTGTGCCATGAGGTCTAAAAAGACTCTCTAGCCTATCCTAAGACTCCTAAGACCCATTCTCACTTGATTTCACTCATTTAACTCATTTTCATAGTCAAAACATACCTTTGACTGATTCCCAACATCCAATGGCATACAAGCCATATCCCTTGGGTCTTCACCTAGTCTAAAGAGACCATCACTAGGATTTTGATTTCAACTACCTAAGAAACTTATTGGATCTCAAAAACACTCACTAACTAAGACACAAAACTAAAAGTCCTTAAAGAACTGTGACTTGACCAAGGTCACTACAAGCCAAAACTACGTGTCTAGGAGCTAGGTTGGCCAAGAACCTAGGTGCTCCTACACCAGTTCCTATATTTCTTAGAACAATCCTTCCTTCAATTTATCAGGGATGTCCCTATTATGAATGAATGCTAAATGTTTGGCATCCATTCTATAGCAGTTTTTATTGCATTCATGACTATGATTGTCATTGATGTCAACACAGTGATCTTCCAGAGACTTGCAAAGAAGCAGATAGAGTTTGGATTAGCGCATGTGGGATATTGCAGTTGGAGCTATACGATGATGATTATATGTTCTTTGATATGTTATATGTTGATGGTTAAGAGCGTAGACAGTAATTCATTTATTCATGGAAGTTATGAGCATTTTGGTGGAAGCAGTATTCAGGCAGTGTTCCTAAGTAGTGGTTTGTGGAAATTGGATGATATCTCCTAATCGAGATGGAATCTGGTTTTGTGCAGTTAAAGGGAAGTTGAAGACACATTGTTAGTGACGTGGATGATAGTGCAAAATTTGAGGCCACATGAGTGAAGAATTATTATAGTTGGAAGCCGACAATTTTGTGTAATTTTGATGTAGCGTGTGGAAACTTTTATTTTGTAATTGTATGTCAACTCATTTATAATTACTTGAGTGTGGTATAAAGGAAGGAATGTTTTTCCTTGTTGTATTGTAGTGGATGGATATGAAGTGAAGAAAAGAGCTAAATGTGAAAGCGAATTTGTGAAGGAAGACATGCGAAGTACAAAGATCCGAAATTGAGATCTGGTGTAACAATGAGTGCGGTTTGGCACAGTCAGAGAAGAGGTAACATATTATTCTATTGAGTAATACAAAGATTATTTGGACAGTGTGTTCAATGATCTTACCCTGAAGCTGTTTGGGCAATGGGTCCTTTTGTCTTCCATAACTCTTAACAGGGTTAGAATCTTTTAATAGGGATTCAAAATCTCCTAACAGGGATTCATATGTACTGAATGTATTTCATAAGACTCCTAACAAAGTCCATCCTTTCACAAGGAATATTCATATTAGTGCATCTTTTGTCGGCATCATTCCCACTGGGGTTTACTCTTTGATCAAGAGGTTCCCTAGTCAACATATCTTGTGTCATTGTGTTATTGTGTATGAATATCTTTCTATGGTTGGTAATTATATTGCTTACATGGTTTAATGTTGTTGAAGTTGATAAAATTTATAATTATCTGATAAATGATTCACCCCCCCCCCCCTCTCAGTTATCTTGGTGGACTTTACTTTCTAACAATTGGTATCAGAGCGGCAGGTCCTTGAAAAAGAAGTTTAACAGCTTAAGGAGATCCATGGCAAATTTCAGGAAAGAAAGCCCTAAGTTTGATGGAGTAAATTTTGACAGCTGGAAAGAAAAGATGAAGACACACCTATAGTGTTTAGGACCAGGTTATTGGTTGATTACAAAGAATGATAAGACTATCATTTAAGAGGACAATCTTGAAACATGTACTACTGATGAGAGAGATCTATTCATGTGTAACATACTTGCAAGAGAAGCACTTTTGACAGCCCTTCCAGAGAATGAGTACAGTCGAAAAATGTTTTAAAAAATCTCATGAAATTTGGAATGCTTTACACTCTACTTTTAAAGGTGATGAACATGCAAAAAGAGTTAGATTACATAATTAGATATGTGCTTTGGAAGATATAAGAATGTTGGAAGATGAATCTATTAGAAGTTATATTGGTAGAATGTCAGAAATTGTTATAGGTATAAAATCTTGTGGAGGAACAAAGACAAAGAATGAAGTGATATTGAAAATTCTGAGAACATTGACTCCTGTATTTAAGCAGACAACACAGATGATTGAACAAGTTATACCTTGTACTACAAACTTTACAAGAGAGACTCTTCTTGGAAGATTGGAAGCAATAGAAATGAACCTGAGGTTCTCAGGAGACTTACCTAGAATGGAGACAATTTTCAGTGCTCTTAGTGTTCACCCTACTTTGTCAAGAAGCATCAATGTGAGCGGAGATTATGTTGGCAGCAATAGATCTAGAAATGAAGAAGACAAGAAGATTGAAGAAGGTATTGCCTTGCTTGTGAAGAGAGAACCAGACGGTAAGAAAATATTTAAATGTTGGACTTGTCAAGAATATGGTCATTTTGCATCTAAATGTCCTAAGAGAGTTAAAAAGTACAGAAACAATTTCAAACCTAGAAGATCTAAGGAATGTTATTATGCTAATGATGAAGATCTTAAAGCTAGTATAGAGAGAACTCCAAGTGAAAGTGATATTGAGAATAATGATGACATAGGATTTGTAACAATTAAAGAAGAGAATCCTGAAACTGATGTTAAGGAAGAAAAAGCCTTAGTTTCTCAAGTTGAAAATCAAGTTGATTGGATTATAGATAGTGGTTGTTCACATCATATGACTGGAGACATGAAAAAGTTCATATAGTTTAATGAATATGATGGAGGAGTTGTTAGAGTTGGAAACAATGCACCTTGCTTGATTAAAGGTATAGGATCTATTACTCTTGATGGAAAGACTAATACTGATGATGTTTATTTTGTGGATGGATTGAAACATAATCTTTTGAGTGTTGGATAGTTAGTTGATAAGGGATATCAAGTTTGGTTTACTGAGAAAACTTGTGTGATAAAGGATAAAGATGGAAATATGATTGGAACTGGATCTAGAACCAAAGGTAATGTATTTCAGTTGAATCCTACTAAGATGACATGTTTGATTACTAAAATTGATGACAGTTGGTTATGGCATAGAAGGTTTTGTCATATAAACTTTGACAACATTGTGAAAGTAAGTACTACACTTGCAGTAAGAGATTTGCCTAAAATTATGAAGCCTACTAACATGATTTGTAAAGAATGTGTGATGGCTTGATCTGATTTATGAAAACTAGATTACAATACCCGGTGTGATACCTGCAGTATTGTAGAATTCAACACGAAAATAGAGAACAACAAAATTGCAAACCAAAAAATTGATCCATTCTATTCGAATATTTGAGTTTATACAAGTCTGATGGATCCCAAGGGTCATCAAAATCCCTTGGAAATGAAATGAAGAGCCATCATAATATTTATTACAAATAAACTATTCAAACTATCAAAAATTATTTAAAAAAAACTATATATAAAAATTAGGTCCACTTGGAGAAGGCATAACTTTCTATTCATAGCTCCGATTTGTGAACCGTTTGATGCGTTGGAAAGGTATTCAAATTACCTAGAACCACATTTTGAAAGTAAGAACTTCCACACAGCCCCCAAGCCCAGAAATGCACCAAAGACCCTCAAAAATGCAGTTTACTAAAACATAGTAAAATTTGAAAAATTGAATTTTAGTTTTTTTCCACATTTAATCCTGAGCATTCCTCCCCCCTTGAGAGGAAATGGGCCCCATTGCACTAATCTGCTGCAACATATGAGGAAATTGTTCTTCAATTTGTTCCTTAGTAAACCACTTGCCTTGATGAGAATGTTGGCCTGCTCGAACCACTAGATATAGAGGAATGTTTTGATTTCTCAAAGTCTTTAAAATGACTTCAGTAACATGCTCACATTGGCCTGGAACAGTAGTAGATGGATTTAACTCTGCAACTTGAATGTGTTTAGTAGCTTGGGAAATATCCAACAAAGGAGGAAAATAGGGTCTCAATAATTCTACATTGAAAACTGGATGCAGTCCCAAAAATGATGGCAAATTAAGTTCAAAAGCATTCTCACCAACTTGTTTCACAATAGTATATGGACCATAACAAAGAGGATGAAGCTTCCTATTTGGTTCATGCAGGCACTCTTTCTGAAGGTGTAACCATACCTTGTCACCGATCTGAAACTTGTGAGGAGTCCTATGTTTATCATGCCTTTCCTTATACTTCTGATTACTCTGCTTCAAGATCTCATGAACTTGTTGTTGGAGGTGTCTAATGTTATCAATTAATTTTTTTGCTTTATCTACCTCCTTGTCACCATTCAATAGAGATGGTATTGCTACATCCATAGGTGCCAATGGTTGGTACCCAAGAGAAACCTCAAATGGACTGTGCCTTGTAGTACTATGGAGTGCACGGTTGTAGCTGTGTTGCACATAGGGTAAGCTTTCATCCCATGTGCGAGGATGTTTGGAATGATACATCCGTAAAATATGAATAATCATTTGATTCACCACTTCTGTCTGCCCATATGTTTGGGGATGGAATGTTGTGGACTTTGTCAACTTGGTGTCCATTTTAGCCCATAGTTCAGACCAAAATTTGCTGATGAACCTGCTATCCCTATCAGAAATAATCATTTTTGGCAAACCAAAATGAACCCAAACATGTTCAAAAAATAGCTTGGCAGTATCTTCTCCAGAAATCATCTTTTTACATGCCACCATGATAGCCATTTTAGAAAACCTATCTACCACAACATATACACAATCATGCCCTCGCCTGGTAGTTGGAAGTCCAGACATAAAATCCATTGAAACAGACTGCCATGGCTTATCAGGAATAGGTAATGGTAAGTATAGACCCAACTTACAGTTTGTTGGCTTTGCAATTGCACAGGCTACACAAGCTTGTATATGTGAAATGATATCCTACTTCATTTTTGGCCAATAGAAATACTTTTGAAGGATAGCAGTAGTCTTACCAATACCAAAATGTCCTGCAACATGACTGTAGTGAGCTTCCCATATCATTTTCTTTCATTCCTCGGTGGGTACACATATGTGACCATTATGGCAAAGCAACCCATCCTGGAAGTGAAAATCAGGGACAGACTTTCCTTCTACCAAATTACCATAGATGTTAGCAAAATCAGGGTCAGTACCATATAGTTGTTCCCAAGCTGATGATTGATGACCACTTGAATCCAACACTATTGTCAAACCTGCAATTGGAGGCCTACTCAAACAATCTGCCACCTTGTTACTGCTTCCTTTTTTACAATGAATGTTGAGGTGAAATTGTTGTAGATATGCTGACCACCGTTGATGTCTATCATTCTGCAGCTTCCCTTGTGTTTGCAAGAATTGAAGTGGTTTATGGTCTATGTATATAACAATTTCCTTTCCCAGTATATAGTGTTTCCATTATTTGCAGGCCTGAACAATGGCATACAACTCCTTATCATAGGTGGGATACCTACGTACTGTATCAGAAAAAGTTTCACTGTGATAAGCAACAAGATGCCCATGTTGTGTGAGTACCGCACCAAGAGCATAATCAGATGCATCTGTTTCTATCTCAAATGCTTGGTGTAGATCTAGAAGGACCAATACTGGTGCTGAACATAGTCTTTTCTTTAACTCCTCAAATGCTTGTTGCTTTGCCTCTGTCCACTGAAATTTTTCTTGTGCTCCACCCCTTAGTGATTGATTAAGAGGCCATGATATGTGTGAGAAACCAAACACAAATCTGCGATAGAAGTTGGCTAAGCCCAAGAAGCTATGAAGTTCTGTGAAATTTTTAGGGGATGGCCAATCTTGGATTATTTGAATCTTTTCTGAATCAACATGAACACCCTTAGTGTCAATGATATACCCTAAGTATTGAATACTCTGCATACCAAAAGAACACTTCTCAATGTTGGCATAAAGTTTGTGCTTTTGCAGAGTTGAAAGAACTTGTTCAACATGCTGCAAATGCTCAGACCAAGTTCTGCTAAAGATGAGTATGTCATCCAAATAAACAACTACAAAAGAATCAATGAATGGTCTAAGCACATCATTCATCAATCTCATAAATGTGTCTGGGGCATTTGTTAGGCCAAAAGGCATGACCAACCATTCAAACAAACCTTCCTTAGATTTAAATGCAGTCTTCCACACATCTGCTAGATCAATTAGTACTTGGTGGTATCCAGACTTCAAGTCAATTTTTGTAAAGAAATTAGCCCCCCTAAGTTGGTCCAACAAATCATCAATTCAAGGGATTGGGTATCTATTTTTAATAGAGATTTTGTTTAATGCTCTATAATCAATACAAAGCCTCCATGTCCCATCTTTCTTTTTAGCAAGGACAATTGGACTTCCACAAGGTGAAGCACTTGGATGAATGTGTCCTTTCTTCATCAACTCCTGAATTTGTCTCTTAATTTCATCATTTTCCAAAACTGACCTCCTATATATTGGCTCATGTGGTAACGGTGTGCCTGGGATTAAATCAATAGAGTGCTTGACTTGACAGTGTGTTGGTACTCCCATTGGTGGTTTAAACACACTATGATATTCTTTCAAAATTTTATCCATCTGATTTTGTTGATTCTCTGTTACCTTAGCATGTGTATTAAGAACAACTAACTTTGTTTGTTCAGGGTGAATCATGAGTAGAACAAAAGCTCTAGTTTGAGCAATCAAGCGTTTACATTGTTTAGCACTAATTAAAGAAGCAGTTTTTGTTGGACATACCTCTGGTATTCGATACCTCTTCCCACCAAGCTTGATTGTAACACTATGTAGCCTGGACTCATACACCCCATGCCTCTGATACATGTATGGATGCCCTAGCAAGACATCGCATACATCCAATGGTGCTACATCACATATCACTTCATCCTTGAAAGGCTTGATTGAATATGGAAAATGACACTATTGATTTATTTGAATATCTTCTCCCCCTTCATTTACCCATCCCATAGAGTATGGTTGTGGGTGTCTTGTCACTTCCAGATTTAATCTTTTGACTATCTCCCTAGAGATCAAATTCTTTTGACTCCCACTGTCAACAATAAAATGCAGAGGCTTTCCATCAAACCACATCTGTGAATGAAAAAGTCTCTCTTCATCTTCACAGGGCAATACTTTAGCAGTTCCAACTACGGCATATGGGTTTGCTTCTATGATGGAATCATTCTCCTCTTTCTCAGAATTATTTACTGGTGACGATTTAGGTTCAACTTCCTCTCCTCGTATTTCTGTCATCAAGTTTTTAATGCTTCGACAATCCTTTGTGTTATGGGTTGGGGACTTATGCATCTCACACCACATGCTTGTGCCTATTTGTGTCTTTTTAGTAGACCACCATGTGTTCTTGGGTGAATTTGAATGAGGTTCCTTGGTCACCTATTTTTCTACAAATTTATTGCCACCTTCAACCCTTGGCTTGTTGTTTGCAAAGTAGTCCCTCTTCCCTTTCTTCTTGAATTTATCTTCAATTTTTGTAGCATATTTATAGGTAGTTGCTAGTGTCTCAATATTCAAAAATTCCATCTCTATTTGAATATACCTATGAAGTCCACTCCAATATTTCAAAATTTGATGCTTCTTTGAATCATCAATACCGAGTTTTGTTGAAAGTGAATGGAATGTATTGGTGTAATCTTACACAGACTGATCCCTCTTTTGTCAAAGAAGTTGCCACTCTATGTATTTTTGTTCATATACATCCTCTGGAAGGTAAGCTTCTTTTATGTATTCCACAAATTCCCCCCATGTGGGCTTCTTATCAAGAGAAATTTCAAAACCATCTTCAACAAATGATTCCCGTTCTTTATTTGTGACTTTGGTTTCCCATGCTAATTTCACATGGGTTTCAGCTTTGAGGAGAGAAAACATTATCTTCTCTGCATCTAAGAAATTATTTATAGAAAAGTATCTATCCAACTTTGATAACCAGTTATCAACAGCTTCAGAATCGACCTTTCCTTCAAAATTCGGGATGTCGAAATTGACCTGCACTTTGAAAGTGGTATTTCCATGAAATGATGTTTCTGATTTAGAGGGTTTTTGATTCTATAGGAGGCATGAAAATTGACTCATCATCTCCTCTCGTTGCTTATTTAAAGCTTCTTCGACCAACTTCTTAACATCATCGTCTGACATCTTCGATCGTGTACGTCTCAAAGGTGGGTATTTTGACAAATCTTGTGTATCCAATCCTAATCTTTGGCAGGAAGAGCTTGTATAAATAGGCATAAAGGAGCGTTCCCGCTCTGATACCACTGATCTGATTTATGAAAACCAGATTACAATACCTAGTGTGATACCTACAGTATTGTAGAATTCAACACGAAAATGGAGAACAACAGAATTGCAAACCAAAAAATTGATCCATTCTATTCGAATATTTGAGTTTATACAAGTCTGATGGATCCCAAGGGTCATCAAAATCCCTTGGAAATGAAATGAAGAGCCATCATAATATTTATTACAAATAAACTATTCAAACTACAAAAATTATTTTAAAAAAAACTATATATAAAAATTAGGTCCACTTGGAGAAGGCATAACTTTCTACTCGTAGCTCTAATTTGTGAACCGTTTTATGCATTGGAAAGGTATTCAAATTATCTAGAACCACATTTTGGAAGTAAAAACCATACAGCCCCCAAGCCCAGAAATGCACCGAAGACCCTCAAAAATGCAGTTTACTAAAACATAGTAAAATTTGAAAAATTAGATTTTAGTTTTTTTCCAAATTTAATCTTGAGCATGGCTAAACAAAAGAGAAGTTCTTTTCCTAGTAATAAGTTTACATCTATAGAAAAGCTAAAGATTGTTCATACATATTTGAGCGGTCCTACCAGGACTAGAGGATTCTATGGAGAAAGGTATTTTATGATTCTTGTTGATGATTTTACAAGAATGATGTGGATTGCATTTCTTAAAGAAAAGTTTGAAGCATTTGATAAGTTTAAGATCATTAAGAATAAAGTTGAGAATGAATATGGAATGAAGATTAAATGTTTGAGATCTGATAGAGGTGGGAAATTTACTTCTAGAGAGTTTAACACCTTTTGTGAAGAAAATGGCATTAAGAGACAGTTTTTAGCCCCTAGAACACCTGAACAAAATGGTATTGCAGAAAGAAGAAAAAGATCAGTGACTGAAGCAGCAAGAGCTATGTTATTTGAGAATGATTTGGCGAAGATATTTTGGAGAGAAACAGTGAACACAATAGTGTATACAATGAATAGAGTACAAATCAGAGCAGACACATACAAGACACCCTATGAATTATGGTTTGGACATGCACCCTCAGTTAAGTATTTTAAATTTTTGGAAGCAAATGTTATATAAAGAGAGATGATGATATTGGAAAGTTTGATCCTAGAAGTGATGAAGGTATATTTCTTGGATATTCTTTGAAAAGCAAAGCCTATAGATGTTACAATAAAAGAACTAAGACTATTGTTGAAAGCGCAAATGTTAAAGTTGATGAAAGTTCAAAATTCAGGAAAGAATGCTTGATTATGAATCAGATGAAGAAGCTCATCCTAAACCTAACACTGGATCTACTAAATTATTTTATGAAACTGACAATGATTTGTTGAATGAAAGCCACAGTGAAGTCATTGAAGAAGCTACACCTGAAGTGAGATCTGAGACAGTGACACCTAACAAGAGTTTATCAAGAAATCATCATATTGGGCAAATTATTGGAAGCATCAAAAGAGGAGTTCTAACTAGGAATAAGGTACAAGAACAATTATGTTTGATTTCTCAAATTGAACCTAAAACTACTAGTGAAGCTTGTGAAGATGAAAGTTGGACTAATGTTATGAAAGAAGAACTAGATCAAATTGAAAAGAACAAGACATGGAAATTGGTCCCTAGACCTAAAGACAAGAATGTTATTGGAACTAAATGGGTATTTAGAAACAAGATGAATGAACAAGGAGAAGTAGTAAGAAACAAAGTAAGATTGGTATGTAAGGGATACTCACATCAAGAAGGAATTGACTATGAAGAAACCTTTGCACCTGTTTCAAGAATTGAAGCAGTAAGAATTTTTTGGCCTATGTAGCTTACAAGAAATTTAAAGTATATCAGATGGATGTGAAGTCAACATTTCTAAATAGAGAATTGGAAGAAGTCTACATTGAGCAGCCTGAAAGTTTTCCTTTGACTCAAGAAGGAGACATGGTATGTAAATTGAAGAAAGCCTTATATGGACTAAAACAAGCACCTAGAACTTGGTATGCAAGATTGGACAAGTATTTGTTAAAGTTAGGATTTACAAAAGGAACAACTGATAGCAATTTGTACACAAAAGAAATTGAAAATGGTTTGTCAGTTATAGTTATTTTTGTTGATGACATTATTTTTGGAGGAGAAGATGAAGCTAGTGATAAATTTGTTGATGAAATGAAGACTGAATTTGAAATGAGTATGATTGGTGAAATGAAATACTTTTGGGATTACAGATAACATAGAACAATGATGGTATCTTTGTAAGTCAGACAAAGTACCTGAATGACTTGTTGAAAAGATTTGGAATGGAGAATTGTAAACTAGTTGGAACACCTATGGTAACTGGACATAAATTATCTAGCACAGATGAAACATCGATAGTTGAACAGAAGAAATACAGATCTATGATTGGAGGATTATAGTATTTGACACATACAAGACCTGATATAGCACATTCAGTTGGAATTGTAGCAAGATTTCAAGCTGAACCGAGAGAATCACATTATATAGCAGTAAAGAGGATACTAAGATATTTAAGAGGCACAATGGACTATGAATTGTGGTATGAAAAATCTGATGATTTTACCCTATGTGCATATACAGATGCTGATTGGGGAGGCAGTGTTGATGATAAGAAAAACACTAGTGGTGGAGCATTTTTCCTTGGAGGAAGATTGGTTTCTTGGTTAAGCAAGAAGCAAAATTATATCTCACAGAGCACAACAGAAGGAGAATATGTAGCAGCAGCAAACAATTGTAACCAGATAATTTGGATGAAGCAAATGTTGAAGGATATTGGAATAAAGTTTGTTGAACCTGTTGTCATACATTGTGACAACACTATCATAGTTAGTATGTCTAAGAATCCTGTATTACATTCTAAGACAAAACATATAGAGGTCAAGTATCATGTTGTAAGAGAGAAAGTTGCTGAGAAAGAAGTCAGACTTGAGTACATAAGTACAAAGGAGCAAATAGCAGATATATTTACAAAGCCTTTGCCTAAGGATACATTTGAGTATTTGAGAGGTATGCTTGGGGTTATGCCCCAGCCTACTTTTGAGAAGTGATGTAGTTGGTTGCATCTGTCCAATGGTATACAAGCCTTATCTTTCTTCTGGACTAGATGTTGGTACTTCCTCTATGGGGGAGTATGTGTATCTGAGCTTAGTCATGAGGACTCTAGTGAATGTATTTTTTGAATAGTGTCTTTTGACATTGGAGTTGTTGTTGACATAATGATGAAATTTCTATCATTGATGTCAATGGGGGAGAAGTGTACATAAAAAAAATCTATTTGTACTATTTGAATAGGAAAACGAAGCAAGATTTAATTGATGAAAAGGATTTGAAATGTTTGTCAGAGCAGTAGTATTGCAGTATTGGATTTTTGGAACATTGGATGTTTTTTCATCTATGTTGCCATCAATGCCAATGGGGGAGATTATTAGGAATGAATGCTAAATGTTTGGCAGCCATTCTATAGCAGTTGTTGCATTCATGACTATGATTGTCATTGATGTCAACACAGTGATCTTCTGGAGACTTGTAGAGAAATAGACAGAGTTTGGATTAGCGCACGTGGGATATTACAGTTGGAGCTATGCGATGTTGAGGATATATTCTTTGATATGTTATATGTTGATGGTTAAGAGCGCAAACAATAATTCATTTATTCATGGAAGTTATGAGCATTTTGGTGGAAGCAGTATTCAAGTAGTGTTCCTGAGTAGCGGTTTGTGGAAATTGGATGATATCTCCTAATCAAGATGGAATCTAGTTTTTCACAATTAAAGGGAAGTTGAAGACACATTGTTAGTGATGTGGATGACAGTGCAAACTTTGAGGTCGCATGAGTGAAGAATTATTATAGTTGGAAGCTGACAATTTTGTGTAATTTTGATGTAGTGTGTGGAAACTTTTATTTTGTAATTGTATGATGACTCATTTGTAATTACTTGAGTGTGGTATAAAGGAAGGAATGTTTTTCCTTGTTGTATTGTAGTGGATGGATATGAAGTGAAGAAAAGAGCTAAATGTGAAAGTGAATTTGTGAAGGAAGACATGCGAAGTACAGAGATTTGAAATTGAGATCTGGTGTAACAATGAGTGCGGTTTGGCACAGTCAGAGAAGAGGTAACATATTATTATGTTGAGTAATACAAAGATTATTTGGATAGTGTTTTCAATGATCTTACCCTAAAGTTTTTTGGGTTGTGGGTCCTTCTATCTTCCATAACTCTTAACAGGGTTAGAATCTTTTAACAGGGATTCAAAGTCTCCTAACAAGGATTCATATGTACTGAATGTATTTCATAAGACTCCTAACAAAGTCCATCTTTTCACAAGGAATATTCATATTAGTGCATCTTTTGTGGGCATCATTCCCATCAGGGTTTACTCTTTGATTAAGAGGTTCCCTAGTCAACATATCTTGTGTCATTATTTTATTGAGTATGAATGTCTTTCTATAGTTGGTAATTATATTGCTTACATGGTTTAATGTTATTGAAGTTGATAAAAGTTATAATTATCTGATAACTGATTCACCCCCCCCCCTCTCAGTTATCTTGGTGAACTTTACTTTCTAACAGTCCCGCGATATCATAATGGTTCTCCATCATCGTGACTGGGCCTTCCTCACTTTTCATGAATGTTTGTCGATCCACTCTTCAGTCACTCCTCTTTCCTTGGCAGGTTAGTAGCATATGCATATACATTCAAGTATTCAACCATTCAACTTAATCCAAATATTAGAACATACATTCAAATAATTATATGAAATATTGTAGCACATGTATAATATTTGGCGAAGTATATCAACCATTATCTACCCATAAGTTTTGTTGGTTTGACTGCACTTATAACATGTTCATAATTTCAAGTACTGAAAAGACATAACAAGTGTTTTAGGAATGTCTAAAAACAAAGCATAAAAATATCATGAAATAAAGACAAATTATTGTCCCATCAACTATTTTGACCTGAGAGACACTTTGATTATTATTATTGGATTATTTTTGTGATGAGATGCTCTGATGACTATACATTGATTCGATTACTAGTATCATAGTTGTTAGATGCTAGATGATGTTGCTATTCAATTTGATCATTATATGCATGATGATGCTAGTGACGTGACATGGTGCTTTATGATTATGCTTGGTTTATTTTGTATTTGGACTTGAACTAAGGATTATATTTATATTTGATGGATGTTATTGGACTCATTATTATGGTGCTTTTATGTTGTGGATATATGTCTTTTACCTTCAGTAGATATATGCTCAGATGGCTATAAATGATTATTTAAATACTTTAATTTAAATGCTATATCATGTGATTATATATTGTTATGTTGTATTGCACCACTGCTATGAATTTTGTTTGTTGCTGCTAGTACAAAGTGAGACAGAGTCATAGTCACTTGCTTGTGAGATCTACGTGATGTCTCATTCTCCTTCAATGTGGCTATGTTTGTTTGTACTTTGGCTATTAATATGTTGAGCATATACACTTGATGTTTTCTTGTTTGTTGAAAAGGTACCAGGTACATTCATCTCGAGTTATAGGATTTGAGTGTGTACCTATATCCTCAATAGTGGCACTAGAAGATAGTGATCTAGACCTTTCATGTTGAGCCAATTTTGTCCCTTTATGGATGACGTATCCATAATATTGGCTTATTATTAACCCTTTGGTAAATGTTGGTAAATCCAAATTCATAATACATTATGTGATTAGACCAATGAGCGTGTCTGCGCATTTAGGGTTTCACAGTTGTCATTGAAATTACTAAATTAAAATGTTGATTTAATTGTATGTTGAGAGATTATAATTATTTATTTTATTTACCGGTTAATTTTTTATAGTTGAATTTTATTTATTTATTTATTTTATCGGTAAAAGGCCGAAGCCAAAATATTATTAATCTATAAATCAAAAATACAATAGACCTCACTTTGTGCAGGCACTGGTAGGAAAGAACGGGGTTGAGAAAACCTCCAGCCATGCTTGGGACCTTAGTCCAAAAACTTGATACAAACAATTTCTAATGGGCATACCCACCGCTTTGATACAATTTTGATCGTAAGCCATGCTTAATACAAGATTATTTTAAGGTAGTAATTTATGGTATTCGCAAAGTCCTTATGGGACTTTATTTTGATGATGTTGTTGATTTTCTGAAGACAATGTGTAAGAGCCTGAAGATGTCATAAGGATGCCTCCCTTGGTGACTTATCTGAGGGGTGCTTCCAAAAGTTGATGTTTGAACCTGTTATTTAATAGCTCAATCTGCTAACCTTGTTGATAAGTCCACACAAAAAAGTACCACCATGCTTGGATAACTCATAACAAGAGAGTTAGTTGATTAGAAATGAAGTATTGCTAGCAAAAAGAAAGCTACTTACTCTTTTACCTGTGTTATCTACTTTAGCTTAAAGAAATGGATTTGTAGCCATGTTTCCTGAATATGATCTAGAAAGTACTATCTTCATATATTGTTAATAAATCTCCCATATATCATTGCACTAAAGAAAGAAAATCCTTTATACTAAAGATCTAATCATTAAATGCTTTATCCATAGCTCTTAAAAAAGAAGAAGTGCTTCCTAATCCACAATTGGCCTGTGGCTGCCATACTTCAATATTTGAGTTATTCAACTGGAAAAGAACATTATACCTAGAAGCTATTAGTAATTTTAGCTATCTTATATCGAAACAAAATTTTGAGTTTATAAGGCACATTGGGCCCGATAAAAATAAATCCTATTTCCTTATTGTTGAAAAAAAAAACCATAACAACTGGTCTTGATAAAACCTTGGGCATTGGATCCAATCATTCCTATGCTTAAGTTTCCCTACTTACCAAGAAAGAGGGTATAAGTTTTAAAATCATAATGATGATGTACCATTTAATAGAAGTATACTTGGCTATTGATAATGAGGTTAAGCTAAGAACCCATAACATCAAAGAGCGTCTGCTGGATAGATTTCTGAGTCCACAATATACTCTAATCATCTAGAGGAATATCAACCATCTTGATATGACTAACAAGGTATAAGAATATCTTAACATTTACTTAAATCTTCCATCTCTATACTTCAGAAAGCCAAGAGTAATATAATTTGATCAAGATCTATGCTTAATACTGTGCCAAAAAAGATGATATATTTGAGACAAGGAAAAACTTCAAAGTATTGTTTAATTAGAAGGAAACCAATAGAGGAGTTTACACCAGAATTTGTGATAAGAATGAGTTGTCAATACTTATGATATCAGACTTATCCTCCAAATCCTAACTTTGTTGGCGGTAGGGAAATATTGCAAGCCTTCGTCTCCTTGATTTTAGGTTCTGTAGACCATAGCATTCAAAAGACTTAACTGATATTAATAGAGAACTAATTTATCACCTTCTAACTACCACAGCTTCAGGGTTCTAGGCTGATTATCTAAAGTGGTCTTGTTACGGATTCATTGCCTTCTTTCAACCACAAATCCACTAGATTTCCTATTTCAAAGTCTGAGAGGCTCATCATGTTTGTGAAGCCTACTTCATCTTGGTTCCAGTATGCATAGAACCAGTCCTCCTCCTCTAGCATTCGAATGTGCAGGAAGTTCATAAGGAAGGATATGTTTCTCTTAACGATGCCTTCTCTATCCTTGAAGGCCTCCACATTTTTGTGTAAGGATGATAGGCAGGAGTGGGGAAGAAAGTGATGTTTCAGGGTGTCCTATACCACTGGGGAAAAATTCCTTATTAATGTAATGAAGGGCTCTATCTAAATCTCCAATAAATCTTCTTTTAAAGATTTTGCTGCATAATGTATATATATCCTGATCATGCACACCCCAGAATGCTAAAATGGCTACAAACATAGAGGTGATCCTGGTGAGGACCCTTTGCTTATCCCTAATGTTGATAAATTCTGAGCCTAAAATCCTAAGTATGGCTCTGATAGTGAGAGCTTGTTTATTTCTTAGTACCTTTTTCACGTGTTTTGTCAATAGCTCTCCTTCAAATGTTAGCTATCCCCTACTACAGGTGAGTTCGATTGGGGTTTCCATGATATCCTGTAGTAGTGGTGAGGTGGCAGGGTATAGTGGGCGGATTAGTAGAAGCCAAGACTATATATAAGATTAGAAAATTATTTAAGCCTACCTATTAGGATTATCTGACTATTCGTGTTGCCCTTCCCTATTTAATAACATAACTCAATCCTCTAGAGAGAATACGAAAAAAGGATGCAAACTAAAGAATTTCTTTAAGTAAATTTATTAGTTGATTCGAGTGCCAATATTAGAACAAACGAAGAGGAAAGAAACTAAAATAGCATTTAAAGCTCCCATTGTTTAAGGAAATACCAATCAAAGCTTGCATATCCAGTTATACTTCATTTGCTAAGTATAGGAATTTATTAAATAAGTCAAGAACAAATGATAATATAATAAGTCTATATTAGCAGAAGTCCCTTTGTTAACTATTTGTACAAGGTTTTAGAAACCTACTGTATTTTCCATACTTATGGCATAGATTATTGTAGCCTAATATATGTCTGCTACTATACATATGACAATGATTTACAGGACAACCAAAATGTTCTGACCATAAAACTAGGCTATATACAGATATTCTTATCCCTTGGAACCTTTACTATTTATAATATATCAAAAAGTTGTAATATCATATGTAAACTAAGCATCACCATCTTTGTAAACTGTAGCATACTTCCAACTGGTATCGCCCTTAACCATGATCATTATACATTCTTCTTCTAGTTCTGACTTCTTCTTGTGGCGAGTGCACCGTTGAATCTCAGGGGTCACGGTATGAATCTTAGACACCTCCATTTTATCTAGTTTAGCTGGGATATTGAATCCCTCTTTTCTCCAGAAATTGAGCTTCTCTGCTGTATCCACTTCTTCTTGGAGGATTTCGTGATATATGTAATCCAAATTCCTGCTCATTTCGGGCCAATGAGCATCAAAACATTCCTCATTCTTGAAAGTTAGCATAGGAATCCATTGACTTTGAGGGATTTCATCAAATTTTTCTTTCTCATTGCTCATAGTCATCTCCGGATATGGGATTGTTAGCAGGTTATCTACACAAAAGACCATTTTTTCCAAGCCACCAAGGTGTTCTGGGTTGAAAACTTCGTTAGCTACTTGTAAGATCTCTTCTTTCTTCCTTCCTGCAAATATTGAGATGGCGATGAACATTCCTATAATTGCCCCATTATTTCTGAAGGAGAAAGAGTTGTCGAAGAAATGATCCCCTATAGCTTTTATTATTGCTCTCCTGGCAGAATCCGGTAATGGATTTAGTATTTGGTTCCATCGTTCGGGCAAAATGGGGCCTCTAAAAGCCATAGCCCTGTATTCCTTATTTGAGAATGTGATTAGTCTGGTTTCCATCTTATGGCTCCGGGGGTAGCTGATTAGGTTAACGATCTTTTGCTATCTTGCATTACTTAAATGAGGTCGTAGAAGGTTCTAGGTTGGCTCTGAGAAGGAGTATCAATTACTCTTTTATGAGTCTGTTAGCGAGATTGAATGATTATGCAAAAAACTCTCGATCTATCATGATGGGGTAAGGAACAGAGGGGGAACAATTTTGAGAGGCTATATGATCAATCCTTGTTACATGTTTCAATCATACCTAGTTACTGGCAGAAAGATTAGGATAATGATTAGCGCAACCCTGTATAAATCTTTAATAATTGAAAACCTCCCTAATTATAATATTGTTATTACAGTTAAACTCCATGCACTGAGGCTGACATAGTAATTATAATTAGGGAGTTCTTAATAATATGAATAAGATTAAATAATCAAGGGATGCTACATTATAAATCCATATAGTATTATATGGGCATATCAGTATACTAGAAAGAGACAGATCTCTTTTAGTTATACAAGCACTAGTTGTTCTTTCCACTAAATAAGAATCTGTTTTGAATAATAAATAGACAAGGCTATCTAAACTACTGCTGATTGAAGGTTCCTTTCAATTGGAAAGACTCATGTCGATCCTTTTTGAAAATGGTTCTAAGAAAGGGGAGACCATGCGATAGAGTTGGAGCCTAGGTTGGCTGATAATTAAAGGTGGAAATTCAGTACTAGCCCTTGGTTATGTCTACCATGGTCCACAGTCATAGATAGGTTTCTATACGTGTCTACAAATGGGGTTGAAAAGGGTGGAGGATTGATAGCAGTAATAATGACTAGGATGGCACCTAGATTTCAGCTAAAATAGGGAGGACACCTAACATACCTCAAAATAATAAGTTTCTGGGTCATCACTTAAAGGCATACTAACGAATACTATTTTAATAATTACTATATCAGATGCTTGTCCTCCTTGCTCTTTTGAAGAAAATTGTTTCTTCAAAATTATGATCTATCATATCATGAGTGTCCTTAAGTCATAAATATATAGTCATTTATATAATCATAATTATGATCTATCGATGCTCGACTGCCCTACCCAGCTAAAAGAAAGTTGAGGAAGGTTCAAGGTGAGTGTCTATGAGAAGGGCAAGTTATACTTAATGTTCTGCCAACAAGAGAGAAGATGAATCATGATTCTAAACCAATCATGAGCGTCTATGCAGAAAGGGAGGAGCTTCATGCTAGTCTATATAATCATTCCAAGTCACATGTTTTTACATTCTCAAAGATAGATTAGTAAGCTACGCTAATATACATTAATGATCAAGATGGTTAAACCACTAAGCTGCTATTTAGAGGATTTCTACTAATGTCTGATATTGAATAGGACCTCTGAGGCTAAGAAGTAACTAAGGCTGAATAGTAGTCCTTTTCAAATATAACAAAATTTTCTTGAAACTAGTGAATTATACTAATTTGTCTTAAGCACAGTAAGGATAAGATCTAAGGACTTACTAATAACGAGATGTTTGGTTAGCCTATAATGTGCAGGGTGTAAAGATTAAGATAAAATACCGGGATCTACTAAGTGAAGGGCCAATCCTAATATTATCGAGGAAGAATCTAGCACACTAACCTGGTTAAAAGGTTTTATAAATCCTAAACCAAACCTCTCTAAGAGTCTCTAAAGAAACTGCCAAATAGTCTACTAAAGCTAAATACTAGATCAATTTCCTACATAAGAAGGTACTGTCTCTATAAATGCGGATATGTTTCACTTAAAACAAAGCTAGGTAGGATAAGTATATCCTTCTTTAACTGTAATCCCTATCATAGTGGCTATCGAGCCTAGCCTTAGGTCATCGATGTAAACTATAGATGACAAGAAGTTGTAAGATCCTAGAATGTCTGGTTGATCCTTCCTCCAAAGAAATAGGGTCGATGATAGGGAGCCCAATTATAAAATGAAATTCAATTTTCATTAAATCCCCATGGAGGGGATTAGGAATTTAATGACCCGCAGGTATGCATTAGGATCTACAAATCTTAGGTTGATCTGGGAGTGGTGAAGGATCCAACTTTAACTAAAAGGGATCCCTAAAGATGTGAAACCTATCGATAAAGTCAGGAGGTGCCTGAGGTCCTACCGAGATCTAATGAGAAAATAAGACTAGGAGGTCTAAAGGAAAATGAAAAGGCTCAACTTAGGATGAGAAGCTAAGCCTAATCGTAGGCTCACTCTAAAGAGGCAGAAAGTTACAAACCCCTAGCTAAAGAGGAGGACCTAAATAAAAATAGTTAAGAAACTATGGATGGCGACCTTACTAGCTAAGATAAACAAGGTCTGATAAGTCTACTGAGGCACGCCCTATAAGTAACCTATCCTAAAGCAGCAATCTAAAAGGATAAATGCTGAAAGGAGAAAGATCCTAGTTAATAACCTAATGATGAAAATGTTTAAAAAGCTAAAGAGACTTCTAATAATTATGATGAGAGGGTTATATAATATGAGCCTTCTGACTATGATTAGAGTACTAGGAAAGCTAGTGCATCAATCTTAACTTTTAATGTTTGAAATTATTATCAAAGAAACTATGGGCTTCCAAGTTCATCTAAATCGCACAGATTTTGAGCCTGTTAATATTCAATTGGTACCATGGGGAAGTATATAGTTTGGGCAACTCTGAACTAGGATGATGTACCTTAGAGTTAGCATGATAACCCTTTGTCCAATTCCATACAAATTTAGAAGATCAAGTTAGTATGCATGAGAGGTATCGGTCTCCTTGTTGGAAATATCGAGTTGATTACTCATACCTTTTAATCAAAAATATGGATTGGGTCGAAAAGAGGCATATCGCCTAATGAGACATCTAGTTTTCCAGGGTACCTATACTACTAATAGATGATTAGACCTATTAATTGAAAATAAATGTGATTATCCCTTCTAAGAATAACTCTGCACAAGGGTAAACCAAGTGAGGTGGGCATGACCAAGATAGATGTCATTTATTAAGGATATTATATCTGCGTACGTATTGGTATCTATTCAGCCATATCTTATCTCCAAAGATTCTAAATGTGAGAAATAAAATAAATCTCAGTGTAACTAATCAAAAGCACATGTGTTTCATATTGCTATATATCTGTCAATTATTAATATTTAGGGAATAAAACTAAATTTCTTCAGGTTAAAAGGTCTGGGTACATCGATTTAAATATCTATGAAATAGCTATTTAGTATTCTTCAAAGGGCCAGAGGATATATTCTAGGATTCCAGGTTTTAGTCTTTCAATTCTATATTATGCAATTTGGTTGATCGATGAAAATGTTATGATGGGAAAATACATACTTAACTTATTCTAAAAATAGTTATTCCTATACCTTTTCACCATTTTCTCCCTGATTTTCCAGTTGATCCACTTCTGTGTTCCCTTCTCTATAAATATGCTTGATTTCATACTGGGGGATAGTATCCAAGATCTTATTAATATCTTCATTTTTTGAGTTGATTTTCCAATTAGGAGTTTTTCTGGTTCTAATTGCATTAATGATTATTTGAGAGTCCCCTTCAATTATTAGTTTAGAGATATCAAGGTGTTTGCATAATTTAAGTCTTTCTAAAGCTGCCTTACATTCTGCAATATTATTAGTTGTGGGCTTGATGGGTTGAGCGTATTTAAATACTATTTCTCCATTCCAGTTGCGGATGATCCCACCAATACTAGCTATTCTAGGGTTGCCACGGGAAGCCCCATCAAAGTTTAATTTATACCATCCTTCTTTAGGTGGCATCCATTTGCATGAATTTCTATCTGATTTTGATTTGGTACCCCCTCTTCCATATAGCGGTGGGATTGCCAATTTAGGCCACATGAATCTAATATTATTATCCCACAATTTGAAGGAGTTTTCAAAACTAATCTTATCTCGAAGTCTATTATTTGTAACTTCAACAATTGATGCTTCTATTTTATTTACAATTGATTTCCATTCAAGTTTTTGGTTTGTGAATATCCTTCTGTTTCATTCTTTCCAAATTTCCCATACCAAAATGGAAGGGGAGATTGTCCATATATCTTTGTAAAGGCTATCTTTGTTAAGGGAAGGCCATGCTTTAAGATGATCAACCAAATCAAAGGGCATGGCTAAGTTCCAATTTAGGCAGTATTGTAACGACTTCCAACAATTTTGGGTGTATGTGTAATTTAATGACAAATGATTTGCATCCTCCTCTTAACATTCACAAAGGGGGCATCTAGAGGGACCTTCAAACCCTAACTTTCTAAATCTATCTGTAGTTAAGATCTTTTTTTGTAGGGTTGTCCACAAAAAAATTCCAGCCTTAGGAAGGCATGCTTTGTTCCAACAAAGGTTCAAAGGGATATCTAAGGTGTCCATGTTATGACTCTGTACAATAGTTTTATATCCATCCTTAACTGTATATGCTCCATTGTTAGAGCCAGCCCAGATTAAATTATCTGACCTGTTTTTAATAGTAATTTCTCTGTCTTTGAGGATATCAATGAGTTTTTGCTTTTCTTTATAGTTGCTTGAGATATTGTTAACTGATTCCCATACCGTTTCCTTTATATTCGTGATATAATTTTCTAAATGTATCCCCTTGATGTTTTTGCAATCTTCAATAAAGCTATGCGAGAAACCCATCTTATTGAGGGGTGTAAATCCACCCCAGGAGTCTTCCCAAAATAGGGCCTTGTCTCCTCTACCAATATCCCATGTTAGTAAATTATTAATGACATCTCTAGATTCCTTAATAAAGTTCCAAATGTGAGATCCTTTAACATGGGTTCGTGATCTGAAGATATTGATGGGATCTGCATCTAGGATATATTTGTGTAATAAGATTGAAGCCCATTTGCTGTTAGGTTCATTGTATAATCTCCAAATAAGCTTGGCACCCAATGCTTTATTCTGCCACTAGAGATTTTTAATACCCAATCCACCCTAGGATATTGGTTTGCATATATTCTCCCATCTAATGAGAGCTAACTTTTTTTCTTCTATCGTACCTTGCCAATAAAAATCCCTAAAAAGTTTGTCTAAACTGGCTTTGATATTAACTGGAAGAGGGAGTATCGACATTTGATAAGTGGGGATGGCTGTCAATACAAATTTAATCATTGTGGCTCTACCAGCTTTAGTAAGCCACTTGCCTTTCCAAGAACCTTTTTTAGTTTGAATTTTGGAAAGCACTTGTTGCCATAGCTTAGAGCTATGTAAGCCCTTTTCTAGGGGAATGCCAAGATATTTGCAAGGAAATTTGCCAATTTTATAGCCTAGAATATTGCATATTTCACGTTCTTTGCTCAGAGGGGTATTGATGAAAAAGATTTTAGATTTCAAAGGGTTCACTTGTTGTCCTGACACCTTCATATATATATCCAGAACATCTTTGAAAGCCTTAGCTTCTCTACAATTGGAGGCTCCCGGGAGTATGGTATCATCAGCAAATTGTTGGTGAGTAATATTAGGGACATGTTCTGTTACTTTGACTCCAGAAATCTTACCTTCCAAGTGCGCCTTAGATATGCCTCTACCTAGAGCTTCAGCCATGATAACATAAAGGAAGGGAGATAAGGGATCACCTTGTCTGATACCTCGAGAGATTTCAAAGAAACCTTTGGGGGTTCCATTAATAAGGAGTGAAATTTTTGGTGTAGATATACAACAAAAGATTAAGTTAATCCATTGTTTAGAGAAACCAAAAGCTTCTAAGCATTTGCATAAGAATCTCCAATCGAATTTATCATATTCTTTTTGAATGTCAATTTTAATTAGCATACATGCTGCTTTGTTGTATTGTGCTGAATGGATTAACTCTTGTGCTATTACAATTTCATCTAAGATTGAGCGGTTAGGAACAAACCCAGTTTGTTCTTCTGAGATAATTGAGGGCAAAAAGATTTTAAGACTATTTGCTAAGCATTTGGATAGGATTTTATAGATGGTGTTGCAAAGAGAGACAGGACGATAATCTCCCGGATCAGTACAGTCATTCTTCTTAGGGATAAGAGTAAAGAAGGTTTTATTAATCTCAGTTAGGAGTGTTCCTGAGTTTCTAGAGGCTTCCACTGCTTGCCATAATTCTTCTCCCAAGAAATGCCAGCATTTTTGGAAGAAAGCTACTTGAAAGCCATCTGGTCCTGGAGCTTTATCGAGGTGTAATTGGAATAGAGCTTTTTTTACTTCTTCAATAGTAAATTTGCTATTCAACCATTTATTATCTGCATCAGAAATTAATTTAGGAATAGACGATAACATATCATTCTGTGCTCTAAGGTCAGTAGCTTCATAATTGTTAAGAAGACTGTTATAGAAATTTATGAACTGTTCGGATATGAGTTTGGGGTCATCTATAATAACACCATTATTATCGCGAATTTTGGTAATTCTATTAATACTTCTTTTTTTATTAGTGTTGTTATGAAATTTTTTTGTGTTGCAGTCTCCTTCTTTCAACCAGTTCTCTCTAGATTTCTATTTCCAATATATTTCTTCTTTTAATAAGATCTCTGCATGTTCCACCATAAGCTCCTTTTCTCTTAAATAACTTGTTTTTTTCATCCCTTTTTCTATAACTAGTTTATTTAGACAATCGATTTCAACTTCAATTCTATTTTTTACTTCAAAAATATTGTAAAATTATCTTTGTTCCAATCTAATATCTTGTGCTTAATGATCTTCAATTTCGCCACTAGACAAAACACTTTTGATCTAGTGATTTTGATCTGTTTCCACCATTGTTCTAGAAGTGGCATAAAGTCCTTATCCTGGAACCACATGAATTCGAATTTAAAAGGGCTTCTAGGGGGTTTAAAGTTTTCTGAGATAGAGAGTCTTACTGGAAAGTGATCAGACCCAACATACGAAAGGATTTCTGCACTAATATTATGATTTAGATTTCCCATATCTCCACTTATCAGGAATCTATCAAGACGTTCAGCTATATGACTGAAACCTAATCTTCTATTATTCCAGGTGAAGATACCATTATTTGTACTAATGTCTACTAAATTATTGTCTAAGATCCATTGACTAAAGTCCTTCTGTGGTTGGGAGATATATTGTGAACCACCGTATTTTTCCTTACAATCTATAATTGCATTAAAATCTCCACCTAAAATGTGGATGTCATCGGGGGAGGAAGACAATTGATTATGTATTTCTTGTCATACTTTCCTCTTATTTGTATTATGTGTAGGGCCATATGTATTAATAAGTTTAAATTTCAAATTTGTCTTCAAACTTTTGACTGCAATTAATAACCATTTATTACTTTTAGAAATTACCTCAATCACTACTTTCCTAGGGTCCCATATGGCTGCTAATCCCCCTGATGCACCTACTGGGTGAATTATTTCAGATTTCCATATACCTAATTTGAGACTAAATTTCAAGCTTTCCTCTTCATTTAGCTTAGTTTCCTGTAATATTATTATTTCTGATTCAAAAGAGTTTAAATATCTTTTAATTAACCTTTGTTTGTTAGGGGCATTAAGGCCCCTAACATTCCAAGTAGTTATTTTCATTGTCCTTTGGGAAGGCTCTTCCCCTTCCCAGCATATAGAATGTCAGATAGTTTTTATTGGTTATCGGCATTGCCTGCTATTATTTTAATTAAATTTAAAATAATTAAATTAAATTAAATTGGGAAAAGGACCAATTAGTTTATTAAGTGGCTTAATATTCTAATTTATAAGTCACTTTAATAAAAGTGTTTTTATTAGGCAAAAGTGAGTTTTTATAGTTACTTCTCATTTTATGTTTTGAGAATAGTTGTTTTGCTCCAAAACCCTCTTTGGAAATTTTAGAGTTTTGCTTGTTGTGGGAGATTGGCTCATCAGATTGTCGCAAGGATAGTCTCGTTGGATTCGTAGTGTGGATCTCCATCTTCCTTGTGATTTTCAACCCATTTGAAGCCTTCTTTAATTTATTCTCTTCATTCTCAGTTTCAAGCTTTGGGGGTGAGGTAGGGCTCTCTCATATAAATTGTTTTACTTTGTTTTAGTGTGTTATTTTGATTTCTTTATGTTTGGGGGTTGAGAACTAGTGTTCCCCTTCATTTTTATGTGATTCTATTACCTGGTTGGATGGGTGTGTCAATTTATATGTTTCATGTTACAAAAATATAAGTCTTTACCTAGTTATGCTATCGAATTTTGTATGTGTGCCTAGACCTATAATTTCATTTGATTTTTGGGAGTTGGGCATATTTTAGAAGTGGGTTTTTTATTCATCGAATTTCAAGATGTTTGCAAATTTTTCTCGTGTCTCATTTTGCATGCCACCCAGATTTGAGCTAGGATTTTGTGGTGTGATTTTGGATGATGGAAATGGATTGTCCTCCATGTTTCCATTCATCTCATGTTTTTACTTTATGGATTTAAAATTCGTAGGAGAATCCATACTCCCGACTGATGATCTACAATTGATTGAATATTTTGATGAAATAAATGGACAAGTGAAAGACAATGATTAGAGATCATTGAGTTGTTAAAGAGATATGTAAGACAATTAAATCAGTCAATATGTTGTCATTGATGTCAACTAGTTTTGACTATACTTATCATGATGGTTACAAACATCTGAAGAAGAATAATGGTGAAGGAAAGAGATATCTACGTGAAGATGAGATGGATATGGAGATATGACTGAGGTATACATTGGGTAACTTATTGATGAGTCTATGACATCATTTTGATGACTTGGTTGTATTACATGAATTTGTTATGTATTGAAGATCATAATTTAACATGTTAATGTGGTTGGTAATTGAAGATTTATGTATACACCAAGGTAGTGCAGTGTATACTGAGTAACAATAATAATTGAGTTAGTATTCACTGACACAATCTGTATTAACCGAGAAGAGAAACAATTAAAGTTTATAACAACTGACTGAATTAATGAGCTGGCAAGTTGCTTATGATTCTGAGGTAAAAGATAAAGTTTCTGAAAAAATTCAAGATTAATTGAATGGAGAATGATGAAACATGTTATTGACACATCTACCGAGGAAGCTTGAAGTGGAAAAATGAACGATGAAGATTAAGAGGCAAAATCTAATGGATGAGAAGAAAATGGCTTATGACATCTATTTAAAGAGACATGAGATTCATTATTGAGTCTGGAGCTTATTGAATCTATAGGAGAAATCACGTGGAAGGACTATTTTCATGCACCATTGATCAAACAGGTTACAAACAGAATGGAGCTAAACTGTAGGCATAACTGAACATTATAGTATTATTGACCGAGCTGAATATAATGAAGGATATGAAGGATTGAAGTGATTATTGATCAGATGAGGTATTTTGAGCTTAACATAGATCTGAAAATCTATAATTATTAGTTCTATTTGAATCAGATTAGTATTGTATTAGTTTAATTATTGTTACAGCTAAATCTCTTAACTGAGTGGACTTAATAGTCTTATTTGTATTTCAAAATGATATTTCATGAATGTTGAAGGTTTTCTTGTTGACCCCATAGTGAATGTTGGTTAAGAGTTAACTGTTAATGATAAATCCTCTAACCAAGTCACACCTTACAGTGTGCATTGTAAACTTTAACAGGGTTGGCTCCTAATTGAGCTCACAAGAGTGAAATATTTTGGGTTACCGGTCCCAAGTGGTTTTTCCCTTAGCAGGGTTTCCATGGTAAAATCTATGTGTTATGTGTTTCTTGATGTGATTGGATTAGTATTTTACTTTACAAATTTCATATTTTGGGTTAATCGGTAATCACAATATTGAATTTATTGGTATTCGGTAAATGAACATAAAGTTATTATTGACAAGCTTACTGAGTTGATTATTTATTTGAAAAAGTTTCAATATATACATCTAGGAGTTTGGGACTGTAGGATAACTAGAATTAACTAATTCACTCTCCCCCCCCCCCTCCTAGTTATCTAACAATTGGTATCAGAGTGTATGTGCTTGGAAAGAAGTTTGAAGGACTTGAGCTAAAGATCACAAGATGTATAAGAGAGAGGCACCAAAGCTAAACAGAGACAACTTCTCAACATGGCAAAGCAGAATGAGGTTGTACATATCTGGAATTGGAGAATCCATAGTATTTCACCTAGATAATGCCTACATATAATCGTCTATTGGACCTTTGACTGTTGATCAACTAAGAGATAGACATGAACATAACATGATAATTATTGAGATTGTTGTTGCCTTATCTAATGTAGAATTTGAAGATATCAAGACATGTACTTTAGGAAAGGCAATGTGGGACAAATTGAAACTAGTCTACAGAGGAGATGTGAATGTGATGAGAGCAAGAGCTGAAAGCCTTAGAGGAAGATTTGATGATATGAAAATGAAAGAAGGAGAAAATATTTCACAGTACAATAACTGAATCAAGGAGGTTGTCAATGCTATCATAGGAGTGGGAGGTGTTATTGATGAAGACATTATTGTGAGTAAAATTCTTAGAACCTTGTTGCCAATCTATGCTATTAAAATCTTTGTAATTCATAAAATGAGATTTGCACCAAGTAATGTTCTTACACTTGATAGTCTAATCGGTAAATTGACTACTTTTGAGCTGAATAACTATGATAACAGTATTGTATCGAGTGTTGAGTCTACATTTATGTCATCTTTGAAAATTGGAAAATCAAGTAGTAAACATATGATAAGAAATGAAAGTGACAGTGACAATGATGAAAATGGACTTGATGAACTTGAAGCACTTATGACTCGGAGCTTGTAGAAAGGTATAAAGGAAAATTACCTCTGGCATGTTTTAACTGTAAATAAATTGGTCATATTGCAGCTAGAAGCCCTAACAGGAAAGATGATGATAAAGACAATGACCGATCTGGTGAAAGAAAGAATTACAAAAGAGATAACTGAGATCACAAAGACAACTGACACTATGATAGAAGAAATAATCAAGACTACAAAGAAAAAGGCAAGAAGGCATGTTACCTTGTTGGAGATGATGATAATGAGACCGACACTGACACTGATGAAGATATTGAGGTGGTATTCATAGCTTTGAAAGAAGATTAAGAAGAAGAAGAAAGGTATGTAGAAACAACACTTATCTCTAAAGTTAGCAAGAATGATACATGGATTATAGTTAGTGGTTGTACACATCATATGACTGGTGATGAGGAAAAATTTGAATATCTTGAACACTAGAATGGAGGATCTTTTAAAATGGGAAATTATACACCTTGTTTAGTAAAAGGAAAAGAATCTATCATGTTGAATAATAAGATCAAATGTGAAAATACTTATTGGGTGAAGGGACTTAACTATAACTTGTTAAGTGTAGTATAGTTGAATAACTCAGGTCACCGAGTTGCATTTGAAAGTAAGAAGGTGAAGATCTATGATGAAATAGGAAAGTTGGTCAGTACTGGTGAACAATCTAAAGGTAATCTATTTTATCTTGACAATGCTGAAACTTCTTGTTTAATGGCTAGAACTGAAGATATATGGTTGTGGCATAAAAGTTTGTGCCATGTGAATTTTGAGAACATGGTTGAGATTAGTAAGAAGAGAAGAGTAAGAGGTTTACCAAGCTTATCTAGACCTGACCATGTCATGTGTAAACAATGTCAAATGGGAAAAATGTCAAAATCTAGTTTTAAGAGCAAGACCTATTCATCTAAAGCTATTTTGGAGTTGGTTCATACTAACTTACGTGGTCCTATGAGAACTCAGAGTTATTATGGTGACATATACTTTATTCTATTTGTTGATGACTATTCTAGGATGATGATGGTTATGTTTTTGAAAGAGAAATCTGAAGCTTTCAAGATGTTTAAATGGTATAAAGCTAAAGTAGAAAAGGAAAGTGGAAAAGAGTTAAAATGCTTAAGATTTGATAGAGGAGGTGAGTTTATTTCTGATGAATTAACTAACTTTTGTAATGAGCATGGAATTAAAAGATAGATTTATGCACCAAGAATATCACAACAGAATGGAATTGCTGAAAGGAAGAATATATTCATAGTTGATTGTGCTAGAACACTAATGATTAAAAAAGATGTTGCACAAATGTACTAGAGAGAAGGTGTTAGCACTATTGTATACACATTGAACTGAGTACAACTTAAGAAAGATTCAAACAAGACACCTTATGAGTTATGGTACACGGGTACACACCTAATGTAAGTGAATAGAGTAAAATAGTAGTATGGGTGCCAAAATGAATAGTGTGATATGAAAAGAGGAAATATGAGATCTACTTCTAAATCCAAATTCCCAAAGGAGAGATCCAAATTGATCAACCAAAAGGTCAATACACAAAAGAATCAATCTATGGAGAATATGAATGAAGGAGAAAACCTTACATTTTTCTATGAAGAGTATATGCTTGAAATCTGAAATAAATGAAAGGCAAATACTAACCTCAAAATAGGGTAGATCTGGAAAATGATGATTTTTGATGTCTGTGTACAATTTCGGGCAATTCTACAACCTGTTCTGGACTGGAAATGTCAAGATAGAGAAAACCTAGAAAACTTTTATCTTTCCGGCAGTAGGTAGTCTTTGACCTCGATAAAAGGTCAAAGACTACTTCAAAATTTTGAAGGTCGTCTTTGATTTTGTTCATAGATCTCAGAAGTTTGCTGAAAAGGGTATCCAGATCCAAGCTCTAATCTGTAGTCCTACACCTGTACCTGCAAGAAAAGGGGTTTTTGTTATTTGGATGGGGGGTTTGCCTTGGTCAAACCCCAATTTAGGAATTAACCTTGAAATTGAATTGAAATAGTAATATGCATAAACAAAGTAAATGGAACTATTCACCTTGCTTATGTTGAAGTCCTTGTAGAGGATTCGAATCCTTAAATCCACAAGTATGGATGTTCTAATGAATGTAGAATGAATGTAGGATGTTTCAAATCAATGACATTTGATCTTCAACACCAATATTGAATGGATCTTTGCATATGAAGAGGCTTCGATGAATGTGGATGGAGAAATCTTCAAGGGGGCTCCAAAGAGATTGAATGCTTCAATGGCTAACAATGGATCTCCTTGATGAATGCTTGAATGCTTGAATACTTGAATGCTAGGCTTGAAGATGAATGATTGCTTTCTTTCTTTCTTTCTCCTTCTTGCTTTCTTGCACTTGAGAGATTACTTGATAATGGATGCTTTATTGCAAAAAGTGATGGATTGAAATGAGAGAGGAAGGCTTCCTTTTATAGTGATATAGGGCACAAACCTCTAGAGAAGGCCAACATTGGAGAATTAAATCCCAATTAACCTTAACCCTTATAAATGGACCCATATCAAATGCAATTTAAGGATTTACCATTTCAAAACTCGAAATGGCCAACCCAGAAGCGGGAAAAAAAATATTTTCGAAACCCGACATTCGAAAATCATGGGACCTTGAAATTTGAACCCTGGGTCAAGGATGAGGTAGACCCCACCCTAGGTTAGGGTCGAGGTCATCTTTGACCCTTAAGGTCATCTTTAACCTTGAGGTCAAAAACCTCAGGACCCGATCCAGAGTGCTAGGAAATGCAGAAAGATAGTGAAAATAGGTGGAGAGAGAAGCATAATGAGGGGAGAAAGCTAGATTCATGCAAAGACCCAATCAAAGTGCTTAACATGACCCCAAACCACTCACTCAGAGGGATAAACACTCTTAACATGAAAGTGCTTCCATTTTAAGATGATACATTAGGCCCCCACTTTAGCAAGAGTATGGACTCGATGCAAACTCTTGGTAAAGGAGATCAAAATGAAAAGATAATCTTATCGTAATCAAAGGGAAAAAGGAAACCTAAAGCCCCCAAGGAATCAAGTCTTCATCAACTCCAAGATCATAATAAGAGAGACATCTCTAGAGAGAAAGAGAGAGAGAAAGAGAGAGAGAGAGTGTGTGTGTGTGATTATCTCGCCCAATGAGAACTTATGTCCCGTTGTAAACCACACAAGGAAACAATGCAACTGGAAAGATGGAATTGAACCACCTAGTGAATGTGGCTACTCACTAGTCAACCCATCAAGGATTCACCCTTAGGAATATTCTATTCCACAAGAATAAAAGCAAAAGCAAAAGCAAAAGAGATCTAGTCTTAAGGACACCTCCGACCTTAAGGGATAAAAAATTTATAACTGGCGGGATCAAGAGATCCTGAAATATAAATCCATCTTTAAGGATTAGTCACTAATCCAAAAAGGGAGAAAAGGTATCTTGAAAAATAATATATGTGTATTGAAAAGTGTGTGTGTGCAATAAGTGAGTAGAGCGTATGCCCCTACGTTAAAGTCATTGCTATCACTTTAACATGAGCAATGGCTTTAACAGAAACATAAACAACTCCACTAATTGCATTTCCACTACGAGATGCCCCTAGATGAAGACAAATCAAGGGAAATACCACATAAACATACATAGAACACAAAAGGGATCTACCTATCTTGGGGTCAGTATGATCATAAGATAATATATATATGATATTATTGCAAATGAATTGACATCATTCCCCAAAGAAAGTAGAACTAGAATTACAAAGGAGGAAAGATCACATAAGATATACGAAGAAGAATCTTTTCGAATCATGACCTAGAGACCAAAAAGATTTAGTGCTACCAAGTCGCAGATCTAAGCAGATTACACAAGGAAACATTTACGAACAATAGCACAATTACAACATAACATGAAACTACATATAGAAGAATAGAGATACATATATAGGAATTGTACAATAGTTTTGATTCCTTTATCACCTTGCACCAACTGAGTAACAAGGGTCGTATAAAAGAATCTAACAACATTTAGCAAACACATCATGGGAGAAACACAGTACACTAGGAAAACACACAACAAAGCTACCATAAAGGAAAAGTTGATCAAGCATGCTGCCTACTCTCCCCATCTCATTGTATATCATTTAAGGAAGGTGGGTAACTCGCAAGAGGGACTAAATCCAACACATTAGGAATGATAGCCAGTTCCAAACAAGAATCCTCTTGAGAATCACAATGTTCGACACTATATATAATATTCAATTGTGATGAAAGCATATTAGGTAAATCAATGTCAATGTCAATAGTCTCATATTCATCATTAACATCATTAGTATCATCAAGAGTATCTTCTTCATCTAGATTAATCAAAATAGGATCTAAGATATGAATATAATCATCATAATCATGCATCTTAACATAATTATTAGTAATAACTTATTCTAACACATCATGCATAAGTTTATCCAAAGAAGGTAGAGATCTTTGAAGAGCATAATTATGAGCTTTAGCTTGAGCATGATGCTTTTTATGATGTTCATTAGTAGATCGATTATGTTTTGCTTTACTTGAAGTAGGTTGAGAACTAGGAGGAACAATTAGAGGATCCTTCATAGGTTCTATAGGAGGATTAACAGGATTCTCAACAGATTGACAAGAAACACTAGGAGCTTGATTAATCAAACTAGAAGCTATAGATAAAGGAGGTATGGAAGGTGTAGGCAAAAGACCATGACTAAGATCCATAGGAGGTATACTTAATTCTAGAATCTTATGATGCTTATAGGTTTGATATGAATGAAAAAGATTATCAGGTCGAGAAGGACATGAATTAGGTAATGGAGGCCAAAAGAAATCAAGAGCGGCACAATCTCTAGGCCTAGAAGGTTGATATAAACTATGCTTAACCATATTCACTTCTTTATCATGAACAAATTTAAGACATTTATGGATAGGTGAAGCAATAGCATGCATGGCATTTAACCATGGAAAACCAAGCTTAACTTGAAACTGATCAGAAGTAGGAACAACAACAAAGGTGGTGTTCACAAATTTTCCACAAAGTTCAACCGACAAGTTAATAGAACCAAATGATGGATAAATAAAACCATTACAAGTTTGAATCCACACATCCGATGTATCATAAGAATCGCATTGCAAGTTTTTCATAAAAAGATTTTCTTTAGTAATAACATTGACTAAGGATGTAGGATCAACAAGACAACCACGAGTAGGTTTCTGAGAAATCCTAGCATAAATGTAAAGGGGGCCATCAGGAGCTTTAATAGTCTCAGAATCATCAAAGGTAATCAAAAGTTCTCGAGGTCTTTTATTCTTAGGTTGTTGTTGAGGTTTAGGTTGAGTTTTCAATTTAGGCTTAGGTTTTGGTTGAAGTTGAGATTGAACTTCAGGTTGAAGCTGAGGTTGAGGTTGAGGTGGAGATACAGTTTGACCAACATGCTCCACTTGATTAACAATGTGATTGAGATCATCCATCTTTGAATCATACACAATTTCCATAGAAGATGGTTGAGCAATGGTATTAGTATCATGTGTAGGTAAAGGATTCGTATAGATTTGAAGGTTTTGATTAGGAGGAGAGATAAATTTGTTCCCACGACCATCAAGATTATCAACAGATAAGGCATTAGAATCAATTAAGTCTTGAACCTTATGTTTTAAAGAATAACACTTCTCAATATCATGACCATCCGACGATGATATTGACAAAAAGCTTTAGGATCAAAAGATTTAGATGCAATCGTAACAGGTAAAATAGGTCAAATAGGAGGTAAAGTAATCATATTAGCAGTTAACAACCTATTCATAATAGAATGTAAATATTTAGAAAGAGGAGTAAATGTACGATTTAATTGAAAAGTAGTGGATGAAGAAGTGGCATTGTGAGATGCAACAACAACTTGATCAGCAACTACATTCGCTTGTTTGTTTATCTTGACATAGTTGTTGAATTTTTTAAATTTGTTTGGATTAGGAGCAACATCACTTTTATCAATTGGAACAGGAGCCATTAGAGTGGTGCTCTCAAATTAACTCACTTGTAATTGATAATGATGAAGCGCTGCACAAAGTTGTTGAAAAGAGGTAAATTCAGTAAGCAAAATCTTATCTCTAATATCCTTTTGCAAATTTGAAATAAACATACATTGAATATCAATATCAGGAACAGGATAGGAAATCTGAGCATGCAAATGCTTAAATCTACCAATAAATTCAGTCAATTTTTCCTTAGCACTTTGTTTACAATGCATCAAATCAATCAAAGTCACTTGCGACCAATGTTGTTTTGAAATTGTTGAATAAAGGCATTGGCAAGTTGTGGGAAGGAATCAATAGAACAAGGAGGCAAGAAACAATACCATTGTAAGGCCTTGTCACATACAGTTCTAGCAAACAGTTTGGCTAAAATCCTATGGTCATGAGAATAATCACTACAAATGATTTGAAATGTTTTAACATGATGAACAGGATCTCCTTTTCCATTATAATTCTCAAGACGAGGCATATCAACTTGCTAAGAAACATGAGTACGAATAATGTCTAGGGACAAAAGACTTCCCATGTCACATGTAGGAATACTAAACTTGTTTTGAGTTAAAGAAGCAAGTTGTTGTTGTAAGGATGACACAGTTTGAGCCAAACTGATGATTATTGAATCATTAGAGGAAATAGGAGGAATAGCAACATTATAAACACTAGGTAAAGTGTAAGAATCTGTAGGAATGGAAGATGCAACTGGAAGAACACTTGGAACTACATTTGGAAGCAAATTGGAATAAGTAAAAGGAACATTATGATATGAAGGTTGTGATGTAGGAAGAGACACAGGAGGAAAACTCATAGGAATAGAGGGAATCGTCACAGTCACCAAATAAGGAGTATAGGTAGGAACACTTGGTAAAGGATTAGAAGAAGGTTCAAAACTAGTGATAGGAGGAACCAACCCCAAATCTTGAGCTTCTTGAGCTAAAGGTTTAACATTTGAATGCACAAGGTGAGTAATACCACCAAGAAGATTAACACCTTGATCACTATCATGAAGAACTTTCTTAAGAGCCTCTATAGCTTGAATAGAATCTTGATTATGGTTTTCTTGAATAAGCCAATTACCCATTTTATCAAGTTCAGTTGAAAGTTTTTGGACTTGTTCAGGAGGAACTCTTAAAGCATCATCCTCATCATGAGATGAGTGAGAAGAGTTTTGCTCCATAATAGGATTAGAATCATGAAGAATCAAATTATCATTCGGGACCCTAAGGAAAGGAGAGGAAGATTCGGGATCAAAGGCACCCATGAGTCTATGACTTCTTCTAACCGAAATTTTATAAGTAGGACTAGAAGTAGTAAAGCTCATAAACCAATACAATGCCAATGAACTAAACTAAGAAAACATAAAGCATGAATTTTTTGTATTTTGAAAGAAATTTTGCAATTTTTTTATATTTTTGAATTAGAAAAGTGTTGGTAAAAAAATTGTTATTTTTAGATTTAACTCTTTATTTTCCCAAAATCTCTTAAGAAGCAACGTGAATACGAACACTTGGAAAGTTGTTATCTATTCGACTAACTTTCCTTTGAATTTTAACAGGTACAACTCCCTTATGTTAAAGATATGCAATGATTTTTTTTGCTCTAAATCCTAATAGGGTATGTTCTTGACTAGAGAATAGAAGAGGTAACAAAATTAGCCCTCGGTGAGAAACTAATCTAGGCAATGATTTTGATCCTAAACTCTACCCAACCTCGTGATTTCACAATACTTATGAATTCATGCCAGTGGGAATGCAACAATGAATCCTACTTGAATAAATGAAAATGCGGTGAAAAAACATAGATGAATCTAATCTAAATAGGACATATGAGTATTTTCCCAACCTCCAAGTAATGCTCTGATCCTTGTAGATTAGTTTCACTAAAGAGTAGAAATAGAACTCCGTCTATTTTTTAATTTCAATCCAACTTAAGGAAAACAAACATTCAAACTTACAAAAGCATGGAACAGTAAATAAATGGCACAAAACACATTCTAGATTGACTCCGCAACAAGATGTATTTCACACCAAAAATTAGTTGACCCTTTCATTGATTTTTAAAGTGTTACATATAGGCTTCAAGAAATAAGTCGTTACAAAATCTGTCGAATTGATTCATATTCTACAAAGATTGGTAAATGACAAGTGGCCATTTACCAACTATATAATATATATCAAAAAGGAAAAAGGGGGAAACTATTTGTTCTTTTCTGATTTCTTCCCCTTCTCCAACCTAGCCTTATGAGCTTTAGCGGCCGCAAGAATCGAAATCATCCTTTCAGTATCGAGAATGTAAACATTTTTAAATCTTATGAGCCAGTGAGGGTGATCTTTCTCGATGCATTTTGTAGCATCTTTTTGGGATCGTGTCTTCTCCATGGCTTTGTATATGCATCCACCAAGTTGTTGAATATTAGGTATTCTATCAAGATGAGGCCCAGATAATTCTGCAAGCTGGTCCAAGTAGTCAGAGAATGACTTCTGCATATTGGTTATACTAATTGGGCTCTTTCCATCTTTGCTAGTTTGTGACTTAGAGTGAAGACCTATCAAATATACAAAGATTTTACTTTTCTCTTTGGTGACCTCTTCATCAATCGCTTTCATTTCCATCTCTACCTTGATTATCATCTCCATTTTGAATTCTACCCCCTAGAGCCACTCAATCAGGGGTTCATCTCCTTTCTGCAATATATTGGCCTTGATTGCATCCTTAGTCTTCATTGCGACTAGCTAATGCAGTAGCACCATGCATTCTTCACATCTCAACCTCTTTGTTGTGAGTGTCTGCATATGTTCTTTGAGAGAATCCTTCTCTGCTTCTAACTTTAAAAGGACATTTCTGAGCTGCTCGATGGCTACTAGACCTTTAGACTTAAGTCATTCAATCCACCTCCTACCAATATGTTTGAAATGCCTATCCTCTTGCAATTTGGCAATTATGGCCTGATTCTCAGCTACAATAGGATCAAATGTTGCCGGAGAACTGGGTAAGCTTGCTACATAAGTGACCAACTGCTTGATGAAGTTAGTCATTTCTTTAATCTTTGCTTTGAGCCGAGTCTTAGTGACTTTGAGTTCTTCGAGATCTTTCTCGACCAAGATGTTACTAGAATTCCATAGGTCTACTTTTGTATCATGGCAGGTGAGCCCCATGTCTGAGGACTAGAGTGCAAAGTTCGAGGCAGTAAGTCTTTAATTCTACCATCTTTCAGTGGCTTGGCTATTTCCATAGTTAGGTGTCCTATGTCTAGATCTCAACCAAGAGTGGTCAGAGTCCTAGTCTTCTTAGCCTTGCTTATAGCTGAGCCAGATTGAATCACTTCTGAGAACATCTCACCACTGGGAGCGCCTTGCTCAACCCTTTTTCTCTTCCACTCCAGAGTGTTCTTGAGCCATGATTCTACACTTGTGACTTTTGTTGCAGAAATTAAATCTTCTACGAATAATTTCCTGATGACAGGCATAAAATATTTAGGCTTGGAAGTGAAAGGATTAACCTATGCAGAGGTCATGACTTCTTTTTCTTTTTGAGGTGATCCCAAGTGCTCTCCTACTTTTTCATCTGACTCAAATTCCAAACTGCTACTTTCATCACCAACTTCAACAATGGGAGGGGCCCCCCGACTAGGAGTGTCACCTTGTATCTCAACGATTCCTCCTTGTGCTTGTTGCTCTAGTTCAGTGGCTCCAACAGGTTCTTCCATTAGCTTGTCAGCTATCTCAACCTCAACTTCTTCATTTGAACCGATGACTGGAGATGAACCTACTCCTTAAGTCTTCTCAAGTGGGATCTCTTTTTTAGGTGGTTGATCATCTCCACCTACTGGTTGAGCTGGTCCTTTAGCTACATATGACATTGGAAAAGAGGAGGATGCAGGAGCACTCATCAACTCAACTGCAGGAGCTTGTTGAGGAGAGGGCTTCCCAGACCTCTTTCTCCTTCCCATCATCCATTGGACCCACTTATCAGTTCTCTTGATGATTTTGGCCATTAAGATTTCCAACTCTTCTATAGCTTGACCCTGGACTGGCTCCAAGCTCACAGGTTAAGGTTTGATGTGGTCTTTGTATGTATCACTGTACATATGTTCTTCATCATCAACAATGCCCTTGACATTAATGTTGACATTGAACAACTTGATTTGTTCAATAGTCAACTTGGAGTAGAACCTCTCTCGGCTCTCTAGCTCATCCTTACAATTCACCCAATAATCTTTGATTTCGGGGATATGCCTGACCAAAGTGCCAATCTGTAGATGATTTTTGGCATAACTCACTGGATCAAATTGCAACCTTAATACTTCATACATTTTTGGCTTATATTTGTTCTCGAACATCTTCATCATGTTCTTAGCATTTGATCTTGATGCACATCTGTATGCTCCAATGGTCATAGGGAATTCATATCCTTTCTTCTTAATTCCCGTGCTGATCAGGTTCACTTGCAACATTTGTTGGATCACCTCTACGAGCACAATCATATCATTGAGGTACTTTGGTAGCTTCATGGGAAAATCATCAAAACCTGCAAGATGAAGGTATGAGAAACTAGCAAATTGAATGAAGAAACTCCCAAATTGGGTGATGAATTCCATGGCCTCTGGTGAGAATCTCCGCTCTGGACATCCTTGTAACTCTCTACACAACCTTATTGTAAATGAGTCATTAACTTTAATGAACTCGACATAGCTATTTTGTAACTTCAAATGAGGGAAGAAATCATAAATTTTCACATCATCTTCAAATTCTTCTAACCTAGGGAGTCCCGACCATACTTGCAATGTAGCTAAAACATAGATCAAATAGGAAGACATATAAAATTTGTTCTACTACTTAGCGAGATTCAAAGCATTAGATAAATTTTTGCTTACCACTTGAGCCTAGTCTATATAATAATGCTCAGGACATATTACTTGGACCAAGAAGTAGTGCTCTATGAAGTTCAATGTGTCACTTTCACCTTTTATCCTGTTAAGGAGTACTAGGATGTCGATGATCTCAACCTTTAGATCCATCTTAAAAAGTGTCTTCGACACTTTTCCTTTTATGCTTCTGGCCTTTCGAAACCATGAGTTCATTATCTCTTTCCTCCACCTCATCTTCTTCTCATTATATTTTGATATTGCGACCAAGAAGTTCATGTTTGAAAATTTCGCTTGCTCTAGGATACAAAGACTATTATGCATGGACTCTCTGTCAATGGAGATGAGGACTATGTCATCTGGTAGCAAAATTTGTTTTGTATTTGGGTTGAATCTAGTTATACATTCCCGGATTAGTTCAGGATCTTGTACTGCAACAGGAAATCCAATAGCTTAGATCAAACTGCTACCTTTGAGCTTTTGTGTCATAGGATGGAGATTTTCCTCGCTTAATCTTCTATGTAGATTGTCTAGATCATAGAATCTAAGGGATGTATCCATCAAATTATGCCATTCAGATGTAATCCCATTCAACCCATCAAAGCCCAAGAATCTGGTGGCCATAGCTTCTGATTCTTCTTTCAATTTACTGTTAAGAAGCTTTGGAGTATGCCGATAGATGATTTGTGAAATCGTGAGGAGTAAAAGGCATATGAGAAAGATGTGAACAAATGGTAATTTTTGACTATTCTCTTGAGTCTTTTATAAACAACTTGTTTCCTTACCGTTACTTTCCATATCTTGCACCACACGAGTGAGAGATTTTTAAAAATATTCGTTAGAGTTCTAACATTAAGATTTGAATTAAATGTGTATTATTAACAGCCTTAGAAAATTACCTTTACTCGTTTGAAGTAGTTATAATGGTAAATTTATTGGCGTAGTGGATTTTTACTTTTCCGCTTCTCTCAATTCAATGCCTTTGTCGGAAAACTCACTTTGAAGGTAGAAACCTGACTATGGAGAAGATGAGGAGTGATTTTTCAAAAAATCCGCAACTGACCCATTTCCTTAGCAATTTCTTTTAGACATTGAAGTGGGTTACCTTCATCATATCAGATTATTTGGTCTCCAGGATTTCTCATGCTCATTTCTTCACAAGTTGTCGCTTCTCGGAAATCGACCTTCTCAAGTGATTCTCCGAGGAAGGGGAAGCTGAAAATAGGTTCTCTGAAGAAGATCTTTTACTCACTTTCTCATGTTCTGAGACCACTTTATCCTATGCAGGGATCCAGTTTTATCTCTTCAAAATTTCAATGCTTGGCTTTTGGGAACTTTTGATACACTTTCGACTGTCTCTTGGAAAACTACCTCTATAAGAGAAACTCCGCAAGTGGAGAAGTTTGCTAGAGTCTCAAGCTACTTTTCTAGACCCAGCTTGTTCTTAATACGAGAATCTCGATCTCCAGGCCTTGTTTGTGTGTTTGATGATTCTTGTATTAGCATCTCATGGAAAATTACCTTCATGGGTCGGAACCCACCGAGGAGAAGGCGATTTTTAATTTTTTGACAAAGGGGAAAAATGTTATTTTAGAGCTTCACATCCATATGAATACCATCGATCATAACTGAAAGAATAAAAGTCTTTATTGAATTAGGAACTAAAACTTACCCACTCCTAGGATGAAACTAAAAAGCAACCCAGCTTAAAAGAAGAAAGAAGCATGAGGGTGTTATTCGATAAAGACCGCCTATCCTAGGGAAAATTTAGACTTAGACTTCAGTTTATTATCCCAAACTCATGACTCAATCTAAACACAAGGTATTCACTTTTGTTTTAAAGGGGGAAAAACAAAAGTGGGGAAACAAATAGCTTTGTCTAGGGACTTCGATATGTTCATATCTAAGCAAGGAATCCAAATCTCTGGTTTCACAAAATGAAAAGGTGGCTCACAACAAAATTAAAGAAAAAGAAGCAAACATGAAAGGAAAGACAAAGCGAGGAAACCTAAACTAAGGAAAATAGAAATTGGAACTAAACCTAACTATCATACAATACAGGGGTTACCTGTTTTCAATTTGTAACTTGATACAATTTCAAATCTTGACTATTATAGGTCAAGGGTAGTACCTCACCACTTGGATATGCCAATTTAAAAAAATTCCTATCAAAGACCTGATGGATGATGAACGGTCCTTTCCAAAGTGTCTCAAATTTACCATGCATTCCTTTAGGTGCCTTTCATTTATCCCATAGCAATACTGAATCTTCGACCATGAACTTCCTTGGTCTGGTTCTCTTGTCAAAAAAATTCTTTACTCGTGTCTAATGTTCAGTGATATGATCAACAATCTTCTCTCATTCTTCTTCAAGTTTATTCAGATATAGAATTTGCTTTTCTAGCCCATCTTTATAGATACTGTCTTCTACCACTATTATCAACTTGTTAGTGGCCAATTCCAGAGGCAAGGGAAGGCTTGCCTCAACTCCGTATACTAGCTCAAAAGGTGAAATACCAATTGCCCTCTTTGGAGTTACTCTGTCAGCCCAGAGTGCTTTGTGAATTTTCTTATGCCAAGTCCTTTGGTTATCTGATACAATTTTTCTCACTATATTCATCAGGTTCTTATTACTCGATTCAGCTTGACCATTCCCTTGTGGGAAATAGTCAGATGAATGACTAGCAGTTATATCATACTCAAAATAGAATTTGGTAATTTCAGATGAAGAAAGTAAGTTGCATTATCCATTACTATTTTAATAGGCACACCAAATCTTACCATGATGTTTTCTTTGATGAATTCGCACACTACTTCAGAAGTAGTTTTATTTGTTGCCTTCACCTCTACCCATTTTGTAAAATAGTTGTGTGTGTGAATTTTGTACCTAGCTGCGGACACAACACTTCAGTAAAACATTAGAGGTTAGCGAAATAAAAATCTTGCAAGTAAATGAAACTATGCTAACCAGGAGATTTACTGCCTTCAAGTAGGTGCGAGTATAATGTTCTTAGATTGAAATCGAGATCAGTGACAATGCAACACCTAAACGAAGGATTTGAATGCAAAAGATGAAAGACTATATGAATGCAGATTAATCTGTATTTTGGATTTTCTATGCAATAATATGAAAAACTGTATGAATCTAAGCTAGATGAATGAAATTGAATGCAAATTTAATCTAAGAATGATATTAATGAATATGAATGCTATGATATGAAAACTATGCAAAACTATGATCAACAATGAAAGATCTCACAAATCGCTTGTCGCAAGAGCTTAATCCTTCAATCGCCAATTCGCCAGAGTAATTGTGCAAATTTGAGTGTTGATTATTATGAAGAGCTGAGCCTTGATTTTATAGAAATCCAGGGCTTGAGGATGCATAAGAAAAAACATAAATCACTCTTGATAAACTCAAGTTGATTTTTGAGTTATCAAGAAATCAGAGATAATTAACTCTCAAAAATCATGCAAAAGCAGTGTTTAACTCAAAATAGAGTTTTAGATCAAATTTCAACTCATCATCAGATGTTGAGTTTCAATTTTAAAATTGATTGTTAATTTCTAGTTGCCTGCTTTTCTGATTGTGCATGATTTATTTTGAATTAATTTAAAAATAAAGTGATTTATTCTCAACTTAACTAATTTTTGAATTAAAACAACTGATTTATGGGTTAATCAATTATTAAATCAAACTTTATTCTAAAACTATATTATTAAATATTGACAATTGACATGAATTAATTAAATAAGAATTTAATCAATTAGTCACGAGATTTTAGATTTATTGTCAAAATAAAATAATACAATTTAGGAATAAATTTAATTAAATTTAATTAAACAATTAAGTGGTAGTATTAAATCTGATTAATTAAATATTCAGAATATTCAATTAATCAAACTTTAGGATAAATAGGATTTATCGCCAAATAATCATTAAATTAAAGATAATTAAGATAAATAGGAATATTGCTAGGAATATTCCCCGATGTAGAATTTAAGATAAAATCAATTAGGATTCAATAATGTGCAGATGTGCCTCAGGTTAGAACTTTTGTATCAATTTTGTTCGAATTGAAGATGTAGGAGGTTAATGAACCTATAGCCCATTTTTGGGGTATTACATTTTTCTCCTCTTTGAATCACTGTGCAAAGTGTAGTGGTTCAAAGAATAGTATGTGTTTGATAAAGATGTATGAAACTGATTTGAAAGATTAACTGATTCCGAGACAGAAACCGATTGAAAGATTGAAAGATTTAGGTCCTAATTGACCAAAGATAATGTTAACTATAGCAACGATGAACTGGTGATTACAAAAAAGTGCCAAAAAGCCTGATTCTAAACCTTATGATTGCGAAGAAGTGAGTGATCGATTACAAACCTGATTGTCCAAAAAGAATCATATTGGTATCACATCCTGAACCCATCAGTTACGAAGAAACAAGGAAATAACACTAATGAATCGATGATTACAAAAAGTTGATACAGTTTACAAGATAGATTTAGGATACCAGATTGATATGGATCTCAATGAATCTGATATGCCCCAAGAAATGATAGATTTTCCCCAAGCGACGAGGACTTTAGCTGAACCAGCAACTAGACGTGGTTGTCATCTTGATTACTGAGGAAAGATTTGATTACAGATTTAGATTTATAGACTTTGAATGATGTGTAATACCATGCCCCCTTTGAGATGAAAATCAAAATCTGACAAGAAAATTCAGTGTTATATAGTTTAGAAGCATGTTAATTGATTTGAGAATTGGTTATACACATTCAGGAACACGTTCTGCATTGTTTGGAGGTCCTAGAGACCAAGTTTGACTAGGTTTGACCATGAGTTGACCATGGTTGACCAAGTTGAAATTTTGATAGTTTGATGTAAGATAACCAGTTAAGTTGAATTCTAGATTTCTATGATGATTGAAGGTTGATTATGCAAGCAGTTGGACATCCTGGGTCCAAAAATTTTAAATCATGATTTTGACATGGTAAACGATCTTAGATTTTGATTTTTATCCTGAAAATGGGTTCCTTATTACTAGGGTGTGGAGGCAGTGCAACATCATTCAAGATGCACCACAAGAGTAGGCTGCTTATGCATGGATTCATAGAGAGTTCGGATTAGGATGGGGCCCTAGATTGTCCTATGCTCTTTGTACACAGGAGTACAGTGGTATTGTCGGTAAAGACTGGGATTATCGAGCAGATGTTCCAGATGTAGGGGTCACAGATGGATTCATTGGATGGCTTGCAGAGCATCCCATATATAGGTTCTCAGATCCAATAGAGTTGATACCTTCCATGAAGGAGGTGATGGATGTCACAGGTGATATGATGGGTAGAGGGTAGAGACATACAGGTGCACAGGTTCCAATGACCCAACCTACTCCTCTGAGGCCAAGAGCAGTATTTACACCTCCAAAGAGACCATCTGGATAGATGAGACCACCTCATCCCTTTAGTTCTACAACAGGCAGACCTACAATTTTACAGAGGAGATCGACTAGAGGAGAGAGTGGCACTTTGGGTAGTGTTGGTACAGTAGATGAGGTTCTAGGTGCAGAGCAGTATGTAGGTGCCGATCCTGATCCCACACATGTTGATACTAGTTTTGATCTAGGAGCTGAGGTTAGACGCCGTAAGGTGTAGAGAGTGGAGACTACTGAGTAGCCAGTTAGAGATACTAATATGCTTGAAGCAGATGCAAATCCTAGTGTACCACTGACTCCTCAGGAGATCATTAGATGACTTAGATTACAGGTCAAGGACCTGAAGGTACGAAGTGGTCATTGGGAGGAGAGATTTACTAAGGCAAATAGACAATGATCCCAACTCTGAGAGGAGAATAGGAGATTACAGACAGAGGTGACACATGATACCTCTATAGCTGCTTATTACGTTTCTTCTTACTATACTATTGTTCCTATTGCTCAGAGAGTACCCACATACTCTTAATATATGATAGCATCTGAGGGAACCAGGGCACCCAGAGCCGAGGCAGTGCCCGATGCACCACCACCACCTCCACAAGATGCAGAGGATCAAGCAAACAGCTGATCTGTCTAGATATTCTGATAGTTTTGCCATTTTTGTTCATGTATACTATTCTGACTTTTGATAGCTCACATGAGCTCATTCTTTTGTACATTGTGCCAATAGTGCACCCTTGACTAGTTCGAGTTATATGATATGAGATAGAGATTTTGGTTGCAACTTCATTTATACTTGTCATGTTTTGATTTTGATGATATCATGTGATGTAAATGCTATGAGTAGTGTAGAATGTATGTATGGATTTATGCAATACAATGATTTCTTTCAAATGTATGAATGTAATGCAAATGTAATTGATTATGGAAAATGTATGGAAATGTATGATTTCAATGATGCTTATATATGGAATGTAATGCAATAGATGGAATGATCATGAATATGTAACGTAAATGCAATGATACACATGATATATTTTGCAGGGATTGATGAAGACAAGTACTCAGTCTTATGTCAAAAAGGATGTTTAACCCAGGATGGTGACTGCTTGCAATTCTATGAGGAAACCTTCATGTGAGATTCAGCTCTTCATCGTCAAGTTCAAGTTTAGTTTAGAAGAATTGTTGAAGTGTTCAAGCAATTTGTGAGATCATGCAAAGTGCAAAAATGACATGCAAAATGAAATGCAAACCTAAGACCTAGGACCTAGTCACTGATCATGCGTCGATTTGTTGTCATCATTGAAATTTTTAGGTAACCGAATAAATCAATACAACATCCACTAGTTATGAAACTATAGACATATGAATATTGATTTGTATGTGAAAGAATCAATACAATGCCCACTAGTTAGACAACCATGGACATATGAATATTGATTTTGTTTTCAGAATGTTAGATTAGATATAAGCACTAAGGCACAAACACCAGGATGACCTGAATATCATGTCCATTTTGATATAGCAATTTGTATAAGCATCAAAACATAAACGTCATGATGACCAAAATATGCCTTGCAGAAAAAACACATCAAGCAGTCAAGAGATCATTCTAAATCCAGTGTGAATTACCCATAGTGACCCTTTATCATTCACATCCTTAGGTAAGATCACGTTTCACAGTAGGAGAAAGAACTCACTCAAAAAGACAATAGTTAGATCAAACTTCTTTGAATTTTCTAGGTATCAATGGTTGATGTACTCATGGCCATCCAATACGAGATAGAGGCTCTTACAGATGAACACCATTTCAATCTAGAATTTCCAAAGTTGTTAGATTTTCACATACAAGAAGAAAACAAAGAAAAGATTATGCCCCCAGTCATCACTCTCTAAATCCTGTAAAGGACATCATCAAAGAGCTCGAAGGGACACAATATACAAAAATCTCAATGTGAATCAGTAAGCATACAAGGAGATAAAAGCATGTAAAAGCATAGATTGTTTTCAGTTTGTGTTGAGGTTTGATTGCGTTGTTGTAGATGCAAAATCCTTTCTAAAGAGGAGACTAACTAACTAAATCGAATGAAGCTTCATAGGACTCTGACTGGATATGACACGTCTAAAGCATACTGGAGGCCATAGGATATGACATTGATTGCCCCCAAGTTTGAACATTGATAGGATACAGGTGCTTGAATTGATTGGTGTACAGATCGACTTATTGAAAATAGGAATCCAAAAACAAACCATGAGATATGTAAAAAACTAAAGCAAGACTGAAAGCTGGAAAACACCAAGATTGCACTGATAGATGGAGCATTTTGAACAAGTGGTGCCTATTTGCTAGGTTTTCACCATCTTGGCAGAGATTGTATTTTTGCTACCAAGGCACCTGTTTCCAAGTTTTCACCAAGGCACTTTTTCTTTTTCTCATTTTTTTTTATTTTTCATTTTTTCAATTTTTTTGTACTTTTGATATTTTTCAAATTTTTTTTGTGATACATCAAGGTGCCTATTTTCTAGGTTTTCACCAAGATGTTCATTTTTTAGGACTTTTTCCAATTTTTCCAATTTTTTGTAGGACATTTTGCAAAGACTGAATGCCTTAGGCATAGAATTTCTTCAGATGGAGAACGTTGATTGGTTCTTGGAGCTGTTCTCCTTCAGTCGTTGAGAGTTGATAGGCACCAAAGCCAAAAGTAGTAGCGATTACAAAGGGACCCAGCCAGTTGGGTTCAAACTTCCCCTTGCGTTCTTGATGTGATTGATTTTTAGGATTCTCTCTCAAGACTAGATCGCCAACCTGAAATTCTTTGTGTCTAACTTTCTTGTTGTAACTTCTAGACATTCTCTTCTGATATACTCTGAGATGATCATACACTGCTTGTCTACATTCATCTAGTAGTTCAAGTTCTTGCAACCTAGACACTCTGTAGTCATCATCAGTTACTAGACCATGCATTCTAATTCTTAGTGATGGGATTTGAACCTCAATAGGTAGTACCGCTTTAGACCCATAAACTAAAGCGAAAGGTGTAGCCCCACTGGGTGTTCTGATACTCGTTCTGTAGACCCAGAGAGCTAGATTGATCATGAGATGCCAGTCTCTTCTTGTTTTATTAACTATGCGGTGCAAGATTTTCAATAGATTCTTATTAGAATCCTCTGCTTGTCCATTCCCTTGAGGATAGTATATAGATGACCAATGTTGTGTAATCTTCAATTTGGCACATAGATCATCTAAGTCTCTATTCTTGAATTGACCTCCATTATCTATGACTATAAAATTTGGAATACCATACCGACATATGATGTAGTTCAAGATGAACATAGAAATTTGTTTGCCAGTCGCTTGAGTTAAAGGAACTGCTTCTACCTATTTTGTGTAATAATCTATAGCTGTGATTATATGGGTATGTCCATTAGAAGAATGAGGATGTATGGATCCTATAAGATCAAATGCCCATTGGTGAAAAGGCCATTGTGTAGTAAAGGCAATTAGATCTCTCCCTGGTGCATGAATTAAGTTTCCATGTACTTGGCACTTTTGACAGTTCTTAGCAAACTTGATAGCCTCTTTCTCCATTTCAGGCCAATAGTACCCAACCCTAATAAGTTTTCAAGCTAGTGTTAAACCATTAGAGTGTGACCCACAAATACCTTCATGGACTTCCTCTAAGGCATGTTGAGACTCTTCCCATTCTAAACATCTAAGTAGTGTACCATCTAGACCTCATTTGTACAAATCATGACTAATGATGACATATCGGGATGCATTGCGGATAAGGTATCTTTTCTCATGGTAGTTAAAGGTATCGAGAATGATTTGATCTTGGAGATAGGAGAAAAGGTTTTTATATCTGGATGAATCATGACCTACAATAGTGCAGATCATGTAGGTATCAAGGGAATCATATGCAGGATAAGATAGTGCTTCCACCAGGAACTCGTAGCGTAGCTCATGTTCAGGCTGTTGTAGTAAAGTAGAGAGTGTTGCCATTGCATCGATAGCCTTATTCTCTAATCTAGGAATTTGATCAAAGGTGATAGATATGAAATATTTCTTTAGATCATCTATGATTCTCTTGTATGGGATCAACTTTCCATCTTTCATTTGATACACATCATTGACTTGGTGTATTAAAAGTTGTGAGTCTCCATGACTGTGTAATTTTGTTACTCTCCATTCAATCGCTATCTTCATACCATTAAGAAGGGCTTCATATTCAACAATATTGTTTGTGCAAGGAAATTTGAGTCTAAATGCTTTATGGATTGAATATCCTTGAGGAGTGATGAACAATATGCTTGTTCCAAATCCATTTTGTGTATAGGAACCACCAAAGAATAATTTCCATGATCTAGAAGATAGGTTCATGATAGAGGAATCTAGGAATTCCATTTACATTGGTGTATCATCAAACAATGGTGCATCTGCTAGTTGATCAAAAATAAATTGTCCTTTGATAGCTTTTCTTTCAATATATTCAATTTCAAATTCACTTAAGAGCATCACCCATTTAGCTAATCTACCTGTGAGGGCAAATTTTCTTAGTAGGTACTTTAGTGGATCAATCTTAGCTACCAAATGTGTGGTATGAGCTAACATATAATGTCTCAGTTTCTGTGATGCAAAGATCACAGCTAGACAAGCTTTTTCAATCATAGAATAATTCTTCTCATATGCAACCAAAGTTCTATTGATATAATATATAGTTCTTTCCTTTTTATTCTCATCATGTTGTGCAAGCAATGCCCCCAATGACGTATCTGTTGCGGAGACATATAAGATCAATGGATTCCCTTGAATAGGAGGCATCAAAATAGGAGGATTTGATAGATATTTCTTGATATGACTAAAGTTCTTTTCACATTCCTCGTTCCATGCAAAGGTCACACCTTTATGTAATGTCTTTGTGAAAGGTTGTGATATGTCTGCTAGCTGAGATATGAAGCATCTGATAGATTGTGCTCTCCCTTGTAATGTTCTCATTTGACTGATATTCTTGGGAGGTTGCATCTCCATGATAGCTTTAAGTTTTGCTGGATCAACTTCAATACCTTTTTTGAAACAATGTAGCCTAAGAGCTTTCCAGAAGTGACACCAAAAGCACATTTCTTAGGGTTCAGTCTGAGACTAAACTTTTCCATTTTATCTAGTATTATGCTAAAGTCATTTAGATGTTCAAATCGTATCATAGATTTTGCTAAAGTATCATCAACATAATCCTCCATAGTTCGATGCATCATGTCATGAAAAATAGATGTCATAGCTCTCTAATATGTAGCACCGACATTCTTAAGCCCAAATGGCATGACATTCCAACAGAAGGTGCCCCATGCACATGTGAAAGTAGTTTTCTCTTGATCCTCTGGAGCAATTTTTATTTGGTTGTATCCAGAAAAACCATCCATTAAAGAATACATCTCGAAGCCCGTAGTCATGTTCACTATCATATCAATGTTAGGTAGTGGAAAATCATCCTTAGGGCATGCTTTGGTCACATCTCTAAAATTTGTGCATACTCTTATTGATTTATCTGGTTTGAAAATAGGTACAATATTAGAGATCCATTCAGCATAGTCAATAACACAGATGAATCTGGGTTTTAGTAGTTTCTCTAATTCATCTTTTACCAAGAGTGCAACATGAGGATGCATCTTTCTCAATTTTTTCTTAACAGGTTTGACGTTCGGAGCTATAGATAGATGGTGCATTATAAGATCAGGATCCAACCCTGGCATATCTAAATATTTCCATGCAAAGTTGATCTTTTTCTCTATTAGGAATGTAGTAAATTTTTGCTTTTTTTTTCTTCTGATAAGGATTGTGCTACATGGAATCAACTGTGGTTCTTTTGTTGTTCCCAAGTTGATAGATTGAGTGGGCTCAATTAGAACTGGAGATCTGTCCTGTAAATGACTCGGAAGGACATCAAATATCTCATCCTTAGGCACCTTAGAGAGGTTTTCACCTTTGGATACGTCTTTTATTTTTACTTTTTTAGGTTCTGAGACTACCACAAAGTGGTTTTCACCCTCAGAACTCCTTTTTTTTAATTTTATATTCTTATTCTTTTGACTAAGATACTTGATGTTCGACTTTGTCATGCTAACACTCAATTCACTGATGGAAGTCCTCATAGGCTCAACTGCATTTAGGTAGCAAGCAAGGGCATAGTCATTTGGAAAGGTATAAAAACCTTGGCTATAATTCAAAGAGGTTTGGTCAAGAAGTTCGGGATGTTGGATAGTCAATTCGGTGAAAGATTGGGAAATAGTGTTTACAGATATGGATCTATCATCATTGGTCCTAACCCGACACTCGAGTTCGAAGGTGATATTACAACTTAAGACATTCAATTCATGAATAGGCTCAATGTCATTGTGGGAGTCCAATTCAGCCATAGGTGGATCAAACTCGTTAAGCTCATTATTTCACTCTAGACTTACGTTGGTTTTAGGTGCATATTGGTGAATAACATCAACATTTTTCTCTGTGATAAGCTCATCTTCCTCTGGAATGGCTCCCCATTCATAGTCATTTGATTCTTCATCTATGCCTCTAGGAAATTTAAGAACATGAGTAAAGTCAGGATGGATACCCCAAGAAGGGTTACCCTCAGATTCAGATTTGAATTCATACTCATGAGAATCTATTTCAGAATAACTACCACCTTCTTGTTTGCCTATTTCATTGCTTTTGAGATCAGCTAGTTCTTGTGGTGCAACTGTCTCTTGTTCTATAGTAGGTTATTGTGTTTCTAGTACATTGATTCTTTTTACTGGATCATCTTCAGCTTCAAGGAGGTCTTTTATTTCTTTAGGCAAATGCTCATAAGGAATAAGCTAATCAGTGGTGTCCAAATCATCACTGTCAAATTGTTCAGTTGTTTCTTCCTTTAGTTGATTTGTTGTGGATGGCTCAATCTATTCTAAGACATGTGAGGAGTTCTTGCTAAGATAGAAAGGCTTCTTCTTATATCCTAGACCTATTGTATTCTTGTTGGTTTGACCATGATGGTCAAGAGGTGATAGAAGACCTTTACCTTGTAATCCTAGAGGTCCTTTTCTAGTATATCCCATTTTTGTGATCAATTTGTCCCTTGGTCCATATGACTTGTGAGGAATTTTGCTTGAAGTGGAGTCACATTTCTGGATTGATTGGGATTGAGGTTCATCCTTGTATAACCATGCAAACACAACTTCATCTTCCTCAAACTCTTGTTTAGATACTTGTTCTGTGACAAAGCTTCCATTGAATATGACCTAGGATTCTTTAGCTGTAGGTTTCACTTTGTCAGATGGTCGTCCATAAGACTTTGGTGATAATGGGAGAGATGTGAGAGATAAGATAGGTTCCATTTTATATTCTCCCATACCATTCTCCTTGATTTTGACTTCTTTAGCAATGTCTTCCATTTTAGATGTTGAAGCAATATCTAGCTGCTTAGTGGAAGATTCTTTGTTGTTAGGAACAAGTTTATCAACACTTTCTTTCAAAGCATTGCAAGTTGTGTATCAAGAACTTGACATGTAGTATCTCAGATGACTGGACTCATTCTGATAGGCAAGACAATTGTTCCTTTGGAAGATCTTTCTTCTTCATCATATGCCTCGATAGTTATTTTCTTTTTAGGATCAATGGCAGCTTCAGATAATCCCAATTTTGTAATCAGGTTGTAAGAACAAATGTTGAGACTAGCACCTCCATCTATCAGCACATGTTTGACTCAATGGTTTTGGATTAAGACTTCAATATGCAAGGGCTGGTTATGTGGATGACTCAAGGAATTATCATCTTCCTCTAAAAAGGAGATATACTATGGAGATGTTAGATGACCAACCATAGGCTGGAATCTATCTAAATCAAGGTTGTCAGGAACATTGGATTTGAGCAAAGCTTTGTCTGAATGGCTCTATGAGTTGGAGATATCTGAAGCAACTCAAACATTGAGATTTTTTCATTTGTACGCTGGATTTGTTAGACAATACTGTAGGAAGTAGGCCTCGTGTCTTTAGGATTTGAAGATTTAGATGTAGCCTTATGTTTAGAAGCAGATGAAAGATTGAAAGGCATCTTAGGGACATTGGATGAATCTGGGATTTGTCCTTGTAGATGCACTTGAGCTTGTGATTGAGTAACTACATTTGCTGATTGATTTTCTCTATCTCTTCTTACAATTGTGATGACATTACAATGCTCAGATAGACATGGTTCAACCATATTGATGACAACATTGTTTCCAGAGTAGGCATAATTGACTTTAGCACCCATATTAGGCTGAGAAGAAGAATCTTCTTTACCATGTTTCAGAAATGGTTCTGTGAATGTTGTATGATCATTATTGCTCTTATGATTGTCAATCATGATTTCTCCATTATCAATTTTGTCTTGTATGATGTGCTTCAAGCGAACATAATTATTAGTTTTATGACCCTTATTGTGATGGAAGTCACAAAATCATTCTCTCTCCACCATTTCGGTTTAGGTTAAGGATCAAAGAATTTTATCTCAGGCAAGTAAATGATGTTGTTAGCCAATAGAGTTTTCATGGCAGATTCCAAGGACTCTCCAAGAGGAGTGAATTTGCGGTTAGGATTTGTAGCCCAAGGTTTGTAAGCAGATGGCTTCTTGTTAGATTCTAATGTTTTAGCTTCAGAAGCTTTGATGGCTTGGGTACCAACAGTGAGATTGAAAGCGGGTGCCTTAGATGGGGCACGGATAGTATCAACAATGCCATCTGTGACAATGCCCTTATTCTTGTTCTAGTTTTTGCCTTTGTCTTTAGAACTAGATCCAGATTCATACTTTTCCTTTTGAAGGGATATGTCTCCTTTTTGGACAAGTACTTTCTCAATCTTGATTACATTTTCTACCATCTTATCAAAGGATGTATAATTTTGCATTTGCAAATGGTAGTTGAGTTCTGGAACAAGATTGTTGATGAAGATTTCCAGCTTCTCAATTTCTGGAATGGGTCTAGCATATAGAGAAAACTTCTTCCTCTATCTTTTGAGAAAAGTCAGGAATGGCTCTCCCAAGTTCTGTTTCAGATTGCAGATGTCGATCATATTGACCAGATGTTGAATGTTGTAGGAGTATTATTGATAGAACAGTTTGATCAATTCCTCAAAATTTTTGATAGTTGGAGGCATTTTTGAGAACCAATGAATAGCTGACCCTCCTAGAGATCGAGGGAGAAGACGCATTAAGTAGGTTGGTTCATGCATGAACTCCATAGATTGAGTACATAATTCTCTAACATGATCTTGAGGATCAAATTTTCCATCATACTTATTATATTTAGGCATCTCCACTCTTTTAGGGAATGGTGGCATGTACAAGTCTTTATCAAATAGAAAAGGACATAGAGCTTCCATGGAGAACTCCTTAGGTTCCTTTACTTTTTCAATTTTGTTAAGTTTGACTTGCATGACATGCATCTGTTTCATCATAGTCGTGATAGGGGTTTCTTCCTCATGTGTGATGATATTTTCAACATTAAAGTTTGGAGGAAGTTTAGCTCCTTGATGAGCTAACTCTAGAAAGTATGCCTCTCGATCTTCTTTCAAGAAATGCCTCATCATTTTCTTGAAGTCATCATCATTTTGATATCGAGCAATTTTAGAAGGTGTGGGTTCTTGATCCATACCATGTAGGGAATGAGGTCCTTGAGACCCGTGATGTGTCCCTCCATGAGACATGTTAGGAGTTTTAGGACTCCTTGGAATAGATTGATGTAGAGATTGTTGATTACCTTCGTGAGTTGATGGAGGGGGTATGTAACCAAATTTCAATCGTAAATTGCCAAGACCATCATCTTTGTAAAGACATGAATTGTAGAGTTGCTCAAGAGTTGGACCCACGTGAGTAGTCAAAGGTATGGTATTGGGTGCTTCTTCAGATTTCTTATGTGAGGAGGCTCTAGTTTCCACCATTAACCTTGGGTGAAGCAAAAGAGCAAGATGAAGACAACTGAATAATGAATTGATTCAACAAGATCGAATGACGCAATCCTGTCAAAATTGAATTGATTGAAGATTAGATTGGATGTAAATGAAGGATACCGTGCCACAGTAGTATGGGTAGACACCCAAAAGATGGCAGGCACGAGCTCACAACACTTAGCCATTTTGTAAGAAGACTGAATTTGAAGATAATTTTGACAAGGTTTTGACACAAGATGAAAAAGACTCAAATCGATAAATCATAAGGCTAAATCAGACTCAAGAGACCACTTTACGAAAATGATTGAATTTGTTCTAGTTTTTACTCTATTCCTGACACAATGAATGTTTTGACATAATCTAGAAATAGGCTGTAAAAACTAGATTTCTGGCAAATTTGACAAGTCTTTGACAACTTTTTGAAAATTCTCAAATGAGTTTCTGAATGCTTGTACGACACTGGGTAGGCTCTCAAATGACAATTGACAAGACTCGTATGACAATTGCTACTAGGGATAATATTCTTTTGATTTCTGGTGACAATACTCATGCAACACAGTACTAGCTCCCGTATGATAATACAGGGGTTATGAAATGACTTTTGCTCAAGACTCATATGACAATTTGAGACTATGGGATGACTTTTGACTCCAGAGAGGAATTTTGCTTCAAATTTTGCAATTTTTGGGTTTTTGGTTTCAGATTGTTGGCAAAGTTTTTCTGTCCAGTTTTTAAGATTTGTGTAATAATCCATCTCAAATAAATAAGTAGATATCAAGCACGCAAAACAATAAGCAAGGGAAGCAAGCAATCATCTAAAAATAATGAACGAGGGAAAAAGAAACCTTACGCATGAACAAGCAATAGTGGCTTAATGTGCTAATCCCTAGAAGCTATTTGTGTATGTTCCAAAAAAAATTTCAATAACGCACATATTCCTGAAAAATGAAATTTTGTGGCCTCACTAAGGTTTGTAGTAATGGTCTGACTCTATAAATTTTGTGATCTCAAGAGGGAAAAATCCAATCCAGGTGCACCGGGTTTTGACATAGTCTGAGAAATTAATCAATTAGGAGCTTCTAGGGAGATCTGATAGCCCAACAAGAGACCACACCTGTGAAGATTTCCTCCACAAGGACATTTATATAGCGGCTGCTGCTACCACGATGAAAATGGCTATTACTACTTGAGGTTCCGTCCATGTGGTTGACCCAATTAAGGGAATGTCCACTACAGTTAACCCTCTCTAAAGGTGACTCACAAAAGATACCACATGGGGACTAGTTCTAGATTCAAGGATCTAAGTTTCTGATACTACCCAAAAAGGGAGTAGAGCATAGTCCTCTAGCCTTTTCACTTTTAACCAAAACAAAGCAGACAGATTATTCTGACACGCTAAGATTGAAATTATCTCACAAAGATCTATGTTTTCAACTGCTTATGACTATCAACCTCTTCGGAGAGAGAATGTATCAATCAAAAGTTGAAGACTCAAAAATCTAGTAGAACGTAAGACAATCTCAGTACCTTCCCTACCTACAAGGGGATCCTTCGTCAAGAAGAGCTTTGCATGCGTGAACAAGTGAAAGAAGCCCACTCTCTCGAGATCATCCAAAAATAGTGTTCATAGGGCCTATTTACTATGTGTAATAGATATGCAGAAAACAAATCTATGTTCATTTTATAGCCCAAAATGAAGTCTGTGATATGAAAGCAAGAAAAGTCACACAAGCTCGACATGTGAGAGTTTGTTTTATATCCAAATCGAAGTGTTATCATATCGTAGTAGAATACCTGAATTCCTTGCAATGCGCTTAGTAGATTTTACCTATTTTAGCAATTTAGTTACACTTTTCCCAATCAAACTCAATAAATATTAGTAAAAAATAGAAGATTTCAATTGTTAGGATTAGCTGTTAGTCCAAATCTGAAAAATCAAATCTAAAAAACTGCCAAAAATTATGAAACGACAATTGAATCCTGGAATCAAACCTCATACGACAGTGGGTTACCTCCCAGGCAAGAGTCTAGAAACTCGTACGACAGTGGGTGTCTTAACAAATGATAATCTATCTCTCAAATGACAATACCCAGTTGCTGAAACAAGCCTCAAAATCCTCAACTATCGTACGACAACCAATAGCTTCTGGTATGACTTTCTGACAAAAGTCATACAAAAAATGTACAAATAGAGAATGAAATCATAGAATGGACCAGAAAATGACATAAAAATAGATAGAAGTGAAATAGAAGAGATGGAAACCTATTTTAGGGCCCCACGGTGGGCGCCAAAAATGTGTGTGTGAATTTTGTACCTAGTTGCGGACACAACACTTTTGTAAAACATTAATGGTTAGCGAAATCAAAATCTTGCAAGTAAATGAAACTATGCTAACCAGGCAATTTACTTCCTTCTAGTAGGTGCGAGTATGATGTTCTCAGATTGAAATCGAGATCAGTGACAATGCAACACCTGAACGAAGGATTTGAATGCAAAAGATGAAAGACTATATGAATGCAGATTAATCCGTATTTTGGATTTTCTATGCAATAATATGAAAAACTATATGAATCTAAGCTAGATGAATGAAATTGAATGCAGATCTAATCTAAGAATGATATTAATGAATATGAATGCTATGATATGAAAACTATGCAAAACTATGATCAACAATGAAAGATCTCACAAATCGTCTGTCGCAAGAGCTTAATCCTTCAATCGCTAATTTGCCAGAGTAATTATGCAAATTTGAGTGTTGATTATTATGAAGAGCTTAGCCTTAATTTTATAGAAATCTAGGGTTTGAGGATGCATAAGAAAAACCATAAATCACTCTTGATAAACTCAGGTTGATTTTTGAGTTATCAAGAAATTAGAGATAATTAACTCTCAAAAATCATGCAAAAGCAGTGTTTAACTCAAAATATAGTTTTAGATCAAATTTCAACTCATCATCAGATGTTGAGTTTCAATTTTAAAATTGATTGTTAATTTCTAGTTGCCTGCTTTTCTGATTGTGCATGATTTATTTTGAATTAATTTAAAAATAAAGTGATTTATTCTCAACTTAACTGATTTTTGAATTAAAACAATTGATTTATGGGTTAATCAATTATTAAATCAAACTTTATTCTAAAACTATATTATTAAATATTGACAATTGACATGAATTAATTAAATAAGAATTTAATCAATTAGTCATGAGATTTTAGATTTATTGTCAAAATAAAATAATACAATTCAGGAATAAATTTAATTAAACAATTAAGTGGCAGTATTAAATCTGATTAATTAAATATTCAGAATATTCAATTAATCAAACTTTAGGATAAATAGGATTTATCACCACATAATCATTAAATTAAAGATAATTAAGATAAATAGGAATATTGCTAGGAATATTTCCTGATGCAAAATTTAAGATAAAATCAATTAGGATTCGATAATGTGTAGATGTGCCTTAGGTTAGGACTTTTGTATCAATTTTGTTCGAATTGAAGATGTAGGAGGTTAATGAACCAATAGCCCATTTTGGGGGTATTACAATAGTCAATTGCAGTGATTATATAAGTGTGACCGACACTTGATGCAGGATTGATAGGTTCGATAAAATCAAGGCCCCATTGCTGAAAGGGACCTTCTATTATTACTGGTCTGAGAGGAAGAGCTGCTAGTTGAGGTCGACCTGTGAACATCTTACATTTTTCACACTTGGCCACCTAATGATACGCATCCTTGAACATTCCCGACCAATAATAGCATTGCCTCAAAATCTTAAATTCAGTTACAGAAGACGAGAAATGCCCACCACAAGCTTCGTCATGGAACATTTTTAACAATCTCTCTTGTTGCTTGTCTACACACCTAAGAAAAGTTCCATCTACAGACCTTTTATATAACGTACCTTCCCAAATAACATATTTAGCAGCTTTCAACCTCAAGTCTCTCATTTGTTTAGCTGTCAATCTTTCAGGGCATTCACCATAAGTCAGGAAATATACAATGTCTTCAAACCACGGGTCTTGTAAACTCACCGCCAAAACTAATTGTTCTGTTTCAAGCTGGTTATCTCCTTCACTTCCTACCATATCTTTGCACAATGCATTGCCTCGTACCATTTTTGTTGGCTTGATCTCTATGTCATATTCTTGTCTTTTGGCTACCCAAGCCCCTCTGTTATTACATCCTACGTCCTGCTGGGTTAATATACTCTTTACCGCAATGTCAGGAACAAATACAATGGAGTGGGAATGTAAGCTATAAAATCTGAAGTTCTTCAAGGCTTTCACCACCGAGAAATCATGCTTCTCAGCCTGAGAATATCTTAGTTCATGATTTTTCAGTGGCATACCCATAAAGGCAATAGGAGCTTGAACTCCTCTTATTTCTTGCATAAGAATAGTTGACAATGTATGTTTGTATATAGTCGAATGTGGACCTCTAATCCAACTACACATGCAACATGGTCATTACTCACATGATCGAATTATGAGAGAGAGTATGAATTACTCAATCTGAAATTCATGGTGAAGTGACCTGTTGCCTCCTATGTAAACGGGGTGTTTAATTACTCTCAGATTGGAGAGTCAACAACCATAAGACCAGTTCTACAATGGAGGATTTGAAAGCATGGAAATTGAACAAAATGAAATTAAGCTAAGATGAATATGAAATTAAAGCTAAGAATGAACATGCAATTATACTAATAGCTTAAAAGAAATATGAAGTGCAATTTAATCTAAAGTACTTGAAAAGAAATATGAGATTAAACTAAGCTATGAACAAATAAGCAAACTAAACATAATGAATATGCAATATTAAATTAAATGAAAATTACACTAAAATGCAATAAAAGCTTTGAATTAATGAAATTGAGACAAAAAATGCTATAGTTCAATTACTCTAAAAAATTGCTCTCTTTGAATGAAGAAATGAGGTTCATTAAATAGAAAAACCCAGGGGAGAGAATGAAGAGGTTCTTGATTTGAAACTCCTGACTCTTCATTCCCATTTGAGACAAAAATGCATAAATTACTTAATTAAAAGAATGGAAAATGCCACACGGGGTGATCTTTTGAATATTATGAATTATTAATTCAAAAAGGAGTGTCCATTCAAATAACAAGTAATTATTAATTCCTCTTCATGTATATTAGCCAAATGGGGTGGGTTTAATTTAATTCCAAGCACTTAGGACTTTAGAATTAAATTAATTTATCATAGGGGTAATTTAGCTAATAAAAGTCGAAGACTTTTGGAATTAATTTTAATATTTGATAAATGCAATTTAAGGTTAATGCATTTGACATCAATTCAAATTAAGTCATGTAGGAGAGAGAAAATTTCCTAGCAAAGTAGGACTTTGAAGATGTAAAATTGATGAAAATGCACCAAAATTGATTGAATTTATTAGGTGCCAATTTTGGGGTATTACATTTGCCCCTCTTTGAATTGATGTGCAAATAGCGCATTGATTCAAAGAATAGTCTGAAGTGACAGATGATGAGAAATTCAGAAGTCTAGGTTAGGTTGCCAAGACACCGAACAGATCAAAGCATGATTTTCCAAAGTCTAAGTTAGATTGTGAAGACAATGGTCTTGAGAGAACTAGAATCAAGGTTAGATTGCCCCAATACCAATTGAGATTCAGATGCAGACCTAGGACTGTCTCCAGAATCAGGGTTAGATTGCCCCAATACAAAGCTTAGCCCTCCGAGACCTGGGTTAGATTGTCTAGATAACAGTCCAAAAGAGATTTTGAGAGCCATCTCTAGAACGAAGGTTGACTCCCAGGAATTAGGGTTAGATTGCCCCAATACCTAAAAGATTTTGAGAACCATCTCTAGAATGAAGCTTGATTCTCGAGGATCTGAGTTAGATTGCTTAGATACCTAAAAGATAGATGACTAGATAGAAAGATGCGAGGCACCGAGATGCCCCTAGCAATGAGAACTAATGATTTAGATCAGACTGATTCAAGAATTGATTCGACCAGATTCAACTGATGTAATCATCTTGCCCCCTTCGGAGCGAAATCAAAAGATGACATATCGGAAGGACGATTGACAATAAGAGGTTACAGAGCAGAAGCAATTAGACTAGATTTGAAAAGCTACAGAAGCAAATCAAAGCAAAGTAGAGGTCTTGTTGACCAAGTTTGACCATGGTTGACCATGGTTGACTTTGATGACAAGAGAAAAGATCTTGAGAACATGATGCAAAGATGAGGGTCTGGTAGGAAGATGACGCCAGATAGCTGACTGCACAAGTGTCTGATCCCAAAGGGACCCATAATTTTAAAATGCAATTTCAAGCTATCTATAGATGTTAGATGTCAGTTTCAATCACGAAAATGGATTTAGAGCAGTCGATTTAGCCAAGGGTGTAATTTTTACGCAAAACAAAGCACTTTTGAAAATTAGGTCAAAAGCTATATAAGGCCCAGAGGGGTCATTTTCAATTCATTATTCACCTTCGTCTTCTTGAGAGAGAAATGGAGGATCTTCCATTGCATACACATCAATTTGAGCACTCTCAATGACACACCCAGCCCATGGAGTATGATGCACCTTTTGTATTTCCATTTGTATCACTTTTTAGGTCAATTTAGGATGATCTAGCATAGTTTTAGGTCATGTTCTTCCAATCTCACGTGAGGAAGTAGTTTCCTCGCACGAGTTAGGTCTTCTTCGCATGGGCTTTGTCTGGAAGCTCACATGAGCTGAAAGGTGGTCCTGCATGAGATTTCTCCTGTTCGCGTGAGGAAACAATTTCCTCACGTGAAAAGCTGCTGCAGAGTTTGAATGCTTTTGTCAAAATTTGTCAAATTTGCGTAAAATCAGCCAAGTATAGCGTCACAGATCCATGTCTAGGATAGATGTCTTGCTGCATTTGTTGTTGTTGTGTTGAAAACCATCATGTTGAGATACTGATCCAATGTCGTTGCTTTCTTTATAGGTTGACCTCCCCAATGTTGCCTTCAGGACACACCATCCCGTTATCACCACCTTAGTGCAGAGACTGATAGATGCAGAGAGTACTCACATTGAGGGACTCGGCCTGGGATACTTGCATGATCTACTTGACATTCAAGTAAATCATGGTCTTCTTGGTGCATTAGTAGAGCGTTTCCATTTGGAGATGAACACTTTTCATTTTTTGATGGGGGAGATGACGGTGACTCCCGAGGATGTATACAGGATTTTGCGGATACCCGTCCATGGTGCTCGAGTAGAGTACAAGACATAGTCGTGGCAAAGTATAGTAGCCTTGAGGATGATCTACAGAGATGATCTAGTGATGGGTCAGGCTATCTCCTGGGATGATTTGATCAATAGGCACGATGGCGCTCATCTGTTAGTCATTGTACTTGCGATGTTCTTGAGCTGCTACCTTGTTCCATATCAAGGTCAGCATGGTCTAGAGTGTGGCTGGGGGATGATGTTGCAGAGGATGCTAGCTAGATTGGTAGTTAGATTCAGATGAGCCGAGTGCATGTTAGCCCATATGTATCATGAGATGCATGAGATAGTATATCACAATGCGAGGACCATGGCGGCAGGTGTCTTCGTCCTTTAGATCTGGGCCTAGGAGCATCTCCTTGTTTGCAGGCCTATTTTTCATGACACACGGTAGCAACTTGAGCCGTATATTTATAGGTACATAGGTTTGATGACTCAGCCTCTGCTGGGTAAGACGGAGCAGTGGAGAGGATAGCTGGATGACATGACAGCTATAGTTTGGAGACCTTGGGTGGCTACTGAGCCATGGGATGATGCTCGGAGAGAGCTTTCACATATGTTCATATCACGTCCACTGATTGGATGGAGTGTTACCATTATAGAGAGATTCCTTGTTACATGCATCCTACGCCAGTTTGGTAGGCAGCAGGACATATCACATGAGTACTACCCCTATGCCCACTTCTCTGATGATGAGAAGAAGGGGTGGCACATGAGACTGGATCCAGGGTAGTATGCAATAGAGGCACACATTCCAGCAGTATGATGGGATTATATGGTGGGTGTCACCAATGCAGGGGTGACACCTGCATACAAGGACCAGTTGATTGCACGTCCACATCTGAAATTCATAGATCTAGTTGGTATGGGTCAGGGAGCACAGAAGTAGGTACCAGATTAGTAGCCACCAGCTCAGCAGCCTACACAGTAGCAGGTTGCACAATAGGGACAATAGCAGTAGAGAGTGTTGAGACCTCGATCAGGACAAACTAGTGTCCCTACTAGGATGATGGGTTCAAATGTAGGAGCTGGGAGAAGTGGGGCTCGACACAGGTCCACTAGGAAGTGGATAGGTGATACATCACAACAAGCACCTAATGATGATACTGATATGCCTGACATTCTAGCAGGAGCAGGCACACCACAACTGTAGGAGGCTCTCAAGAAGAGTCGTGAGAGAGTTAGACAGGTTCAACAAGAGTGGGATGACTACCACACTTGAGTCATCAGGGAGGAGACCTAGGTAGCTGACAGGGATGCTGAGATCAAGAAGCTACAGGAGGAGCTAGCACGATCGAGGATTGAGACTAGATATGAGGTTGCTCAGGCAACATATTACTATGCAGCTTACTGCGGGGTCATTCCAGATCTGTCAGAGCAGGTACCACCCTTTGCTGATTATGTTGGAGCTCTGTAGGCACTGCCACCAGCACCTCCACAATAGGCACCACAGGCACCCCCATAGCAGGCACCTCCACAGTAGGTGATGCCCCTTCCCCAGAGACCATTGCCACCACCTCCTCTAGGTGGTGCAGGACCTAGCTAGCACATTTTGATATACTTGTACATTGTAGTCCATTTTTGATACTATGCTCGAGTAGCACCTTCTCTTTTGTACATGACATTATTCGAGATATATATATGCGATCAACAATTTTGATATCATTGTACTTGTTGACATATTGCTTTGATATTGATGTTTTATGAGATGTTTCTATATGCTTAGATGTATGGATAGAAATGTATGAAATGCACATGCTTCATTTTATGAATATGAATATGCACATGGTTATTTTTATGATGATGCAATGTGAAATGCAGTGATAGATGAATAGAATGTATGCATATGTGTAATGTATGATGTGAGTTATGCTTATAGTGGATGCACGTGTATAGGTAGATGCAAATGAATTTATGAATGCAAATAGAAATGAAATGAGAATGCAATGGATATGTAATGTATATGATACTAATCATCTCATGCAGGATTGTCACAATATATGATAGGTACTAATCAAAAAAGATATGCATTTTGAAGATCAAGAGCGAGGACCGAACACTTGTGCAGCCAAGATGGAACTGGGACAAAAGATGAGAACCTTTGATGAATAGAAAGAAATCAAGAGAGTAACAAGATATCATCTCAAATGCAATCTTAGCATGAGAATGCAAGCCTAAGCTAAAATGCAAGCCTAGAATGAAAATGCAAACCGTAGGACTTGGTTGTTGGACTCACCGTATTTATCATCATTGAGCTCATTTAAGCATGGGACGATCACAAGATGCCATACAATCCTCACTAATATTGCAATTATGAGAATATGAATATGACATAAGTCTTAAATTTGTTGGAATGAGATGTAAGCATTAAGGCACAAGAAGCCAAAATGACCTGAACACCTATTCCTTTTGATTTAGAAAGTTAACATAAGCATCAAAGCACAATTGATAGAATGACCTTAATGTTTCTTGTGAACAAACACACCAGACATGCGAGAGTTCCTTCTTTTACCAAAGAGTGCTCGTAGTGACCCTTATGTTCACTTAGCAGGATGAGCGTTAGCAATTTTACTTGTAGCAGAAAGAAGTCACTCAAAATAAACAAGGAGAAGAATTGACCTCACCAAAGCATCCATATAAAAGGAGTTGAGGTATGCATGGCCATCCAATACAAGATGAAGGCTCTTATAGATGGAAACCCCTCTTAGATAGATTCTTTGGATCATTGGAACTAAACCAGCAAACAGAAAGCCAAAAAAAGATCATGCCCCTAGTCTTCACGTTTCTCAGTCAAGAAAGACATCTTAGATTTGCTCGAGTGGAAATGACAAAGCAAACAAAAAAATAAGCAAAGGAAAAGCCCAGCATGCTTCAAAGGAACACAAAGTCAGTTTTAGTTTCAGTTTACGTTTGTGTTCAAGAAGATTGAAGTCGGATCAAAAGCGAACAACATTCAAAGTCTCGACGGGATAGCGACAACAAGCAAACCCAGTGAGGACCACCGGTGACTGTCGTGAGAGATGAAGTCTCAAGAAGATATTAGAGCGTGAACCAAGTATCAATAGGCAAACGTAGTGAAAACCACTGGTGATCGATACAAGGAAGATTCTCAAAAGATAGAATAAAGCACGAGCAAAACATCAGCAGGCAGACACAGTGAGAACCACTGGTGACTGATGTAAGGAAGAGATCCCAAAAGAGAGGGGTTTGAATGAGAGCTAAGTATCAGTAGGCAGGCATAGTGAGAACCACTGGGGACTGATACATGAGACATCCTTAAGGAGAGAAATCTCAAAAGTAGCTAGGCATCAACAGGCAGATGCAGCGAGAACCGCTGGTGACTGATGCACGAACAAGACTTCCAAAAGTGATATGACAATGCCCCTAGACCAGGAAGGTGCCCCCAAGTGTGAACCAGTTCCAATCCATGGAGAGTTGAGGAAAATCTTGAAGACAACTGCAAGAAAGAGCATGAACCGGCAAACTAAAGCAGGAAACGAACTAAAAACATGAAACAGACTAAAGCAGGAAAGCAAACTAAAGCAGGAAACTAAAGAGACTAAAGCGGGAAACTAAGAGCCAAGTGATGCTGAGATGAGATGTAGCTTCAAGAAACAAGAGGTGCCTGTTTACCAGGTTTTCACCATCTTGGCAAAGATTCTATTTTTGCTACCATGACGCCTGTTTACTAGGTTTTCATCAATGACACATTTTTCTTCTTTTTCAATTTTTTTGTACTTTTCTCTTTCTTTTTTTAAATTTTTTTTTGTATTTTTTAATATAACATTTTTTTGTATTTTTGTATTTTTGATTTATTTTGTATTTTTTCAATTTTCAATTTATTTTTATTATTATCAAGGCACTTGTTTACTAGGTTTTCACAAAGATAATAGATACATCAAAGCGCCTGTTTGCCAGATTTTCACTAAGATGATCATTTTTTCAAAACATTTTGTAATTTTTAAGATTTTTTGCAATATATCAATTTTTTGGATTTTTTCAGGACCAATAAATATGTATATGAGCATACAAGCAATGTCTTAGCTGTAGAATTTCTTCAAGTGAAGAGTGTTGATAGGCTCTTTGAGTTGTTCTCCTTTAGTGGTGGAGAGTTGATGAGCACTAGACCCAAATGTTGCAGTAATGACATACAGACCAAGCCAGTTTGGTTCAAATTTGCCTTTTTGAACTCACTGCTGCTGATTCTTGGGGTTCTCTCTCAGGACGAGATCACCCACTTGGAATTCTCTTTGTCTAACTTTCTTATTGTAAGCTTTAGACATCCTCTTTTGGTATGCTCTTAGATGATCAAACACCACCTTCTGACGTTCATCAAGTAACTCAAGCTCTTGAAGCCGGGATATTCTATTTTCTTCATCAGTGATGAGGCCCTTCAAAGAGATTCACAATGTCAGAATCTCGACCTTAATAGGCAATACTGCTTCTACTCCATAAACCAAGGCAAAGGGAGTAGCCCCTATTGGTGTTTGGATACTTGTTCTGTAGGCCCACAAAGCTAGATTAATCTGGAGATGCCAATCTCTACCAAATTTATGAACTGTTTGGTGCAAGATTTTCAGAATTATCTTATTAGAAGCTTCTGCTTGTCCATTACCCTGAGGATAATAAATAGATGACCAATGCTGGATAATTCTGAATTTGGTGCATAAGTCTATCAGGCCCTTATTTTTAAATTGTCCCCCATTGTCGATGATAATAGATGAGGGTATACCATATATACAAATGATATAGTTCAGTATGAACATAGCAATAGTCTTGCTGTCAGCTACAACTAGAAGCACTGCCTCAACCCACTTGGTAAAGTAATCAATAGCTGTGATGATGAACTTATGTCCTCTTGAAGAAGAAGGATGTATCTGACTGACCAAGTCAAAGGCCCATTGCTGAAATGGCTAGAAACTGATGAGAGGACTAAGCTCATTAGCAGGAGCATGAATCAGATTTCCATGAAATTGGCATTGCTTTCAAGTCTTAGCATATTGAACAACTTCTTTTTCCATGTCCGGCCAGTAATAACCAGCTCTAATAAGTTTCTGGGCTAACGTCAGACCACTAGAATGAGACCCACAAATACCTTCATGTACCTCAGCTAGCGCACGTTCGGACTCATCGGGTTCTAAACACCTAAGGAGGGTACCGTCTAGACCCCGTCTATACAAGTCATTTGCTATGAGAACATACTGTGAAGTAGTATGAATTAGGTGACACTTTTCATTTTGGGTATAGGTGTTTGGAATGATTTGGTCACGAAGGTAGGAAAAGATATGGTGGTAGTGAGATAAGTCATGTCCAATGACTGAATAGATCATCCAAGATTTGGTAATATCATAGGCAGGGTAGTGTAATGCCTCCACCAGGAATTCATGTTTGAATTTATTCTCTGGCATTTGTAACATTGAAGCAAGAGTGGCCATAGCATCAGCTACTTTATTGTCTACCCTTGGAATCTGCTGGAAAGAAATGTGTGCAAAGTATTGTTTGAGATCATCCACCATTCTTTTGTAAGGGATTAGTTTGTCATCTTTAGTTTGGTAGACATAGTTGACTTGATTGATGATTAACTGAGAATCCCCAAAGACCTTGAGCTCATCCACACACCATTCAAGGGATATCTTCATTCCATTAATGAGAGCTTCATATTCAACTATGTTGTTTGTGCAAGGAAACAACATTTTATATGCTTTTTGCAATGAGTATCTTTGAGGTGTAACAAATAGAATGCCCGCACCAGATCCTTGCTGAGTGAATGATCCATCAAAGAACATGCTCCAAGATTGATGCGTGAGAAGCATGATGGATTCATTTGGGAATTCAATACTCAAAGACAGGTGATCTTTCAAAGGAGCTTCCACTAGCTGATCAACAATTGCTTGTCCTTTAATATCTTTTCTTTCCACATACTCAATGTCAAATTCACTAAGTATCATCACCCATTTCGCTAATCTACCCGTGAGGGAAGCTTTACTTAGTAGGTACTTCAGTGGATCAATTTTTGCAATAAGCCTTGTGGTATGAGCTAGCATATAATGTTGCAACTTCTGAAAAGAAAATACTACTGCTAAACAAGCCTTCTCAATGACAGAATAATTCATTTCATAGGAAACCAATGTTCTGCTGATATAGTATATGGCTCTTTCTTTGTTGTTCTGATCTTCTTGAGCTAGGAGAGCACCCAAAGATGTGTTTGTTGCTGAGATGTATAGTATAAGAGGCTTCCCATGAATAGGAGGCATCAAAATTGGTGGATTAGCAAGATACTATTTTATTTGAGTAAGTCCCTTATCACATTCTTCATTCCATTCATAGGTTACATTCTTATGCAAAGTTTTAGTGAATGGTTGTGACTTGTCAGCCAACTATGAAATGAAGTGCCAAATAGATTGTAGCCTTCCCTATAATCCTCTCATTTGACTGATGTTCTTGGGTGGAGGCATGCCCATAATAGCTTGCACCTTTTCAGGATCAACTTCTATGCCTTTAGCTGAAATAATATAACCCAAGAGTTTCCCAGAAGTAACTCTGAATGCACATTTTTTTTGATTAAGCCTAAGACTAAATTGTTCCATGCGGTCAAGGATGGGACCCAAATTTGTGAGATGAGTTCTTCACTACATGCTTTTGGCTAAAGTATCATCCACATAATCCTCTATCATTTTATGCATCATATCATGGAAAATAGTGGTAATAGCTCTCTGATATGTTGCTCCAGCATTCTTAAGCCCAAAAAGCATGACATTCTAGCAAAAGGTGCCCCAGGCACATGTAAAAGTGATTTTTTCTTGATCTTCTGGTGTAATTTTGATTTGATTATAGCCAGAAAAGCCATCCATCAAGGAATACATCTCATATCCTGTTGTCATGTCTACTATCATATCAATATTAGGCAGTGGGAAGTCATCTTTTGGACATGCCTTATTTAGATCTCTGAAATTTGTGCACACACGAATGGATTTATCATGTTTAGTGACTGGAACAATGTTTAAAATCCAGTCTACATAATCAATAGTTCTTATGAAACCAACCTTAAGGAGCTTTTCCAACTCTGCTTTAACCAAAAGTGCTACGTGTGGATGCATCTTTCGCAGCTTTTGTTTAATAGGTTTGATACCTGGTGTGCAATGGACAAATGATGCATGATTAGATTGGGGTCTAATCTAGGCATGTCAGAGTAGGTCCATGCAAAGTTTATTTTCTTGCTCTGAAAGAAGCTCGTGAACTCTTATTTTTCTTCAATAGACAATGATTGTGCTAAATGAATAATCTGTGGAGCAGCCTCTATACCCAAATTTACCGGTTGTGTCAGCTCAATCAATATTGATGACCTCTCTTGAAAATGGCTCAGAAGCGTATCAAGTATCTCATCCTTGGGTGCCTCAAAGAGGTTTTCACCCTCAGATACATCTTTTATTTTTACTATTTTTGGCTCTGATACTGCCACAAAGTGGTTTTCACCATCAGAGCATCTATTTTTTCTTCTTTTAATTTTTTGACTGAGATACTTGATATCCGCCTCTGTCATGTTGACACTGCTTTCACTGGTGGAGGACATCACAAGTTCAATAGCATGGAGGTAAGAGGCTAAATCATAATCATTCTGGAATGTTAGGACTTCATTGGATTCAGAAGGGGAATTCCAATTTATCAGATCGAGACGGCGAAGTGAAAGGGGAGTAGTGAATGGTTCAGCTGCATTCACAGTATAACCCTCAAAAGTGCTGACGAGCAAGTCAAGACCTAGAGAGATCTCATCCAAAGGATAATTTGAATCCCTATAAGACCTTGTGTCAGAAGTAGAGGACATGTTAACATTAGTGGTGTCTAATTCATGTGGCCTAGTGCTAGACCCTTCACCTACTTCAAGGAGTCTTTCATACATGTGAATAGTATCTATGTCTACATCATAAGTAACATCATACAAAGAGTTGAACTCATATTCATGTGAGTCAATACTTGATGTGGGAATTTCATTAGTACTGGCAACACCATCAAACCCATTATTATCCCTTGTGGCATTAATAGCTTGCTGAAGTTGTTCTTGTTCAAGATACTTTTGAAAATGTGGTGGCCTATATCGTTCACCTTGAAAATTAGGATCATCATTTAATGTTTCTTTCCATTCCTCATATGTGAATTGATACATTGAAGAATTTTTATCAGAATCATTATCAGTATCAGTATCTATCTCTACCATATGAAAAGGTATGATAGGCTCATCAGGTTCTGCAAAGAGTGCTGCAAGATCTGGAGGAATAGGATATGGAAATGTATCTTCATCAGAGCTGGCCTCTGGATTCACTTCTGGAGTGGCATCTTCAATTATTTATTCAGGTTCATATTCAGGCTCAGGAGCTGGCACAAATTTCTCAGTCCCCAAATGAAAGGGAGTCTTTTTAAAGCCCAAGCCACTAGTATCTTTTGTGCGGCGGGTTGTAGCTTCAATGGGCTTTAGCAAACCATTATCATTCTTTCCTATGGGACCACTCCCCTTATAACCGAAGCACTTCATGATCTTGAAGGCCTCACTATATGGTTCTTGCTCTAAATTTGGAGGCGGAGTAGTTGTTTCAGTGATTTCTTTTCCCTTATAGATCCAGGCTCTGATAGCTCTCTCTTCATCCTCATCTTCTAAAGGCGTAGAGGCCCTTACAAAGGTGCCATCATAAACTATTTGAGGAGGAGCATTAGAAAGTTTGTTGTCCTCATAAGGTCTCCCATAAGACCATGGAGACAGAGGTAAAGTAGCCAGTGATAGCACAAGTTCAATTCGGTATTCTCCCATGCCCGTATCCTTATGTCTCAAAATTTGTTCCATTTCTTTCAGCTTAGCATCATAAAACTTAGTGGATTCTCTATTTGTTGAAACAAAGCTATTTGCAGATCATGCAAGAGTGTTGCAAGAGAAATTGGTATTAGTAGGTATAGTGACTTCCACCCCATGAAATGGAAACTTAATGCATTGATGGTACGTGGATGGAACAACCTCCATCTCATGAATCCAAGGTCTACCCAATAAGATATTGTAGGCAAGAGGAATATCGAGCACTTGGAAAGTAACATCTCTTTCAATAGGACCTACGCAAATAGGTAGCACAACTAAGCCTTGGGACTTGCATTCCTCCTCATCATAAGCTTTGATGGTAATATTTTTGTGGGGGTCTATACAATTCTCATCATATCCTAGTTAAGTGACCAGTTTAGTGGAACAGATGGTAAGACCAACACCGTTGTCTATGAGCACTCGACGGACACGCTTAGGACCTATCATGACCTCTATATGCAGGGGAGCGTTATGCGGGTGACACAAAGAGTGATTATCTTCTTTAGAGAAGGATAGATAGTAAGGCGAGGTCAGATGACCCACCATAGATTGGAACTAGTTGAGATCGAGATCCTTGGGAACGTTTGCCTCAGCAAGGGCCTTATCCAAAATCTACCTGTGAGCAAGCAAGATCTTCAACAACTCAAAAATGGTAATCTGAGCATTGAGCATTGGTTTGCTGGAGTTGATCTAAGATTCTATAACTAGCCGAGCTAGCTGTAGGAACATATTTCATGTTTTTGTTGGTGGGGCCAACAGCCGTCTTATCCATAATTTTCTTTGGAGCGAATGTGGAAGTATCGGGTCTCTTATCTGCAGTTTGTTTCGGAGCGGACATAGAAGTATCGGGACCTTTCAAAACAACTCTTCCTCGCGATTGAGTGACAACATTAGCATAGTCTTGAGATTGTTCAGATTCAAATGAATGAGACACAGTACTATGCAAGATAAAAGGAGTCTTAGATTTGGGAGCATCACCGCTCCCTTTAGAAGTGATCACATCACAATACTCTATCTCGACAGGTTCGATCATACCAATAACATTGTCATTATTAGTATACATGTAATTGACTTTAGCATTGGTATTCTTGGTGTTTGAAGACTCACCCTTCTCATGAGGAGGGAAGGGATCCTTAAAAACTTGGTGGTCTAAATTCTTATTATGGTTCTCCACAAGGATGTCACCATTGTCAATGAGATCTTGAACTTTATGCTTTAGTTGGAGACAAGTAGAAGTCTTATGACCAATGTTTTGGTGATAGTCATAGTAAGCATTATCATTCCACCAATGAGGCCATGGTTGTGGGTCATAAGTACGCTTTTCCAAAGGAGTAAGAACCTGATTCTCTATAAGAGTTTTATAGACCACATCAAGAGGCTCTCCCAAAGAGGTGAATTCATGCTTGGGTCGAGAGGCCCAAGGTTTGTTCCTAGCAAATCTTGAAGTTTGTTGATTATCCATTGTGGTCTTTTCGACAGCCTTAGCCACTTGTATACTGGAAGTAAGATTAAAAGTAGGCTTTGAAGGCTTCATAGTAACATTATCCACCACTTCATCATTTACTACATCTCTGTTCTTATTGACAGTCTTTCCTTTATCCTTGTTTGTGGAGAATCCTTGTTTATTGTCCTTATTCAAAGTTAATTCTCCCTTCTTGATCATAAAGGCCTCGATTCGCACTACTTGTTTGATCATACTATCAAAAGTTAGAGGACCTTGTAATTGCACTTGGTATCCGAAGTCTGGGACAAGATTGTCCAAGAAAATATCAAGCCTCTTGGACTCTGGTAGCTTGTGAGGACACCTTGTACATAATTGTCTCCACCTTTGGAGAAATGTTAGGAAAGAATCTCCTTGTTGTTTTAAATTGCAAAGATCCCAGATGTTGATCGAATGCTAAATATTATGCAAGTAGTGTTGGAGAAAAAGATTAGCCATTTCGTCAAAAGTCTTAATACTAGTAGGCAATCTAGAGAATCGTTCCATAGCTAGTCCGCCCAAACTATGAGGAAACAAATGCATAAGATAGGTTTGATCGTGCATAAATTCCATAGACAATGTGCCAAACTCCCTTAAGTGATCTTGGGGATCGGTTGCACCCAAGTATTTGTCATATTTAGGGAGTTCTACACCTTTGGGAAAAGGTGGGCATATGAAGAATTATGTCAAAAGGGAAAGGACAAATGCTTTCCATCATGAATTGTTGAGTGGGTTTGTCTTTATTCTTTGCAAGTTGACTAATCTAATCTTGCATGTCTCAGACCATCTTTTGCAACTTTGTGGTCTCAGTTTCTTCTTCCTTAGCTACAAGTGTTTTAACTTGATAGTCTCGGGGTAACTTAGCCCCTTGTTTAGCTAACTCAAGGAAGTATTTTTCTTTCTCCTCTAGGAGAAGGATCTCCATCATTTTAAAAAGACCCTTATTAGCTTTGGTAGCATCTATATCTTGTTGAGTTATCACTTCATTTTCATTCCCAAGAATCTTATAAATACTCAGAATCTAATCTTGTTGTTGATCATCTTGGTTTTGATCGAAAGGAGGAGGGCAATAAAAGTACGCAGGTTGTCAATCGCCTTGAGGTTTAGTTCAAGATTGGTCATCATCGTGGGACTAATTTTGGTCATGTTGAGATTGACCATGAGGCTACTCATTCCGAGGTTGAGCATGATGTGGGTCATTAGAGGATTGACCATGATATTGATTGTTTTGAGATTGATCGAAGGTTTGACTGTACTTTCCTGATTGAAAGTCGAATGGATCTCCCATCTTGTTGTAGGCTTGTGCAGTACACAAATTCTTAGTGAAATGATATGTCCAGTGCCGAAAGGGCGTAGCCACGGTAACCTTTGGTGAATGAACAGGATCAAAAGATCTAACAAATTTAGGTGATAAGATATCATCAACAGTATCACTAGGTTTAATGATAGGACTATTCTCAGCAGGATCAACAGGTATGCTAATAGGATTAGTCTGAGGAAGACATCTTCCAAAGTTGTGAAACAATGAGTTGTTTTGGAAGAACGAGTTTTCTTGCTCTTGAAATGAGAAACCAGGTTGTGCTTCAAATAGTGGATTAAAATGCTCTTGAAATACCGAAGGTGATGGTTGAGACGGACTATCTTTTGAAGTATTCAATGAGGAAATTGAGGATATCTCACAAAGTTCAAATTTTGCAATAGAATCGGGATGATCTATTTCTTGATTAGGAGGTTTGCTTCTACCTTGATCAAAATTTTGAATGGGATAAGTCTTGCCACTTCTAGTCATGACAGTCATAGACAAAGATGAAACGAGAGGGGACTCAGGATAATGCTAGACTCGATCTCTAAGAACAATGCAAAGAAGATAAAGGCTAGAACAACCAAGATGCGAGATGGACCTAGTATGAATCGTCAAAAGAGGTGGCTAGAACAGCCGAGATAAGACTATCGCAACATGAGATACAAAAAGCATAAAGAGATAAGGTAAACCAATGAGAGACGATAAGAGCCAAAGCAATGATCAATCGATTCCTAACTCGAGACAACCAATTTCTGACAGTAAGCGACAGGAAAATAGAAAAATAGACCTCAAACAAAAGGCAGATCAGATAAAAAAATCAAACAGTCAACGGTAATCAGGTCTCTATTTTTGAAAAATGGGCTACAATCTTGTGCAAGAGAGTACCAGGCCATGTGAGAGAACACAAACCTTCATGCGAGAGAACAAAGTCTCACGTGAGAAAGTGCTCTGAAGTATGAAACTTCATGCAGGAAAAGTCCAAAATCTGATAATTTGACACAATTTTTGAGGTTAAAGTTGAATTTTGAGGTACAACATGAATTGATGTCTGACAGAAAATCTAGTTTCCTAATAGGTTTGAAGAATAGTTTAATCAACAATCTCATTTTGGGATTTCAAGCATTTGTTTAAAGACACAAATGTTTAAATCAAGTAGTTGTGATACAAGTAGTCGTTAACAGACCTATCAAGGACAAAGAAACTTGATAGCATCAGGGGAGTCTTTGTTTGATAATGATTAGATAATGTTTAAGACTTGATAACAAACACATAGCTTAGTCCTACAAAAAAATGGTGAGAAGCCAAGACATTTGCCCCATTGCTTATGTGCATACGTGCACCTTACATAGCCGTGTCACCCCCTAGAGGGTGCTCATGTTTTCAGTGTTTCCAAGGACTCAATAGTGTACGTTCAAAGGTTATCCTTGTAGCAAGGGCCAGTGTCGCAACCACCTTCAAGCGTCTAGGTGTATGCCTATGATGGGAATCTATGGGAGAGATTCTTCCCCCTCCTTGTGCAAATATTATGACTCCTTTCGAAGGTGAACCGGGTAGGCTAGTAGCTAAGGAAATTTTTTAATAGGCTTCCATTCATGCTAACCTTTGGTGCCCTCGATACAGGGTTGAGGCCTCACAGCCACACCAACACCCAAAATTCATACAGCCCCGCAAGCAGGGCTAGGAGCGGCGCCACTCAGTCTAACAGACAGAGCCTTCTCAAGATGATAGTCAAAGTCTTGAGAAGGAAGCTAACATGGTTTTGGAGTCTTTAGACTCAACAAAATGTTCTTTATTAGAGTGAGGTGGAATCACCGGTGAAAGGTGCGTACTCACTTGGGTCGTTCCCAGAGGTTCAACTTCCGGTAGGCCCTCTAAAGGTGACACAACTTGGCTTAGATCTGAGGGTTTGATTTTCTATTTCTCTCAAAGAGAGAAGAGCATACTTCTCTACCTCATCACTTCACCCAAACACATCAAGAAGATTCATCACCGAGTTAGCTTCACTCCACCACATCTACAAGCTTTTGGGTTTCTATTTCTCTCAAAGAGAGAAGAGCATAATCCCCTAGCAAATAGAAGCGTAAAGATTCACTACCTTTCTCCACTTCCCCAAGAATTTGTCATATTAGTAAGATCATTAGGATTTTGGGTTCATTCATGGTCATCACCTCCATTTAATGAAGAGCCAAATTCCCTACTCACTATCAAAATCCTCAAGAAATTTTAACAGAGCCCTATTTAGACTATGTGAATGAAAGCAAGAAACAAACAAAACATTTTAGCAAGTCTTCGACTATCGTCCTGTAATCAAACCATTAGCATGTTTTATGTTCTTGGTCAAACATCTTGTAGAAAACTATTACACTGTGAAAATAACAGAGAAATAATAAACAACAGCAAACAGGAAACTATCAAAAATCTAAAACAGGAAAGACAAAAATTGAAAATTTTAAAACATTGTATCCAAATCTCGCACGAGGAAGTACTCCACAGTGCGTGAGAAAGTACAGGGTGTCACATGAGGAAGTACAGGGTGCCGAGCAAAACTTCACGTAACACGCTCTGGATTATTGTGCGAGAATCCATACACAGACAGTACGGACGCACGACAGAGCTTAAATTTCCCGTCAGAAAAAATTGAGAATGAGGCCAGAAATTGATCTTTCTGCCCCACGGTGGGTGTCAAAAATGTATATAGTCGAATGTGGACCTCTAATCCAACTACACACGCAACATGGTCATTACTCACATGATTGAATTATGAGAAAGAGTATGAATTACTCAATCTGAAATTCATGGTGAAGCAACCTGTTGCCTCCTATGTAGACGGGGTGTTTAATTACTCTCAGATTGGAGAGTCAACAACCATAAGACCAGTTCTATAATGGAGGATTTGAAAGCATGGAAATTGAACAAAATGAAATTAAGCTAAGATGAATATGTAATTAAAGTTAAGAATGAAGATGCAATTATACTAATAGCTTAAAAGAAATATGAAGTGCAATTTAATCTAAAGTACTTGAAAAGAAATATGAGATTAAACTAAGCTATGAGAAAATAAGAAAACTAAACATAATGAATATACAATATTAAATTAAATGAAAATTATACTAAAATGTAATAAAAGCTTTGAATTAATGAAATTGAGACAAAAAAATGCTATAGTTCAATTACTCTAAAAAACTGCTCTCTTTGAATGAAGAAATGAGGTTCATTAAATAGAAAAACCTGGGGGAGAGAATGAAGAGGTTCTTGATTTGAAACTCCTGACTCTTCATTCCCATTTGAGACAAAAATGCATAAATTACTTAATTAAAAGAATGGAAAATGCCACACAGGGTGACCTTTCAAATATTATGAATTATTAATTCAAAAAGGAGTGTCCATTCAAATAACAAGTAATTAATAATTCCTCTTCATGTATATTAGCCAAATGGGGTGGGTTTAATTTAATTCCAAGAACTTAGGACTTTAGAATTAAATTAATTTATCATAGGGGTAATTTAGCTAATAAAAGTCGAAGACTTTAGGAATTAATTTTAATATTTGATAAATGCAATTTAGGGTTTTTGCATTTGACATTAAGTCGAATTAAGTCAGGTAGGAGAGAGAAAATTGCCTAGCAAAGTAGGACTTTGAAGATGTAAAATTAACGAAAATGCACCAAAATCATTTGAATTTATTAGGTGCCAATTTTGGGGTATTACAATGTTTAGATGTGTAACAATAAATCATGAAATCCTTCTTATAATCTGGGTGGCATAATACAGGGGCGTTGGCTATAGCATCCTTTATATCTTGGAAGGCTCTTTTACTAGGGTCATTCCATTTGAAATTTTGATTACCTTTCATCATGTCTAAAATACACTTGGTGATCTTTGAAAAATCAGGGACGAATCTTCTGAGAAAATTTACTTGACCGAAGAATAACTTCACTCCAATTTTACTTGCAGGTAAGCTTAGCCTTTGAATGGCTTTGACTCTCTCTAGGTCGATCCTGATGCCTTCTTGTGATACAATATGACCCAATAGTTTTCCTTCGGTAACACAGAAAATTGACTTCTTAGGATTTAAAGAAATCCCATGTTCTCTAGACCTTCGCAATACTTTTTCTAAATCCTTAATATGTTCATTTCTTTTCTTAGAGAACACAGCTAAGTCATCCAATATAGGACAATGATCTTATCTTTCATATCAGCAAAAGACAAATCCATACCTTGTTGAAATGTAGCACCAGCGTTGATAAGGCCAAACGACATTCTTTGGTATGCAAATGTGCCCCAAGGCGTGGTAAACGCGATCTTGTGCTGGTCTTTCTCTTCTACCTTGACTTGGTTGTAACCAGAAAAGTCATCGAGCATAGACATCATTTTGGCCCCTGCAACTATCTGCAACAAGTGATCCATGTTGGGGAGTGCATAATTGTCTTTTAAAGAAGCTTGATTTAAATTTCTAAAATCTACGCATATCCTTATTTCTCCATTCTTTTTCCTCACAAGGATGATGTTTTCTATCCATGTAGAGTGGTGGATAGGGTAGATAATCCTAGCTTTGAGCATTTTATCAACCTCTCTAAAGATGGTGTCTGCCACTTTAGGATTGTAGTTTCTTTGTTTCTGCCTGAATGGGGTAGTATCAGGTTTTAGGGGAATTTGATGCTTGAAATTTCCTCCCATGAAGCTTTTTAAATCTTCATAACTCCAGGCAAAGACATCTTGATATTCTAGAAAAAGCCTTCTAGCTTTCACCTTCTCTTCAGGTGTGCAACACGTCCCTATGTTTATCATTATGGGATTTGACTCACTCCTGTAATACCCCAAAAATGGGCTATAGGTTCAATAACCTCCTACATCTTCAATTCGAACAAAATCGATACAAAAGTCCTAACCAAAGGCACATCTGCACATTATCAAATCCTAATTGATTATCCTAAATTCTGCATCAGGGAATATTCCTAGCAATATTCCTATTTATCCTAATTATCTTTAATTTAATAATTATTTGGTGATAAATCCTATTTATCCTAAAGTTTGATTAATAGAATATTCTGAATATTTAATTAATTAGATTTAATACTACCACTTAATTATTTAATTAAATTTAATTCTATTTATTCCTAAATTGTATTATTTAATTTTGACAATAAATCTAAAATCTCATGACTAATTTAATTAATTCATGTCAATTGTCAATATTTAATAATATAGTTTTGAATAAAAGTTTGATTTAATAATTGATTAACCCATAAATCAATTGTTTTAATTCAAAAATTAGTTAAGTTGAGAATAAATCACTTTATTTTTAAATTAATTCAAAATAAATCATGCACAATCAGAAAAGCAGGCAACTAGAAATTAACAATCAATTTTAAATTCAAACTCAACATCTGATGATGAGTTGAAATTTGTTCTAAAACTCTATTTTGAGTTAAACACTACTTTTGCATGATTTTTGAGAGTTAATTATCTCTGATTTCTTGATACTCAAAAATCAACCTAAGTTTATCAAGAGTGATTTATGGTTTTTCTCTTGCATCCTCAAGCCCTGGATTTCTATAAAATCAAGGCTCAGCTCTTCATAATTATCAACACTCGAATTTGCACAATTACTCTGGTGAATTGGCGATTGAAGGATTAAACACTTGCAACAGGTGATTTGTGAGATCTTTCATTGTCGATCATAGTTTTCATATCATAGTATTCATATTCATTCATATCATCCTTAGATTAAATCTGCATTCAATTTCATTCATCTAGCTTAGATTCATACAGTTTCTCATATTATTGCACAGAAAATGCAAAAATATAGATTAATCTGCATTTATATAGTCTTTCATTCTTTTGCATTCAAATCCTTTGTTTAGGTGTTACATTGTCACTGATCTTGATTTCAATCTAAGAACATCATACTAGCACCTACTAGAAGGCAGTAAATCACCTGGTTAGCATAATTTCATTTATTTGCAAGATTTTGATTTTCGCTAACCTCTAATGTTTTACTGAAGTGTTGTGTTCGCAGCTAGGTACAAAATTCACACACACATTTATGGTGCCTACCGTGGGGCCTTGAAATGGGTTTCCATCTCTTCTATTTCCATTTCTATCTATTTTCTATCATTTTCTAGTCAATTTCATGATTTTATTCTCTGTCTGTACATTTTTCATACAACTTTTGTCAGAAAGTCATACCAGAAGCTGTTGGTTATCATACAACGGTTGAGGATTTTGAAGCTCATTTCAACAATTGTAGATTATCATTTGAGAGCTACATTTTCATTTGGTAAGATACCCACTATTGTACGAGTTTCCAAACTGTCATCTGGGAGGTAATCCACTATTGTACGAGTTTTGATACCAAGATTCAATTGTCATTTCATAATTTTAGGCAGTTTTTCAGATTTGATTTTTAGATTTGGACTAACAACTAACCCTACAATTGAAATATTATGTTTCTAATTGATCTTTGCTGAGTGTGATTGGGAAAAGCACAACTAAATTGCTAAAATAGGTAAAATTTACTAAGCACATTGTGAGGAATTCAGGTATTCTACTACGATCTGATAACACTTCGATTTGGACATAAAATGAACTCTCACATGTCAAGCTTGTGTGACTTTTCTTGCTTTCATATCACAAACTTCATTTTGGGCTATAAAATGAACATAGATTTGCTTTTTGCATATCTGTTACACATAGTAAATAGGTCCTATGAACACTATTTGATGCAGAGGAAAGGGTGGTGGTCTTAAAACACAAGAAGATTTAGAAATTTCAGAGGTTTAGGCACTCTAGCCAACCCAAACCCTTAAGTGTTTCAAAAACTTGACTTATCAAGGCTTCCCACAATACCCCAAAATGATGAATTTGGCTTTTTAGGCTTTCAATGGCTTGGATTCAAGGGGTTCTAAGACTCTCACTCAATTCCCATACTCCATGTTACCAAAGTACTCACAAATTGTTCACAGAGACCTTTTGGACTGTTTAATAGCCCTGCAGCAAACTTAGAATGGTAATAACCTTGCCCTTTCTGAAAACACTTGACAAGATGATGACCTTTTCAGACACCCTTTACAGAGTTCCTTAACATATCAAAATCTCTTGTATGGTTGTCTTGGACCAATACACCTATACTTGACTGGTGCCCTATTTTAATGCATAAAATTAACCAATTTAGCAAAGGAACTATGAGACAGAGTCCTCCTAATGGCTCCAACTCCTAGATAGTACTTAGTTATGCTTCAAAATGATCAAATATAAAAGGAATTGATCTCAGGGTTGCTCCAACACAAAAATCCCCAATTAGTGACTTTAAACCCTTATTTTCTAAGGCTTCTTCAATCTCCCGGTTCCACACACTCCTACAAAAAACTAATGATGGATTCACCATCAAATGAAAATTATATAATGTTTCCCAACATAAAATGTATCCTTTGTTTGGAAGGATTGCTTACTGCTATACCTTAGCATCTGTTTTCACTATTTTTCATCCCGTTCTAAACTGTGATCACCTCTATCTTGCCTAATTCTGCACAAACTCGGTTAGTAACATATAGTAAAAGTTAAACAATGACCTTCCATAAATATTAGGCCTTTATATTCATGGAATGGTCTTCATTAATTCCAAAACCCTATTGCAGTCACAAGTTTAAACAAAGAACGACTGGTTAAGCAGTAACTGTCGCAATAACAATTCAATATGATATGAAACTCATCAAAAAAGAAAATGGAATGATTAACGAACCATTTCAATGCATGTATAATTCAACCAAGCAAATAGAGTTTCAAAGTAGTCATCAAATTGCAGGGAACAATAAAGTTTTATTACCTCTTGTTCACCAGATCATACACCAGTCTTCCGCTCTATTCCGTAACAGAGACTTCTCCTATTATATAAATTCTCTATTATAACTATTTCAACAACTAATTCAACCAACTTCATCATTTATTTGAATGTTTAAGACTCAAAACATAACAAATCCAAAACTTCCCTCTCAATCCCTAAACTAGCTGTTCCCATTTAAATATTTGAATTTTAAATAACAAAAGTTATTTGAATATCTAACCTTTTCCTAAATATTCCATAAGGTCCTAGACTTATCCCATGCCTAACCTAAACTTCTAAAACATAATCATTACAATCCAACCTTAGTGCTTTGTACAATCACAGTCCATTATAATCAAGCTTTTGGTCCTTTTAAGGACATTACAAACACATTTGATTCATTACATCAGTTTGATCAATTGAAAATCATTATAGACTTGAGGATTTGCCAATTAATCTCCTGACTTAGATTAGGCTTCTCATTCCTCTGATTTCCTTTGGGTGTCTTTGCGGTCTTCATAGTCTGCATCACTAGATTGGTTGTGTGTGGTGCTTCTGCACCATACTCCTCACCATGAAAAGAACTCTTGCCCCAAGAGTTGTCCTATTGTTGTGACCTATTGCTCCTTGCTCCCATCTGTTGTTGAGGGATGAAATAGTCCCCCAAAGTGACCTACTCCTTCATCCGGGTTCCTATAGTCACAAACCAAGGTTTAGATACAAAAATGTTTGGATTAGACTGTCCTCTTGCTTGACAGTACTGCTACTTGAATGCATGTCCTTTTGCCCCTTTGAGTGGGTCCTGTTGTTGCTGTCCTTCCTTATCTGCAACCTCAATCATTTTCCCAACCATTGAACAATTTATTGCCCCAACTTGAACATAGTATGGATCCCCAAGTCCTCTTGATTTAGGACTATTTTTCCATTGCTCTGTCAGCAACTGGATGCCTCCAACTTTTCCCACTTGCTGGACCATTCCTTGACCTATATCAATCTATTGTCTTGCCTGTGTTTCTTCTCCAAAACACATTAGTATAGACTCCTTATGAATCCTCACCAAAGGATACAACTTATACTTCATCTTTCCTTGTTGAACTACATATGTATTTTCATAGCCATCATGCATAACTCTCCTTGAACATTGCCAAGATCTTCCTAAAATTAGATGCCCACAAGTCATGTGCATGACATCACACAATACCTTGTCCCTATAACTCCCAACTGAAAACTCAACCATCACTTGATCCTTAACCAACAAATTCTGACTCTCAATCACCCAAGTAGCATAATAAGGAGCAACAAGTGCAAAAGTTTTCAAATTCAATTTCTTAACAACCTCATAAGATAACACATTATGACTTGCCCCTGAATCAACTATAAAATTTCATACCTTACCTTGAATGAGAAAATTTGATCTAAATATACCTGGATCTTTTGGTGCTTGATTGCTTCTTCCCATCAACAAGTACTCTCCTTCTGGATGAATTTCAACGGGTTCTTTCTACTCATCTTTTCTTGATTCTTCATCAACCAAATTCACTCTTCTATCTCTCCCTTTGTATTCTTGCCATTTAGGACACCTAAAGGACTGATGGCCCACTTCATTACAATTGAAGCATCTACCTGTGAATACTCCACTTCCTCTTCCTCCACTTCTTCCACCTCTATATCCACCCCTTGTGTCAGATGAATAGGACTTGTCCTTGTCCTTGTCATTCTGATTCTGAGAATCAGTAGTACCTCTTCCCCCTCTTCCTCTCATGGAAGATCCACCTATAGTGCTGCTCTACTTCTCTTGTCTCCTTCTTATCTTCTCTTCAGCCCTCAAGGCTAATTGATAGCATTCATCAACCGACCGTGGGGTAGAAAGACTAAGTTCATCCTGGATATTGAACCTTAGCCCCCCCATATACCTTCCAATCTTTTCTTCCATCTCTTCCTCATGATCCACTTTGATATCAAGCTTGTGGAATTCCTCTATGTACTTCTATACATCCATCTCCTTTTTCTTGAAATCCCTCATCTTCTTGTACAACTGTACCCTATAATCTCTTGCCTTCATTTTTTCCATCATAATATACCAAGATGTGATCTTGGGTTTCCCATTCTTCCATCTATCTGCCTGGATACAATCCCACCACAACAAAGCGTGTCCCTTCAACCTGGACTTTGCTATCTTCACTCTATCCTTCTCTTCTATCTCTTCACACTCAAAGCAATTTTCAATTGCACTAAACTAATCTATCAGTTCTCCATCATCCATCTTCCCTCCATACATAGGTAAGTCTGTCCTTACCCTTACATCTCCACTCTTTATGGCCTTCACCAGTTTAGCCATCCTTCCATCTTCAAGGTCTACCAGTTCCTTTGATTGGGGTCTTTCTTCTCCCTCTTCTTCCTCTCCCACTTCTTCATCCTACTTGATGCTCTTATCCCTATTCTCCAATGTTGCTATCCTCTCCATCATGGTTCTCATCAATCTATCCTTCTCATGGCTCTCCTTGTCTCTTTGATCTAGGGTTGCCTTAAGCTTTTTGTTATCAGCCAACTACTCCTTCACAATCCTTGCCAACTCCATGTTGGTCATCTTGACTGGAAACTCTAAATATTCTCCATCAGCCATGGTTGCTTGATCAACTTGGTACAAGAATCTACTATAGGGCTACTCCTCCCAAGATAGTTCAACTACAAGGGCTCAACTAAAGGATTCAAGAACCAACTTCACAAGACCCAATACACTTCCAAAAGACCTTTCCATTGCTCTGATACCACTTGATGTAGAGGAAATGGTGGTGGTCTTAAAACACAAAAAGATTTAGAAATTTCAAAGGTTTAGGCACTCTAGCCAACCCAAACCCTTAAGTGTTTCAAAAACTTGACTTATCAAGGCTTCCCACAATACCCCAAAATGATGAATTTGGCTTTCTAGGCTTTCAATGGCTTGGATTCAAGGGGTTCTAAGACTCTCACTCAATTCCCATACTCCATTTTACCAAAGTACTCACAAACTGTTCACAAAGACCTTTTGGACTGTTCAGTAGCCCTGCAGCAAACTTAGAATGGTAATAACCTTGCCCTTTCTCAAAACACTTGACAAGTTGATGACCTTTTCAAACACCCTTTACAGATTTCCTTAACATATCAAAATCTCTTGTATGGTTGTCTTGGACCAATACACCTATACTTGACTGGTGCCTTGTTTTAATGCATAAAATTAACCAATTTAGCAAAGGAACTATGAGACAGAGTCTTCCTAATGGCTCCAACTCCTAGATAGTGCTTAGTTATACTTCAAAATGATCAAATATAAAAGGAATTGATCTCAGGGTTGCTGCAACACAAAAATCCCCAATTAGTGACTTCAAACCCTTATTTTCTAGGGCTTCTTCAATCTCTCGGTTCCACACACTCCTACAACAAACTAATGATGGATTCACCATAAAATGAACATTATATAATGTTTCCCAACATAAAATTTATCCTTTGTTTGGATGCATTACTTATTGCTATACCTTAGCATCCGTTTTCACTATTTTTCATCCCGTTCTAAACTGTGATCACCTCTGTCTTGCCTGATTCTGCACAAAATCAGTTAGTAACATATAGTACAAGTTAAACAATGACCTTCCATGAATATTAGGCCTTTATATTCATGGAATGGTCTTCATTAATTCCAAAACCCTGTTGCAATCACAAGTTTAAACAAAGAACGACTAGTTAAGCAGTAACTGTCGCAACAACAATTCAATATGATATGAAACTCATCAAAAAAGAAAATGGAATGATTAATGAACCCTGTCAATGCATGTATAATTCAACCAAGCAAATAGAGTTTCAAAGTAGTCATCAAATTGGAGGGAACAATAAAGTTTTATTGCCTCTCGTTCACCAGATCATACACCAGTCTTCCGCTCTGTTCTGTAACAGAGACTTCTCCTATTATATAAATTCTCTATTATAAATACTTCAAAAACTAATTCAACCAACTTCATCATTGAGTTGAATGTTTAAGACTCAAAACATAAAAAATCCAAAACTTCCCTCTCAATCCCTAAACTAGTCATTCCCATTTAAATATTTGAATTTTAAATAACAAAAGGCTTTATTTGAATATCTAACCTTTTCCTAAATATTCCATAAGATCCTAGACCTATCCCATGCCCAACCTAAACTTCTAAAACATAATCATTACAATCCAACCTTAGTGCTTTGGACAATCTCAGTCCATTATAATCAAGCTTTTGGTCCTTTTAAGGACATTACAAACACATTTGATTCATTACATCGGTTTGATCAATTGAAAATCATTATAGACTTGAGGATTTGCCAATTAATCTCCTGACTTAGATTAGGCTTCTCATTCCTTTGATTTCCTTTGAATGTCTTTGTGGTCTTCATAGTCTGCATCACTTGATTGGTTGTGTGTGGTGCTCCTGCACCACTATTTGTGGATGATCTTGAGAGAGTGGGCTTCTTTCCCTTGTTCACGCATGTGAAACTCTTCTTGATGAAGGATCCCCTTGTAGGTTGGGAGGATATTGAGAATGTCTTGCATTCTACTAGATTTTTGAGTCTTCAACTTTTGATTGATACATTCTCTCTTTGGAGAGGTTGATAGATCATAAGCAATTGACATCATAGATCTTTGTGAGATAATTTTAGTCTTAGAGTGTCAGATTAATCTATCTGCTTTTTTTTGGTGAAGTGAAGAGGCTAGGGGATTATGCTCCACTTCCTTTTTGGATAGTACGAGAAACCCAGATCCTTGAATCCGATCTAGTCCCCCTGAGATATCTTTTGTGAGTCACCTTTAGAGAGGGTTAACCATAGTGGACATTCCCTTAATTGGGTCACCCACGTGGATGGAACTTCAAGTGGTAATAGCCATTTTCACCGTGGTAGCAGAAGCCACTATATAAATGTCCTTGTGGAGGAAATCTTCACAAGTGTGGTCTCTTGTTGGGCTGTCAGATCTCACTAGTAGCTCCTAATTGATTAATTTCTCAGACTGTGTCAAAACCCTGGTGCGCTTGGATTGGAGTTCACCCTCTTGAGATCACAAAAGTTTTAGAGTCAGACCATTACTACAAACCCTAGTGAGGCCCAAATTTTTCATTTTCTAGGAATATGTGCATTATTGAAAAACTTTTGAGAATATACACAAGTAGTATTTCTAGGGATTAGCACAATAAGTCACTATTGTTTGTCTATGCGCAAGGTTGTTTTTGCCCTTGTTCATTATTTTTAGATAATTGCTTGCTTCCCTTGCTTGTTGTTTTGCGTGCTTGATATCTACTTGGTTATTTGAGATGGACTATTACACAGATCTTCAAAACTAGACAGAAAACTTTGCCAACAATCTAAAACTAAAAACCTCAAAATTGTAAAATTTGATGTAAAATTCCTCTCTGGAGTCAAAAGTCATCCCACAGTTTTAGATTGTCGTACGAGTCTTGAGCAAAAGTCATTTCATAACCCCTATATTGTCGTACGGGAGTCAGTACTATGTCATACAAGTGTTGTCACCAAAAATCAAAAGAACATTATCCCTGACAGTAATTGTCATACAAGTCTTGTCAATTATCATTTGAGAGCATACCCAGTGTCGTGCGAGCATGCAAAAACTTGTTTGAGATTTTTCAAAAAGTTGTTAGAGACTTGTCAAATTTTTCAGGAATCTAGTTTTTACAACCTATTTCCAGATTCTATCAAAATATTCACTATGTCAGGAATAGAGTAGAAACTAGAAAAAATTCAATCATTTCCCTAAAGTGGACTCTTGAGTCTGATTTGGCCTTTTGATTTATCGATTTGAGTCTTTTTCATCTTGTGTCAAAACCTTGTCAAAATTATCTTCAAATTCAGTCTTCTTACAAAATAGCTAAGTGTTGTGAGCTCATGTCCGCCATCTTTTGGGCATCTACCCATACTACTATGGCACAATATCCTTCATTTACGTCCACTCTAATATTCAATCAATTCAATCTTGACAAGGTTGCATCATTTGATCTTCTTGAATCAAATCATTCTTCAATTGTCTTCATCTTGCTCTCTTGCTTCACCCAAGGTTAATGGTGGAAACTAGAGCTTATTCACACAAGAAATCCAGAGAAGCACCTCATACGTTACCTTTGTCTACTCACATGGGTCCAACCTTTGACGAACTATATAATTCAGGCCTTTACGAAGACAACGGTCTTGGCAATCTTCGATTAAAAATTGGTTACATTCCTCCTCCTCCATCAATTCAAGGAGTCAATCAATAATCTCTACGCCAATCTCTCCTAGGAAGTCCTAAAACTCCTAACATGTCTCAAGGAGGGACACATCACAGGTCTCAAGGACATCACTCTCAACAAAGGGCTAAACTTCCTCCCAACTTTAATGTTGAAGATATCATTATGCATGAGGAAGAAACTCCAATCACCGTTATGATGAAATAGATGCATGCCATGCAAGTCAAACTTAAAAAACTTGAAAAAGAAAAGGAACCTAAGGAGTTCTCCATGGAAGCTCTATCCCCTTTTCCATTTGACAAAGACTTGTACATGTCGCCATTCCCTAAAAGAGTGGAGATGCCTAAATATGATAAGTATGATGGAAACTCTGATCCTCAAGATCATGTCAGAGAATTCTGTACTCAATCTATGGAGTTCATGCATGAACCAACCTACTTAATGCATCTTTTCCATCAATCTTTGGGAGGGTCAGCTATTCATTGGTTCTCAAAAATGCCTCCAACTATCAAAACTTTTGAGGAGTTAATCAAACTGTTCTATCAACAATACTCCTACAACATTCAACATCCGGTCACTATGATCGATATTTGCAATCTAAAACAAAACTCAGGAGAACCATTCCTAAATTTTCTCAAAAGATGGAGGAAGAAATTTTCGCTATATGCTAGACCTATTCCAGAAACTGAGAAGCTGGAAATCTTCATCAATAATCTTGTTCCAGAACTCAACTACCATTTGCAAATGCAAAATCATTCATCCTTTGATAAGATGGTAGAAAATGCAATCAAATTTGAGAAAGTACTTGTGAAAAAGGGAGACATCTCCCTTCAAAAAGAAAAGTATGAATCTAGATCTAGTTCTAAAGACAAAGGCAAAAACTAGAACAAGAATAAGGGCGTTGTCATAGATGGCATTGTTGATAATATTCATGCCCCATCCAAGGCACCTGCTTTCAATCTCAATATTGGTACCCAAGCCATCAAAGCTTCTGAAGCTAAAGCAATAGAGTCAAACAAGAAGCCATCTACTTAGAAACCTTGGGCTACAGATCCTAACCGCAAATTCACTCCTCTTGGAGAGTCCTTGGAATCTGCCATGAAAACTCTATTGGCTAACAACATCATTTACTTGCCTGAGATAAAATTCTTTGATCCTGAACCTAAACTAAAATGGTGGAGAGAGAATGATTTTTGTGACTTCCATCACAATAAGGGTCATAAAACTAATAACTGTGTTCGCTTCAAACACATCATACAAGACAAAATTGACAATGGAGAAATCACGATTGATAATCATAAAAGCAATAATGATCATACAACATTCATGGAACCATTTCTGAAACATGGTAAAGAAGATTCTTCTTCTCAGCCTAATATGGGTGTTAAAGTTAATTATGCCTACTCTGGAAATAATGCTATCATCAATATGGTTGAACCATGTCTATCTGAGTGTTGCAATGTCATCACAATTGTAAGAAGAGATAGAGAAAATCAATCAGCAAATGCAGTTACTCGATCACAAGCTCATGCACATCTGCAAGGACAAATCTCAGATTCATTAAATGTCCCTAAGATGCCTTTTAATCTTTCATCTGCTTCTAAATAGAAGGCTACCCCTAAATCAGCAAATCCTAAAGACACAAGGCCTACATCATATAGTATTGTCCAACAATTCTAGCATACCAATGCAAAAATCTCCATGTTTGAGTTGCTTTGGATATCTCCAGCTCATAGAGCCATTCTAAACAAAGCTCTGCTCGAATCCAATGTTCCTGAAAACCTTGATTTAGATAGATTCCAGGCTATAGTTGGTCATCTAACGTCTCCGCAGTATATCTCCTTTTTAAAGGAAGATGATAATTCCTTGAGTCATATGCATAACCAGCCCTTGCACATTGAAGTCTTGATCCAAAACCATTGTGTCAAATGTGTGTTGATAGATGGAGGCGTTGGTCTCAACATTTGTTCTTACAGCTTGATCACACACTTGGAATTATTTGAAACTTACATTGATCCAAAGAAGAAGATAACTATCAAAGCATACGATGAGCAAGAAAGATCTTCCAAAGGAACTATTGTCTTACCTATCAAAACAAGACCTGTTATCAAAGACACTATATGTCAAGTCCTTGATCTACCTTTGGCTTACAACATCCTCCTAGGGAGACCCTAGATACATGAAATGAAAACTATTCCTTCCACATACCATCAATGTGTGAAATTCCCTTATGAAGGAGTAGAGGTGATGATTCCAGCAGACCTATACACAACTTGCAATGCTTTGAAAGAAAGTGTTGATAAACTTGTTTCTAATAATAGAGAATCTTCCATTAAGCAGATAGACATTGGTTCAACCTCTGAAATGGAAGACATTGCTAAAGGAGTCAAAATCAAGGATAATGGTATGGGAGAATACATAATGGAACCAGTTTTATCTCTCACATCTCTCCCATTGTCCCCTAAATCTTATGGACAACCTTCTGACAAAGTGAAACCTACAGCTAAAGAATCCCAAGTCATATTTAATGGAAGCTTTGTTACAGAGCAAGTGTCTAAACAAGAGTTTTTAGGAATATGAAGCCATGCTTGCATGGTTATACAAGGATGAACCTCAATCCCACTCAATCCAAAGAAAAACATGTTGATGTTATTCACCAATATACACCTAAACCCAACATAAGTCTAGAATGAAATGATGAACTTAACGAGTCTGATCCACCTATGGCTGAAGTGGACTCCCATAATGACATTGAGCCTATTCACAAATTGAATGTCTTAAGTTGTAATATCACCTTCAAACTTGAGCATCGGGTTAGGAACAATGATGATAGATCCATATCCATAAACACTATTTCCCAATCTTTCACCGCTTTGACTATCCAACATCCAAAACTTCTTGAACAAACCTCTACGAATCTGAGCCAAGGTATCTATACCTTTCCAAATGACTATGCCCTTACTTGCTACCTAAATGCAGTTGAGCCTATGAGGACTTCCATTAGTGAATCAAGCATTAGCATGACGGAGACATCAAGTATCTTAGTCAAAAAAATAAGAATAAGAATAAAAAGAAAAGGAGTTCTAAGGATGAAAACCACTTTATGACAGTCTTAGAAGCTACAAAAGTAAAAATAAAAGACGTATCCGAAGGTGAAAACCTCTCTAAGGTGCTTAAGGATGAGATATTTGATGTCCTTCCAAGTCATTTACAAGATAGATCTCCAATTCTAATTGAGCCCATTCAATCTATCAACTTGGGAACAACAGAAGAACCATAATTGATCCATGTAGCACAATCCTTATCAGAAGAAGAAAATAAAAAATTTACAACATTCCTAACAAAAAAGAAGATCAACTTTGCATGGAAATACTCAGATATGCCAGGGTTGGATCCTGATCTTATAATGCATCATTTATCTATAGCTCTAGGGGTCAAACCTATTAAGCAAAAATTGAGAAAGATGCATCCACATGTTGCACTCTTGGTCAAAGCTGAATTAGAGAAACTACTAAAAGTCAGATTCATCTATGTTATTGACTATGCTGAATGGATCTCTAATATTGTATCTTTATCAAAATCAGACAAGTCTATAAGAGTATGCACAGATTTCAGAGATGTGAACAAAGCATGCCCTAAGGATGATTTTCCACTACCTAACATTGATATGATAGTGGACATGACTGTGGGATTTGAGATGTATTCTTTAATGGATGGTTTTTTTGGATATAATCAAATCAAAATTGCTCCAGAGGATCAAGAGAAGACTACTTTCACATGTGCATGGGGTACCTTCTGTTGGAATGTCATGCCATTTGGGCTTAAGAATTTTGGTGCTACATATCAAAGAGTTATGACATCTATCTTTCATGACATGATGCATCGAACTATGGAGGATTATGTTGATGATACTTTAGAAAAATCTATGATAAGATCTAAACATCTGAATGACTTGAGAAAAATACTAGATCGAATGGAGAAGTTTAGTCTCAGACTGAACCCTAAGAAGTGTGCTTTTGGTGTCACTTCTAGAAAGCTTTTAGGATACATTGTTTCAAAGAAAGGAATTGAAGTAGATCCAGCTAAGGTTAAAGCTATCATGGAGATGCAACCTCACAAGAATATCAATCAAATTAGAACATTACAAGGGAGAGTATAATCTATTAGACGCTTCATATCTCAGCTAGTAGACATATCACAACCTTTTACAAAAACATTACATAAAGGTGTGACCTTTGCATGGAATGAGAAATTTGAAAAGAACTTTAATCATATCAATAAATATCTATCAAATCCTCTTATCTTGATGCCTCCTATTCAAGGGAAGCCATTGAGCTTATATGTCTCCGCCACAGATACATCACTGGGGGCATTGCTTGCACAACATGATGAGAAAAAGAAGGAAAGAGCTATATATTATATCAGTAGAACATTGGTAGAAAATGAAAAGAACTATTCTATGATTGAGAAAGCTTGTCTAGCTATCATATTTTCATCACACAAACTGAGACATTACATGTTGGCTCATACCGCACATTTGGTAGCTAAGATTGATCCATTAAAGTACATACTAAGCAAAGCTTCCCTCACAGGTAGACTAGCTAAATGGGTAATGTTATTAAGTGAATTTGACATTGAATATGTTGAAAGAAAAGCTATTAAAGGACAAGTTATTGCTGATCAACTAGTAGATGCACCATTATTTGACGATACACCAATGCAAATGGAATTCCCAAATTCCTCTATCATGAATCTTTCTTCTAGAGCATGGAAATTATTCTTTGACGGATCCTATACAAAAAATGGATTTGGAGGAGGCATATTGTTCATCACTCCTCAAGGATATTCAATCCATAAAGCATTTAGAATAAGGTTTCCTTGCACAAACAATATTGTTGAATATGAAGCCCTTCTTAATGGTATGAAGATAGCAATTGAGTGGAGAGTAACAAAATTACACATTCATGGAGACTCACAACTTGTAATACACCAAGTCAATGATGTGTATCAAACAAAAGATGGAAAGCTAATCCCATATAAGAGAATGGTAGATGATCTAAAGAAGTATTTCATATCTATCACCTTTGAGAAAATTCCTAGAACAGAGAACAAGGTTGTCGATGCAATGGCAACGCTATCTACTTTATTACAGCAGCCTGAACATGAGCTATGCAATGAGTTCCTTGTGGAAGCACTATCCTATCCTGCATATGATTCCCCTGAAACCCACATGATCTACACTATTGTTGGTCATGATTCACCCCGATACCAAAACCTTTTCTCCTATCTCCAAGATCAAATCATTCCTGATACCTTTAACCACCATGAGAAGAGATACCTTATCCGCAATGCATCCTGGTATGTCATCATTGGTCACGATCTATACAAACAAGGTCTAGATGGTACACTACTTAGATGTTTAGAATGAGGAGAGTCTCAACGTGCATTAGAGGAAATCCATGATGGTATTTGTGGGTCACACTCTAACGGTTTAACACTAGCTTGAAAACTTATTAGGGCTGGGTACTATTGGCCTGAAATGGAGAAAGAGGCTATCAAGTTTGCTAAGAAATGTCAAAAGTGCCAAGTACATGGCAACTTAATTCATACACCAGGGAGAGATTTAATTCTCTTCACTACACAATGGCCTTTTCACCAATGGGAATTTGATCTTATAGGATCCATACATCCTCATTCTTGTAATGGACATACCCATATAATCACAACTACAAATTATTTCACAAAATGGGTAGAAGCAGTTCCTTTAACTCAAGCCACCGGCAAGCAAATTTCTATGTTCATTCTTAACTACATCATATGTCGGTATGGTATTCCACATTCTATAGACATAGATAATGGCAGACAATTCAAAAATAGAGACTTAGATGATCTATGTGCCAAATTCAAGATCACACAATATTGGTCATCTATCTACTATCCTCAAGGGAATGGACAAGCAGAGGCTTCAAACAAGAATCTATTGAAAATCTTGCATCACACAGTTAATAAAATAGGAAGAGACTGGCATCTCATGATCAATCCAACTTTGTGGGCCTACAGAACAAGTATCAGAACACCCTCTGGGGCTACTCCATTCACTTTAGTTTATGGGTCTGAAGTGGTACTACCTATTGAGGTTGAAATCCCATCACTAAGAATCATAATGCATGGTCTAGTAACTAATGATGACTACAGAGTGTCTAGGTTGCAAGAACTTGAACTACTAGATGAGCACAAACAAGTAGCATATGATCATCTCATAGTCTATCAGAAAAGAATGTCTAGAGGATACAACAAGAAAGTCAAACATAGAGAATTTCAGGTTGGTGATCTAGTCTTGAGAGAGAATCCTAAAAATCAATCACATAGAGAGTGCAAGGGGAAGTTTGAACCCAACTGGCTGGGTCCCTTTGTTATCACTACTACTTTTGGCTCTGGAGCCTATCAACTCTCAACGACTGAAGGAGAACAACTCTGAAAACCAATCAACGTTCTCCATCTGAAGAAATTCTAGGCCTAAAGCATTCAGTATTAAAAAATGTCCTTAAAAAATCTTTAAAATAAAAAAAAGTCCTAAAAAAATGAACGTCTTGGTGAAAACCTAGCAATAGGTGCCTTGATGATTCACAAAAAAAATAAAAAGTACAATTTTATTTTTTTTGAAAAGAGTAAAAGTACAAAAAAATTGAAAAAATAAAAAATACAAAAAAATGAGAAAAAGAAAAAGTGCCTTGGTGAAAACCTGGAAACAGACACCTTGGTAGCAAAAATAGAATCTCTACCAAGATGGTGAAAACCTAGCAAATAGGTGCCACTTGTTCAACATGCTCCATCTATCAGCACAATCTTGGTCTTTCCCAGATTTCAGTCTGCTTTAGTCTGTATATATCCTTGTTTTCAATAAAGTCAGTCTGTACACCAATCAACTCAAGCGTCTGTATCCTATCAATGTTTCAAACTTGGGGGCAGTCAAAGTCATATCCTATGTCCTCCAGTGTATCTTAGATGAGTCATATCGAGTCAGAGTCCTTTGAAGCTTCATCCAAGTCAGTTTGTCTATCTCCTTTCCAGAAAGGATTTTGCATCTACAACAAGGCAATCAAACATCAACACAAATTGAAAATAATCCATGCTTTTATCTCCTTGTATGCTTATTGCTTCGCATTAAGATTTTTTCATATTGCATCCCTTCAAGCTCTTCAATGATGTCCTTTACAGGATTTAGAGAATGATGATTGGGGGCATAATCTTTTCTTTGTTTTTTGCTTGTATGTGAAAATCTAACAACTTTGGAAATTCTGGATTGAAATGGTGTCCGTCTGTAAGAGCCTCTATCTCGTATTGGATGGCCATGCGTACCTCAACCATTGATACCCAGAAAATTCAAGGAAGTTTGATCTAACTATTGTCTTTTTGAGTACGTTCTTTCTCCTACTATGAAACGTGATCTGACCTAAGGAGGTGAATGATAAAGGGTCACTACAGGTAATTCACATTGGATCTAGAATGATCTCTTGACTGCTTGATGTGTTTGTTACACAAGGCATATTCAAGTCATCACAACATTTATGTTTTGATGATTATACAAATTACTATATCAAAATGGATATGATATTCAAGTCATCCTGGCATTTGTACCTTGGTGCATATATCTAATCCAACATTCCAGAAAAAAAATTCAATATTCATATGTCCATGGTTGTCTAGCCAGTGGGTGTTGTATTGATTCTTGCGCATACAAATTGATATTCATATGTCTATAGTTTCCTAACTAGTGGGCATTGTATTGATTTCTTTAGTTACCTAAAAATTTCAATGATGACAACAAATCGACACATGATCAGTGACTAGGTCCTAGGTCTTAGGTTTGCATTTCATTTTGCATGTCATTTTACACTTTGCATGATTGCATGATCTCACAAATTGCTTGAACACTTCAACAATTCTTCTAAACTAAACTTAAACTTAACAACGAAGAGCTAAATCTCACATGAAGGTTTCCTCATAGAACCATAAGCAATCACCATCTTGGGTTAAACATCCTTTTTGACATAAGACTGAGTACTTGTCTTCATCAATACTTGCAAAACATATCATGTGTATCGTTGCATTTACATTACATATTCATGATCATTCCATCTATTGCATTGCATTACATACATGAGCATCATCAAAATCATACATATATCTTTCCATAATCCATTACATTTTCATAACATTCATACATGTGAAAGAAATCATTGCATTGCATAAATCCATACATACATTCTACTCTACTCATAGCATTTACATCACATGATATCATCATAAATCAAAATATAACAAGTACAAATGAAGTCATAACCAAAATCTCAATCTCATATCATATAACTCGGACTAGTCAAGGGTGCACTACTAGCACAAAGTACAAAAGAATGAGCTCATGCGAGCTATCAGAAGTCAGAATAGTATGCATGAACAAAATGGCAAAATATATCAGAATATCTAGACAAATTAGCAGTCTGCCTGATCCTCTACATCTGGTGGAGGTGGTGGTGGTGCATTAGGCACTACCTCAGCTCTGGGTGTCCTTGCTCCCTTTGACGCTATCATATATTGAGAGTATGTGGGTACTCTCTTAGCAACAGGAACAATGGCGTAGTATGCAAAAATGTAATAGGCAGCTCTAGAGGTCGAATGTGTCACCTCTGTCTATAATCTCCTATTCTCCTCTTGGAGCTCGAATCATTGTCTATTTGCCTTAGTAAATCACTCCTCCCAATGAGCACTCCATACCTTCAAGTCCCTGACCTATAATCTAAGTTGTCTGATGATCTCCAGAGGAGTCAGTGGTACACCAGGATCTTCATCTTCTACAAGCATATCAGTATTTCTAGATGGCTACTCAATAGTCTCTGCTCTCTATGCCTTACGGTGTCTAACCTCAGCTCCCAAATCAAAACTAGTATCAACATGTGTAGGATCTGGACTAGCCCCTATATCCTTCTCAACACCAAGTACCTCATCTGCTATACCAACACTACCTAAAGTACCACTCTCTCCTCTAGTCGATCTCCTATGTAAAACTATAGGTCTGCCTACTGAAGAACTAGAGGGACGACGTGGTCTCATCTGACTAGAGGGTCTCTGTGGAGGTGTAAACACTACTCTCTACCTCGGAGGTGTAGGCTGGGGCATCGGGACCTATGCACTTGTACATCTCTATCCTCTACCTGTATATCAGATGCTATGCAATCCATGTAATAAATCCAGCTGTGACCCCTACATCTGGAACATCTGACCGATAGTCCCAATCTCTTTCAACAATACCATTATACTCCTATGTACAAAGAGCATAGGAAAATCTAGGGCCCCATCCTAATCTGAGCTCTCTATGAATCCATGCATAAGCAATGTGCTCCTATGGTGCATCCTGAATGATGTCCTACTACCTCCACACTCTGGTAATAAGGAAGCACTCAAGCACTGCAGTAGACCGACCAATCAATACTCGACTCTGGCAGAAATAGCTAAACTGCTCTTGTGCAGTAGGCCAGGCCTCAATCTATAGATACAGATGCCTAATAACATATGTACTATCATCTAGGAAGCATCTAAAGTACTTTGTATGACCCATGCACACCTATGTAACATAACCAAAGTATACATATATCACCAGCTCCTGTGGCTGGCGCTGACCCTGACATACTGGCCTACATACTAGGATATGCTCCCATGCCCAAATCTGAAGTACCAACACACCAGAAGCAAAAGACTTGCTCTCCTGATACATGATCTCGTGCATCTCAGAGAACATGTGAGCCACCATACACTGACCCCAACCCAACTCAGATGGAGTGACCATCAATCGTGCAACCATTAGGGCCTAGCCCATCAAGAGACCGTTCTACTAATGGTTGGACATAATAATGCCTCCTATCATACCAGCTATAATGCACTCTAATCTATGGGTCTACCCATAGCACTACACTAATGTCTCCCAAGATATTGAACCAGTGAGTTGTGTATCATCTCCAAACAATCATCTAAAGTCATGTAATCCAGAGTTCCCCGAACTCACATAATCTGGACAAGGACCATGGAATAGAATGCGTAAAATCTTGTATACGTCATCTGGTGTAACAGTAATCTCTCCTGTGGGGAGTTGAAAGGTCTGGGTCTCTAAATGAAACCTCTCAATCAAAGCAATCAACAATCTATGGTTTACCCTAATCTCGGGCAACCGAATCAGACACTCAAAACCATAGGCAGCTAGATGTACCCTCATAGGGTATGTGAGAGAAATGCATAATCTTTGAGTTGCAAGATGAGAGATACGAACATGAATGTCAGGGTATATGACCTACATAGAATAGAAATAAGGAATCCTATCAGTAAATTGGCTGAAAAATAGGCTAATAGTACAGAAATTCAAAAGTTCACTATCTCAGAAAGTGCATTAAATGTTTAGCAATTAGCCTAAGGAATCAGAAAATCAAGATTTTTGACCTAAAGAGGAGTTTTAAGCTCACTATTTTCCATACGCAACACAGTCTGGCATCAAAACTCGTACGAGTTTCAGCAGGGTCCCATACAACAAACCATGGTTATACGACTTTCTAGGTCTCACCGTATGACATACAAGGGACCCGACGAAATGTTGTACGACTCTTGGGTCCCTCTCAAATGAGTTTCTAGGGGTTCTAATATGACAATCTATAGGGAATTGAAAAGTTGTACGAGTCACGGAGGACAGTCGTATGAGTTTCCATGCATGCGAGAATTGAAAATTAAAACGTATGAAAATAACCTAAAAATGCTACAAACATGAAAAAATGGAATTTACAAAGAGGCACAGAGGTCCACTTACCGGATGTCCATACTGCGGAGGCCACTGATGTCTCTGATTGAGCTCAAATCAGTGGGAAGAGATGGGTACCTTCATCTCAGCCATTTTCTCGCTTAGAGGGCTCCACAAGGTTTCAAAAGTCAAAAGTGAAATAATGAATTGAAAATTACCCTTTTGGTCCTTATATAGCTTTTGACCTAATTTTCAAAAGTACTCTGTTTTCCATGAAAATTGTACCCCTAGCTAATTTCGACGTTCTGAACCCATTTTCGGGATCAAAATTGAAATCTAAGATAATTTACTATGTAAAAATTTTGATTTAAAATTTTTGGACCCCGAATGTTCGACTACTTGCATAATCAACCTTCAATCATCACAAAAATCCAAAATTCAACTTAACTAATTATCTCACATCAAACTATCAAAATTTCAACTTGGTCAACCATGGTCAACTTGTGGTCAAACCTAGTCAAACTTGGTCTCCAGGACCTCTAAGCGATGCAGAATGCATTCTTGAACGTGTATAACCACTTCTTAAATCAATTAACATGCTTCTAAACCATTTAATGTTGAATTTTCTTGTCAGATTTCGATTTTCTTCCTGAAGGGGGCATGGTATTGCACATCATTCTAAGTTTGTAAATCTTATTATGTAAATCAAATCTTTCCTCAGTAATCAAGACAACAACCACGTCTAGTTGCTGATTCATCTAAAGTCCTCGTCACTTGGGGAAAATCTATCGTCGCTTGGGGCATATCAGATTCATCAAGATCCATATCAATCTGGTATCCTAAATCTATCTTGTAGACTATATCAACTTTCTGTAACCATCGGTTCATTAGTGTTATTTCCTTGGTTCTTCATAACTGATGGGTTCAGGATGTGATACCAATATGATTCTCTTGGGACAATCAGATCTGGAATCGATCACCCACTTCTTTGTAATCATAAGGTTCAAAATCAGGCGTTTTGGCACTTTTTCGTAATCATCAGTTCATTGTTGCTATAGTTAACATTATCTTTGGTCAATCAGGACCTAAATCTTACATCTTTAAATCTTTCAATCATTTTCTGTCTCGGAATCGGTTAATCTTTCAAATCAGTTTCATACATCTTTATCAAACACAGACTATTCTTTGAACCACTACACTTTGCACAATGATTCAAAGAGGGGCAAAATGTAATACCCCAAAAATGGGCTATAGGTTCAGTAACCTCCTACATCTTCAATTCAAACAAAATCGATACAAAAGTCCTAACCAAAGGCACATCTGCACATTATCGAATCCTAATTGATTATCCTAAATTCTGCACTGGGGAATATTCCTATTTATCCTAATTATCTTTAATTTAATAATTATTTGGTGATAAATCCTATTTATCCTAAAGTTTGATTAATAGAATATTCTAAATATTTAATTAATTAGATTTAATACTGCCACTTAATTGTTTAATTAAATTTAATTCTATTTATTCCTAAATTATATTATTTAATTTTGATAATAAATCTAAAATCTCATGACTAATTGATTAAATTCTTATTTAATTAATTCATGTCAATTGTCAATATTTAATAATATAGTTTTGAATAAAAGTTTGATTTAATAATTGATTAACCCATAAATCAATTGTTTTAATTCAAAAATTAGTTAAGTTGAGAATAAATCACTTTATTTTTAAATTAATTCAAAATAAATCATGCACAATCAGAAAAGCAGGCAACTAGAAATTAACAATCAATTTTAAATATAAACTCAACATTTGATTATGAGTTGAAATTTGTTCTAAAACTCTATTTTGAGTTAAACACTACTTTTGCATGATTTTTGAGAGTTAATTATCTTTGATTTCTTGATAACTCAAAAATCAACCTGAGTTTATCAAGAGTGATTTATGGTTTTTCTCTTGCATCCTCAAGCCTTGGATTTCTATAAAATCAAGGCTCAGCTCTTCATAATTATCAACACTCGAATTTGCACAACTACTCTGGCGAATTGGTGATTGAAGGATTAAACACTTGCGATAGGCCATTTGTGAGATCTTTCATTGTTGATCATAGTTTTGCATAGTTTTCATATCATAGTATTCATATTCATTCATATCATTCTTAGATTAAATCTACATTCAATTCCATTCATCTAGCTTAGATTCATACATTTTCTCATATTATTGCACATAAAATACAAAAATATAGATTAATCTGCATTTATATAGTCTTTCATTCTTTTGCATTCAAATCCTTCGTTTAGGTGTTGCATTGTCACTGATCTCGATTTCAATCTGAGAACATCATACTCACACCTACTAGAAGGCAGTAAATCACCTGGTTAGCATAGTTTCATTTATTTGCAAGATTTCAATTTTTACTAACCTCTAATGTTTTACTGAAGTGTTGTGTCTGCAGGTAGGTAAAAAATTCACACACACAACTCCCAATGTTCATCCCTTCGTATTCTCCAGTCGTGAGACCTTTCTCTATCCTTTTCTTCTTAACATAAGTATCATAACGATTGAAAAATTTCTCTAATGATATAAAATATGGGGGAATGATGTTACCTTGCAATTGAGTCACACCTGGTTCGTCTTTCTTCCATTTCCTGGGATGATCTTGTGAGAGATCATTTGGCTTTTCTTCGGGGGAACCATCATTACCCTCAAGGAAGAGTTGCAAGAATTTTTCATCATCAAATACTTGCCAATCATCTATGTTATTAGGTATTGATGGCCTGTACATTACTTCTACCTGGTACTTCTTGTCTTTAAATTCTGGATGAGGTAGTAGTAAGGAAGTGGAGACTGCTAGTGAATCTGCTTTTGAATTTAATTCTCTAGGGACATATTCAATTTCAAAGGCATCCAATCCTTCAATCTCATCCCATACTCTATTTCTGTAACTCTTCAATTTTTTATTTTTAACAGAGTATTGACTTTTGATTAGGCGCATAATCAACTCAGCATCACCTCAAGCTTTTAGAATTTTCACACCCTTTTCTCTCGCAGCAATTATCCCAAGTAGTAATGCTTCATAGTCAGCCATATTATTGGTATTTGTGAACTCCAATTTGAAAGCCATTGGCTCATGTTCACCTTTAGGTGGAATTAATACAACTCCAACACCAGATCCAGAAGAAGAACAACTACCATCGAATTCGAGTGTCCAGACTTTTGGAGTCTTTTCTTTCTCAGAGGCCTTAACTTCTTCTTGTTCACTTTCAAGTTCATCAACAACACCCTAGGTAAACATTGTGTAATTACGGAACTCCAATTCTTGATACAGGATTTGAGCTTTCGGATCATCTGATTTCAGAACTGTGAACTTTGACTTCTCTTTAGGCTCTAGTTTGACCTTCTTATTTCCCACAAGAATTACTGCTTGAGACCAATCCAATTTAATCTCCCCACCTAAATCTCTGCAAAAACTTTTGCTAAGCAATAATCCATAACTTGCTGGTATATCTGCAACAAGGATTGTTAATAGCATCTTCTTTTTGGGATGGGCAGCTAGGGCTATTTGAGCATCTTTGATTTGACCAAGCAAAGGAACTTGTTTAGCATCCATAGAATAACACATACCATGGAACTTTGTCATAGTGAGGCCTAAGGATTTGGCTACAGTAGAAGGCATCACGTTATCAGAAGCACCTGAATCTATGATACAGTTGCTAAGTTTACAACTGTTGATATACAAGGAGACGTAAATTGGTTTGGGTTTTTGACCTAAGAAAGTAGCCAATACAGTGGTTTCTCCTTGTTCAAATAGTTTTGCTAGTGAGGAATCATCTTCATTCGAAGAGGTGACATTTTGATTCAAATTTATACTGTCTCCTTTTAAGTAATCCGTGAATCTTTTCAATTCAGTAGGATTCGACCTTAAATAATCTATTGGAGAAATTTGGATTCTGGAATTTTTACAAAACTGAATGAAATTAAAAGAATCATTTTCCTTACCCGGCTGTGAGATTTTCACTACCTAGCTGATTTCTTTCGTACCTGAAGTAGATGCATCATTAGTTCCCATTGAAGGAATGACAATAGGAGTTTTGTTTTTCTGGATCTAAGTTAGAACTACACAGGTAGTGCCATCTATAGTAGCATAACATTCTCCTTGCTTCTCAGAATCAGATTCATACTCAAAAAATAAATTTACAGAGTCGCCATGCGAGCATGAATCTGGTTCATTGTTTGGTGTAGTAGTATCCAACTCATTAGTAGATAATAATTGCATCATGCGAGCTATTTCAGGACAACTCTCACCATTATGGTCTGTCATTCGATGAAATAAGCACATATTTCCTTTCTTAGGGGGGACCTCAATTGCAAGCCTATGTTGTGGAGCAGGTAATTGTAGTGTCCTGCTATCAGTATTTCTACTATTTTGATCTTGAAATGGTTTTTGGTACAGATTGTTGAACTTAGGGAGTTATCTTTTTAAAGTGATGATTTTATTGGACATTTTCTACATCATCTCATTGGTCAATGTAGTGCCACTTGAACTAGCACCTGTCTGTATTTCTCTTTTCCATCTGCCAGTAGAAATCATGTCATCTTCTAACTCAATGGTTGTTTTCTAAGCAGCATCCAAATCTGTAGGTCGTGATCTTCTTAGATCATAATTTATATCTAGTGGCATGGCACTCATAAAGAATATCTTCAAATTTGTAGGAGTGGATCCATCAGTCATGGGGAGTCTGTTAGCAATCTTATTAAATTTAGCAACGAAATCCCTCATACTTATAGAGGCTTGTTTCTTGATAGAGGTCAATTGTGTCAACAACGCATGTTCATCTTCAACGGTTTTAAATCTGGCTTCAAAAGTTGTCCTCATAGTAGCCCAACTTGTGATTGAAGCATCATCCAAGTGATAAAACTAGTCAGCCACTGCTTCAACTAGAGTTTCAACAAATAGCCTAACAACAACATCTTCATAACCAACTCTTAGGATATGAGTTGCTGCAAAGAAGGCTTTAATGTGTTCATCTATAGTAACTTTTCCATCTCTCAAGAACTTAGGAAAGTTCTTTCTAGATCCTGAAGGGAGTGGGTGATATGCTGTGAATTGCAACGGGCTAGTTGCAGTGGCCCATGGAGCTACCATGACTATAGGTACAGGATATTGAGGAAAATTAATAATAGGAGGAGAAACTACTCTATGTAAAGTTAATACCTGGCAAGCTGTAGGTAATGAAGTTTATGTCTTGGGGGGTGAAGGTGGTCTACTCCTGCTTTTTCAGTCACTTTTCTGATGAGGTAAGTCTATTATGGGAAAACTAAGCTTAGCGAGCCTTTCAAATGTAGGTTCTTTTCCACCTTTCCCCTTGGCACTTCTGAAAAATTTTCTTTGATCCAGAGCTCTGAATTAGTTTTGTTGCCTAGCTTTGCACTCGGCTCTGCGTTGATTTCTTCTTTGAATTTCTCTTTCAAGTGCTTTTGCTCTCACTTCTTCTTGTTCAAGCACTTGACTCGTGTTCCTATAATGCTCTATGTTTCTTCTGTATCTCCAAGAGAAAGTATTCAAGGACGAGACTATGTCTTCTCGATCATCCTGAAAACTAAGATTGGGTTGAAGCACAGGGAACACGTTCTCATGAGGTAACACCATTTTTCCTCATGATAAATATTCTGGTCTAGCAACTATTTCTCTCCTCGTTGGATCAGTCACCAAAAATTTGTTGGTAAACAGATTGTTCTTTTTAGATTTAACTCTTTATTTGCCCAAAATATCTTAAGAAGCAATGTGAATATGAACAGTTGGAAAGTTGTTATCTATTTGAATAACTTTCCTCTGAATTTTAACAGGTACAGCTCCCTTATGTTAAAGATATGCAATGAATTTTTTTGATCTAAATCCTAATAGGGTATGTTCTTGACTAGAGAACATAAGAGGTAACCAAATTAGCCCTCGGTGAGAAACTAATCTAGAAAATGATTTTGATCCTAAACTCTAACCAACCTCATGATTTCACAATACTTATGAATTCGCACCAGTGGGAATGCAGCAATGAATCCTACTTGAATAAATGAAAATGCGATAAAATAACATAGATGAATCTAATCTAAATGAGACATATGAGTATTTTCCCAACCTCCAAGTAATGCTTCGATCATTGTAGATTAGTTGCACTAAAGAGTAGAAACAAAACTCCGTCTATTTTCTAATTTCAATCCAACTTAAGGAAAACAAACATTCAAACTTACAAAAGCATGGAACAGTAAATAAATGGCACAAAACACATTCTAGATTGACTCAGCAACAAGATGTATTTCACACAAAAAATTAGTTGACCCTTTCATTGATTTTCAAAGTGTTACATATAGGCTTCAAGAAATAAGTCGTTACAAAATCCACCAAATTGATTCATATTCTACAAAGGTCGGTAAATGATAAGTGGCTATTTACCAACTACATAATTTATATCAAAAAGGAAAAAGGGGGAAACTATTTGTTCTTTTCTAATTTCTTCCCCTTCTCCAACCTAGCCTTATGAGCTTTAGCGACCACAAGAATCAGATTCATCCTTTCAAAATCAAGAATGTAAACATTTTAAAATCTTATGAGCCAGTGAGTGTGATCTTTCTCTATGCATTTTACAACATCTTTTTGGGATCGCGTCTTCTCCATGGCTTTGTATATTCATCCACCAAGTTGCTGAAGATCAAGTATTCTATCAAGATGAGACCCAGATAACTCTGCAAGCTGGTCCAAGTAGTTAGAGAATGACTTCTACATATTGGTTATACCAATTGGGCTCTTTCCATCTCCACTAGTTTGTGACTCAGAGTGAAGACCTGTCAGATATATAATTATTTTACTTTTCTCTTTGGTGACCTCTTCATCGATCACTTTCATTTTCATCTCTACCTTGATTATCATCTTCATTTTGAATTCTACCCCCTAGAGCCACTCGATTAGGGGTTCATCTCCTTTCTGCAATATATTGGCCTTGATTGCATCCTTAGTCTTCATTGTGACTAGCCAATGTAGTAGTACCATGCATTCTTCACATCTCAACCTCTCTCCTGTGAGTGTCTGCATATGTTCTTTGAGAGAATCCTTCTCTTCTTCTAACTTTAAAAGGACATTTCTGAGCTGCTCGATGGCTACCAAACCTTCAAACTTAAGTCATTCAATCCACCTCTTGCCAATATGTCTGAAATGTTTGTCCTCTTGTAATTTGGCAATTATGGCCTGATTCTTAGCTACAACAGGATCAAATGTTGTCAGAGAATTGGGTAAGCTTTCTACAGGAGAGACCAACTGCTTGATGAAGTTAGTCATTTCTTTAATCTCCTTTTTGAGCCAAGTCTTAGTGACTTTGAGTTCTTCAAGCTCTTCCTTGATCAAGACATTACTAGACTTCCACATGTCTGCTTTTGTATCATGGTGGGTGAGCCCCATGTCTAAGGACCAAAGTGAAAAGTTTGAGGCAATAAGGTCTTCAATTCTATCATCCTTCAGCGGCTTGGCTATTTCCATAGTTAGGTGTCCTGTGTCTAGATCTTGACCAAGAGTAGTTAGACTCCTAGTCTTCGTAGCCTTGCTTATAACTGAGCCAGACTACATTGCTTGTGAGAACATCTCACCACTGGGAGCACCTTGGTCAACCCTTTTTCTCTTTCGCTCCAGAGTGTTCTCGAGCCATGATTCCACACTTGTGACTTTTTTTGCAGAAAGTAAATCTTCTACAAATAATTTCTTGATGACAGGCAGAGAAGATTTAGGCTTGGAAGCAAAAGGATTAACCTGTGCAGAGGTCATGACTTCTTTTTCTTTTTGAGGTGATCCCAAGTGCTCTCCTGCTTCTTTATTTGAATCAGATTTTGAACTGCTACTATCGTTACCAACTTTGACAATGGGAGGGGGCCCCCAACTAGGAGCGTCACCTTGTATCTCAACGGTTCCTCCTTATGCTTGTTTCTCTGGTTTCATGGCCCCAATAGGTTCTTCTATTAGCTTGTTAGATTTCTCAACCTCAGCTACTTCATTTGAACTGATGACTGGAGATGAACCTACTCTGCAAGTCTTCTCAAGTGGGATCTCTTTTTCGGGTGGTTGATCATCGCCACCTACTGGTTGAGCTGGTCCTTTGGCTACATACAATGTTGGAAAAGAGGAGGATGCAGGAGCACTCACCAAATTGACTACAAGAGCTTATTAAGGAGAGGTCTTCGTAGACCTCTTTATCCTTCCCATCATCCATTGGACCCACTTATCAGTTCTCTTGATGATTTTGGCCATTAAGATTTCCAACTCTTCTATAGCTTGACCCTGGACTGGCTTTGAGCTCATAGGGTAAGGTTTGATCTGGTCTCTATATGTATCATTGTACATATGTTCTCCATCATCAACAATGCCCTCAACATTAATGTTGACATTGAACAACTTGATTTGTTCAATAGTCAACCTAGAGTAGAACCTCTCTCGGCTCTCTAGCTCATCCTTATAATTCGCCAAATAATCTTTGATTTTCGGGGATATGCCCGACCACAGTGCCAATCTATAGATGATTTTTGGCATAACTCACTGGATCAAATTGTGGCCTCAATAATTCATACATTTTTGGCTTATATCTGTTCTCAAACATCTTCATCATGTTCTTAGTATTTGATCTTGATGCACAGCTGTATGCTCCAATGGTGACAGGGAATTCATATCCTTTCTTCTTAATTTCCACACTGATCAGGTTCACTTGCAACATCTTCCAGATCACCTCTATGAGCACAATCATATCATCGGGGTACCTTGGCAGCTTCATGGGAAAATCATCAAAACCTGCGAGATGAAGGTATGAGAAACTAGCAAATTGAATGAAGAAACTCCCAAATTGGGTGATGAATTCCATGGCCTCTGGTGAGAATCTCTGCTCTGGACATCCTTGTAACTCTCTACACAACCTCATTATAAATGTGTCATTAACTTTAATGAACTTGACATAGCTATTTTGTAGCTTTAAATGAGGGAAGAAATCATAAATTTTCACATCATCTTCAAATTCTTCTAACCTAGGGAGTCTTGGCCATACTTGCAATGTAGCTAAAACATAGATCAAATAGGAAGACATATAAAATTTGTTCTGGTACTTAGCAAGATTCAAAGCATTAAATAGATTTTCGCTTACCACTTGAGCCTAGCCTATATAATAATGCTCAGCACATATTACCTGGACCAAGAAGAAGTAATGCTCTATGAAGTTCAATGCGTCACTTTCACCTTTTATCCTGTGAAGGAGTACTAGGATGTCGACGATCTCAGCCTTCAGATCCATCCTGAAAAGTGTCTTTGACACTTTTCCTTTTATGCTTCTGGCCTTTCGAAACCACGAGTTCATTATCTCTTCCTCCACCTCATCTTCTTCTCATTATATTCTGATATTGCGACTGAGAAGTTCATGTTCAAAAATTTCACTCGCTTGGGGATACAGAAACTGTTCTACATGGACTCTCTATCGATGGAGATGAGGACTATGTCATATGGCAATAAAATTTGTTTTGTATTTGGGTTGAATCTAGTTATACATTCCCGGATTAGTTCGGGAGCTTGTACTGCAACAGGAAATCTAGTGGCTTCAATCAAACCACTACCTTTGAGCTTTTGTGTCATAGGATGGAGATTTTCTTTGCTCAATCTTCTATGTAGATTGTCTAGATTGTAGAATCTAAGGGATGTATCTATCAGATTATGGCATTCAGATGTAATCCCGTTCAACCCATCAAAGCCCAAGAATCTGGTGGGCATAGCTTTTGATTCTTCTTTCAATTTACTGCTAAGAAGATTTGGAGTATGCCGACAAATGATTTTTGAAATCGTGAGGAATAAAAGGCATATGAGAAAGATGCAAACAAATGGTAATTTTTGACTGTTCACTTGAGTCTTTTATAAACAACTTGTTTCCTTACTACTACTTTCCATATCTTGCGCCACACGAGTGAGAGATTTTTAAAAATATCCATTAGAGTTCTAACATTAAGATTTGAATTAAATGCATCTTATTAACAGCCTTAGAAAATCACCTTTACCCATTTGAAGTAGTTATAACGGTGACTTTATTGGCACAATGGATTTTTACTTTTCTGCTTCTCTCAATTCAACACCTTTGTCAGAAAACTTACTTTGAAGGTAGAAACCCGATTGTGGTTGAAGCTGAGAAGTGATTTTATAAAAATCTACAATTGACCCATTTCCTTAGCAATTTCTTTTAGATATCAAAGTGGGTTACCTTCATCATACCACATTATTTGGTCTTTGGGATTTCTCGTGCTCATTTCTTCACAAGTTGTCGCTTCTCAGAAATCAACCTTCTCAGTGTTGGAAACTACAATTGAAATAATTTTTGTATTGTTGTGAAGGATTGGGGCAAGGTTGGTAATAATAGCACCTAGGGAAAGGTTGAGTTATCTTGATATTACAAAGTGTACTTGACTATGTTGTACAATGATGAGACAATGTATTGTTTATCCTAGTAAGACTAATGACTAAACTGGTAGGCTTGACTGAGCAAAAATGGAGAAATCATGTTTAAGCTGAGTAATGTTAGTGTCGACCAAGTCAGTGTATGCCGAGAAAAATTCTAGTGTCAACCGAACAATAATTAACTATCGAGGAAGACAGTATAAGCCGAGGAAACATTTTTAGTAATGACCGAGCTTTCTACATGAAGACCAAGTAGTTGATCATAGTATTGACCGAGCATTAGCATTTTTATATTTGAAGAGAATTTAGTTTTGGAGCCGACATTATTGAATTCTTGGATTATATAAAACTTGTTGACTTTATTTATTGATTGTTTGAAAGCATTAAATGCACTATAAAATGTTTTATTGTAAATCTTTAAGAGATTTGAGATGAAGCCAAAGAACATAAAGCGGTTAGATTCAATGAATCTGACCTAACCCTAAGATCTACAAATGAGATTGAGTGGCATAAGATGAGTTAACCTAATTGAGGAAAGTATTAAGGGAACCTGAGCATTAGATATGTGTGTGCATGGGTGAAAAGTAAATAATGCTGGAAGATCAGTAAAGTTTATTGACTGTATAAGCAGAAAAGGCTGAAGGAGAATTGTGGTGGTTGCTTGAAGAAAAGTTCCAAGCAGATCAGAGATGGAGATGGAAAAGTTTCAAAGTCAGTAAACCAGCATTAGAGTACGGAATCAGATCTGATATTTGCAAAGTGAGTTGTATGTTTTTCAGATCAATATTGTTGCTACTTTCTAACCATTGTAACAATCAAAATCCTTTTAACAGAGGTTGACCTAACAGTCATAAGTTAAATCCTTTGAACAAGGTTGCATTCTAATGGAGTGTATGTAAGTCCTATAACAAGGCTCACTTTTAACAGGGTGATTGAAATCCTTTAACCGGGTCACACCTAACAGTGTGTATTGTAACCTTTGATAGGGTTGGCTTTTAACCGAGCTCACTTCAGAAGAGTGAAAATAATAGTAGCATGTTACAAAGTGGTTTTTTCCACATTGGGTTTCCACTATAAATCTTGGTGTTAATACTTGTGTGAATGTTTTGGTTTGAACATTTCTTTATTTTACAAGTTAAGTTACAGCTAGGTAATGGATTGCATTGTTATATGTTTCTATTATTGAATCAATGATGACCGAGTTTGTTTTGGTTATTGGATTTGATTTAAGGAAAAGTTTTTAAGTTTTTCTTATACATCAGGACCTGAGAACAACTGATTCACCCCCCCCCCCTCTCTGTTGTTCTAAATCATATTAACACTCAGGTGATTCTCCGAGGAAGGGGAAGTTGAAAACAAGTTCTCCGAAGAAGATCTCTTACTCACTTTCTCATGTTCTGAGACCACTTTATCCTATGCGGGGATCCAATTTTATCTCTTCAAAATTTCAATGCTTGGCTTTCTGGAACTTCTAATACACTTTCGACTGTCTCTTGGAAATCTACCTCTGTAAGAGAAACTCCGCAAGCAGAGAAGTTTGCTAGAGTCTCAAGCTACTTTTCTGGACCCAGCTTGTTCTTAATATGAGAATCTCAATCTCCAGGCCTTATTTGTGTGTTCGATGATTCTTTTATTAGCATCCCGCATAAAATTACCTTCATGGGTCGGAACCCGCCAAGGAGAAGGCAAGTTTCAATTTTCTGAAAAAGGGGGAAAATGTTATTTTAGAGCTTCACATCCATATGAATACCATCAATCAGAACTGAAAGAATAAAAGTCTTTATTGAATTAGGAACTAAAACTTACCCACTCCTAGGATGAAACTAAAAACCAACCCGGCTTAAAAGAAGAAAGAAGCATGAGGGGGTTATTCAATAAAGACTACCTATCCTAGGGAAAATCTAGACTTAGACTTCAGTTTATTATCCCAAAATCATGACTCAATCTAAACACAAGGTATTCACTTTTGTTTTAAAGGGGGAATAACAAAAGTGGGGCAACAAAAAGCAAGAAATCTAGTTAGCATGCAAGATTTAAAATAAAAGAGAAATCTAATACCAACAAGATAATAGGAAATCTAACACCACAAAACACAATAGGGCATCTAATTCCACAAAAGAAAGGAGAGTAAGTATGTCGGGTTCACCAAAATGAATAGGGTAAAATAGTAGTATGGGTGCCAAAATGAATAGTGTGATATGAAAAGGAGAAATATGAGATCTACTTCTAAATCCAAATTCCCAAATGAGAGATCCAAATTGATCAACCAAAAGGTCAATACACAAAAGAATCAATCTATGGAGAATATGAATGAAGGAGAAAACCTTATATTTCGCTATGAAGAGTATATGCTTGAAATCTGAAATAAATGAAAGGTAAATAGTAACCTCAAAATAGGGTAGATCTGGAAAATGTTGATTTCTGATGTTTGTGTGCAGATTCGGGCAATTATGTATCATGTTCTAAATTGGAAATGTCAAGACAGAGAAAACCTAGAAAACTTGTCTTTCCGGCAGCAGGTAGTCTTTGACCCCGATAAAAGGTTGAAGACTACTTCGGAATTCTGAAGGCCATCATTGATTTTGTTTGCGGATCTCGGAAGTTCGCCGAAAAGGGTATCTAGATCCAAGCTCCAATCTGCAGTCATGCACTTGTACCTACAAGAAAAGGTGTTTTTGTTGTTTGGATGGGGGGTTTGCCTTTGTCAAACCCCAATTTAGGAATTAACCTTGAAATTTAATTGAAATAGTAATATGCATAAACAAAGTAAATGGAACTATTCACCTTGCTTATGTTGAAGTCCTTGTAGAGGATTCGAATCCTTGAATCCACAAGTATGGATGCTCCAATGAATGTAGAATGAATGTAGGATGTCTTAAATCAATGGAATTTGATCTTCAACACCAATCTTGAATGGATCTTTGCATATGAGGAGGCTTGGATGAATGTGGATGGAGAAATATTCAAGGGGGCTCCAAAGAGATTGGATCATTCAATGGCTAACAATGGATCTCCTTGAGGAATGATTGAATGCTTGAATACTTGAATGCTAGGCTTGAAGATGAATGAATGCTTGCTTTCTTGCACTTGAGAGATTACTTGATAATGGATGCTTGATTGCAAAAAGTGATGGATTGAAATGAGAGAGGAAGGCTTCCTTTTATAGTGATCTAGGGCACAAACCTCTAGAGAAGGCCGACATTGGAGAATTAAATCTTGATTAACCTTAACCCCTAGAAATGGACCCATATCAAATGTAATTTAAGGATTTACCATTCTGAAACCCGAAATGGCTGACCCGGAAGTGGGAAAAGAAATATTTCTGAAACCCGGCATCCAAAAATCATGGGACCTTGAAATTTGAACCCTGGGTCAAGGACGAGGTAGACCCCACCCTAGGTTAGGATCGAGGTCATCCCTGACCTAGGTTAGGGTTGAGGTTGTCTTTGACCCTCAAGGTCATCTTTGACCTTGAGGTTAAAAACCTCAAAACCTCAATCCAGAGTGCTAGGAAATGTAGAAAGATAGTGAAAACAGGTGGAGAGAGAAGCAGAACGGGGGAGAAAGCCAGATTCATGCAAAGACCCGATCAATGTGCTTAAAATGACCCCAAACCACTCACTCAGAGGGCTAAATTCTCTTAACATGGAAGTGCTTCCATTTTAAGATGATATAGTAAGTTATTTCAAAAAAATTGGAAGTAGATGTTACATTCTGAAAGATGATAGAAATGGGAAATTTGATTCTAAAGGTGATGAAGGAATATTATTAGGAGATTCTACTAAGAGAAAAGCTTACAAATGTTTGAATAAGGTTTATAACAAAATAATTGAAAGTGCTAATGTGAAATTTTATGAGTTTGTTGAGAAAACTGTTGAAGAGAGCAGGAAAGAATCAGAAGACTACGGTAACTATAAATTCATTGAGATATTTGACCCTCCACCCGAGCGACAAGTAGAAGCTACCGAGCAATAGGATAAAGACATCGAGCATCAGCCCATAGACACCAAGAATCAGGAAATTGCTACTGAGGAAGAAATTGAACCTTTACTAACTGATGAACAAAGAAGATAACAAGTGTTAGCAAAGTTTGTGAGAAAACACCTTCCACAAAACCAAATCATTGGAGACAAGCAAGCTGACATGATGACATGAAGTAAGTTGAGATAGAGCACATGTTTAGTTTGTGAATTTGAACTAAAGAATGTTAGAGATGCACTTGACAATGTGGAATGGATTAAAGCCATGAATGAAGAAATAGAGAAAATAGAGAAAAACAAAACATGGACATTGGTATGGAGACCGAGTGATAAAAATGTTATTGGAACCAAATGGATATTTAGGAACAAGTTGAATGAAAATGGTGAAGTCACTAGGAACAAAGCAAGACTTGTTTGTAAAGGGTATGCACAAGAAGAAGGTATAGATTATGGTGACACTTTTGCACCAGTCGCTAGACTTGAAGGAGTTAGAATACTACTTGCATATGTTGCACACAAAGGATTTAAAGTTTATCAAATGGATGTTAAATCTACATTTTTTAATGGAATACTTGAGCAAGAGGTTTATATTGAACAACCTGAAGGTTTTGTTGATCCAAACAAGCAGAACATGGTATGTAAATTGCACCAAGCACTGTATGGATTGAAGCAAACACTGAGAGCATGGTATGAAAGATTGCATGCTTATCTTATCAGTATTAAATTTGTGAGGACAAGTGACAATATTAATTTGTATTTGAAAGGAGAAACTGATGACAAGATTCTTATTGTTGAAATATTTGTTGATGATATTATATTTGGAGGACATGATAATCTTTGCAAAGCATTTGCTAATGAAATGAGAAAGGAATTTGAGATGTCAATGTTTGGAGAGATTAAATTCTTTCTATGTTTGCAAATTCTACAACAAGATGAAGGGATATTCATAACATAATCAAAGTACATCAAATAAGTGTTGAGGACTTTTGGAATAGAAGATTCAAAACCGGTAGGTACACCGATGGTCACAGGATGCAAATTGACAAAAGATGATCAACCAACTGAGGTAAATCAGACATTATATAGATCAATGATTGGTAAACTGATGTATGTTGTGCTTAGTAGACCTGATATTGCACATGTTATTGGGGTTGTGGCAAGATTTTATGCTAATCCTAAGGAATCACATATGATTATTGTTAAGAGGATTCTGAGATACTTGAAAAACACAAAGAATTATGGTTTATGGTATAAGAAACAAGGTAATTTTGAACTACAAGTTTACATCGACGTAGATTGGGCTAGAAATATTGATGACCGGAAGAGCACAACCAGTGGAACATTATTTTTGGGAGAAAGGTTAGTTACTTGGATAAGTAAAAAAAAGACATGTATTTCTCAGTCTACTACTGAAGAAGAATATGATGTTGCTAGTGGTAATTGTACAAATAGTGCATAGATAAAACATTTGTTGAAAGGAATGAATGAAGAGATCACTGATCCAGTGATTATATATTGTGACAACACAAGTGCTTTAAACATTTCCAAGAATCCAGTGATGCATGCTAAGACAAAGCATATATCTATTAAGTATCACTATTTGAGGGAACAAGTACAAGAAAAGCAAGTGAAACTTGAAATTGTGAAATCTAAAGAACAACTTGCAGACATATTCACTAAACCCTTACCGAAGGATACATTTGAGTACTTGAGGACTAGACTAGGGGTCCATCCCCTATCAGTTGGTCACTAAGGTGATCAGGAGGTTGCATCAACCTATACTTTATTAGAAAATCAAATGATGTTGATGCATATTGTTCACACTTTAGATCTCCTAAGGTTGTGAAAGCTGGAATAGAGAAAATTGTATATCAGTACATGTAGGTACATGATTTGAACCGAACAACAGAGATATTTTTGGCTATTGGAGAGTTGTTTATTCTTTTTGGCATTGTTGTCAAAGGGAGAGAAAGATTCATATGAAATATCAGTTAGAGAGAACACAAAGAAGGGAGAGAAAATCTAATATCTATCTAGTGGGAGAAAAAATCAAAGAGATTAGAAAGGAAGAAGAAGATCGAAATGTGCAGGGAGAGTCTTCCTAAAATGTTGAGATGCTATGAAGTGATTAAAGATATTAAATGATCAAGTTAGGGAGAGCTTACTGAGCTACAACATTCACTGATAGAGTTGTAGTATAGATGTTTGGTATTCTATGGCATATTTCATATGGTGTTGCCATCAATGCCAAAGGGAGAGATTGATGATCTACAACTGATTGAATATTTTGATGAATTGAATGGACAAGTGAAAGATAATTATTAGAGATCATCGAGTTGCTAAAGTGATATGTAAGGAAATTAAATCACTTAATATGTTTTCATCGATGTCAACTAGTTTTGACTATACTTATCATGATGGTTACAAACACCTGAAGAAGAAAAATGGTAAAGGAAAGAGATATCTACACGAAGATGAGATGGATATGGAGATATGACTAAGGTATACGTTGGGTAACTTATTGATGAGTCTATGGCATCATTTTTTTGACTTGATTGTATTACATGAATTTGTTATGTATTGAAGATCAGAATTGAAGATGTTAATGTGATTGATAATTGAAGATTTTTGTATACACTGAGCTAGTGCAGTGTATACCGAGTAACAATAATAACCGAGTTAGTATTCACCAACACATTCTGTATTAACTGAGTAAGAGAAACAATTAAAGTTTATAAGAGCCGACTGAATTGATGAGCTAACAAGTTTCTTATGATTTTGAGGTAAAAGATAAAGTTTGTTATGATGATCTAACGACTGACAAAATTCAAGATTGATCGAATGGAGAAGGATGAAATGTGTTATTGACACATCTGTCAAGGAAGCTTGAAGTGGAAAAATGAACGATGGAGATTAAGAGGCAAAATCTAATGGATGAGAAGAAAATGGTTTATGAAGTCTATTTAAAGAGACATAAGATTCATTATTGAGTCTTGAGCTTATTGAATCTGTAGGAGACATCATGTGGAAGGACTATTTTCATGCACCACTGATCAAACTGGTTACATATAGAATGGAGCAGAACTGCAAGCATAACCAAATGTCAAAGTATTATTGACCAAGCTGAATATAATGAAGGATATGAAGGATTGAAGTGATTATCTATTAGATGAGGTATTTTGAGCTTAGCATAGATCTGAAAATCTACAATTATTAGTTGTATTTGAATCAAATCAGTACTGTATTAGTTTAACCATTGTTACAACTAAATCTCTTAACTGATTGGACTTAATAGTCTTATTTGTATTTCAATATGACAATCCATGAATGTTGGTCAAGATTTAATTGTTAGTGATAAATCCTCTAACTAGGTCACACCTTACAGTGTGCATTGTAACCTTTAATAGGGTTGGCTCCTAACCGAGCTCACTTCAAAAGAGTAAAATATTTTGTGTTATTGGTCCCATGTGATTTTTCCCTTAGTAGGGTTTCCATGGTAAAATCTATGTGTTATGTGTTTCTTAATGTGATTGGATTATTGTTTTACTTTACACATTTCAAATTTTGGGTTAATCGGTAATCACAGTATTGAATTTACTGGTATTCGGTAAATGAACATAAAGTTATTGTTGACAAGCTTACCGAGTTGATTATTTATTTGAAAAAGTTTCAATATATACATCTGGGAGTTTGGGACTATAGGATAACTGGAATTAACTGATACCCCCCCCCCCCTCTCTCAATTATCTAACACCGACAAGTGTCAGGTTGAGTGTATTTTCATACTTGTATCTTTTGATTGCATTTCTCAAATCAAACCCTTGCATTATTGTGTATCATTATTTATGTGGAGTTGGTTGTGCCCACCCACGTGCACATGAATGTGTCTATGGTGGGATCTTGAGAGACATGAAATATTGGATTTAGGCTAGGTGATTGTTTGATCATTTGGGGGTTGGGTTGGGAAGTTGCATTTCCTTATGGCACTCATTGTATAGTGAGAAGGGTATGTACAAGTAGATAAGTGGAGTGGCTTCTTAAGGGTACCCCGACCTGAAAGTGGTCGACAAGGTAAAGTGGACAGGTTATAAATAAGTGATAACTAAATAAAAACATGGAATAATAAAACTTAATGCAATATAAGAGAACTACCCATCCAGATGGTAGTCACGCATCCTAAGGGAGCTGGTGCAAGGAAGGTGTGTCTAGACAGTAGCTAATATTCTATGGAAGTTGGTGCGAGGGCACACTATGAGGCCTCCTGATGGATTTGATTTACCATACACATTCACTACTTGGACTAGTATGATCCATGTGATTACACTCCACTATAGTCCCTACATAGTGTATCACAAAAATTGTGACACTTCTGTGAATCCTTGCATGCAAGGAGACTCAAGAATGAGTCCTCGCAAACCGACTCACAGCGCTCTATCTGTGGAGTGCATGGTTTTTCAGGAGGCCCTCAGATACCTATGCAAGTACACCATAGAACAAGAGATTCAAAGAGGAGAAGCAAGAGTGCTAATCTCTGTGAATCTTGTTCTTGCAATGCAACAATGAAAATGCAAGCTAATCTAGATGATAGCAATGCAATACTTGAAAATAAATCTAGATTATGAAAGAAAACAACAATGCAAGAACCTAATATATGAAAGTAAATATGAATATTAATCTATATGTAGATGTGCAATGCCAAAATAATGATCTCAAAAGCTCAAGAAAATCTGTAGCATAAGTATGATGTGAGAATTTGAAAAAATAAATCGATAATCAAAACTATTTGGGATTTATGTGAATCGGTTTCAAAAGACTCGAATGGTGAATGGGCACGCTACCAATTTTTGACCAATTTTGTATCTACATATTGTTAAGATTATTAAGTTTCAACAAATTAGTTTGGAAAATTAGTCATAGTCCAAATTGGTAGCGTGTGGTCATTGTCAAAGCCTTGAAAACTTGGACATTTGATGCTGCTAGTTCGCAGAGATTATCAGTGAAGAAACGAAAAAAGTGCGATGCTGGGACACCATTCACATTCGCGACTTTGGATTGCAATTAACAAATGGGGTGCCTGGATTTCAAAACGTAATTGATGGAAATGGAATCCTGAAAACTTCCATGGTCCCACGCGCCCCGCCATTGTTCATCCTGTTTGGCAATTTGCGGAATATTATTGGCTTGTGTTCATACAGAAGAAAAGAAGCATACAGAGGAAAAGCTTTATCATCAGTTTGTTTGCTGGGAGAACTGTTTCCTTATATGTAGCGAGGAGAAATCCTTTAGATTGTGGTATTACAGCTCTTGGGTTTCTTGGGTATGCGATGTTCTATTTCAATTCGCAAGTCTTTTAGAGCTCATATGTTTTCATTGAAAATCCCGGTTTATGAAGATTCTGCAAAACCTTTGCACTATGATTGAACACGGTGATTGAACCGCAATGCCGTATTTGTATTAACCAAACTCAGGAATTTGATTCAGCTGTTCTGAATGACTGAAACTTTGCATTTAGACAGCTCAAATTGTTGGACGAAGTTTCTGAACTCAGTTGAATTGTGGGGTGTTTGTGGTGAAGATAAAATTCCCAATCTTTTATGAAGATTAAATTAGATTAGATTTTTTTGAGAATTTTGTTTTTTAGATTAGATTTTTTTTTTAATTTTATTAGATTTAGATTAGATTTTTTTTTTAAAAAAATTTAGATTAATTTTTTTTTAATTTTATTAAATTAGATTAGCTTTTTTTTAATTTTGTTAAATTAAATTAGATTTTTTTTTTTAATCTTGTTTAATTAGAGTAGATTTTTTTTAAATTGTTAATTTAGATTAGTTTTTTTTTTAAATTTTAGTTTAGTATTAGATTAATTTATTTTTAATTTTAGTTTTGTTAATTTAATCTTTAGATTAACTTTTGTTAGTTAGTTCGATTAGTCTTTTTTTTTTTTTATAAATTTTGTTTATTAGTTTTTTAGATTTTAGTATTTTCGTTAATTTTAGATTTTTATTTTTAATTAAATTAGATTTTTTAATTTTTAATTTTGTTTGTTGTGGCGAGGAGCTAATTTTCTTTTTCTTTTTCTTGTGGGCATTTGCAGGTGCTAAATTTTGGATTACAGATCTTTGGACCTAAGGTACATTCACACAATCCCTATAACATTTCGTTTGGGCATAAAAATCAACCTCTTACGTGTCTAGCTTGAGTGTTTATATGCTTTTCATAGAACACATTTTTTTATGCTCTAAATGGAAAATGAATGAACCTAGATTTGATTTCATGCAAGTTTGTGTTTAAGTGCATGCTTGTCTTTTAACATTAAGTAATTCTTGGTTTCAAATATCAAAACAGTCTTATTGATTAGCAGTCTTAGATTACTGGTGATTGATCTAGATTGCTATCTTGGGTTATTGGACTCGCTAATCTGCCGGCCCCTCGTTCCACCCCGTGGTTGCAAGGTCAGTGCCACATTAAAGGGGAGGGGTCTACAGGAAAGAAGCGTTAATTGTTCCACTAGGCAACCCATTTGTGCTTTTTGGAACTCACTTGTTTTCTAGGTTGTGGACTCATTTGTAGCTTGTGTGAGGTGTTAAGTGTTCCACCTTGTGGACTCACCTCATATTTGTTGTAAGCATTAAGTGTTCCACCTTTAGTGCTTTTCGATACTTTTTGATAGAGAATTACTTACTTTTTCATTTTTAGAAGGCCTTCTTGGGGATTTCATCACCTCAAGGGATGACCTTAACTCCCGTGTTTCGGCAGAGTATAAATATCAGGAGGTGAATCCAAAGACACCTCTCTTGGGAATGAGTTAGATTTCACTCTTGGCTAAGCCTCAAAGAACTTTATACCTTTGAGAAGTGAAGGAGGAGATTTGGGTTACCGTCTCCCCCCGGCTGTGTGATTTTTGATTCTTCTCATCTACAGATTTGGGCTTCACGTACCTTGCGTATATCAAGGACGCCCTTTAGAAAAGCCATGTATATCCTTCTAGACAGCTTGCTAGGATGTTGTTGTGTTCTGAGTGCCTGCTAAAACATCTTCAAGAACATACACAACTAGCATCTTTAAGGAGTAGCATACTAAGTCACTATTCTTGTTCATGTGCAAGGTTGTTTTTCCCCTTGCTCATTGTTTGAAGACAATTGCTTGCTTGAACTCCCTGATTGCTGTCTTATGTGCTTGATACAAATCCGTTGATATACTTGCTTGATCTTTAAAAATGAACAACAAACTGAAATACTGAGTTCTTCGATTAGGTGACTTGTCCCAGTTCTAGAAACCTATTTTGTATTTAGGGTTCTTGTGTCCTTGACCTTTTGGAGTTAGTGATCCTTGATCTCATAAGTAATTTTTCTTGAGATTGGCAAATCAGGAACTGTTCCTGTCAAATAGATAAATTTGCAGACTCTTTGATAACACACTTGGAGAGTGCTAGTAATCTCATTGTCCACCCATTTTCATACAATTCAAACTCGGTATACTTTGTGTAAATCATCCTCCTGATCCATACATGCTAGGGTATTCACCCAAGAATTGAGCACCTCTATGGCAGTGTTGGTTTGCACCTATTTGCAATAGTTCTATTTCACCATCTCTCTCAGACAAGAGAAAACTTTTACTATCCTAGTCTGATATTGACGTTTCCTAGAATTGTCTGTTTGCCTGAACTCTCCCTTTCATGTCAGTAACAACAAGATATCAAGTGAGCCAAGGAAAGCGACCTCAGATAGTCTTCAACCAACTACCCCCAGTTCAGACTTGTCAAAAGAGAAAGGAAAAGGAACCAATATTTGACCAATCACCTAGGAGTAAGTTTGAAACCTGGTTTGACCCAAAGAACCATTTTAGCGATTTGAGTACCCCCTCAGCACCTTCCCACTTAGGTATGGATATGAGTTATACTGTCACTCGGTGGGAGAGGGAAGCCATGGATCAAACCCTTGATGATATCTATGAAAGACATAGAGACAAGATTTTGTTTGGTAATTCCTCTCATGATGCTCAACCTAGTTCACCTCCCATCAGCACTAAGTACCTAGATGCACATCAAAGAGCCGAAAGGCATGAGAGACGAGCTCACCTAGAACAATGGTCACAACACAAGACCAAGACAATGAACCTAGTGATGCTCATGTCAATGCAACGTATACCAATGATTTGTACAAACATTCAAGACCAAACTCTCCACTTTGAACAACCTCAAGGCATACAAGTGAGAGGCTAAAAAGAATTGAGCGGGAAAAATAGGCTACAAAAAATGAACGAGCTGCAAAAGAAGAAAAACTTAGGCTTCTAAAAGAGGAACAACAAGCCTTGTTGAACATAGAGAGAAAAGCATTCCAAGAGGAGCAAGATAGGTTGTTAGCCCAACAATTAAACACTCAATTCAATAACAGGGGTGCTAATAGTGGAAATAATTCTCCTCCCTCCACCCCTTCCAGAACACCAAGAAGTAGAAGGTGGTCAAGAACCCCTTCTAGATATCCTAGTCCTAGAGGAAGAAGGGCCTCTCAGTATGCTCACTATAGGAGGCAAACCCCTCCCAGAAACTCAAGACCACACTCCCAGCATGTACATCATGGTTCCCAACATGGAGGTGGTAGCTCACAATATGACCTTGATACTCAAGACTTCATGCGAATGCAACAAGAGCCTATCTTCCAACAGTATGTGGATAGGTATTTGGAGCAAAACAAAGATAAATTCTTGGAAAGTCTAATCAACAAGGGCACTAGAGTCCCTTATAATTTTGACGTGGACAACAAAATACAAAAGCAAAATCCCTCTCAAGAGGAAGAAATCCACCAAATGAAGCAAATGATGGAGAAAATGATGCAACCTAAGAGCTCATTCTCACTAGACTTGATTTGTCCTAATCCATTCGACAAGAGTGTGAGTATGAAGGATTTTCCAAGGAGGGTGGAATTCCCTCAATATGATAAATATGATGGCAGTGGTGATCCACACGACCATGTGCACCAGTTCTATACTATGAGCTTTGAATTTCATCAAGATGACTCCTATTTGATGAGGTTATTCCCTAGAAGTCTTAAAGGACAAGCAATGGAATGGTTTACCAATATCACTCCCCCTATCAAGAATTTTAGAGAACTTGTTCATAGATTCATTCAACACTTTGCATATAATCTGTCAAGATCTGTTACTATGTTGGACCTATGCAACTTGAAACAAAATCAAGGGAAACCCTTTGTTACCTTCTTACAGAGGTGGAGGAGACAGTGCTCTCAGTATCCTAGGATGATCCATGAGGATGAAAAGATTGACATACTTGTCAGTAACTTGGTGCCTGAAATGAGATATGAGATTAAAAACATAGTCTTCAATTCCTTTGATACCATGGTTGAAACTGCATGTCAAATTGAGGATGTCCTAAAAGAACAAGGTATTTTGACTAGACATAGCAACAATGGAAACAATGGTCAACACAACAACAAGGATAAAGGGAAGAACAATAGTTGGAACAAGAACAAACAAGTTGTCAATGACGGAGTTGTGGACTCTTCCCAATCAAGAGATCAAGGTGTTCTTAATTTGACTAGTGTTGTGCAAGCCATGAAGCTTAATGCACCTCCACGGTAAGAAAGTAAACCAAGATATAAAGAGAGGCCCAAAAAGGAGAAGCGACAATTTACCAAATTGGGTGACTCATATGAGGATGTTCTCAAAACTCTCATTGCTAACAACTTGGCACATCCTCAGGATCCTACAAAACATTACATCCCTGACATTAAGCCACATTGGTGGGATGAGAAGGCTTTCTGCACGTTTCATAATGGCATTGGGCATACCATTGAGAATTGTTGGAAACTCAAGCACATTATCCAAGATCTCATTGAGAATGGAAAGCTTAAGGTGGATGGACTGAACACCAATGCTGATCACAAAGCATTTAAAGAGCCTTTGCCTAAGTATGACAAGGGGGAAACCTCTAAACCAAAGGATGACAAGGCTGCAATAAACTACACTTACACAGTGGCAGAAAATGTGGTAAACATGCTTGAAGTTGTGGAGCCAAGTGCTAATATGATGAGGAGTAAGGACCCACATGGTTATGACTCTCCCCCTATCTTTGACAAAGAACCTGTTGTGGTGCTGAGAGGTCCTCATTCTAGGCTATCTTCTCAAGCCCTTAATGTTGTTACCAGGAGTCAAGGCCCTATTGTTCTTAGAGGTCCTAGTTTAGGTCCATCCAAAAAACCCAAGCAAGTGGCATCCAAGAATGTCACCAAGTTTGCCACTACTCCCAAACCAAACTACAATCTTGTAGATCAGTTACAAAAAACTCCAGCACAAATATCAATCTTGGAGCTTCTAGAGTTGTCTCCTATACATAAACAAATCCTTGAGGATGCTTTGTGCACAGCAAATGTCCCCAACAACATAGGTATCGACCAATTTCAATGCATGGTGAATCACATTACCAGCCCACATTACCTCTCTTTCTCAGAAGATGATGACAAATCCCTAAGCCATCCACACAATCTTGCCCTTCACATTGAAGTAATGATTCATAAAACCCATGTCAGGTGCGTGTTGATAGATGGGGCTCCTAGGCTAAATATTTGTACTTTAAGTTTGTTAAAAACTTTGGGCTATTCAGAGGAGGTGATCGACACTAAAAAGATCACTATAAAGGCCTATGATGAGGCAGAATGAATTTCTAAGGGGTTAGCTATCCTTCCTGTCAGGATTGGCCCAATTGAAAAATATATCTTTTTCCATATTGTTGATACTGGAACCCTTGCATACAACATTTTATTGGGTAGACCATGGATTCATGACATGTAGGCAATGTCATCTACCTACCACCAGTGTGTTAAGTTCCCCTATAATGGAGTAGAAATTTGCATACCAGGGGATAACACCTTATCAGTTAATTCAATCTCAGCTAATGTTCATGTCCCTCTTAATCGAGAAGCAAAGGATTATCAAGCAACTTTAGCAGACTGTCAAGATAAGTTTAAATCAGTAGACCTTGGCATGGGGGGGTATCAACTTGACTCTTTTGCAAAGATGCTTGTTTCCCCTAGGTCCTATGGAAAGCCTTCACAGGAGATGAAACCATCTTCTTCGGTAATGACACTATTTGACAAGTTTGTTGAATCCTCAGTACTAATACAAGATGAAAAAGAGGAAGTAGCTATTTGAGATTGGATATACAAAGAGGAGAAGTACCAGCACAATGAAAATTTCTCCCCCTCTCCTAAGTCTTATGGGTGAGGATATACTTTTGTCAAAAAGATGGGTTATCGAGGATATGGCCCTCTTAGTCACAGGTTAGATGCTAGAGCTGAACCACTTAATCATGATCTTTTTGGACATAAGTCTAAGAAATCGGTTGGCCTAGGCTTTATGAAGAATAACAAATACATTGTCCCCATTTCTGATAGGCGGGATAGTGAAGATGACACAGAATATGTACCAGATTTGACAAATCAACAAGACATGACAGATGATGGGGTACCTTCAACAAATCTCCTTTGGGGAGATTCTAGAGATTTAACAATTGATAGTCCTCCTATCCTAGCTTTGATAGATAGTGACTATATGAATGCAAGATTGACTATGGATAGTGTCTCCATCCCAGTTGCAATAGATGGTGATAATTCAAATAATTTCATGATTGAGCAAGTTGCTAGAGGAGAGGAAACTCTTCCAAATCTTGAGACTTCTACATCACAAGGCCCCAACAACAATTCAGAAATAGACTCTCATGAGTTTGAATGGGATTCACTCTCAAACACAATAGTTGACTTGGATATGGATGTTGTCCACACTTATAGTTCTCAACCTGACGTAGCTGATGAGTCATGTGTCAGATTAGAAGATTGGAACCCACATGTCGCATTAGTAGATGATTCTTCACTTGATAGGGTAAATTCTAATTTAGACACCTTAGAGGGATACTTGACAGACTCCAATTCTACAGTCACCAGAGATGACATCACCTATATCCTTAATATTGAACCAGTCATTAACCTACCCCTTATTGACCCCAACCTTATTGATTGGTCTCAACGTTACCAAGAACCTCAACTCTTGACATTTCATAATGACTATGAGATCACCTGCTTTCTAAATGCCACTGAACCTGTAGTCTCTTCCACTAGTGAACCAGCTACCAGTATAATAGAACCTGACATCAAGTACCTTAGTCACAAGATAAAAAGAAAAGAAAAAAAGAATAAGAGTTCTGATGGTGAAAACCACTATGTAGCGGTGTCAAAACCAAAAAAAGTAAAAATAAAAAATGTATCCAAAGGTGAAAACCTCTCTGAGGTGCCTACAGATGAGGTACTTGATAGTCTCCCAAGCTATTTTTAGGATAGATCATCAGTATTGGTTGAACCTACAGAAGCTATTAATTTGGGCACAAAGGAGGCTCCAAAAATTGTACACTTGGCTAAATCTTTATCACCTCAAGAAAAGAAAGCCTACACTAAGTTCCTCCAAAAGAAGAAAATTAATTTTGCATGGACATATTCAGACATGCCAAGGTTGGACACTAATCTCATTATGCATCATTTGTCCATAGCTCTAGGTGTGAAACCAGTCAAACAAAAGTTGAGAAAAATGCACCCTCATATAGCTCTTTTAGTGAAAGCTGAATTAGAAAAGCTCCTTGGTGCAGGATTCATTAGAGCCATAGACTATGCTGACTGGATTTCCAACATTGTACCTATTTCTAAACATGATAAATCCATCTGAATCTGCACAAATTTTAGAGATCTTAACAAAGCATGCCCAAAGGATGATTTTCCACTTCCTAACATAGACATGATAGTGGACATGACGGTGGGCTATGAGATCTATTCCTTGATGGATGGTTTTTCTGGGTATAATCAAATCAAGATTGCTCCTGAGGATTAGAAAAAAATTGCATTCACATGCGCATGGGGTACTTATTATTGGAACATCATGCCCTTTGGATTGAAAAATGCAGGAGCTACTTATCAAAGAGCTATGACAACCATCTTCCATGACATGATGCATAAGAATATGGAAGAGTATGTGGATGACACACTCGCTAAGTCTAAGAAAAGAGGAACACATCTGTTTGATTTAGAAGTAATTCTGGATCACATGGAACAATTTCAACTAAGATTAAACCCAAAAAAGTGTGCATTTGGTGTTACTTCTGGCAAATTATTGGGATTCATCATTTCAGCAAAGGGATAGAAGTGGACCCTGAAAAGGTCCAAGCCATTATAGACATGCCACCTCCCAAAAAATATTAGTCAAATGAGGAGTCTTCAAGGATGCCTTCAATCCATAAGGAGGTTTATTTCACAATTGGCAGATAGAGCGCAACCCTTTAACAAGAATTTGCATAAAGGTGTTCAGTGTGTCTGGAATGAGGATTTCCAAAAGAGCATGGATCAAATTAAGGAATACTTGGCAAGTCCTCCCATCTTAATGCCTCCCATTCCAGGAAAACCCCTCATTTTATATGTCTCAGCTACTGAATCTTCACTGGCGGCATTGTTGGCTCAATTAGATGAACAAGGGAAAGAAAGGGCCATATATTATATTAGCCACCCTCTTGTTGCTTATGAGGTCAATTATACTAGTATTGAAAAAGCTTGCCTTGCAGTAGTGTTTGCCTCTCAAAAATTGTGACACTATATGCTTGCGCACACCATACACCTCATCACAAAAATTGATCCTCTCAAATACTTGCTTGGCAAAGCTGCTCTCATGGGTAGACTCGCTAAATGGATGATGATTCTTTCTGAATTTGACATAGAGTATATTGAGCACAAGGCAATCAAAGGCTAGGCTATTGCAGATCAACTGGCTAATTTCCCAATTCAAGATAATATGCCTATTCAATTCAATTTCCCAGATGAACATCTTATGTACATGACTGAGCGATCCTAGAAACTATTCTTTGATGGTTCCTACATGCAAAATGGTTCTGGAGCTGGTGTGTTGTTTGTCTCTCCACATGGGTACACTATTCCCAAATCTTACAAGTTACTCTTCCCATGCACAAACAACATAGCTGAATGTGAGGCTTTAACAAATGGACTAAAAATGGCTATAGAGTGGAATATCACAGAACTACATATCTATGAGGATTCTCAGTTGATCATTAATCAAGTCAATGAGCAATACCAAACAAAAGATGACAAGTTGATACCTTACAAAAAAATGGTCGATTCATTAAGATGATATTTTACTTTTGTCACTTTTCAGCAAATCCCTAGGGCTGAGAACAAAGTAGCTGATGCTATGGCCACGCTTGCTTCACTTCTTCAGTTGGAGGAACATGAGTCCATATATGAATTCCTGGTGGAAGAGCTACGTCATCCCATATTTGACTCACCCAAAAACCATGTCATTTGCACCCTTTTCATTAATCATGAATCCTCTCGCTATGGTGCTATTTACTCATATCTCCATGATGGCATCATCCTCGACACATTTAACCAATCTAAAAGAAGAAACCTTGTCCGTAACGCCTCTCACCATTCCCTCATCTCTGGTGATTTGTATAGGAGGGTTCTAGATGGAACACTTCTTAGGTGCTTAGAAAAGGAGGAATCTGATCAAGTGCTAGTTGACATCCATGAGGGCATATGTGGGGGACATTCTAATGGTCTTTCCATGGCTAGAAGGTTGCTTAGGGCGGGGTGCTATTGGCCTATGATGCAGATAGATGCAGTAGCTTTTGCCAAGTCTTGTGAAAAATGTTAGAAACATGGACACCTGATACATGCTCTAGGTAGGGAGCTAATTCCTTCTATATCTCACTGGCCATTTCAGTAATGGGCCTTTGACCTTGTTGGGTAGATTCATCCCAACTCATCAGGTGGACATAAGTTCATTATCACTGCTACTGACTACTTCACAAAATGGGTAGAGGTTGTTCCACTTTCTGTTGCCTCAGGCAAGACAGTGTCTTTATTCATTTTAAACCATATCATTTGTCGATATGGAGTGCCATATGAGATCATCACCGACAATGGAGGTCAGTTCAAAAATAAGGACCTTACACAACTCTGCCAAAGATTTAAGATAAAGCAACATTGGTCCTCCATTTACTTCCCGCAAGGAAATGGTCAGGCAGAGGCTTCAAATAAAACCATTCTCAAGAATTTACATAGAATAGTTCATAAGAATGGTAGAGATTGGCACCTACAGATAAACCAGGCCTTGTGGGCCTATAGAATGAGTATTTGTACTCCAACTGGGGCTACTCCTTTTGCCCTCACATACAGCGCTGAAGCAGTGTTACCTTTAGAGGTTGAGATTCCATCACTTAGAGTCTCTCTCAAAGGTCTAGTTACAGATGAAGATTATCGTGCCATGAGATTACAAGAATTGGAACTTCTGGATGAAAAGCGTAAAGCATCATTTGACCATATGAGGGTCTACCAAAAGCGGATGTCCAAAGCATTCAACAAAAAGGTTCACCCTAGAGAATTCCAAGTTGGAGATCTTGTCCTGCGAGAGAATCCTAAGAACCAACAAAATAGAGAACAAAAGGGAAAATTCAAACCTAATTGGCTTGGACCCTACATTATCATAGCAGCTTTTCGTACAGGTGCTTATCTACTATCTACTGAAGAGGGGGAGCAGCTCCCTGAGCCTATCAATGTTTTGCACCTGAAGAAGTTCTATCCTTGATGCCCATTTTGTCTGGGGGCATCCTTTGTACATACTTATTGATCCTGAAAAAATTCCAAAAAAATTCATATATGATGCTGAAAAAATACAAAAAAATCAAAAAAATTCAAAAAATACAAAAAAATTTAAAAAATAGAAAAAGTGCCTAGGTGAAAACCTGGAAACAGGCGCCTTGGTAGCAAAAAATACAAAAAAATTATAAAAAGTCCTAAAAAAAATTCTTCCAAGTGGTGAAAACCTGGAAACGGGCACTACTTGAGGCCTTCGCACCCCTATTTCTTAGCATGCGTCCTTGACACTTAGCCTTTCTCCATCATGCCTTGTCCTTGTTGCCTTGGTTTGGAATTGATCTTTGTCTTTGTCTAGGGGGCATCACTGTGTTAGCTTTGGTCTCTTAGATATGCTTGTCTTTAGGACACCTCGCAAATGATGTTTTTCAACACCAACCCAGCTGTGTTTTTCAACACAACCGCTGACATTGAGTGTTTTTCAACACTTATCAGTTTGGTCTTATCCAGTTTGGTCATGTGATCTTACCTACTTGCAAGCATTTGATCCTTATCCTCGGAACTCAGTTTCAGTTTACACACTTAAAATTTTTAAATGCAACACTTAATGCTTGAGATATGTCATGATCTTTTCTTTGTGTGCTGACTATTATTGATTTTCGTTGAGTGTCCCTGTCTAATAAGTCTCTCTGTGATGCATAGCTAGAGGACTTGGGGCATGGGGCATGTTTTTATTTTCTTTCTACTTGTGGGTGTTGTCTTGAACCTCTTCAGTGTCTCTTGTTGTCTCCTTGACACACTTAGGAGATTTAAGGCATCATCCTTGACTTTTTTTTTTTGCACAACCGTTCTCATGGTCATCCTGGCGTTTATGCCTTGATGCGAGCATGGTTTTGCTTCATTAAATTGGGTAAGCTAACATTGTAGTCATCTTGACCTTTATGTCTTTGATGCTCATGTTAGAATCTTTCCACATTCCAATCCGATATCAATCACATTCATATCTTCATAGTTGCATTTGTGACTAGTGATGATTGTGTGATCGTCCGATGTCCGGTAATAATGGCCCAATGATGAAAATAAGTTCTCTTACATTCTCTAATAAATGATGAACACAAAAAACCTATGTTACCCTATTGCAAGTACACCTTTGCATTTTCGTGTAGCTTGCATTATTTAGACTTCATGTTAAATTTGCACTTTTAGGTTGCATTATGAGTTTGAGAGGGTTTCCTTCATATTTCTTGTGGACTTTCAGTCAACTGTGGTCATGATTTGATCTTCATTTCCTTATCTTCTTTCGTGATCTCAATCAAAATTCCCTATCTTAAACAATTGATTGATTTTGGGGCATCTTCTTTATGGAGGCAAATTCTCTTTCTTCTCTCCATTTCTTTCTATTTCTTCCAAACTTCTATCTTCCATTCGCTTTCACCCCACTTCTTTTCTTCTAATTCAACCTTGGGGCATAATCTTTCTTGGTAAGCTACCTTAGTTCTGTGATTCATCTTACTTCAATAACCTTATCTTTAGTTCGATTTGATCAAATTTATCAATTTACTATTTCTCCTCTATCTCATTTCGATTTCAATCATGAGGGGGCAGTACCTACCAAACTTCAATCCTTGATTCAACTTTATCAAATTTATCAGTTGCTTCTCTTGGGGAAACCTTGCTTGAGATTCTTATCTCCTATTTTGGACTTGATTTAGCTATGTCTCATCCTTCAGCTTTAGCTTATGCTTGTCTTGATGTGTTCCCATCCGTCGAACACACATCTGGGTTGCTTTGTGATACCAAATCGATCTCACACTGCAATTCCATTCTTTGACTGCATGTGATCCCGAGTCAACCTCACATTAGTCAAAGAGGGGAAAATGTATGCACCCTAAAATGGTCACCTAGACTTTGGGCCCCATTTATTCAATTATCAAAAATTAATCCCTGAATCAATGCTTTGCAACATATTCGAATCAAACTTCTTGATCAAATTGTAACTATTTCAATTATTTCAATTTTCCCCTAAAGTTTGAATATTTCATTAACTTTATTTAATCAAAAGAAATAAATCCCTTTTAAATAAATAAAATAATGTTATTTAATTGAAATTAATATTCCTTAAATGAAATAATGTTATTTAATTAAAATCCATTTTTAATTAAATGATTTTATTTTATTTTATTAATATTCATCTCTAAATTATATAATCTAATTTTATTTAATTAAGAGAGATATTATTCTTTTAAATTAAATAAATAAAATATTCTCTCAAGATCTTTTGCGATGGAAAAGGAAACAAATCGATTATTAAAAATAAAAGAAATAAATAAAAATTCCTTTTCCTACAAACTTGCTAAAATTGGAATTGTTTCCTCTTTTTCATTTATCCCACATTGCTTCTAGATTTGGATTCAAATCCATATTTTGCTATAAAATGAGCCCTCTCGCTCTCAGTTGAGGATTTTTGAATTCTCACATCATACTTATGCTACAGATTTTCTTGAGCTTTTGAGATCATTATTTTGGCATTGCACATCTACATATAGATTAATATTCATATTTACTTTCATAGATTAGGTTCTTGCATTGTTATTTTCTTTCATAATCTAGATTTATTTTCAAGTATTGCATTGCTATCATCTAGATTAGCTTGCATTTTCATTGTTGCATTGCAAGAACAAGATTCACGGAGATTAGCACTCTTGCTTCTCCTCTTTGAATCTCTCATTCTATGGTGTACTTGCATAGGTATCTGAGGGCCTCTTGAAAAACCATGCACTCCACAGATAGAGAGTTGTGAGTCGGTTTGTGAGGACTCATTCTTGAGTCTCCTTGCATGCAAGGATTCACAAAAGTGTCACAATTTTTGTGATACACATAGTATCCTATAGAGTGTTTTGAGTAGTGACCTGAAGTACTGCATTACATTTATGATCATAGGATTTCTTGAGTCTTGCATTGGTTAACATGTGTGGAGCCTTTTTTTTCTGTGTGTGTGTGTGTGTGTGCTTTATGCATATTTGGTTGGGTCATTATCTCCATGAGCACGACGAGGTGGGCCTGCGGGTTCTATGTGGTTGGGAGGAATTTCTACCTATACCACTACTAGGGATCGAAGAATAGGGATGGTCTTCTTCTAGTCATAGGACCATGCCTTGACCTTCTATTGTCCTCTTGAATATTATACTTGTACTTCCTTGTTATAGTTTCTCTTCTAGATATGATCATAATATGTAATTGAGATGTTAGATGAACTAGAAGCTAGAACTTGATGTATTTTATGCTTTTGATGCATTTGAGTGTCTATGTGTTAGAATAATTGAGAGGGGGGTGAATTAGTTAGACCAGTTATCCAATAGTCCCAATTAAAAAATGTATCTCTTTAAACAAATTCAACAAATTTTTGCAGCTTGGTAACATCAAATACTAAACTGTCTGTGCATTTACCGATCACCAGTCTATTACTCACAGTGATTACCGACCAAATCAAATATGCAATATGTAAAGTATGAAAATGAATCAATCACCACAAAAAACACATAACACAAAGATTTAACGTGGAAACCCTGTTAAGGGAAAAACCACCTGGGACCGGTAACCCAAAATAATTTTCACTCTTCTGAAGTGAGCTCGGTGAAGATCCAACCCTGTTAAAGGTTACAAACACACTATTAGGCATGACCTTGTTAGAGGATTTAAGACTAACAGTTATCATTCAACAAGCATTCACTATGGGGTTGATAGGATAACAATGTACATTCATTGAAGGACATGGGGTATATCATAAGACGGTTAAGTCCACTCGGTTAAGAGATTTTTTTTGTATCAATGGTTAAACTAAAATAGTAATTGTTCTGATTACAATAAAACTCAAATTGCAGATGTTCAAATCTATTCTAAGCCCATACAAATCCTCTAATCAATATATCAATTCACTTCCTCAACTTACTTTACTCGGTAATAGCTCTCTCACGCTCGGTACTATTCTGCAGTTCAGTTCTTCTTCAACCAGTCTGATCAGGCATGCATGAAACTGTATTCACATGAAATCTCTGCAATCTTCTATCTTCTAGCATCATTTCATAAAGAAACTCATGTCTCTTATATAGACAGATAAACTATTTTCATATCAACCATCAGATTTTGCCGCTTAATCTCCTTCACTAATTTTGTTGCTTTAACCTTCCTCGACAGATGTGTCAATAATACATTTTACTTTCATCCTTTAGATCTTCTTCGAATCTTGTCATCCATGGATCTCATAACAAACTTTATCCTTAACCTCGAAATCATAACAATTCCAGCTCATCAATTTCTGTCGACTAAACTTAAAATTTTAGTACTTTCAACCATACTTGGTTAACGAAGAAATGTGTCGATGAACACAAGCTCAGTTAATACTATCGCTTGGTATACACTTCACTGGCTCAGTGTATACTGAAGTGCTTCATTTATTGACCACACTACTTTGTTAAACTATGCTTCCAACTTCATAACAGATTAATGCAACATAATCAAGTCAACCATATGAATTCATAGACTCATCAATAAGTTACCAAGAGTATTCCTTATCCTCATCTGTCATATCCATCTTCCTCCATGTAGTTATCTCAGTTCTTTATCTCTTCTCTTCTCTTTACATATGTTTAGATGTTTGCAACTATCATGATAAGTATTGTCAAAACTAGTTGACATCAATGACAATAAAATGACTGATTTAATTATCTTACATAACATTTCAGTACTCGGTGATCTCTAATCATTGATCTTCAAGTCATTCAAGTATTCAATTAGTTGTACTTCATCAATCTCTCCCTTTGGCATTGATGGTGACTCAAGCAATATGAAATATACCATACACATACCAAACATGTATTCTACAACTATGTAAGTAAATGTTGTAGCTTGATAAGCTCTCCCTAGCTTGATATTTAATATGTTTAATCACTACGTTACATGACAACATTAGAAGTGTAGACTTTCCTCTGTAGATTTGATATTTTCAACTCTTAGATTCCTTCTATTCTCAGCAACAAATCTTCAAAACTCTCCTTGACTTTCTCAGATTATCTCTTCCTTAGATAGATGTTCCATTGATATCTCGATTTGTCATATTCTTTATCTCTCCCTTTGACAACAATGCCAAACAAAAAAGATAAAATATACAGCTCTGTAGTAGCCAAGTGACTCTTTTTTTTGGTGCAAACGATGTATCTTGGTATACAGATATGCAAATCTCTGTTCTAGTTCCTTGAAAATTTCACAACCTTAGACAGAATCCAAAGTGTGAGCTATGTTGCATCAACATGAATGATCTTCTGATAATATTAGGCCGATGCAACCTCCAGAACACATTAGTGACAGGTAGATAGGGATGAACCCCAAGTCTAGTCCTCAAGTATTCAAAAGTGTCCTTCGATAGAGGCTTGGTAAAAATATCAACAAGTTGCTCTTTTGATGTAACATATTCCTGTTTGACTTGCTTCTCCTGTACTTGTTCTCTTAAGTAGTGATACTTAATAGAAATATGCTTGTTCTTTGAGTGCATTACATGATTCTTAGAAATATTTATTGCACTAGTGTTGTCACAATATATAATCACCAGCTCAGTGATTACCTCATTCATCCCTTCCAACACTTGCTTGATATATGAAATGTTTGAACAGTTTGTAGTAGCAATAACATATTCTGCGTTGGCAGTAGACTGAGAAATACAAGGTTGTTTCTTACTTGTCCAAGTAACAAGTCTTTCACCAAAGAAAAATGCTCCTCCGGTTGAGCTCTTCCTATCATCTATATTCCCAGCCCAATCTGCATCAATGTAGACTCTTAGTTCAAACTTCCCTTCCTTAGGATACCATAAACCATATTCTTCTATTTTCTTCAGGTATCTTAAGATTCTTTTTACTGCAATCATATGTGAATCCTTTGGATTGATAGAAAATCTAGCAACAATCCCTATTGCATGTGCAATTTTTGGCCTACTATGTACTACATACATCAGTTTACCAATCATAGATCAGTACAATGTCTAGTTTACCTCTGTAGATTCATCATCTTTGGTTAATTTGTAGTATGTGACCATCGGTGTTCCAACTAGTTTAGCATCATCCATGCCAAATGTTCTCAATACTTCCTTTATGTACTTTGATTGTGTGATGAATATTCCATCATTTTGTTGAATAACCTACAAGCCTAGAAAGAACTTAATCTCTCCAAACATAGACATTTCAAATTCTTTTCTCATCTCATTAGCAAATGATTTACAAATATGATCTTGTCCTCCAAAAATTATATCATCCACAAATATTTTAGCAATCAAAATAGTATCATTTGATCCTCCTTTCATATACAAATTATTGTTTTCACTAGTTCTTACAAAACCAATACTTAAAAGATAAGTATGCAGCCTTTCATACCAAGCTCTAGGTGCTTTCTTTAAACCATATAAAGCTTTGTGTAGTCTACATACCATGTCTTTTGATTCAGATCAACAAACCCTTCTGGTTATTCTATGTAGACCACCTCTTCTAGTATCCCATTCAAAAAAGTAGACTTAACATTCATATGATAGACTTTGAACTTCTTATGTGTAGCATATGCAAGTAACATGCAGACTCCTTCTAGTCTAGCAATAGGTGCAAAAGTTTCACCATAATCAATACCTTCCTCTTGTGCATATCCCTTGCAAACTAGTCTAGCTTTATTCCTTGTAACCTCTCCATTCTCATTTATCTTTTTTCTAAAAATCCATTTAGTACCGATAACATTTTTATCTTTTGGCCTAGGTACTAAAGTCCATGTCTTTTTTTTCTCTATCTGTTCTATCTCTTCATTCATTGCTTTTATCCATTCTTCATTTTCTAGTGCAACCTTAACATTTTTTAGTTCAAACTCACAAACTAAGCATGTACCTTTTCTTAACGTACTTCTTGTCAGCATGCCAGCTTGCTTGTTGCCAAGTCTTCCGGCTCCTTAGTGCTTTCTTCACCATTTTTATCATCGAATTCATCAACTCTGACATTAGCACTTTCAATCATCTTATTAGTAACCTTATTCAGACACTTGTAAGCTTTGCTTTTAGTAGAATATTCAAGAAATATTCCCTCATCTCCTTTTGAATCAAATTTCCCATTCCTATCATCTTTCAAAATAAAATCATTTGCTACCAAAATTTTTGAAGTAACTTACAGTCAGTTTGTGACCAAACCATAATTCATAGGGTGTTTTGTTTGTGTCTTTCTTCAATTGTACTTGGTTTAGAACATATACAATTGTGCTAACTACCTCTCTCCAGTATGTTTGAGCAACATTCTTTTCTATCATCAGTGTCCTCATGCAATCAACAATTGATCTATTTCTCCTTTCAGCAATCCTATTCTGTTGAGGTGTTCTCGGAGTAGAAACCTATCTTTTTATACCATGCTCATTACAATAGTTAGTGAATTCATCAGAAATAAACTCACCACCTCTATCAGATCTCAAACATTTCAGTTCTTTCCCAATTTCTTTCTCTACTTTTGCTTTGTACCATTTAAACATCTTAAATGCCTCAGATTTCTCGTATAAAAACATTACAATCATGAATCTAGCGTAATCATCAACAAACAGAATGAAATATTTATCTCCATAGTAGCTCTGATTTCTCATGGGACCACATAAGTCAGTGTGAACTAACTCCAAGATTCTCTTTGTTGAATAGTCTTTACTCTTAAAACTAGATTTTGTCATTTTTCCTTTTTGACATTCATGACACATAACATGATCAGGCTTTTCTAGGCTAGACAAACCTCTAACCTTTTTCTTTCTACTGATCTTAATCATGTTATCAAAGTTTACATGACATAACCTTTTATGCCATAACCATGAATCCTCATTTTTCATCAATAAACGGGAAGACTCAACATTGTCAAGATAAAAATAAGTTACCTTTAAATTGTGCTTTTGTTCCAACAAGTTTTCCTTCATCATCAAATGTCTTAACCTTCTTGCTCTCAAAAGCTACTTGGTGACCTGAGTTGTTAAGTTATGCCACACTTAGCAAATTGTAATTTATTCCTTCTACCCAATAAGTATTATCATAGTATTATCATCAGTAAACAGGAAGACTCAACATTGTCAAGATAAAAATAAGTTACCTTTAGATTGTGCTTTTTTTCCAACAAGTTTTCCTTCATCATCAAATATCTTTACCTTCTTTCTCTCAAAAGATACTTGGTGACCTGAGTTGTTAAGTTATGCCACACTTAGCAAATTTTAATTTATTCCTTCTACCCAATAAGTATTATCACATTTGATTTTATCATTTATCAGTAAAGATCATTTTCCTCTAACCATACATGGTGTATCATTAACCATTTTTATCGAACCTCCATTATATTGCTCAAGATGATCAAAATTTTCTTCATCACCAGTCATGTCATGTGTACAACCACTATCAATGATCCATGAATCATTTTTATTAACTTTAGAAATGAGTGTTGTCTCTACATACCTTTCTTCTTCCTCAGAATCATCCTTCATCGCAACAAATACTTCTTCTACATCATCATTTGTGTCAGTATCAGTATCATTCTCTTCAGGAATGTAACATACATTTTTTCCCTTATCATTATTGTCTCAGTTATCTCTATTGTAGTGTCGGTAACTTTTATTATTTCTCCTCTTATAGCTTCCTTCACTAGATCGATCTTTGTTTTTATCATCTTCTTTCCTGTTTGGACATCTAGCAGCAATATGGCCAACTTCTTTGTAGTTAAAACATGCTAAAGGTAATTTACCCTTACCTTTAGGTAATCTCCAGGCCATAAGAGCTTCAAGTTCATCAAGCTCATCATCAGTGTTACTATCACTATCATCCCTATTATGTCTACTGCTAGACTTATCGATCTTCAGAGAAGACATGAAAGCAGACTCAACAGACGATACAATACAATTATCAAAATTGGTCAACTCAAAAGTTGTTAGCTTACCAATCAGACTATCAAGAGTAAGAGTGTTGCCAGGTGCAGACCTCATTTCATGTATAGTTGATATTCTGATTGCATAAGTAGGTAGCAAGGTCCTTAGAATTTTTCTTACTACTGTATCTTCATCAATGACACCACCAGATCCTCTGATAGCAGTGACTACCTCCTTTATTTGGTTTGTATACTATACTATGTTCTCTCCTTTCATTTTCATATCATCAAACTTGCCTCTTAGGATTTCAGCTCGGGCTCTCTTAACATTAACATCACCACCATAGACTTGAGCTAGTTTATCACACATTTCCTTTAAAGTTATGCAATCTTTGACATCCTCAAATTCAACATATGATAGAGGAGCAACAATCTCTAGCATAGTCATGTTGTGTTCATGTCAATCCTTCATTTGATCAAGAGTCAAAGGTCTAGTCGGTGGTTGTAAGTAGCCATTCTCAAGTAGATGTAAGGCAGAATCTCCAATTCTGAATATATGAAGTTTCATTTGGCTTTTCCATATGGTAAAATTGTCCTTGTTTAGCTTTGACACTTCCCTCTTATATATTTTGTGATCTCTCTCCTGAAGTCCTTAAAACTCTGTTCCAAGAAACCAACGCTCTAATACCAATTGTTAGAATAACTAAGAGGGGGGTGAATCAGTTAGATCAGTTATCCAATAGTCTCAATTACAAAATGTATCTCTTTAAATAAATTCAACAAATTTTTGCAGCTCGGTAACATCAAATACTAAACTGTCTGTGCATTTACCGATTACCAGTCTATTACTCACAGTGATTATCGACCAAATCAAATATGCAATATGTAAAGTATGACAATGAATCAATCACCACAAAAAATACATAACACAAAGATTTAATGTGGAAACCCTATTAAGGGAAAAACCACCTGGGACCGGTAACCCAAAATAATTTTCACTCTTCTGAAGTGAGCTTGGTGAAGAGCCAATTGGCCTTGTTAAAGGTTACAAACAAACTGTTAGGTGTGACCTTGTTAGAAGATTTAAGACTAACAATTATTGTTCAACCAACATTCACTATGGGATTGATAGGATAACAATGTACATTCATTGAATGACATGGGGTATATCATAAGATGGTTAAGTCCACTCGGTTAAGAGATTTTTCTGTATCAATGGTTAAATTGAAATAGTAATTGATATGATTACAATACAACTCAAATTGCAGATGTTTAGATCTATTCTAAGCCCATACAAATCCTCTGATCAATATATCAATTCACTTCCTCAACTTACTTTACTCGGGAATAGCTCTCTGATGCTCGGTATTATTCTGTAGTTTGGTTCTTCTTCAACCAGTCTAATCAAGCATGCATGAAACTATATTCATGAAAAATCTCTGTAGTCTTCTATCTTTTGGCATCATTTCATAAAGAAACTCATGTCTCTTATATAGACAGATAAACCATTTTCATATCAACCATCGGATTTTGCCACTTAATCTCCTTCACTGATTTTTCCGCTTCAACCTTCATCGGCAGATGTGTCAATAATACATTTTACTTTCATCCTTTAGATCTTCTTTGAATTTTTTCAGCAGTGGATCTCATAAAAAACTTTATCCTTAACCTCGAAATCATAACAATTCCAACTCATCAATTTTTGTCGGCTAAACTTAAACTTCTAGTACTTTCAAACATACTCGGTTAACAAAGAAATGCATCAGTGAACATAAGCTTGGTTAATACTGTTGCTCGGTATACACTACATTGGCTCGGTGTATACTAAAGTGCTTCATTTACTGACCACACTACTTTGTTAAACTATGCTTCCAACTTCATAACAGATTAATGCAACATAATCAAGTCAACCATATGAAGTCATAGACTCATCAATAAGTTACCAAGAGTATTCCTTATCCTCATCTATCATATCCATCTTCCTCCATGTAGATATCTCAATTCTTTATCTCTTCTCTCCTCTTTACAAATGTTTAGATGTTTGCAACTATCATGATAAGTATTGTTAAAACTAGTTGACAACAAAATGACTGATTTAATTATCTTACATAACATTTCAGTACTCGGTGATCTTTAATCACTGATCTTCAAGTCATTCAATTATTCAATCAGTTGTAGTTCATCATTATGTCCTCGATATGTGTATTTTTGGTACTCCCTAGTGTGGAGGGATACTCTTTATTCTTATATCTATCTTCTTCCTTTAGGCCAGACAATCAGTTTATCGTACAATAAAGTGTTTTATCGTACAAAATGGTATTTCATCGTACGATAAAAGAACTCCATTGTATTCCTTCTAGATTTTCATCATATTCCTTTTGGAGTTTCATCATCCACTTGAGATTATCATTTCTCAAATAGTGGGCACTTTTGCCCTTGACCGGAGATCACAAGTTGACTTTTCAAATACCCTCTTGGGAGATGCATCTTTCCAATTCGAAATAGATCAGATATCCATTGCCTTTGGGGTAGCTATATGCAATTTCACATTAAACTATGTGGTTTAATTCAAAAAATGAATTTGTATGATTAACCATGTAGGAATTGTATTTTGGGTTTAAAATGAACATCGATTTGAATGACAATGTACTATTCTGAATGAACCTTGCATGTTAATCACTTAGACATAAATGAATTTATAAGTGTGGTTTAAGCTTGGAAATCTTTGGTTAGTGTGTTAGTCTTCCACTTGCGTTATGTGTATATATTGAATAATTCTATCATTTATAAAAAAAATTGTGTTAGCCTATGTTTTCATCCTTGTGTCAAAGGATTCTCAAGCGGGGCATTACATATTCACTATGAAAGTGAAGAGCATAGGCCTAATACCATGATTTATCAAAAAATAATAGGCTTTCTAATTAAGCTAGATTTGAAATTGAAATGCCACAATTTAAGAAAAATTCAAATGGATTGGACTTACCTTATTCGAAGCTAGCAAAAGGCTAGGCACGTTTTTGAGTTTTCATTTTGTATTTTTTGATACTCACCTAGTGGCGATCATTGCAGCTCCTAAGCATCCACAACAAATTTCATAAAGGTTAGTCCAACATACACTAACCAAAGTGAAGGAAATCAAAATACTAGTAATATTGGAGTTGATGAGTAAACACCCCACAACTCCCAAGAACACTTGTACACAAACACCTATCACAGAAAGAGAGAGAATCAAGAAGCTAGAGAGGCCTGAATGCATGGATCCATGAAAGAGGAGACATTCTTGATGTGCAAAAGTAAAAGTTGCAATTCAATAAAATTAATGTTTCTCAATAAGATTACAAGAGAGATCAATCCTTATAAAGGAGAACAAAGCAATTAATTATTATATGCCTAAAGTTTAGCTTAAGTAAAAGGAGATAATAAGTGACTTAATAATTAAATCAGTATGATTTAATTAATAAGTAAACACTTTATTACTCTAACAAGTAAAAACAATAAACTTTAGAAAAGACAAGCAACTCCATATTTAGCTTTATTTTTTTTGTGCTTTTGACCTAGTCATTAAGATCCCATTTTTAGATACATTTATGACCCTCAAAAATAGAAATGAAAAGAAGTAACCCTGCTAAAAATCAATGAGATTTCAAAAAATGTAAGAATTTTTTTAAAATTCCTTAATTTGTGCCCTAGGAACCCAATTTATCAAAACATACCAATTTTTTAAAGATCTAATTTTTCAGAAATGATTTCTCATCAAAATTTAAAACACAAAGAATAGACTCCCTCTATAATTTCATGATACTTCCAAAAATGTAAACTTTTTAGACAAATTAGCTGATTTGCACCCATAATTAATTTTTTATGAAAAAATTATTAAAAAATTATAAATTGCACAAAAATGATTAGAAAATTTTGATTTTTGGACTGTAGGCTCATGATATCAACACCAACTTCAAAAAAAAATTTATGGAAAAATTCTAAACCGTTTCGAAGAAATGACCAAATATTTGAAAACCCTATAGGCAACAATAAATCAACTACGAAAACTTGCATGCAAATATAGAAGATAAATTCATTAAATTTTTAGCATGTTCACGTCGGGTTCACCAAATGTATGTAGGGCTAAAATATCTACAAGGCTTAGAGAGATAAAATTAGTAGCACTAAAATCAATCGAGCAAACTACTAATAATAAGCCCTACAGAACAACAAAAACATGCATCATAATTGGAAATGAAATACTAAATATTCAAGAAAACCAAATGATGCCAAGTGCACTCCATTGAGATGTTGCTAGTTGGCGCTAAGAGTTGAATTTGACAACATCTAGACTCAGGACATTCAAAAAAATGATAAATGATTAACTGCTAAGAAATGAAACCCGCATAAGATAATTGCTATTCAGAAATCAAGATCCTTCAAATGGGTTTGAAGGGGGTTTATATAGAGATTTAGGATTGAACGAATGATTGAGATTGATTTGAGAAAAACAGATTGAATGAGAGGAGAAGATTTTGGGTTATCTTCCAAAATTGAAGATTTATTTCCAATTAAACTCGAAAAGCAAAGAGTTCTTTTAGGAAATAAAGGATGAGATAACAATTGAAGAGATTTTTTATTTTAATTAGATATAGAGAGATTTGTTTGATATTTAAAATATTTAAATTGAATTAAAAATTCAATTTATGAGAAAGATAAAATTAGATGAAATGAAATAAAATTAGTTAGAAATTGAGTTGAAATTAAATTAATTTTGAGAATTAATTTAATTAAGAGGGATGTAAATTAGATACTTTAAATAATTAATGATAATTATTTAAATTGTGGGACTTTAGAAATGGATTTTAATTAACTAGTGAAAATAATTAATTAAAGGTGATTAATTAAATAAACTTAATTATTTAATTAATTTGGGGAAGTGACTAAATGATGCAAATATTTGATTTTTGGAGGAAAGCAGATGATTAATTAATGATTAAAGAACTATTAAGTAATAGCATAATAATTAGTGCATTAAATGTGAATTTGTAAGTCTGTCCATTTTTGGGTGTTTATAAGTGGTTGTATCCTTTTGTCCAAATGATTTCACCAATGTGTTTGACATTCCATTTAGGGGCCATTCAATGGTCAAACCCTCCTCCAAAATGTCTACTAAAGAAAAAGATTTGTTGCTTAAGTTAGTATGCATGCATGACCTCTCTTCATAGGAATAGGATAGTTTGTGGACTAGTAGTAATAGTTGGGGGTTAAAAAAACATTTCATTATCTTTAGCTGAGTGGAAGTGCATCCTTGACTTGGTAAAAAATAGAGTTAAAGGATTGTGTAGGGCCTCAGAGATAGCCATGCGGATGGTTAAAATAATTAATGACTTCATGAATGGGAGGGTGTACATGCTATTAGAGTGCATTAAGGACTTTTTCAGCATGAAGCATAAATTTTGTTACATGCCCCGCCATTCAATAACTCTATTTTTGGAGACCTTGCAAACACAAGTACCTACAAGTACCTATAGGGTAGAGCCCAATAAGTTTCCCATGTTCTATTGGATACATTTTGATATGCTTATGACTAGAGGTAGAGGGGAATCCCTTTGGAAGAAGCGATGACAAGAGAGTGCAACAACTAGTACGAAGGGGGATGACAATGTGGAAGAAGAAGAAATAGTATAAATATCCTCTTTTAAGAGTGAAAGTAGAGTAGAGGAGGAGTTTCAAATGGTACAACATGGAAGGGGTAGTGAAGAAGTACAAGAGATGATAGGTGGAGTTGAAGGGGATAATGCAGAGGAAGGAATCTCAGTGGCAAAAAGGATGACATTGGTAGTGGCAAAAAGGATGACATTGGTAGTAGCAGAAAGGATGACACTAGTAGTATCCAACTAGGGAGCCAAAAGATCTATAGTACCAAATATCATATTCACACCAGCACAACTACCACCCACCACATGTTTGGTCATACCATAAGAGGTATGATAGATCTATTTGATGCATAAGTTAGAGCTAACCACACTTTCCATAACTACATCATGGGGAGTCCAAGGGACTACTCCCATGGCCTTGGTGATAGAACTCACAAGAAGAGCTATTAACCTGACGATTAAGGGCATGGTCCCTATGGCCAAAGGTTCAGCCCCTATGATTGAAGGTATGACCCCTATGACCAAAGGCATAGTCCCTACAATTGAAGGTTAAGTCCCCATCACCAAGGTTTAATTTTACCTAACATAGGAGCCAAGGATGAAGGGGAGAAGAATATGACACTTGTACACCATGATACCACAAGGGATGTGGATGAAGGAGACATGATAGGAGGGGACACGACACTTGTGGCTACAAGGGAGGATGATGTTGAGACTAGGATGGATATTCTTTTGGACATGTTTGAGATGGACATTGTTGAAATCCTGTAATGTCCCTGCTAGGGAACCCATAAAGAATCAGGTCTTTGAACCTAAAATTACAACAAACAATTTATTTATTTTAAACATTCTAACATTTCATTATTAACATCCACAAAGTACATTCCTTAAGGTTCCCTTGTTGAATTCATTTACCAATAAAAAAGAATTGCATTTCATTACTAATCTAATTGAATTCCTTTTCCTTTTCCTATACTTTGCATTTTAGAATATAAGAGAAAGGTAAGAACATAATCTTTTATTCACAACTATCTCTTCTACTTCCTATCTCATTTTCATTCCTTTTACCTACACATTGAATAACTACCCTTTTACAATTTCAATTAAACCTTTACATTTGAGACATTGCTTTTCATTCCAACATAGGAGAGATAAAAGAATTAATACAAGATTACACTTTTCATTACAACTTTTGAATATTCAAATAACATCCCTTGAAAAACCCCTAAAACTATCCTTACCTGATTACATTGCTTTGTTCTTTCAATTTCTAATAATAAATACAATTACATTAACATTTACATTGAATGGCACAAAGGCTTACAAAGATATCTTTACATCTTGCATTACAATAGTACATGATACAAATTGAGAAATCTTTATCACCACATATCCTGCATATTGGGATCCTTCTTGGAAACCATGTAACCCCAGTCCCCCATTTATGAATAGGGATCCATCCTGATAGTTACCTATGGTCCCGGTACTCCAATAGGTCTATGTTGACTTACATTATGTGTCTTTCATTATCTTTTGAAACCCCCCTTTCCCAAGTTCATTATTAGGTTATCACTTTTTACCAAATCACCCATAGGATCATCTGACAACCACTTTGGGTTCCAACACCTATGGTGAGCCACTCACCTAGGGTACCTAGTCCCCTACCCACACACAAACCAAATAAAATAAGATGCATTTCAAATAGTTCAATTTGCAAGTCTAGGGAACCCTCCTGTGCACTCGGGCCATCAAGATGAGTCCTAGCCTCATTATATGAACATAAGGAATAATGTCATGTACTGAAGCATATTAAAAACAAATTATAACATCAACAAAGTAAGAGATGGACATGCATAATTGAGATAAGTTGCAGCCCAAGCATATGAAATAGATTATAGAAGTCTCAAACCAAAAATATGACCAAATGGAGCCCTTAGGACCCTCTAAAACCCCATACAACAATCTATACTTGTCCATACGAAAATCCAGACATGCCCATTCGATAATCCACCAATTCTCATATGGGTAACAATACAAACTTGTATGACATTACATGAATGCTCATATGAGATTGTCTCAAAAATGCCTAGAATTTGCTCGAATATGATATTTTTAGGTGTGGAGAGTGTTTGGGGAAGGTTCCCTGAGGTCTACCTAATTTAGGTACCTCGGTACCACTTCTAGAACACTTCCTCAACACACCATGAAGCACATAACAAAACCATATGATCAAAACTTACAAAAAGAAAGTAAAAATCTGCAAAAGTATAGAAGGGGAAACTGACTTCATCCCTTCCCTAATGATGCGGGAGCATCTTAACCTATTCACATTATAAAGAGATTCATAATATTGTAATGTTTGAGTCCTTTTAATTTCATGGGACCATGTCAAGAAATGGGCAAAATGCCTAAAATTGCATTGTAATAGCATTATGCATTGTAATAGCATTGTAATTGATCAAGGTTGTGAATGGTGGGCAAATACGTTAGTTTTAATAACTACCTAGAATCTCTTAAAAAGAGATATATGTAACCGAAAGAAAGAAAAAGAAAAGAGGAAGAATTACGAGAGAGAGAGAGAGAGAGAGAGAGAGAGAGAGAGAGAGAGAGAGAGAGAGAGAGAAGAAGTCAGCTCTCTGGCCTTCATCCAGAGAGCCAAGCACACCATGTATGCAGTTCTTAGTTTATTATATAATTTAGCTTCAATAAGACTGGTTTGTGAAGCTTGTCATCCTCTCTCTTTTCTATTTAGATAGTTATTCATTTGGGTTCGCAATTCTTTGTCTGAATTTGGATTTTTATTATGTTCTTGTTGTCGGTTTGTGAATGAAAGAACATAACAGCAAAAGTGAGTCTATTTATTTATGGTTTGTGTGTTGTTTGTTGACATTTCCTTTGGGAAATTGGAAGCCAGTTGTATTTGGAAAGGTATTGATTTAGAAGCCATTTGTAAATTCTTGTGTATATGGAAACCAAAACTATTTTCATTGGTTTCATATCTTGCAATATTTGTTAAAGATGAATGACTACATTAAATCTAAAAAGGTTGTCTAAAATGGTTTCAAAATAACCGTCATGTAGGTTTAGTGTAAGTTATGAGCCATGCATAGATATCGAGAAGTTATCAAAGCTTTTTGTGCCAAGAAGAAACCATGGAATAGTGGTTTGATTCCCATGTAATGGAGACCCACTATGTTTCAACAATCATCATGCGATGATTGTTTGTAGTGTTTATGCATGTTGGTAGAAGCCGCGGTGCCTGCGAAGCAGCAGGTGAAATGTTTTGTTTGAGTAGCGCCTGAAATAGTTGGAGAGGTGTTGTATTGAGCCTGGCTTTTGAATGGTCGAATGAATGGTGGTGGAGCTATTTGAGTGTTTCTTGGTCAGTCAATGACAAGTAGAGTATCCAAGTTTGGGTATTGGGTTCTTTTGGCATGTTATGATTTTGAGTTGGATGTTTCAAATTTTAATTAGAAGGAATGGTAACAATTCATAAATTCACATATGACAGTCCCTTTTCGAGAGGCATATCTCGGAAACCAACCGTTGGATTGGACTGATTTTTTTATATGTTGTTGACAAGCAAATTAAGAAGACTTCCACCAGAGCAATCTAGCAAACCTTTCCTGGTTCAAAAGTTAGGAAAGAATGTGTATGGGTCTACAAAGAGGATCTCATGATTCAATATTTTAAATGTTGAAGTGTGAAGGATTTGTGTTTTGCCTCTCATCAATGATTTGAAGAGATTGATATTTGGATTGTGCAGATTTAAGGGAGTGAGAGCATAGTGGAGAAGTGTGTAATGAGTTTCATTACTGGTGATGGGTGAGTTGGTATATTGAGCTCCGTGTATGATCATGCAATGCGAACCTTGGAAGTCTAGGATTACCTGGATGTGATCAATAGGAGATGAGAGTTTTTGCAAAGTTTGTGAGCCTCAAATCATTGGTTCCAAAGAAGAACAGTGAGATAAGCAGATTGAAGAATGTACATGAAGAGTTTGCAGAGGGTGATCAATTCCTCCGCATCACCTAATCCATCCTAACCTTCCCTCAACTTTCCTAAACTTCCCTAAAACATAATTAAATAAACAAATACACCACAATGCATCAATGCAAGCAATCATAAACTTCTAGGAAAGAATTTTGACAAATTTATTTAACACAACATACATTACATCTTCTTGGATGCATCATTCCTAATCAATAGAATATAAACTACATTCTTCCTAAAACCATATTAATGAAAAGGAACTTATGAATACATTTCACACACACACATTCCATATACAATCATACAAGAAATGAGGTTCATTTTCCTAGATCCAGACCCTACCTGGAGTCCTGCGGAGAATTCCTTCCGGAGCTTGTGCACACCACAAAAAATTCCAAGCTTTGAGAATTGGTGATATGGTGACCTCCCGGATAGAATTTACTCCAACAATAAATCTTCCCCCTTCCTCATAAAACTCCTAAGTGCCCTCACAAAATGGTGATTGAAAATCATAAAACCCCCAAAGTAATGTATTTCTCTAAAACTCCTAAATTTCTCTCAAATATTCTAATCTCCCAAACTCCTCTTCCGATAATGATTTGTCCTCTAAACAATATGGGTGGAGGAGATGCTTTATGGGAAGCAACTTCTCCAACTACTATAGTTGGTTGAGAATTTAATCAACTCTCCCCGTAAACAAACATTTAATTATTTTAATTAAGATATCCTCCTAGAAACACCATAACAAGAAAAAGAGACACAAAAGCTCTCAAGTAACACACATATCTCAATTGGAAACAAACTAGCCTAACTTCTAGGAGGTCTTGAGTTCAAATATCCTAGATAGCTAGTTTACCAAAAGGACTTCCTTTTTACTTTCTTATTGTTTTTATTTAATAAACTTTATTTAAACATCAAAGATACCATTAAACAAACAAGTAAAAATACATAAGTAATAATATTTATATATGAATAGGTATATATATGTGCACCCACATATACACATACATTTATAACATACATTCAATTATTATATATATATATATATATATATATATATATATCAAAACATAAATCTCAAAACAACATCATAATACTGCACACAAATCCCCCAACTAGGGTAACCTCCTAATAGGAATCTAAGTCCATGAGATTTCCTTGAGAGCAGCTTGGTAAAATCTTCACATAATAACAGCTCAAGGATTTTGAAGGCACACTCAGACCTATGTAGCCAAGTGGAGTTGATGCTTGGTACCTGCATCCTGCAACACCAACCAACACATATACATATATATATGCACAAATAGTGACAAACAAGAAGGGAGAGTGCGACATTGTGTGGATCTCCCGTATAAGTAACTACAACTACCTCTCCTCATCCTACACTCACATCAAATAGTGTAATCATCAAAACATAGTGGGATTAGTAGGGTTAAATCCATCATAAACATAAATATATAAATCAAGTAAGAATCACTTCACAAATAATATTTTCCCATATATATATATATATACACTCAAATGTACCATCATAAAATGAAATAGTCCAAACATATAATCCAAGTAACAAATTAATAATCATGTCGGTCCAAAATATGAAGATACTAGGGTGGGCATTATAAATCCCACCCCCCTCACCTACTTTTCTGATGGAACAACACTTTAAACAAATAGACGTCTAGTCTGAACTTGAGCCCGTAGGTGGGGATTCCCTCAAAGATCAAAAGGTGGTACTAGTGGTAAGGGAGGAGGTGATAAAATTTAAAGAATAAAGTGTGCACCATGCTGACATTTCTCTATACGATACTATGTGAACAAGGGATGCTAGTAGAAGAGTAATGTAAGATGATGACTACATTTAAGTTTCCAAGGTTGACCCATGGTATGCCCTTGAATTGCTACAGAGATATTTTACATAATTAGAGGGACTTATTACAATAGTACACATGATGACATACCTCACTAACTAGGTAGACATGGGACTTCTCTCATCCAAGGTAGAAAGGTGTTAGAATAATTGAGAGGGGGGTGAATCAATTAATCACTGTCCCAATACAAAATGTATAATCCAAAAACAAATACTTTAATTTTTGTTGCTCGGTAACTTAAAATACTTTTACTATTTGTGCATTTACCAATTATCATTCTAAAACTTATAGCAGTTACCGATCAAATCAAATATGCAACATGTAAATAGGACATCAAAACAAACATCACAATCAACACATAACACAAGAGATTTAACGTGGAAACCCTGTGAAGGGAAAAACCACCTAGGACCGGCAACTCAAAATATTCACTCTTCTAAAGTGAGGTCGGTGAAGATCCCACTGACCCAACCCTATTAAAGGTTACAAACACACTGTTAGGTGTGACTTTGTTAGAGGATTTAAGACCAACCGTTATCATCCAACCAGCAGTCACTCTGGGGTTGATAGGATAACAATGTTCATTCTATGAATGATACATAATAAGACTTTCTTAGTCCACTCAGTTAAGATATTTGACTATGTACAATGGTTAAATATGTAACAGTAGGTGATCTGACTTAATACAACTTCAATTGCAAATTACAAATCAATGTTCAGCTCATACAAATCTTTCTGATCAATAAATCAATTATGTTTCAAACATTGTTCAACTTATTGTCCATTGGTAATCACTCTATGTAGCTCGGTAATGCTCTGCAGTAGGGTTCTCCTTAACTAGTATGATCATAATGCATGAAAAATTGTTCGCGCGAGGATTCTGCAATTTCCTTCTCTTCCGGCATCACACTCATTGTGAAATCTTCAGTCTCTTATATAGACAGGTAAACCATTTTCTTCTTCTCCATCAAATTTTGCCGCTTAATCATCTTCATTGATTTTGCCTCTTAAACATACCTCGGCACTTGTGTCAATAACATGTTTGATTCTCATCCTTTAGATCTTTCCTAAATTTTGTTAGTCATCGATCTGTGTAACAAACTTTATCTGTTACCTCGAATTCATACACTTGCCAGCTCATTAATATTATTGGCTAAACTAATCATTTAGTTCAATTTTTTCTTCTTGGTTAATAAAGAAATGTTTTGGTGAACACAAGCTCGATTAAAACTGTGCTCGGTATACACTACACTCCGTTGGTGTATACTGAAATGCTTCATCAACTGACAACACTGCTTTGTGTCTTTCAATTCTTTACCTCATCATAGATGAATGAAACATAATTAAGTCAATAACATAAAGTCATGGACTCATCAAAAAGTTACTCAATGTATTCTTTAGCCTCATCTGTCATATCCATCTTCCTCGTGTAGATATTTTTGTTCTTCATCTCTTTTACTCCTTCACTATAGATGTTTCGGTATAGTAACTTACAAGATAAGTACTGTCAAACTAGTTGACATCAATGACAAAATAATATTGATTTAATCATATTACATATCTAATCAATCTACTCAGTGATCTCAAATCACAGTTCTTTCAATCAGGTTCTAAATCAGTTGTAGTTCATCAATCTCTCTCTTTGGCATTGATGGCAACTCAAGAAATATAAAATATACCATACACATACCAAACATGTATTCTACAACTCTGTGAACAAATTTTGTACAAGCTCTCCCTAGCTTAATATGTTTAATCACTACGTTACTCAACAACATTACAAAATATAGCTTTGTCAATCTGCAAATATGATCTTTTCAGCTCTCGGATTCCTTCTTCTGTTCTCAGTAATTGATCTTCAATGCTCTCCCTTTCTTCAATTTGTCTCTCCCTCAGATAGTTCTCAATGGTGCATATTATTTCATATTGTTTATCTCTCCCTTTGACAAAAATGCCAAAGAAACAAATAAACAAACAACTCTTTAGTAGCCAAGTAACTCTCTGTTGTCTGGTGCATACTTTGTATCTCTGTATACTGATATGTCAATCTGTTCCAATACCTTTCACAACTTTAGACATGATCCAAAGTGTGAACTATGCTGCATCAACATGTATGATCTTCTGATAAGATTAGGCTGATGCAACATCTGTATCACCTTAGTGACCGGTAGACAGGGGACGGACCCCAAGTCTAATCCTCAAGTACTCAAATGTGTCCTTCGGTAGAGCTTTTGTAAATATATTTGCAAGTTGTTCTTTTGATGTAATAGAGTCTAGCTTAACTTGCTTCTCTTGTACTTGTTCTCTCAAGTAGTGATACTTTATTGATATATGCTTTGTTTTAGAGTGCATCACTGGATTCTTTGAAATGTTTATTGCACTGGTGTTATCACAGTATATAATCACAGGCTCAGTGATTATATCATTCATACCTTCCAGAACTTGTTTAATATATGCAATGTTTGAACAGTTTGTAGTAGTAGCAACATACTTTGCTTCGGTTATAGACTGAGAATTGCAAGCCTGCTTCTTACTTGTCCAGGTAACAAGTCTTTCACCAAAGAAGAATGCTCCTCCGGTGGTACTTTTTCTGTCATCCACATTTCCAGCCCAACCAGTGTCGGTATAGACTATGAGTTCAAACTTGCATTCCTTAGGATACCATAATCCATAGTCTTCTATTTTCTTCAAGTTTCTTAAGATTCTTTTAGTAGCAATCATGTGTGATTCTCTAGGATTAGCAAAAAATCTAGCAACTATTTCCACAGCATGTGCTATGTTTGGTCTACTGTGAACTACATACATTAGCTTACCAATCATTGATCAGTACAATTTTTGGTTCACCTCTATAATTTCATCTTCCTTAGTCAATTTACATCCAGTAGCCATTGGTGTTCCCATAGGTTTAGCATCTTCCATGCCAAATGTTTTCAATACTTCTTTTATGTATTTAGACTGTGTGATGAATATCCCATCACTCTGCTAAATCACTTATAGTCCAAGAAAGAACTTAATCTCTCCGAACATAGAAATCTCAAATTCATTCCTCAAATCATCAATAGAGGCTTTACATATTTAATCTTGACCTCCAAATATGATATCATCCACAAATATCTCAGCAATAAGAATTGTATCATCAGTATCTCCTTTTATATACAGATTGATGTTTTCACTTGTTCTTACAAATCCTATACTTAACAAATAAGTATGCAGCCTCTCATACCAGGCTCTCGGTGCTTGCTTCAAACCATATAAAGCTTTATGTATTCTACATACCATATCTTTCTTTTTTGGATCAACAAACCCTTTAGGTTGTTCTATGTAGACTTCTTCTTCAAGTATTCCATTTAGAAACACTGACTTGACATCTATTTGATATACTTTGAATTTCTTGTGTGCAGCATATGCAAGTAGCATTCTGACTCCTTCCAATCTAGCAACAGGTGCAAAGGTTTCACCATAGTCTATGCCTTCCTCCTGTGCATATCCTTTGCATACCAATCTAGCTTTATTTCTTGTCACTTCTCCATTATCATTCTGCTTGTTCCTGAATATCCACTTAGTACTGATAACATTCTTATCTTTAGGTTAGGGTACTAAGGTCCAAGTTTTATTCTTTTCTATCTGATCTATTTCCTCTTTCATTGCATTAACCCATTCATCATTTTGTAATGCAACTTTCACATTTTTCAGCTCATAATCACAAACTAGACATGTACCTTGTCTTGCTTTGCTCCTTGTTTGCATGCTAGCTTGCTTGTCTCCAATAATTTGTGCTTCAAGATGGTGTCTTCTAACAAAACTCGCTAGTATCCTATCTTGCATTTCCTATTCATCCTATGCAGGTTCATTTGCTTTCTCGGTAGGGCCATCCTGCTCGTCGATTTCTCTTTCCTGTTGTTCAGTATTGTTTTCCTACTGACCGATTATCACAGGTTGCGGCTTCGGTAGATACTCTGGTTGTTCAATGTAAGTGAATCTACCATAGTCTTCTGGTTCCTTTGTACTTTCCTCTATGTTCTTTTCATCAAACTCATCAACTCGGACATTAGTGCTTTGAATCATTTTATTAGTAGTTTTATTCAGACACTTATATGCTTTACTTTTACTAGAATATCACCTTTTGAGTCAAATTTTCCATTTCTCTCATCTTTCAGAATAAAACATTTGCTTCCAAATTTTTTGAAATAACTTACAGTAGGTTTGTGTCCAAACCACAACTCATAGGGTGTCTTGTTGGTGTCCTTCTTTAATTGAACTTGGTTAAGCACATAAACTGTTGTACTGACAACTTCCCTCCAGTATGTTTGATCAACATTCTTTTGCAGCATCAATGTCCTTGAACAGTCAACTATTGACCTATTCCTTCTTTCAGCAATGCCATTTTGTTGAGGTGTCCTTGGTGTAGAGACCTATCTTTTAATACCATGCTCATTACAGAAATTAGTAAATTCATCAGAGATAAATTCACCTCCTTTATCAGATCTTAGGCATTTCAATTCCTTACCAGTCTCTTTTTATACCTTAGCTTTATACCACTTAAACATCTTAAATGCTTTAGATTTTTCTTTTAAGAACATAACGGTTATCAATCTAGTATAGTCATCAACAAAAAGAATAAAGTATTTATCACCATAATAACTCTAAGTTCTTATAGGACCACATAGGTTGGTATGAACCAACTCAAGTATCTTCTTTGTTGAGTAATCCTTACTTTTGAAACTAGATTTAGTCATCTTACCTTTCTAGCATTCATGACACATAACATGATTCGGTTTTGACAAGTTAGGTAGCCCTCTAACTCTTTTCCTTTTACTGATCTTAATCATGTTATCAAAGTTCATATGGCATAAAATTTTATGCCACAACCAAGCATCTTCATTTTTCATCATCAAACAAGAAGACTCATCAGTATCAAGATAAAATAGATTACCTCTTGATTGTGCTCCAGTTCCAACTAGTCTTCCTCCATCATCAAAGATTTTCACTTTCTTGCTCTCAAAAGCAACTCGATGACCTGAATTATTCAGTTGTGCCACACTTAACAAGTTATAGTTCAATCCATCTACCCAATAAGCATTATCACATTTTATCATATCATTTATCATCAAGGTTCCTTTACCTCTTACCATATAGGGTGTGTCATTACCCATCTTAACTAATCCTCCATTATATTCTTCAAGTTGATCAAACTTCTCCTCATCACCAGTCATGTGATGTTTATAGCCACTGTCTATGATCCATGTATTATTTTTGTTAACTTTAGAGATCAGTGTTGTTTCTTCATGCTTTTCTTCTTCTTCCTCCGAGCCATCTTTCATAGCAACAAATACAACTTCTACATCATCATCAGAATCAGATTCAGATTCATTATCTTTGACTATGAAACATACCTTTTTTCCTTTGTCATTGTTGTCTCGGTTATCTTTGTTGTGTTGGTAGCCTCTGTTGAATCTTCTCCCATAGCTTCCTTCAGATCGATCTTTGGTTCTATCATCATCTTTCTTATGTGGACATCTAGCAGCGATGTGGTCAACCTCTTTACAGTTAAAGCATGCCAAAGGTAGCTTACCTCTATACCTTCCTTTACCTTTGGGTAATCTTCTGGCCATAAGAGCTTCAAGTTCATCAAGCTCATCATCGGTATTAGTGTCACTATCATTTTTATTATTCATGCTAGACTTACTAATCTTTAGAGAAGACATGAAAGAAAACTCAATAGATGGTACAACACTATTATCAAAATTATTTAACTCAAAGGTTGTAAGTTTACCAATCAGATTGTCAAGTGTAAGTACATTACCAGATGCAGACCTTGTCTCATGGATAGTAGATATTCTGATTGCGTAAACCGGCAATAAGGTTCTGAGTATTTTGCTAACAACTATTTCTTCACTAATGACTCCATCAGATGCTTTAATAACATGCACTACCTCTTTCAATCTATTTGTATATTGCACAATATTCTCACCTTCTTTCATCTTCATATCGTCAAATCTTCCCCTTAGGCTCTATGCCCGAGCCCTCTTAACATTTGCATCTCCACTGTAAACTTGAGAAATTTTATCCCACATGGCTTTTACAGTAGTGAAACTTTTGATATCTTCAAATTCGGCATCAGTGTAGGCAACAGCAAGTTCCGTCATAGTAACATTGTGTTCATGCCTGTCTTTTAGTTGACCAAGTGTCAAGGGACCTGGTGTCGGTTCTATATAACCATTCTCCATCAATTCTAGTGCAACATTCCCAATTCTATATATGTGCAACTTCATCTGGCTCTACCATACTACGAAGTTCTCTTTGTTCAGCTTTGGCAGTTCCCTCTTATACATTTTGAGATTTTTTTATTGAAGTCCTTAAAACTCTGTTCAAAGCAACCAAAATGCTCTGATACCAATTGTTAGAATAACTGAGAGGGGGGTGAATCAGTTAATCACTGTCCCAATATAAAATGTATAATCCAAAAACAAATACTTCAATTTTTGTTGCTCAGTAACTTAAAATACTTTTACTATCTATACATTTACCGATTATCAGTCTAAAACTTATAGCAGTTATTGATCAATTCAAATATGCAACATGTAAATAGGACATCAAAACAAACATCACAATCAACACATAACACAAGAGATTTAACGTGGAAACCCTGTGAAGGGGAAAACCACCTGGGACCAGCAACCCAAAATATTCACTCTTCTGAAGTGAGGTCGGTGAAGACCCAACCCTGTTAAAGGTTACAAACACACTATTAGGTGTCACCTTGTTAGAGGATTTAAGACCAGTCGTTATCGTCCAACCAGCAATCACTCTGGGGTTGACAGGATAACAATGTTCATTCTATGAATGATACATAATAAGACTTTCTTAGTCCACTTGATTAAGAGATTTGACTGTGTACAATGGTTAAATATGTAACAGTAGGTGATCTGACTTAATACAACTTCAATTGCAAATTACAGATCAATGTTTAGCTCATACAAATCTTTCTGATCAATAAATCAATTATGTTTCAAACACTGTTCAACTTACTGTCCATCGGTAATCACTCTTTGTAGCTTGGTAATGCTCTATAGTAGGGTTCTCCTTAACTAATATGATCATAATGCATGAAAACTTGTTCACGCAATGATTCTGCAGTTTCCTTCTCTTCCGGCATCACACTCATTGTGAAATCTTCAGTCTCTTATATAGACATGTAAACCATTTTCTTCTGCTCCATTAGATTTTGTCGCTTAATCATCTTCATTGATTTTGCCTCTTAAACATACCTCGGCACTTGTGTCAATAACATGTTTGATTCTCATCTTTTAGATCTTTCCTAAATTTTGTCAGCCATCAATCTGTGTAACAAACTTTATCTGTTACTTCGAATTCATACACTTGCCAGCTCATCAATCTTATCGGATAAACTAATCATTTAGTTCATTTTGTTCTTCTCAGTTAACAAAGAAATGTGTCGGTGAACACAAGATCAATTTATACTATGCTCAGTATAGACTACACTCCATCAATGTATACTGAAATGCTTCATCAACCAACAACACTTCTTTGTGTCTTTCAGCTCTTTATCTCATCATAGATGAATGAAACATAATTAAGTCAATAACATAAAGTCATAGACTCATCAAAAAGTTACTCAATGTATTCTTTAGCCTCATCTGTCATATCCATCTTCCTCGTGTAGATATTTTTGTTCTTCATATCTTTCACTCCTTCACTACAAATGTTTCGGTATAGTAACTTACAAGATAAGTACTGTCAAACTAGTTGACATCAATGACAACATAATACTAATTTAATCATATTACATATCTAATCAATTTGCTCGATGATCTCAAATCACAGTTCCTTCAACTGGTTCTAAATCAGTTTTAGTTCATCAAAAGGCTCTTGGAGTTCATGACATAGGGATGCGAGAGCAAATTTGCAGATCATTTTACAACACAAGGATGACTACTCATAGAGACACCAAAGATGGTGGAGACATGGTGTAGATTGTACACTCCAAAGGGGCAGAGTGTCATGATGAGTGCCCTTTATAGCATGGATCATATATTTAGAGACATATTCCTCATACTCGAGAGAGTTACCCAATACGAGAGGAAGGTCGAAGAGGAACACCACAAGGTAGAGGAGGAATGCACGCTTGTAGCATAGTGCGAGACTACTATCCAAGAGAAGTTCGTGGAGAAAGAAAAAAATTATACTACCCTCGAGGAATAGTTAGTAAACAAGTGAGTAGTGCGACCAAGGAAGGAGACTCAACTTACGAAGGTAGAGGGATGGTTGGGAGCCATTATGGAAGAGATTGAGAAAATGAAGAAATATATGATGGATGTTATCACATTGGTGAGAGCCGCTTGAGAAAAATAACCGATAGCAGAATGTGAGATGAACTTGTATGATAATATCTTCCTAGGTCAACCTCCTCAATCACTCTGGTGACATCTTCTCACCCTCCCTCCTAGTAGTTTTTATAATTATTATTGTAGTGCATCAACCCAATTTTATTTTGTCACTTGGAAGATGACTACTTGGAGGATGATGTTGGTGATAGTTTTGATGATTATAATAAATTATGATTTGTTATGTACAAGGTAATGCAATGACAAATAAGTTCTCAGGTAGTTGTAGAGAACTGACGGTCGACATTCTTAACCAATCATTGGGTACTTTATATTGTGGATTGGTACCTGGAACAAGAGCTAGCATTGTATAGATATTGTACACACTCAAATGGTGCACTTCTCTAAGTCATTATATCCAAGGGAATCCATGGAGAGGAAACCTTAGAAAGTGACCTAGAGCTCTCTATGCATGGAGTTGCAAGATTATTTGAAGTTTGCTCTCAGCTAGAGCTATTAGGCTAATGACCTTGCTAGTCAACCACACAATGAGAGATTCAAATGAAGACAAGGGCAAGAATGTCAATATCCCCAAGAATCACTATGAAATGCAAATGCAAACTAGATTAAGATGAATATGCAAGCTAGAAATGAAAGATGCAAGCTAAGCTATGGAAATGAAAGTACAAACTATGCTATGAAAAGGAAAGTACAAGTATTACCAAGCCTTCCTAGTTAAACTAGATGAGTTACTCTAAAGCTTGAAAGGAAATCTAAACTATGAAAGCATAAACATGAAGCTACTATGCATGAATGAAACTAAGAATGGAATGTAGATGCAAAATCCAAGAATGCTCCAAATCTTCAAAAGCTCCAAAGTGACCTAGAAAACCTATAGCATAACATTAGCATAAAAGATTGATATATGCAAATGAGGAAGAGAGCTCTTCTTTTATAGGAAATGAGAAACAACAGACGATGGAGATTAAGAGGCAAAAGATTTAATCAAGGGTGGAGCTTGAAAGAGGGGCAATCCATGTGCACAAATATCCTCCAATGAGAAAATAAGAGTTGACTTTTGTGTTCATATGAGACAAAAAGTGCTTTTTCCCTTTTTATAAAATAAGAATAATGCTTTATTTGTGCAACTTAGGATAAGAGGAAAAGTGGGGGCTTTTTATTTATTAAAAAGGGAGGAAATATTCCTTTTAATTAAATAAAGACTTAGGATAAAATGGTTAGCCCAAGGAAAATAATCAAAAATGATAAAATAGGATTTGATCAAGGAAATTGATATAATTGAAAAAATGCTGATTTTTTAAAATATTAATTCAGGGATTTGATAAATTGTTGAATGGGGGCCCAAAGTCTAGGCGACCATTTTAGGGTGCATACATTTACCCCTCTTTGACTAATGTGTGATCATTTTGGGAACACATGTGGTCAAAGAAGGATTGAAATGTGAGATCAATTTGAGATCACAAAACAATCCAAACGTGTGATCATTCTGGGAACACGCCAGGACAAAAATAAACCAGCTGAAAGACAAGACCAACACCATTGTTGTTAAGTGATAGTCAAGTCTCAAAATAAGAGATAAGAATCAAAAGACAAGATCAAAATCATTGCTATTAAGAGATAATCAAGTCTAAAAATAAGAATCTCAAGTTGAACTGAATGATAAAGCTGAATCAAAGGTTTGAAGCTGATAGGTATTGCCTCCTCAGAATTGAAATCGAAATCAGGTAGAGGAGAACAACAAATTGATAAACTTGATCAATTCATTAGAAATCAAAATCAAAGATGAAAGATGATAGGATAACCATCAAGCAGTGAAGACATGCCCCAGTTTGACTAGGTTTGACTGGGAAAGAAAAATGAAGTCAAACCTCAGAGAGATGAAGCAAATGAAGATGAATGAAAGACTAGGAGTTTGAAAGAGATGGGGGTGAAGAAATAAAGGTTCCCCAACGAAGATCAAAGGATCAGACCTCAAATGGTCAGCCAACTGTGTAGAAGAGGGTGAAAATTTGAAATGCAATTTTGACTATCAAGATTAACTCATATTTCTATTTCAAGTCTGAAAATGGATCCAGGATGTCGAAATTAGCTAGGGGTGCAATTTTCATGCAATTCTGAGGTATTTAGAAAATTAGATCAAAAATTCAAAATGTTATAAAAGGGGTGAAAAGGATGTGATATGAAAGACAGGATGCGAAAGACATGATCAAGAAAAGGAAAGGTCAGCGCAATTGACCAACAAGTCCATGAAAGATAAAAGGAGAGCTCTCTCCACATGCAAGATGCAAAACTAATATGAACCTAAAAATGCAAGCTACTATGAAAAGTGGTTGACTTGCAAGGTCACAACGCTAATAGACATCTAATAATCATCATCGAGCTTTATTGGTAGCATCATAAGATCATACAATACACACTAGTATGACTATGGGTATATGAATATGATCTATAGTAGATAGTAATGTGGGAATCCCACCTAGGCACTGAAGACATGTAGGTCAAGATGATTAGTGCAGTGAGATTACCTAAGTTTGCTATAGCGAGATTATGCTTGCATCAGGACACAAGAAGGTCAAGATGGCTATAAGCATGCACTCACATAAATAGTCAAGGATAATACCTTGTAGATCCCCTTGTCAAGTGGAACAAGCATAAATGCTAATGACAATGAGGACCAACAAAATATAACCACAAGTAGAAAAAAGCAATAAAACACGTTCTCATGCCCTCAGTCTTCTAGCTATGCATCATTGAAAACTTCTTAGGGAGAGAACACTCATCAAAGAAATCATCATAGACAACACACAAAGAGATAAAGTCAAATAAGTCTCAGCGAGTCGAGTGTTTAAGTGTGTGTGTGTAGGTCATAGAATCAATCTTTGAGTATCGCATCTGCTAGTGGAAATATCATATCATGCTAAACTATAGGGTAGGATAACTAATAAGTGTTGAGAAACACTTGACGCTAGGGTAGTGTTGAAAAACACTGTTTGGGTGGTGTTGAAAAACACCATTTGCAAGGATGTCCTAAAGACCAACACATCCTAGAGACCAAAGTTAACATAGTGATGCCCCCTAGACAAAGACAAAGACCAATTCCAACCAAGGCAACAAGGTCAAGGCATGATGGAGAAAGGCTAAGTATCAAGGATGCATGCCAAAAGACAAGGGTGCAAAGGCCTCAAGTAGCGCCTGTTTCCAGGTTTTCACCACTTGGAGATTTTTTTTATTTTTTAAATTTTTTTGTATTTTTGCTACCAAGGCGCCTGTTTCCAGGTTTTCACCAAGGCACTTTTTTCTATTTTTTTGCATTTTTTAAAAAAAAAATTATATTTTTTTCAGGACTTTTTATGCTTTTTAGGATTTTTTCAGCATCATATATGAATTTTTTTGGAATTTTTTTAGGATCAATAAGATATGTACAAAGGATGCCCCCAAACATAATAGGCATCATGAATAGAACTTCTTAAGATGCAAAACATTGATAGGATCAGGGAGCTATTCCTGCTCTAGATCAAATAGTAAATAAGCACCTGTACCAAAAGTTGTAATAATGATGTATGGTCCAAGCCAATTAGGTTCAAACTTCCCTTTTTGTTCTCTATTTTGTTGGTTCTTAGGGTTTTCTCGCAAAACAAGATCCCCCACTTGAAATTCTCTAGGGCGAACCTTCTTGTTGAATGCTTTGGACATACGCTTTTGGTAGACTCTCATGTGATCAAAAGATGCTTTACGCTTTTCATCTAGAAGTTCTAGTTCCTGCAACCTCATGGCGTGGTAGTCTTCATCTGTCACTAAACCTTTGAGAGAGACTCTAAGTGAAGGGATCTCTACCTCTAAAGGTAACACTGCTTCAGTACCATAAGTGAGGGCAAGAGGGAAAAAGGTGTAGCTCCTGTTGGAGTACGAATACTCATTATGTAGGCCCACAAGGCCGGATTTATTTGTAGGTGCCAATCTCTACCATTCTTGTGAACTGTTCTATGGAGAATCTTGAGAATGGTCTTATTCGAAGCCTCTGCTTGTCTATTTCCTTGCAGGAAGTAAATGGAGGACCAATGCTATTTTATCTTGAATTTCTTGCAGAGATGTTTAAAGTCCTTATTTTTAAACTGACCCCCATTGTTAGTGATTATCTCAAAAGGCAATCCATACCGATGGATGATATGATTCAGAATAAACAAAGAAACTGTCTTGCCTGAGGCAACAGAAAGTGGGACAACTTCTACCCATTTGGTAAAGTAATCAGTAGCAGTAATAATGAATTTGTGTCCACCTAATGATTTGGGATGAATCTTCCCAAAAAGGTCAAAGGCCCAGCGCTAAAATGGCCAATGAGAAATAGAAGGAATAAGCTCCCTGCCTGGAGCATGTATCAGGTTTCCATGTTTCTAACACTTTTCACAAGATTTAGCAAAAGCTACTGCATCTATCTGCATGGTAGGCCAATAGTACCCCGCCCTAAGCAACCTTCGGGCCATGGCAAGACCATTAGAATGTCCTCCAAAAATGCCCTCGTGAATGTCAACTAACGCTTGGTTGGACTCATCCTTTTCTAAACACCTAAGAAGTGTCCCATCTAAACCCCTCCTATACAAATCACCAGAGATAAGGGTATGGCGAGAGGCATTACGAACAAGGTTTCTTCTTTCAGAATGATTGAAGGTTTGAGGAATAGTACCATCATGGAGATATGAATAAATGGCACCATAGCGAGATGATTAATGGCTAACCAAGGTACAAATGACATGGCTTTCTGAGGAGTCAAAAATAGGGTAACGTAGCTCTTCCACTAGGAATTCAAATCTGGACTCATGCTGTTCTAACTGAAGAAGTGAAGCTAATGCAGCCATAGCATCAGCTGCCTTATTCTCTGCTCTAGGGATTTGTTGAAATGTAACAAAGGTAAAGTATCGGTGCAATGAATCAACCATCTTCTTATAGGATATCATTTTTTCATCCTTTGTTTGATATTCTTCATTAACTTGGTTGATAATCAATTGTGAATCCCCATAAATGTGCAGCTCTATAATTCCCCATTCTATAGCCATTTTCAATCCATTTGTCAAGGCTTCATAATCAACAATGTTGTTTGTGCATGGGAATAATAACTTATAGGACTTAGGAATAGTATATCCATGAGGAGAGACAAACAACACTCCAACACCTGAACCATTTTGCATGAAAGAACCATCAAAGAACATCTTCCAGGTTCTTGTAGTCATATATATGATGTGCTCATCTGGAAACTCACCTTGAATTGGTACTTTGTCTTGGATTGGAAAATCAGCCAATTGGTCTGCAATGGCTTGTCCTTTTATAGCCTTACACTCAACATACTCTATGTCAAATTCTGAAAGAATCATCATCCATTTAGCAAGTCTACCCGTGAGGGCGGCCTTACCAAGCAAGTATTTTAGAGGATCAATTTTTGCAATGAGGTGTATTGTATGTGCAAGCATGTAATGTCGCAACTTTTGGGAAGCAAACACCATCGCTAGGCAAGATTTTTCAATACTAGTGTAGTTGACCTCATATGAAACAAGAGTACAACTGATGTAATAGATAGCTCTTTCTTTTCCAGTATCATCAAGTTGAGCCAATAATGCCCCGAGGGAAGATTTTGTTGCCGAGACATATAATATAAGTGGTTTTCCTGGGATAGGAGGCATTAAGATTGGAGGATTAGCCAAGTACTGTTTGATTTGATCCATGCTTTTCTGACATTCCTCATTCCAGACACATTTAACCCCTTTATGCAAAGTCTTATTAAAGGGTTGAGCTCTATCAGCTAGTTGTGAAATAAACCTCCTTATAGACTGAAGACATCCTTGAAGACTCCTCATTTGACTGATGTTTTTAGGAGGTGGCATATCCATTATTGCTTGAACGTTTTCTGGGTCCACCTCTATTCCTTTAACTAAAATGATAAATCCTAAGAGTTTGCCAGAGGTAACTCCAAATGCACACTTTTTTGGATTTAATCTGAGTTGAAAATATTCCATATGATCTAGAATTACTTCCAAATCGCCAAGGTGTGTATCCCTTTTCTTGGATTTTGCCAAGGTGTCATCCACATAGTCTTCCATATTCTTATGCATCATGTCATGGAAAATAGTAGTCATAGCTCTTTGATATGTAGCTCCAACATTTTTTAATCCAAATGGCATGATGTTCTAGCAATAGGTTCCCCATGCACAAGTGAATGTAGTTTTCTCTTGGTCTTCAGGAGCTATTTTGATTTGATTATACCCAGAAAAGCCATCCATCAAAGAATAGATCTCATAGCCCGTGGTCATGTCCACTATCATGTCTATATTTGGAAGTGGAAAATCATCCTTTGGGCATGATTTATTAAGATCTCTAAAGTTTGTGCAAACACAAATGGACTTGTCATGTTTTGAAACTGGTACAATATTGGATATCCATTCGGCATAATCAATAGCTCTTATAAATCCTGCACTAAGGAGCTTTTCTAATTTAGCTTTGACAAGGAGAGCTATGTGGGGATGCATTTTCCTCAATTTCTATTTTACTGGTTTGATTCCTGGAGCTATGGACAAATTATGCATAATGAGACTAGTGTCCAATCCTGGCATGTCTGAGTAAGTCCAAGCAAAATTAATTTTCTTTCTTTGTAGGAACTTGGTATATGCCTCCTTTTCTTGTGTTGACAATGATTGAGCCAAATGAATTACTTGTGGAGTCTCTGGTGTATTCAGATTAATTGGTTGTGTAGGCTCAACAAGCACTGAAGACCTATCCTGAAAATAGCTTGGAAGATTATCAAGTACCTCATCCTTAGGCACCTCAGGGAGGTTTTCACCTTTGGATACGTCTTTTATTTTTACTTTTTTTGGTTTTGACACCGCCACATAGTGGTTTTCGCCATCAGAACTCCTACTTTTTCTTTCTTTTCTTTTTATTTTTTGACTGAGGTACTTGATATCCGGCTCTGTCATACTTGTAGTTGGTGATGAGAGCCATTTACAACCTATTTAATGCCATATTTTAATCCATTTCATGCATTTCCTACTTACTTCCCTATTCCATTTCCATCTCTTTTTGCCCCATTTTACTATTTTACGTTGCATATGATTTAATATATTTAAGTAGTATTTAATATTGTTTTGGGATTAAAATATAGAAAATTCATTATTGATTACTATCATAGTATGTTGATATGTGGAACAGATCTTCCTGTCACCTACAGATCTTCCTATCGCACTTTGGATGTGAACCAATGTATGTGGTTGATAACTAAATAATGATTTCTATTAGCCACAGTATCTTGGTCCATGACTATATTTATAGATACATCATCAAAATCATCTACGTAGCTACATTTATCAGCTTATTTACTACTAAATGATGATTTTGCCATCTTAATTTATGGCTAAGAAATCTGCACAATATTCTCACCCGTGGCATTTAAGGGTGCTGGCATCTTCACAAAGTTTTATAACTCCTTTTATATCTAAATAAAGGAGGTGAGTCAGTTTTGTTGTATAATTAAGAATGCCCAAACCGTTTCATGCCTAAATCTACTCCTTCATACAAAACAACAAAACCACCATATATCTCAGTTTTATATTAGTGGTTCTAGTCTGCACCAGTTACTAGTTTGTTGGCCTCCAGCCAAACATAAAACATCTATTATTATATGCAGTTTTTACGTGCTTCCTATATAAGCAATGTAACATGAATATGTAGGAGACAATCCTGTATTATTCCTAAGAAATAAAGATTATCGATTCTGCTGATTGATCTCGTGTTCACCGTTTTCCATCTCACCACCTGACGAACTGAGGAGGGGGCCCACTTCTCGGGACTTCTGGTGTGTTTTATGGTTTTTATTTCAGTGTGGTATGTTTGTATTTCATTAATATCAAGTTTCATTTGAATTGGTAATTGATTTGATTGTTATTTCTATATTAGTTGGTAATCTGATTTGTATTAATATAATATGCTTGTTGTTCTTGTAGCAGTTTGTAATCTGATTTGCATTGGTATAATATGATTATTGTTTCCTTATAATTTGAATTACTAATGTTTTATCATAGTTTTGATTCAGTAAATAGAAATAATTATATTGTTATTGCTGGTAGAAATACATTTTCATTTCTAATGTTTTTATTGTCCAAATCATTTTAGTAGGTTTTAGTCAAGTTCCTGTCACGGTTTGATTTTAGTTTTTCATAGATTCATTTGTCGTAGTTTTATTTCAATTCTTCATAGGTTCATTTTCATGTGTTTTAGCTGCATCCATAATCGCTCAAATCTCAACTATCATCCCTTGATAGCATATTGCTCGGCCGCCTTTCACAAGCTTACGCTCTCGGATTGACACGTATAGACCAGCCAAACTTCATCATAAATTTTTAATTCTTTCTTATTATTTTCCCCAGTGTTGGCCTATCATTTTGGCACCATTGCTAGGGAAAGGTGTCAAAGGCATGTTAGCTTGATGGTTTGAGTTAGGAACAATGCGTTATGATGAAAGCTTTTTCAATTGCTAGCCTTGCTTAAGTAATTAATCTTAATTTGCATTGCTTAAATCATATAGATGCATTGCTTTAGAGTTTTGTTTTAGAGTTTGCAAGTAGGCCTTAGAAATTAGATTCACTAGTTGCTTTATAAATTAGATTCAATTTTATATTATCATTAGTTGTTCTGAGCTATTGGTAAAAAACTATTTTGAAGAAAAATGTTAAAAATGATGCATTTTCAAGGTGTTTCAAGTCCATCAATTTTGGTTGAAAATTGTTTCAAAAATGCAAAATTTGAAGGGAATGCAAGAGGCAAAATGTGCTTGCCATTAGGGGCGCTGCCCCTTGACCCTTCCCTGTACTACCCCGCAAGGGGCGTTGCCCCTTGACCCCACTGGTGGCTGCCACCCCCAAACCCCCGCCTTCAAATTTAAAAACAAAAGAAGAAATTGGTGGGGAAAATGCGTCGACCAAAGGTGATATTTTAATACCATCTCTACCTAATGAATTCATCTTTAATGATCTTGATCTTCCCTTATCAGAGGTATGCACTAATTCTATCTCTATGTTTGAACATGAGCAAATCATTGATGAATTCTTAGAGCAATGTGATTTTGATGGTGAAAATTTAACCATGTGTTGTTCTAATTGCTACAGGAAAGATGACCAGTGCTTATGCTTGAACAACCAAGAGCATATTGTACATGAAGTACAAGATATCTGTGAACCTTTCCATGATAAGGATGAATGTGAACAATTCATCCTTGTACCTAATACTCCATGTCAAATACCAACCCAAGAAGATCAAGGTATGCATTATGTTGGTAACATGTATTGTCACTCTAATTCATTACAAAGCCAACATATTTCTTCAAAACGTACTTCTCCACCTAGCATGCACAATGAATGTAATCATGCATACTCACAACAACCCGTATATCCCTCTTATATTCCACCATATCCATCCTTACCATCTTTATTCCACCCATCCTTCTTATTCCCATTTACTTTATCTCCTTCACATTTCTTACCATATTCATTGCCCCATTCACATTGCACTCCATCGTATCCACTAAAGGCAACTATATTGCCTCATATACCACTCCATAATAAGGTGGTTAATAGTACATATACACTTTCAAGGATCCCTATACAATCTAATGATGTGCTTGAAATTGATAAATCGACATTGGAGTGTATTGATGCATTTAAGGAATGTGATTTTGGTTTAATTAAATTAGATGAACAATATTATTTATTGAATTATAACCAACTTTGTTCTTCTTTTCCACTTAGTGAATTCCAAATACCCATAAATGAGCCCATACTTCAAATTTCACCAATTTTAATTATTGGACTCATAAGTATGTGTGTTAATATTAATCATTCACTAAGTAATATTGAACCATATACATTCCATATTTCACAAACATTGTACCATATCCTCCACAATCTATATTCTACTACTTTTATACTTATACATATTGATATTTGGAGGCCTACGGTTAAAATGTGTATTCCTCACATACTTGTTGATCTAGGACCAATAATTGATTAAGCATTACCATAAGGGATTCTATGCATTAATGGCCAATATGTTAAAATTGGATGATAGTTATTCCTTATTATTGATTCTTTCCATTGTCCTAAGATGACCAAATAAACTATGAATGATTCATTTACTTAACAAGGATCAGGGTATTAATATCCATATATTCTTCATTCTTGGTTCTTGTATCTTACAATGATCATTCATTGATAACAAGTATTAAATCCATTTCTTGATTCCTTGGATAATTCAAATTCCCTATGATTTTATAACCTACAGTTAATTTGGGAATCCATCCATCGAATTATTGAAATATTTGATTCAATAAGACTCACAAAATTGTAAAGATGTGTTACTCTCTGTGGGTTACCTAATTTGTTTGGTTATCCCAATGATTTTGTGACCTTGTGGCATGAAGTTAAGTTGGGGGGAATCCTTCCAATTTTGTGGTGCTAGGACGATTTCCAATCAAGATTCATTAATTGTTTCGTTGGTCCTTTTTAGCAAACTTCGACATGTGACATCTCAACAATTCTAGGTATGTGTTCTAGTGTTAATTAACATTGCTATTTTATGAACACAAGAGTTTGTTTGTATTTATCCATTATATCAATGTTTATTCATATTAATAACTCTACCTACCATTTGTAAAAATGTATTACTCACTTAATGATAGGGTTATTAATTGGATACAAATTGCTCTACTATACTTTCTTTGCTTGGTTTCGAGAATATTGTTACAGGTCTCTTGTTGTGGTGAGATGATTGTAGAACCAATACTAGTTGATGATGCTTCTCTACACAAGAATTGCATAACACCTTGTGTTGGCTTCGTTAACATTGTGTGGGCTTGCTCGCTATTTGGTACATCTCCATTTCACTTATTCTTCACTATTCAAGATCACATGCAGATTTTAGGGTGTTCACCACCTTGAGATGAGATTTCCTTTCTTTGGTGATTTCTCACATGGAGGAAAATATGCAACTTGGTCTATGAGATTCATGATTATTCAATAACACATCTGATAATACTTTGAAGCCATGTACAGGAATCTCTAGCATCTTGCCAACTACCACACCCCTTCCTCAAGACGTGTCTCCTCCTCTCTGAAGTTATATGGACAAATTGGAGACTACCATTGGAATTTTACTCCATGACCTTGTCCTTGATAATGAAGGTGTGTTTATTTCAGGAAATGGATACTCTCATTCTTTACAAGGATTGGATATGTAGCATAACTTCATGCCAGGTGATACAGTTTTGTCATTATCAGAGCACTATGTCATATAAGTACCATCACCCTTGTGAGTAGTTCTTTCATCCAAGCATGCTAGTGTGTTCTAAAGTTCTCCAAGAAGCTTTCCAATTCAGTGGCATGAGTTACATGGATCAAGGTTTCTTTCACGGTGTTTTCAATATTTCCAATTTTGTGGCAATTATTTTTGGTCATCATTTCAAAGTTTCAATAGTACCTTTTGCATGGTCATGGACAAAAGCTCAAGCTTTGGATTGTATCATTTTTCATCATCCATGTCAAGATTTCATTTCTTTGGTCATTCTATACAATTATTGAAAAATGAAAAAAAAATATGAAAAAATATGAAAAAATGAAAAAAATTGAAAAAAAAAAAGAGAAAAAAGCAATAAAAGATCCAACAATGAAAACCTTCAGGCGTTGTTGGCCAGTTAATATTTGAAAACTAGTTTCTGGCAGATATTAATTGCAAAATAAATTCTTAATGGTGAAAATTGTTTTTACAGCGCCATTAAGTAGTGAGTGATTGAAAACTGGCTTGCCAGTGATCTCTTATCGTTATCAAAATTTGAAAAATGAAAAAATGAAAAAAGAAAAAAAAGAAAGTGCAAAAAGAAGAAGAAAAAAATAATGCAATAATTGGTGTTCTTGGTTTTTCTGCTAATCATTATTTTCAGGAACACTCAGTGGATTTTTTTGGTTCTTTAACTCTTGAGCACCTCCTATTGCTCCCTCAACACTTTGATCACCTATCGTATGCCTATTCAGTAGAGGTGTTTCGGTGGCCTTTTTCTACCTCCTGTATGATCTAAAATGCTTCAATTGATGATGGTGGTCCCTCAGCTTGCCCTCTGTGTCCCAATTTTATGGTTCCTTCTAGTGGTCTTCTCTTTGATGCTTTCAGTCAGATGGTGGTCTTTTGTGGTGTTGCAGTTCTGGATGCCTTTTGTAGTTCCTTTTTGTTGCTTCATCTATTTTGGAGCCGCCAGTTGCTCAATCTCTCTAGTTCTAGCCTTGGTCTCTCTACACCTACATGTTGGTAAAACAATCAATTTTGTTTTTCATTATTTTATCTCTTAACTTTATTTATATTGCTTATTGTGTTAATCACTATGCAACACCCCTACCTAGCCTCTCCTTGTTTCCCATGGATGGTCAACCTTTAAGTTGGGGGGAAGAATATCATCCTATTATCTTCCATCCATCACCCTTACAAATTCCATCATATTATCCATTATATCCATCATATAATAGCCTTTGTTTTGTTTCTTATCTTTCCCGCTTCACCCATTTAAACCCCTCTTGTGCAAATTGGGATAAATTTCTCCTATAAGTAACCTTGTGAACCATGATGCTATAAAGAAATGAAAAGGAAAGAAAATGAAAAGAGAAAAGTGAAACAACTTATCAAAAGTCAAAACTGATATCCGTATTGAAGAAAAAATTAACAAAGCTTGTCATGAAAAAAAAAAAAAGGGATTTGTGTTCATATATGAGTTATCATGGTTTAGGGTGGACACAAAGTCTAAAGCCATAGATCCAAGTCCTTTTAATTCAAACCAAAGACCTCCTGATCATAATGATTGCATGAGGACGTGCAATATGTTAAGTTGGGGGGAATGATGAGAGCTATTTACAACCTATTTAATGCCATATTTTAATCCATTTCATGCACTTTCCTACTTACTTCCCTATTCCATTTCCATCTCTTTTCACCCCATTTTACTATTTTACGTTGCATATGATTTAATATATTTAAGTAGTATTTAATATTATTTTGGGATTAAAATATAGAAAATTCATTATTGATTACTATCATAGTATGTTGATATGTGGAACAAATCTTCCTGTCACCTACAGATCTTCCTATCGCACTTTGGACGTGAACCAATGTATGTGGTTGATAACTAAATAATGATTTCTATTAGCCACAATATCTTGGTCCATGACTATATTTATAGATACATCATCAAAATCATCTACGTAGCTGTATTTATCAGCTTATTTACTACTAAATGATGATTTTACCATCTTAATTTATGGCTAAGAAATCTGCACAATATTCTTACCCGTGGCATTTAAGGGAGCTGGCATCTTCAAAAAGTTTTATAACTCCTTTTATATCTAAATAAAGGAGGTGAGTTGGTTTTGTTGTATAATGAAGAATGCCCAAATTGTTTCATGCCTAAATCTGCTCCTTTATACAAAATAGCAAAACCACTGTATATCTCAATTTTATATTAGTGGTTCTAGTCTGCACCAGTTACTAGTTTGTTGGCCTCCAGCCAAACATAGAACATCTATTATTATATGCAATTTTTACGTGCTTCCTATATAAGCAATGTAACATGAATATGTAGGAGACAATCTTGTATTATTCCTGAGAAATAAAGATTATCGATCCTGCTGATTGATCTCGTGTTCACCATTTTCCATCTCACCACCTGATGAACTGAGGAGGGGGCCCACTTCTCGGGACGTCTGGTGTGTTTTATGGTTTTTATTTTAGTGTGGTATGTTTGTATTTCATTAATATCAAGTTTCATTTGAATTGGTAAATGATTTGATTGTTATTTCTATATTAGTTGGTAATCTGATTTGTATTAATATAATATGCTTGTTGTTCTTGTAGCAGTTTGTAATATGATTTGCATTGGTATAATATGATTATTGTTTCCTTATAATTTGAATTACTAATGTTTTATCATAGTTTTGATTCAGTAAATAGAAATAATTATATTGTTATTGCTGGTAGAAATACATTTTCGTTTATGATGTTTTTATTGTCCAAATCATTTTAGTAGGTTTTAGTCAAGTTCCTGTCACGGTTTGATTTTAGTTTTTCATAGATTCATTTGTCGTAGTTTTATTTCAATTCTTCATAGGTTCATTTTCATGTGTTTTAGCTGCATCCATAATCGCTCAAATCTCAACTATCATCCCTTGATAGCATATTGCTCGGACGCCTTTCACAAGCTTATGCTCTCGGATTGACACATATAGACCAGCTGAACTTCATCATAAATTGTTAATTCTCGCTGGTGGAAGAGATTACAGGTTCAAGAGCATTTAGGTAACAAGCTATCTCATAGTCATTTGAAAAAGTTAGGAGCTAAGGCTCTTGATAACGCTGAGACCAATCAATTAAGTGCGGATTGACAAGGGGTAGGTCAATGGCTAGTTCAATATTGTGTATGTGAATGGCATCATTTCTGGTGATTGCAGAGTTAGGATCCGTCAAGTATCCCCCTAAGGTACCCAAATTAGGACTTATCCTACTGAGCGAAGCATCATCCATTAAAGTGACTCGTGGATTTGAATCTTCTAATCCTACACTAGACTCATTAGCTACCTTGGATTGGGAACTATATGTATGGACAATAGCAATGTCCATGTCAACTGTAGAACAATCAGAAAGAGTTTCCCACTCATACTCATGTGAGTTTGTATCTGAATCCTGACTAGGATGCTTACACCAACCATCTTTTTTAGACTTTGAGGTAGAAGCATTGATGTCACCAAGGGTAACACCCTCTTGAATGCCATTTGTGTGTTGGATAGGATCCTCAACATGATCTTCAATAGTGGATTGTTCTTGTTCTAGCTCTGAAACTGTTGGATTATCAACTATAGTATCTGAATCTTGCCAAAGGAGATTGGTGGAAGGGACCCAATCTTCACACCTATCTTGTTGATTTTGCACATTGGGTATGTATTCATCATCAATATCCATCGCAACTAGGATAGGGGTAACTTTCTTTTTCTGACTTTCAAAACCTAGGCCAACTGTTGTATTGGATCTGCACCCAAAAAGAGCATGATTTAGCAGTTCAACCTTAGCATCTAGTCTATGACTGAGTGGACAATGACCTGGGTAACCCATATTTTTGACCAAATTATATCCTCTCCCATAAGTTTTAGGAGATGGAGAAAAATTCTCATTATGCTTGTATTTTTCCTCTTTGTAAATCCAATCTCTAATAGCTACTTCATCTTTCTCATCTTGAATGGGTATTGAAGACTCTACAAATGTATCAAACAGAGTCATTACTGAGGAAGAGGGACGCATCTCCTGTGAAGGTTTACCATAGGACCTAGGTGAGACTGGCAGCTTTGTGAAGGAGTCAATGTGATAACCACCCATACCAAGGTCTATGGTCTTGAACTTATTTTGACATTGTGCCAAAGTTGCATCAAAATTTTCTACTTCCCGATTAAGAGGAACATGGGTCCCTGCTGAAATTGCATTAACAGATAATGTGCTATCCCCAGGTATACAAACTTCTACTCCATTATAGGGGAACTTGACACATTGGTGGTAGGTGGATGGCACCGCTTTCATGTCATGGATCCATGGTCTACCAAGCAAAATATTATAGGCTAAAGGACCAGCATCAATAATCTGGAACAAGATGTCCTTTTCAATAGGGCCAATCCTGACAGGAAGGATGAACAAGCCTTTGGAGCTTCTCTCTGCCTCATCATAGGCTTTGATGGTTATTTTCTTGCGAGTATCAATAACTTGCTTTGAGTAACCCAGTATTTTCAACAAACTCAAGGAACAAATATTGAGCCCAGCACCCCCATCAATCAACACACACCTGCCACAGGTCTTGTGAATCATGACTTCAATGTCAAGGGCAAGATTATGCAGATGGCTCAAGGCTTTGTCATCTTCTTCTGAGAATGTGAGGTAATGTGGGTTAGCAAGGTGATTTACCATATTTTGGAATTGATTAATGTCTATGTTGTTAGGGACATTGGCTATACGCAAAGCATCTTCAAGGACACGCTTATGTCTTGGAGACAACTCTAGGAGCTCAAAATTTGAGATTTGAGCTAGTGTTCTTTGTAACTGATCAACAAGATTGTAGCTCATTTCTGGATTAACCGCTGACTTGGTGGTGACATTCTTGGATGTCACTTGCTTTGGTTTGCTAGATTGGTTAGAATTAGGACCTCTAATGACCACAAGACCTTGACCTTGGCTTCTAGTGATAGCATTAAGAGCTTGAGATGACCTTCGAAAGTGAGGACCTCTAAGCACCACCACGGGTTCATTATCAAATATAGGAGAGTCCACATCATGACTATGAGAATCTTTGCTTTGCATCATGTTGACATTTTCATCCATAGCTTCAAGCATATTAATAACATTCTCTGCAGACGTATAGGTGTAGTTGATTGCAGCTTTGCCATCTTTGGGTTTAGAGGTTTCCCCCTTATCATATTTAGGCAAAGGTTCCTTAAATGCTTTATGATTTGCATTGGTCTTCAATCCATCAATCTAAAGTTTACCATTTTCAATAAGATCTTGAATGAGATGTTTATGTTTCCAGCAGTGCTCTATGTCATGTCCAATGCCATTATGAAATATGCAGTAAGCTTTTTCATTCCACCAATATGGCTTAATGTCAGGTATGTGAAATTTTGTTGGATCTTGTGGTTGCACAAGATTGTTATCAAGGAATTTTGAAAACATCTTCATAAGAATCTCCAAGCTTAGAGAACTATCACTTCTCCTTTTTAGGCCTTTCTTGATATCTTTGTTTATTCTCTTGTTGGTTAGAGGATGTATTAAGCTTCATAGCTTGAACTACACTAGATAAGTGAAGGACACCTTGATCCTTTGGTTGGTTAGAGTCAACAACTCTGTCATTGACTACTTGCTTATTTTTATTCCAGTGTGAGTTCTTGCCTTTGTCCTTATGATGGTTGTTATTATTTTGACTATTGTTGTTATTATGTTGTTTAGCCAAAACACCTTGCTCTTTTAAGACAGCCTTTATTCTACATGCGGTTTCGACCATGGTGTCAAATGAATCAAAGACCATCTTCCGAACCTCATACCGCATCTCAGGTACTAAATTGCTCACAATGATATCAATTCTCTCTTGTTCAAGAATTGTCCTAGAATATCAGGAGCATAATCATCTCCACCTTTGTAAAAATGTAACAAAGGATTCCCCTTGATTCTGTTTCAAATTACACAAATCAAGCATGGTGATTGATCTTGATAAGTTGTAGGCAAAATGTTGCACAAATTTTTGAACCAGTTCTTTAAAAGTTTTGATGGGAGGGGTTATGTTGGTAAACCACTCCATAGCTTGACCTTTTAGACTCCTTGGGAATAATCTCATCAGATAGTAATCTTCATGGTGAAATTCAAAACTCATGGTATAAAACTGACACACATGATCATGTGGGTCACCATTACTGTCATATTTGTCATATTGGGGAAACTCAATTTTGCTAGGAAAATCCATCATGCTCACACTCTTATCAAAAGGGTTAGGAAAAATAGAATCAAGGTTGAAGGAACTCTTGGGAGCCATCATCTTCTCCATCATCTTTTTGATTTGCTTAATCTCTTCCTCTTGTGAGGGACTTTGTTTCTTTATTTTCCTATCCACATCAAAGTTATAAGGGACCCTCACACCCTCGTTGATTAGGTTCTCTAGGAACTTATCTTTATTTTGCTCAACATATTTTTCCACATATTGTTGGAAAAGTGGTTCTTGCTGCATTCTCATAAAGTCTTGAGCTTCATAATTTGCACTAGTTCCTCCATGTTGAGAGCCATGATGAGCTCATTGGGAGGGTTGTCTTGAGTTCCTAGGAGGCGTTTGTCTCCTATAGTGAGCATGTTGTAAAGTCCTTCCTCTAGGACTAGGAGATCTTGATGGTGACCTTGAATATTTTCTACCTCATGGGCTACCCAGGGGAGTAGATGGTGGGGATTTGGTCCCACTGTTGGTACCCCTATTGTTTAATTGTGCATTAAGTTGTTGGGCTAGGAGCCTATCTTGTTCTTCTTGTGTGACTCTTCTCTTTATGTCTAACAAGGCTCGTTGTTCCTCCTCTAGGAGCCTAAATCTTTCTTCTTTTGCAGCTTGTTCATTTAAGAAGGCTTGTTTTTCTCGCTCAATACTTTTTAGCCTCTCACTTGTATATCTTGCAGTTGTTTTTAGTGGAGAGCTTGGCCTTGAACGGTTGAACAAGTTAGCTGCGTTCACATGAGTATCACAAGATTGGTTGTTTTGGTCTTCATGTTGTGACTGTGCATCTTGATGAGCTTGTGCATAGTGTCTTTCGGCTCGTTGATGAGCATCTAGATATCTTGAATTAATAGGAGGTGATTCAGGTTGATTGTCATCATTGAACGACATGTTAATCCTATGTCTCTAAAAAATGTCATCAAGAGTTTGATTTATTGCTTCTCTTTGTCTCCTAGTCAAAGTGTAGCTCATGTCCATATTTGATTGAGAGGATGGTAAAGAAGTACTCAGTTGACTAAGGCTACTCTTAGGTTCAAACCAAACTTCTGAAGCACTCCTAAGAGATTGATTGAAGATGAGTTCCTTCCCCTTTCACCTTTGATGAGTTTGAACTAAAGGTAATTGTTCAAAAACTACTTGAGGTTGTTTTCCTTGACCCACTTGGTATCTTGTTGTAACCGGCATGAAAGAAAAGACCCTTAGTGAGAAAATAACCTTATGAATCGCTAATTGTCAAACTAGGATAGTGAAAATATTCAATTGTCCAAAAAGAGATATGGTGAGATAGAAAGCTGACAAAAGGTATAAATCAACACTGCCACAGTGGTGCATAAAAAAAAGGATTCCAATATCCTAGCACATATGGATCAGGAGGATGATTTAACCAAAATATATTGAAATTGAATTTATATGAAAGTGGATTTGGACAAAAGAGTACTCAAACTCTCCAAGTGTGCAATCAAAGAATCTAAAGGTGAATCTTGTCAACAAGGATGGTTCCTAACTTACCAAAGACAAGCAAAATTTTTGGTGAAGTCAAAGATTACTAACTCAAGATGTCTAGAGCCAAAAACCTGAGGCACAAACAAGCTTTCAGTTGCAGGGTACGAAGCTCACTAAAATTTGGTCAACTAAGAGAAGACTAAAAATTACTTGAATTAGGCAGACAACAAAAAGATTATGGGCGACAGTTCGCGTTAAGCAGGGCAATAATTTCAAACCAGGTGATACTTCATGTTAAGCAGGGTGATACTTTCCAAGAAGCTTGGGTGATACTTTCCAGGCAAGTGGGACAATAGTCTGTCAGGGGTGAACTATCGCATGATATTTCCCAGGACAGTGGGCAATACTGTTCCAGGGTCATACGAGTCTTTGACCAGTGAAGTGCAAAATCTCAGTTTTAAGGACTGTTTGTTCAAAATTTTAGTTTGAGGGATGATTTTTTTAATCTCAATCACAGTGACAACAGTAAATTGACAGGTTTGCAAACAGTAGGTGATCAAACATGTCATAAAACACTTGAAACAAGGGCAAAAGCAACCTTGCCAAGACAAGCACTTGTGATATCAAAGCAATAAAATCCTATGAATGCTACCATGATGTTTGCTATTCAAGAATGTTTACACAGGTATATCACAACGAGAACACTTCAAGCACTTTTTAGCCTAAAAAGACAATGGCTCAATACTTAACAACTTGGCCCACACTTGATGTCCCATTGCCTCACACAAAGTGGTTACCCATAATAGATATTGGCTTTGTCGTGGAAGTGTCAATGACACAACCAAAGGAACACAGATGGTGAGTAATCTTGGGGTGATCCAGGTTATTCCACTTGGATCAATCCTTGCACTAAGAAGCTAAGCGACAAAATAGGGTGGCCTCTATCTATGGTTCTTAATAAGGGCTTTCATTTGTAGTACCCCTCTTGCTCCCCAAAGGGACTCCTTACCTTGCGGCAAGTAACGGACCTCGCGGCCTCAAGAGTACCTTAAGCATTCTTGTTCAATACTTTCCTCATGGTCACAATCCCACAAGTACTCACATCAAGCGAAGACAAGCACTACATCTACCAAGGTTTTGTGTCCTTGATAGCCTTGATTTTATAGTGGGTTGGAATAGCTGGTAAAAGGCTTGTCCACACTTGGGTCGTTCCTCTTGATTGCTCAAGAGCAGGCCCGCTAAAGGATTCTAAAAGATCTAAACAAAGAATGGATCAAATTATGAGATTCAAGGTTTTTATTTCACCACAAGGGTGAAGAGCATACTCCCCTATCTCAAAGCTTTCTCCCAAACACACCAAGAAAATGTTCAATTACCCTCTTTCTTTCAAAATCCAAAGATGGGTCAAGATTTTCTGGCTCACCACAAGGGTGAAGAGCATACTTCTCCTACCACCCAAAAATTCCTACAACAAGATATTATGTTCCTATGAAATGAAACAACTAGTAATTGCCACACTTGAAAATGAAATAAACAACAAGCACTTGATTGGGTTTTTTATGCTTTGGGCAGCCCTACAAAAACCGTTACTAGCCCTTGTGCATTTGAAGCTTTGACATGCGTTCTTTTAAGAAAATGATCAAGCAATGAGAGCACCTACAAGCACAACTTGTTAGCCCCACAAGGTTAGAAAAACCAAAATCTAAATGAAATCTACAAATTAAACCTATATAACCACAACAAACTAAACTAGCAAGCTAATTAGATCAAAACTTAGCAAAAAAGAACCAAGAAATAACTCATTGTCGGGTACAAGTGACAGTACAATCACCAAAAATATCGCGCGACACTTTGCTATATACGGGGGTGACAGTTTATCTTCGTGCGACAGTTCGCTGATCTACAGGCGACAAAATATACTAAGCAGTGCGATATTATCTGTCAAACAGTGCGACACTTTTAACTGGTAAAGTGTCACCCTGCTATACAAGAAATTGTCACACAACACTAGAAAACTGTCGCACAACACTCTAAGACAAAAAAATAGAGAGCCGAAAATGACGCTAAACTATGATGAAAAATTTCTGAAAATGCATGAAATGAAGGACAAAACAATAATGCTCTGCCCCACGGTGGTGCCAAAAATGTACACACTCAAATGGTGCACTTCTCTAAGTCATTATATCCAAGGGAATCCATGGAGAGGAAACCTTAGAAAGTGACCTAGAGCTCTCTATACATGGAGTTGCAACATTATTTGAAGTTTTCTCTTAGCTAGAGCTATTAGGCTAATGACCTTGCTAGTCAACCACACAATGAGAGATTCAAATGAAGACAAGAGCAAGAATGCCAATATCCCCAAGAATCACTATGAAATACAAATGCAAACTAGATTAAGATGAATATGCAAGCTAGAAATGAAAGATGCAAGCTAAGCTATGGAAATGAAAGTACAAACTATGCTATGAAAAGGAAAGTACAAGTATTACCAAGCCTTCCTAGTTAAACTAGATGAGTTACTCTAAAGTTTGAAAGGAAATCTAAACTATGAAAGCATAAACATGAAGCTACTATGCATGAATGAAACTAAGAATGGAATGTAGATGCAAAAGCCAAGAATGCTCCAAATCTTCAAAAGCTCCAAAGTGACCTAGAAAACCTGCAACATAACATTAGCATAAAAGAATTGATATATGCAAATGAGGAAGAGAGCTCTTTTTTTATAAGAAATGAGAAACAACAGACGATGGAGATTAAGAGGAAAAATATTTAATCAAGGGTGGAGCTTGAAAGAGGGGCAATCCATGTGCACAAATATCCTCCAATGAGAAAATAAGAGTTGACTTTTGTGTCCATATGAGACAAAAAGTGTTTTTTCCCTTTTTATAAAATAAGAATAATGCTTTATTTGTGCAACTTAGGATAAGAGGAAAAGTGGGGGCTTTTTATTTATTAAAAGGGAAGGAAATATTCCTTTTAATTAAATAAAGACTTAGGATAAAATGGTTAGCCCCAGGAAAATAATTGAAAATGATAAAATAGGATTTGATCAAGGAAATTGATATAATTGAAAAAAATGCTGATTTTTGAAAATATTGAGTCAGGGATTTGATAAATTGTTGAATGGGGGCCCAAAGTCTAGGCGACCATTTTAAGGTGCATACAGATATTACATGGAAATTAAAGATATATCTCTCTAGTAATTTATTGTGTTACGTGTTTTAGTTTAATTATTATGTTATTTGTATTCTATTCATATTCTTGTCTGCTCTGAGTATCAAACATATATCTTAAAGGGAGTAAACAATCTTCTTATTTTTTGGTGCACTGGACTTTGCTAGAGATAATTTCATGCAATAACAATATGCTAAAAAAGAAGGGCATTATTCAAATCTCGAAGCTGAAGTCAAAACCGTGTGCATTGGACTTCACCTGAGACACGAGAGATAAATTTGTTGCAACAATAATATTTTGAAGAAGAAGAGTGTTGTCTAGATCTTGAAGGTGGAGTCAAAATCGTGCGAACTATCTTATGCAACAGGTTGTGATGACATTGAGAATTATCAATTATTCAAACAAATGTAATATGTATAATTTAATATTGTAATTCATTATTAATATGTAATGAACATATGTGTCTTAACAATGTAGCGTGAATTCTCTTTTTTTTTCCCTATATATGTGTAATTTTTGAAGTTGTCCTCAAAGACACCTTACATATAAAAATATTGATAACTCCATTAGATATTCAAGCAGTTTAATTATTTAAGGAAAGTATAAAACATTCCCATTATTAATACTTACCATAATTGCCCACTCCTTTCGAAATATATAAAACCTATCAACTATTCATTGCATGCCCAAAAACACACAACTGCTAGTTATGTTTAAAGCTAATTAATTTGATTAAAGTGTCAATATTTGTAATCAATTAGTTTTTTTTAAAATAAATTTTTATTTTAATTATTTAAAATCAAATTTAGATGATCTCTTCTTTGCTAATTTAATATTTGTTTTAATTTAATTCTATTTTATTATTTTAATAACACAAATCTCAATAACTACTTGAATAATAAAAAATTAAAATAAACATTTATATTATGAATTAAAAAAATCTAAAAATTAGTACACAATCTATCAAATGTTTATTAAAATTGTTATAAAATTAATTTTTTATTGAACAAGGGCTGCATGCAACTTGAGTCCCTGCTTTTTGTAGGGTAGTAGCAGGGCGGTGGCGTATGGCTTTGCTTCTGCTAGTTTTCAGTTTGGGTAGTAAGGAATACAAATAGGGGAGAAATTGTTGACATTGTACAATGACCGGGTGGGCAACTCAGTTCTGGTTCGATCAACTGGTTCATTCATATGGATGGGGAGAAACAAAAATTCTAGTTTCAAGGTACTTAACATCTACCTAACCTGATAACTACAACTCATGCCCAACCTGTAATGGTCTAGTGGAGCAATTATATTAATGATAATCCCAATTTAAGTATGACTAGACAAGTACGTAGCTAGTGCTAGTGCCTTTAAGCAGGCTAATAAGAAGCTAAATTTGCTAGAATAGGTAGCCCTTGCCAGCAATAGTTAAGCCAACAAGTTTCTCAGCTTTATGATGTATCTCCCCAACCCAAATGATCCAGTGCAAATGTGTTAACTAGTGTGTTTTTGCTTATGTTCCATGATCCACCATCTGATACGATATAATACAATGAAGATTCATTGACTATGATCCAAAATACATTGATACATAAATGAATTAAATAATCATGTACTTGACTTTAATCATATAAAAGCTAATGCATGTAAATAACTGTGATCATATAAGTACCATCAGATTTAGTAACGGTTCAAACAAAGAGGAAGCAATCAAAGGAAACAAGTGGACCAATTATGGATGCAAAATGATCTACTAGTATAAGGTTCACATAGAATATGGGCTAGTGAAGAAACACACAAATCCAAACTAAAGAGCATTACAAAAGGAGTTTTACAAGTATGTGATCAACAACTATAGTAATGAAGGTATAAAAAAGAGTTGTACAAGTAGCAATAATGAAGGTATAGATAAAAGAAAAATGTAAAGAACTCCAGTAGAGTATGTTGCTTATAGGTAGTATGTATTAAGTATTGTTGTACATGAATCCACTTAGATAACCAAATATAAAGAAAATATCAACCTTTGCAAGTATTCATGTACATGAATCCAGTTAGATAATAAAATTTAGAGGTGTCTAATTATGTCAAATTTTATTATAATAGAAAATTATAGTTGCATGTTTCCTGATGAAAATGATGAAGTTGAAACTATTTGCAGTTTTCAGCATTGTCTTATAGTCAACCTAAACATAAAGCAGCAACAAATTTATTTGTGTTAGAAGTTGATGGGAGTAGTAAGTAAGGGTAAAGAAAAGAGAAAAGAGATGAAGAGAAAAGGAAATATCTGACAATTAACATAACAAATAATAGTGATGACAATGTGATTATTTTATTTGTTATCGAGCTAAAAATAAAAGATACTAATAGCGTAGAATTCAGATATTATTAAATTAGAGAGCATTGTAGCTTACTTTTTGTTACGAAACCCTGTAGTGCTTGACTGAAAGGGGTAGTTACAGTCCATATTTTTTAAGGTCATGTTGAAGGGGCATTGAATGTTAGCATGTAGAAGTAAGACTATGAAAATATGTAGTACATCTGAGAGATCTAATGCTAAGAAAATATGTAATATAATATACGTTATACTGAAGTCAAAATAAACTTACAGTGTCGGAGTCTTTGGCAATGAAGGTTATGTTATTATTCATAGAAATTGAAAATGTAGCATGAATCTTGAAATGTCATAGGGGGTAGACAACTGTTGACATGTTTTCTTTGTAATTTTCAAAAGTTATCTTTTCCAAGTTCAGGAATTTGTTCTTGCAATATTTTGTCATGCATATTGCATTTGATATTTCCGTCCACAGTTTCTATTACACATTGTAGAAAGGGTTCATATGCAAAGGGCGTTATTGTTGCACATGCCAAGCATTGGAGAGTGTTGGTGGTAGATGGGTTGGAGATGGTTGTTGGTTGGTGGCAGATAGTGCAAAGCAGTTGATATGGTGGTAAATGAGTGTTCCTGGATTTCAATGTGCCAGAAACTTGTACAATGAGTAGAATATTCAATAAAGAAAGTTCATTCGTATTGATATGTGCATGCTTTACTATCAGTTTTGTTTACATTATTGAATACTTTCTTTTGCTCACCTTGAAAGTGGATGAAAGCAAGTCTACAATAGAAGCTTTCTTGCTTTCATCATTGAGCTCATCTATGAACGTTGCTGGGGTTGACCTAACATTTCCTGTGTCTTTCATACTACTACGGGAGACATTCTTAAGCACTACTAGTGGTATTCTTGCTTTGGCGAGGATTAGTTTCAATGAAGCACATGTAGCAGTGTGGTAGTTTGGGACAATGACCTGCATACAAGGATTATGCATTAGTCAATATGGAGTTGTAATTGTACTGTGTAATTTGATCATAATTTGCAATGATCTAAGGAAGAGTTAGCTTACTATTGTTGAATCAGATATGCATTGTCCATCTCGTACATGTAGGTGATATTCATTTGGTGCTTGGGTGTATCCTATAGCAATGACACCCAATGTTCCAACCGAGTACTTGTTTGGTGAGTTGAGAATCTCATGTATTATTATGTCAGACATGAGTCTTTGTTGTTTGCATACTTTCTGAATAGTCTCAATAGTTGTGCTGGAAGTTAGTTGCAGTTAGTAGTCAGCGTCTCCTCTTTCATGTTGAGTTTTTTTCTTTACTGTGAAGTTTGTTAACTACATGCTTGTGCATGTTTGGAGCTTAGGAAGGAATTCATCAATTAAGGTATTGGTAATATTAGTTGTGATAGTTATTTGCCCTTGACTATCTAGCATGTCAATGTGGATTATTTGTGCTATTGGTGGATTGAATTGGTTCTTAGCATATGTAAAGTTGTATGTAACTAGTATGTCACCTTGGAAAGCGGTTCCACTTTGCATTGTAAAGATTTCAAGTATAGTAGATATGTGTTGTGGGTTTGCCTTTGTTCTGCACATAGGAAAGAAGATGTATTTGAGATCGTCAAGTGATATAAAAGTTAGTGGTAATAATAAAGATGTAGTAAAGTTGATGGAGATAATTAAGATTTTTAAGTGTAGTGCTTACCTTTTTTGTTCTTGACTATCGTAGGGGTCATTTGTAGTTCCACTATTGCTTGTGTTTAAGGAGATGAAAGGTGTGAGATAGGATTTAGTATAATAGTTGTATGAGAAATAATTAGCTATGGAGATGGTACATATTGTATAGAGAAAGGATATAGGTGGATGTAAATTCATAATAGCAATACCTTGTTGCAGTATGTGGTCATTTTCTATCTACGGAACTGTGCTCCATCTTAGCTGCAATGATAATAGTCTCCTGAAAGATGAAATTAGAAAGTAAAGGGGAAATCAACATCATAATGTCTATTATTTGAAATTGTAAAGATTGTAGAACGCAACATTTTAATTTTGACTTTTTATAGCCAAAAGATAATAGAGAATAATAGAAAATAAGTTTATGTTTACAGTGCTTGGGTAGCATGTTGCTTATTGTTGGGAGCTGTGCTCATGAGCTGTTGAATGGTTTTATAGTTTTTCTATTTTGCAAGAAATAGTTTGTGCATTGTCTTTTGCAAGTGGCTTTTGTCTATTGCAGTGTTCGTTTAGCTGTACAAAGCTTCAAAGTCGTAAGTGTGTAACGTATTTGTAGCTATTCTTAAATTTGTTCACAGAAGTGCAAACACAGAGACGAGCACAAGATATCGGCCTATATTCAAGCTGTTAAGACTACTTCATATTACAGGAAGTGCATACGAGACAAATTGTTGGCCAATTCTATCTTTGACATATGGGTTGATCGCTCTTACACGAGGTTGAAGATGAGTTCTAAGGATACTGCAAGATGGTTTGTCAAATATGTATCCAATATAGTGAATTCAGCATAAGCAATATCAATATTATGGATCCAAATATGATCCAACAAACTTCCACCTTGTGTTGTTGACTTGTCAACAACCAGAGAAAATCTGTGTTCATGCATGAATCCTAGAAGCATTGTTTGTGATTTCGTGGGTTGTAAAATGTTAATGTTAATGTTAATGTCTCCAAGAACAATGAATTTTTCATCAGGTAGAAATGTGCTACTGATAGTTTCTATTAGGTTGAAAAGGTTGTCGAGAGGAGCACCTAGTGTTATGTATAAGTTTGTGATGTGTAGAGGGTTGCCTAGATGTAGGAGATTGGTAGTTATTGATTCTCAATGTTTTGTTGCAAAAGTTTTTGTTTTTAGTAATGTAGTTATTTTTATGCAATAGGTAAATAGGCCATCAATAGCCAATGTAGAATACGAGTTGAAATGAGCTTTGAGGAAGGTACCATGGTCGTCAGTTTTAAGTCTTGTTTCTTGAAGATAAAGTAAATTTCTCGAAGCAAATCGTGGTCGTTGGCTATTTCTTGTTGATGCAATGCAAAGCTTCGAGTATTCAAAGAACATATAATGAAGTTGTCTAATGGTGTTGAAGAAAGACTGTATTGAGGGGTCCACTTTACTGAGGTTCGAAGATGGTCCATTTCTTTGTTGACTCGGTGGCATATCCTAAAGTTTTTGTGTTGCAAATCATGCATCAGATAGAGTGAGTCAATTTATCGTACACGAGACAAAGCAGTGTAACAAAGACCATGTTGGTAGACTTTATAAGGGTTAAAAGCAAGCACATCCATTGTTAATCCTTGTGCTCTATGTATAGTTTGTGCACTTGCCAGTTGAAAAGGGAATTGTTTTCTGGTGACTATTTTTGTACTTATTTTCACTTTTTTGACTATTCTCATTATTGGTGTCCAGAATGAAAAAATGGAGTTTGTGTATAGGCTTTGCATTCTTTGGCATTGTAATTTCCCAATTGTAGCGTTATTGAATTGTATCCAAAAAATGTCTGGTTGTTTAGTTATGTGCATTTGAAAGATGCCATTGGCACCGTTGACTAGCCCGTCCTCTACGTTTAAGTTTCTAGATATTAGTTCAACCAAAATTCCTTGTTTGACATAGATTGTATGAGGAAATGATGACCGTTCAACTTGGAAATAGACATGGTCAATTGGAGTATCTTTCTTATCAATGGCTTTGAATACATAGAGCTTAGTGGGCAAGTAGTCTAGCGTTCTCTTATTATGTGCATCAACGACTAAATTTATTTGAAACAAATATGGGAACTTTAGATCTTTAGGAAGGTACTTGCAACATGTTTTGTTCATATAGGAAATATCTTCGTCAGTTTGTTGACAAGTTCGGGTACGGTTCAAGATGGAGATGAAATGCTCATTTGTTTGTCTCACGACATTGTTCAGTTAAAAGCGTAGTACATTATCATGCCAAAATGTGTATGGGAACTTCTTGTTATTTATTGTTGGTTGTTCAAATATCCAAGAGTCACATATAGGTTGTGCTTGGTATAAGTCACCGTAAAATATTATATTAATATTACCAAAGGGTTTCGTTAGTGTATGTTTTATTTGACGAAGTCTTTTGTCAATGTTGTACAACATTTTGGATCCAATAAGTGAGGCTTCATCAATAAGCAAGATTTGTAATTGTTCTATTTTTTTTCTTAGGGTATCTAGCGTGTTTGAATCCAAAGGCAACATCGTTGTGGAGTTGCATGGCAAGTGGAAAATGGAATGAGCGGTTATGCCACCTGCATTGTATGTTGCTTTGCTTGTAGAAGCCACAATAATGCCTTTATCTTTGTACAGGTCACTATCTAGTTGACTGTCATAGATCTAACCCAGTGCTTCGAAAAGTACTTTAGCTATAAAAAATTTCCCTATGCCAGCTCAACCTGTCAAGAACAAGTATTGTGGTTTATCAAGTGTGAGTTTCTTTGACATCAATACATCTTTAACTATGGTTTGTTGCTCTTTGTTTAGTTGTTTGTGCAGTTTGAAATATTCATTGTTGCTAAGCAAAAATGAGTGCGCTATTTCTAAGAATAAAGAGCTGCAAGTGTTGTGTACGTATTTTGCATTTTTATAATGTTTAAGATCGACCATGATATCATATTTCTCCGTTTCATGTTCTTGCATCTTTTGGCGATGTTCTGTGTCAAGGTCTATTACTAGACAATTATCACTGTCAGCCTCTATTGCAGCTTGTTCAATGTCACCCCATTTGTTGTCTACCTGTGTGGTAAACATTTTTTCAATATTTTTTATTTGTACTTTTTTTGCCTCATATGTTGCATCCCATGTTGCATGTCCAACCAACAATGCTTGTTCATTATTTCTGAAAGGTATGAATAGCGTAAGATATTTTCTGCAATAGTTTTCATGATTGATATGCGGGTTGTATTTTACGTAGCATATGACTAATGCCTTTACTCTCCTTTGTGTTTTTATCAGGGTGGTAGAGTAAAATGTCGTATATTCAGCTAATGATAGACTATCAAAGGGCTCTGGATGGTTCATGTATTTTTCTATTGTAGAGGCATACATGATGTTTTTAGAGTTGTCTGGTTGTTGTGCTAGTAGCTTAGGACTTTTTAACATCATAATTCTGCTCACTGGTGGGGCAGTGTTGATGAAAACAGTTTTCCTTGAACTTCTATATAATGGCAGTGACAAGACAATGTGAACAACCTGTCGAGTAGACATTTGTTGGTAGTTGAGCAATGCATTGCCTAATTTGCATATGAATTGTACTTTTTCATTGTAAGCATAAGTACATTGTTCTTGTAATTGGCGAAATGTAAGTGACAGTGTCTTATCTTGCTTTGTCATGTATTAACTGCAGTAAGATGCAACGACATATGCATCTAAGATGAATTGTGTATCTGTATTTGCATACCATAGTGGAGGGACATCTTTTGCGAATTCATTTATGCAAATGTTAGTCGAGTTCTGTTTTAGTAAAACAATTTTCCGTGACAGTGTTGCTTGTAGCATTGAAATGTACTCTGCGTCATCTATTTGGAATTCATCTAAGAAACTATCAAATGTATCTTCCTTTGCATACTATTTTTTTCCTAGTTGCTTGAATATTTTTTTTGCTTTTTCTTTCAATATGGTATTGGTAACACATAGAGGTTTTAATAGTGTTGTACTTCTCATGGGAGGTAATGGGAAGTTGAATCGACAAGCTGATGTTTTGTACTTTTTGTAGGTTTTTGTATGCTGATGTGTTTGCATTTTTACAAGATTTTCATCCACTAATGCGGAGTCACATGAAATATATTTGTCGACAAAGTTTTCGATCTTGTTGTTTTGACAATTTTCATATATAGGTGCATATTTTATCCATAACATGAAATGCACATGTTCGTTTCCTCGATTTTGGAATTTTGTTACAAAGAAGAAATCTGAAACTTTGCCAAATAGTTTCTAGTTTTTCAACATCATCTTTCGAAATGTTTTGATCCTATAGTTGAAGTAGCGGCTGCAAAGCATCAGGTTTTTCCTAATGTCAAAGTCTAGGTCTTTATCTTCTATATTTTCATTGTGTTCTGCTTTTGTAAAGGTGTGGTGTAATGCTTTGCATAGTGGTTCCCACAAATGCTCAACACTCATCAATGTTACAAAGAAAATAGGAGGGCCTAGTTGTCGTATGATTGCAAATATATTTTTCTTTGTGTGTTGTAAATAGTCAGGAGATGTGCAAATACTTCTTAGAGATCTCAAGCCCAATGGTGACTTTAAGATTCTAGGTTTACAGGACTACACACATCTTTCGCAGTTAACTTTTGACCTTTTGGTTCTATTTTGTGTATACAGACCCATGCCAGTGAAGATATCTGTTGGATTATTATTTTGGTTGCTTTGAAAAAAATATTTGTTATATGTGTTATGAAGCCATTGTCTTTATGCATGAGCTCCCATTTCGCTATTTTCTAGTACGAAAAATTCTTTGTAACATCTTCGGGGCGTGCAAAGCCATAGTGGAGCATTGGAAAGTTCATTTCTTCTGAATAGGTATCCTGTAATATACTAAGAGGCTTGAATCCTTCTGACAGTGTAATTTCAATAATGGTCATATCCAAGTCTTTGATTGAGTGCGGATCATTGAACCAGTGGAAAAGTGATTCAGTTATGGGTTCTTCATCATGTTCTGATAGTATGTCATCTATATGTGTCTATTGTTCAACTTCTGTTTGTTCTTGTCTTTTGTTGTTAACAAATACATTTTCCCAATCTTTGTTAATGGAGATGTTCTCTTTAATATATAGGGGTATCTTTGATAGCACTGTTAAAGTAGTTATGACACATGCGAGTCTAACGTTTCCTTGTGCATAGGCATTTTCATATTGTAACTTATGTTTTAATTTAATTGCTATCATTTTAGTTTCATTTACTTGTCTAGGTAATGCCTTTTGTACTTTGTCAAAATCCATAGGAACATTGATAATTGTACCGTTTAAGCCATATTGTGCTATTTTGTATCCAAGTTGCCTAATTTGTGCAAAAGCAATGTGGAGGGAGACAAGCCTTTCCTCTAAAGTGGTTAGGGTATGGATAATTTCTATACGTTTATTGCATCTTATGTTCAATGGAGTAACAAAGACAAGGACTTTACTAATTGTAACAACTTTTATACATCGTCTGCAAATAACTTCACCTATTGAAGTTGTTTTCATATTGGTTGAAGTAGAAAGCATAGGAAAAGCATGGACAAATGATTTGTCAGCTTTATACACATCTTTATGGAAACATAACATCTCACATAGACTACATGATAGGATTAGTGTATCATTAATGCTCTGCAAGTACATTCTAATGGACTTGTCAATTGCGTTGTATTTTGCACTTGCATGTGCATGCCTAGTGGGGTAGTGACTTGGCTTTGGCTTATAGAATATAGATTTTCTCTTCGCCTGTGTTTGGTTTGTATTTTTTTGGGATTCAATAGCATGGTCATTTTCTATTTCTGATTGTTTCATATTTCGTATTGCTGCTTTTAACAGTTGCAATGAACGACAAATGTTTAAATTTGCATTGAGCAATTTTGCAACCTTTATAGTGCTACCGTTTGCTATTTTTTGGGACTCAATAGCATGGGTATTTTCTATTTATGATTGCTTCATATCCTTATTTCGTATTGCTTCTTTTAATATTCGTAATGAACGACAAATGTTCAAATTTGCATTGGACAATTTTGTAGTATGTGCAGCGCTAGTGTTTGTTGTTATGTTGCTATTTGTGCTTTTTAATTGCAATGCATTTGCCACAATTTGAGGAACCATGTCTTGGTTTGTGTACATGTAATTAGACTGATGTTCGCTTCGCAGTAGCAGTTCATAATGACAATGACCTAAGCTATTTTCCAAGCAAATTAGATTAATGTTTTCTTTGATTCTGTGCAATTGCAATATACTTCAGACATTGGTTGTGGAGTTTCTTTACATACATATATAGCTAGATGAAATATGTGCAATAGCCACAGTAAGTAATTTTGAGAACCTTCAACATGACTTTCAAAATACCGTATTCCAAGCTTAGAAATTAGTATCTATGTTTGCGAGAGTTTTAGAATGTTGCTGTAGTAATTTTAGAATGTTGCTGTAGTAATCTAAAACATGATAATGTGAATTTGTTTTGCATGCTACATGCATTAGCTAATGATTGAGTTGCAAATAATCGCAAAGCTATTGCATCGAACCGATTATCAACTAGGAAGGCTATAACAACAAACATACTTTCACCACATGGGGCAGTAAAAGTACTAAGCTGATTGAAGCCAATTTTATCAAATGCTGCAACAATTTTGTTCCAAACATCTACTATGTTGCAGTGTGCATCTGAGATTTCTGGCTCTATGTTTTGTTGCACAATGTGTGTGCTTTTCCTCAAAAAGATCGGTTCATAAGGTCCTGACGTTGGGATAGTAGCGTGGAAAAAGAATCGATATCGTAGGATGGGATATATTTTTGTTGAAATGTAGATATGGATTCTTTCGTGTTGATGACCAAAGACATATGGGGATGTTCAACCACCATGCTAGCCATTGGATACAAAATGTGTCATCCTAAAGCCCAGTCTCACCATGTGTGTTTGTTTTTATTGCTGAAATCGTCATTCTACGTAAGTAGGTGGGTTTGTCATGTATCTTGTGCAAATCATACAGTATTGTTGGGTGTAGCTCATATTCAAAACATCTTAAAGCTATAACACAACCATGGTGGAGGCAATGCAAGAAATGGTCAACAAGCCCATTGTGAAGTTGATTAGTCATGTATCGACAATGAAGGAGAATGTGGATTGTATCAAATAAGCAATATCCAATTTTGAAGTTGAATTGATCAATCCAAAAGCAGTCGACATTGTCGAGAGCTTCGTCAATTGATTTTGTTTGTGTTTGGCTGTTTGATTCATAGGTTTCTACTATAATCAAATTTTGTGGCTCTTTTTCTATATGGGTAAAGCTCTTTGCTTCCATATTGGTCATTTGATTGGTCAAGAGTCAATGGGTTTGTATTGTAAATGTGGTAGATACGTATGCACTGGTAAACTAATGGCTATTGCAAAGTAAATGGCTACAGTTGGAGAAGTGGAGTTTCTGAACTAGCTTAGTCATCAATAACAACATCAGTAGGTGATTATTTACCTTGAACAATGTACATGTACAAGCAAAGTGATAGTGTGAATGCAGAAGGCCCTGTATAGAAATCGATCGCTTACCTTGGGTACTGTGCATGTACAAGTGCAACAAATGGCAAGTACAATAGACAACCTAAGAAACCCAAAAAACAAAGAATACAATGTCATTGTATGTCACTTTAGAAAATTAAACATGAGGTTTACAAATGAAAAATAGTGTGTTAAAAATGACATTTCAGCATTGAATACAGTCCAATGGTGTCTTTGTTTCTGATTCTTGTAGCGTAATCTACAAATTAGTAATTTGATTTGTGGTATTACACACTGTATCATTACCATCATTAAAGCATTGAATTGAAGAAAACTAGTAAATATTCAGTGCTATAGAACGTACAAGTATCCATATAAAAGTAACAACTCTATGTTTATGTTTGCATATTGTTTTCTATGTGCATGTAATAATGTGGCAGATATGAATATAGTGAGGTGCCTACTGTCAACTGTTTAAATTTTAGTTCTAAGAGGATTCCCCTTTTTCCTACGTCTGTAGAGAAACAGATATTAGTGTACACACTAAGATGTGCAATTCTCTAAATCATTGCTTCCAAGAGAATCCATGGATTGGAGACCTTGAGAAATCGACTTGGAGCTCCCTAGGCATGGAGTGCAAGGGTATTAAGAATGCTCTCAGCTAGAGCTATTAAGCCTATAACCTTGCTAGTAAACCATGCAATGGGAGATTCAAAGAGACAATGGCAAGAATGCCAATATCCTCAAGAATCTTGATGAAAATGCAATGCAACTATGCTAGAATGAAGAATGCAACTAAGCTATTGAAATGAAAGTGTTACAAGCCTTTGCTAATTAAGCTATGCGAGTTAAACTAGAGCATGAAAATGAAACTAAGCTAGAATGCTATGAGAATTTAGGCTACAATGCAAAGATAAAGACTAGAATGCAATAAGATCTTCAAAAGCTCCAAGAAACCTACAACATAACATTAGCATAAAGAGTTGGGATCTAGAATGATAAGAGAGCTCTTCTTTTATATAAAATGAGAATCAACAGATGATGGAGATTAAGAGGCAAAAGATTTGATCAAGGGTGGAGTTTGAAAGAGGGATCAATCCATGTGCACAAGTCTCCTCCAATGAGAAAGAAGTGTTGACTTTTGAGCCTCATGTGAGACAAAAAGGCCTTTTCTTCTTTTTATAAAATAAGAATAATGCTTTATTTGTGCAACTTAGGATAAGAGGAAAGTGGGGACTTTTTATTTAATAAAAAGGGAGGGAATTCCTTTTAATTAAATAAAGACCTAGGATAAAATGGTTAATCCATAGAATATAATCGAATAAATGATCGAATTAAGATTTGATCAAGAATAAACAATTGATAAATTTAGCAAATAATGCTAGCAAGGGGCTAATAGTCTAGGTGACCATTTTTGGGTGATTACAATTAGCACATCAAAGAAGAGATGCATCCTAATAATTGTTGAAACCTAATGCTTAGAATGTCTCCTTACTAAGAGCAACTATCAGAGAGGATTTTAAAAAAAAGTACACGAGCTTTGGAAAAGCAGTGGAATAGGAAAAAGTGAAATGGAAAAATTGTAGTGATTTTCGTAGTTAATTGCTTCTACATACGGGCTTCTTTTTTTAGCTCTTTTGGTTGAGTTCAGAATTGTTGTATCTCAGGCTAAAATAACCAAAGAGTGAAAGAACTATAAAGATGAGAAAAATGAAATACCTTCAATTCAAACTTGAACTTCTCTGCTTTTTCTTCTGTGCATCATTCCCTCTGCTTTGTTATTGTATGCGGCTTACCCACCTATAAAATATACAACAATACACAAGCTATATAATCTTGCAACCAAACTTTATTGAAATTCCATCAAGTAAATCAAAGTTTTGAAGAGGTTTTTGCTCATTTTTTTCGGTACAAAAAATTTAAAACAATTCAAATGACAAAATGTTAGACAGTATGTGGAATAGGCAATTCGATAATCACATCACAATGAGATTCAATGAGATGCCCTTGCACATGGGTTAATTAACTAATCATTAAATCTGATGTAAATAGTTATATATAAACAAAGTGAAAGCTTTGGGTTAGAAAATATGACAATGGTCAAAATAGGGATCTCTAAACTTGGCCAATTTTTTGAATGTATTTCAAACCTTTGAGTGAATGCAGACGGGGAAAAAAAATGGATGAGCAAAAAATAGTTCATATCCTTTAAATTACCTACAACTTTTACTCGCAAAGAAAATTAAAATAAGCAAAATTGTAGCAAAAACCACACATTCAATGCAGTTTCTAATTAATACAAGAAATTTTATGCAAAACCCTTTGAGTTTCTCATACCCAATAAGATTGTCCTCCGTTTTTGGCTGGAAAAGGATCAAAACTCATAAAATCCGACGACACCGCACTCCACACCTAATGAGACAAGCCGGTGAAGGTAACATGCTCTGTAATCCAAAAAATCAGATGAACTCCTTCATTGTCTGTAATCTACGAGTTAGAGAAGGAAATAATGAACTCCTACATTGGAAAGGACAAAACTGAGAAAGCCATAACATAAGAAAAAGATTTACCTGTTGCTCAACACAAAAACGTGTCTAGTCGAAGACTTTGTGAAGTAGAAACAAAGGAAGAAGCAACCAAATGAATGAACACATGTAAATGCATGGGGAAGAGACACATGGAACACACATGCAAAATGCCACAGGTGGTCGCCTTCTCATGCCACAATTCATGCTCTCTGCAAACCAACACTGTCTCATCAAAGAGGTTTTTTTTTTTGCCCAAATTTTGATCCCGTAAAATGAAAAGATTACTGGGCCATCCAATAGGAAATGCGTTAATAAAATACGAAAAAATTGTTTTAATATGAAAAATATAAAGAAACTTTAGTTTAGAGGCAAATATTATCCGATGGCGCCAATTCCAACACTTCGATTAATAGAAAACAAAAAGACGAAAACATAAGTCCCCGCCAGTCCCCGCCATAAAGGCAGGGACTAAAAATAAAATAACTAATTTATTAATAATAACTTCAAGACAAACCCAAACCACACCACAATACCTTGCGCCAAAAGAAAGCTATTCCATGAGAACTGAATCGAATTGACGAGCCTCCACACAAATATTTACAACTTGAATAGCATCGAATTTACCCAGGGTAGGATGGAATAATATTCAACGACACGCTAATTTTGTACTTCTGGTATCTCTCAAATATTTTCGTTGTTAAAATCGTAATCGTGTCGGCGGGTGTCACAAGAATAAGAAATGGAGGACGAGGCATCGCCATTGCCCGCGTTCGAAGCTTCCTCCTCAGTCCAACAGTTGTTAGCAGATCGGCTGCTCGACCAAGCGCTTCCCATTTCTGAACGCTTCCGAGCTCTCTTCTCCCTTCGCAATCTGAAAGGTTCAATTCCGCGTCAGGCACTGATTGTTGGTAAGTCAATTCCATGCATTTCCTCCTGAAAGATAAGTTAATCCCATGCTTTTTTCCCTCGATACCCAACTATTGACCTTTATTAGATTTGAGTTCTTCCGAATTTTCCTTAGGTCAGTAATTTTTAGGTGTTCCTGCTTTTGTTGGGATTGCGGATATCAGCTTTTAATTTTGAACTCTGAACTGTGGTGCATGAAATTATAATCAGTAGTTTGTAGTTGTTAAAGAAACAAAGTTGGTGGATATCATATTTTAATTGTGAACTTTGAACCGCGTGAAATGACAAACATTAGTTTGTAGTTGTTTTATAAGCATATTGTGATCGATTCTTTTCTCTTTTAGCAACTAGGGATCCTTCGAATTTGTTGGCACACGAGGCAGCATTTGCACTGGGGCAAATGCAAGATGCAGAGGCAGTTCCGGCTCTCAAAGATCTTTTGCTGGATTACTCGATTCATCCTATTGTTCGCCATGAGGTAATGCTCTTTGTTTTCAGGGACTCTGTTTTTGTTTTCCTTCTAAGATTCATCTCAAATGTACTTGATAGTCATTAAACTACACCATTGACCCACGTAGGCTGGAGTTATGGATCACCTTATTTCAGTAAGCGAAAATTTGAACCTGAGTTATGCTCTTGCTGGTGTTCCCCATTACCACTATAACACAAACCCTTGAAATTTTGCTGGAGGCCTCAACTTCTTCAAGATTATCTAATGAATGCTAGAGGAAGGTATACCTTTTGCAAACATGGAAATTCCATCAAAGGGTGCGGAACTCCATACTGTGCACTTTTTATTTTTCACTCATCTCTCTAACATATATAGACAATTGCTGATTGGAATCTTCCTATCCATGCAGAAGTCGTGATAAAACCCAGCGATGACATTACAGTGAATTTTCTTCCAAAGAGATTAAAAATGCTATTTCCCAATGTATCCCTTGGTTAATGAATAGATTTTGATGTTTTTTTGGATTTCCGTGTTTAATTCTACCAAAAACCTTTTTAACTTTTCCTTTTTTGTGTGAGGCAGAGCTTCTCTTTGACAAATTAAAATTTTATTAGTGAGTTTGTAGCAGCATCTGAACTGGACAACAGATTCTGCTTAATCGTGCACGTATTTGCTAATATGGATCTTGAAAAGCCCTAGGACAAGTTTAAATTTGACTTAGAGGTGTATTGGGAAAATTTTCATAACATTGTTTTATTAATTGCAAGCACAGTCATCAATATTTTAAGCTGTGTTTATGCTGACCATTAACCCTAAGTTTAAGCTCTCTAGAATATTTTTGATTCTCCTGGCTTTCAGACCCTGCTTTCTGTTTCATCTACTTAGGGTGCGGTCCCATGAGGGGGGCTTTAGGATCCATTTTTATGGAGCAGGAGGTCCCGTCAAGTAAAAAAAAGATTGCTACAGGTTTAAATCAAATCTTTTCCTTAAAAGTAGCAGCCCCCACTTTTTAGAGTTGCAGATTTGACTGGGTTGAAAAGGTGGGGGGCTAAAATTTGCCCCACCAGCTTAGGCTTTTTTTGCCACTTGTCAATCATATGAAAATTTTGAATTCTTATCAATAGGTTTTTTTCTATGTTTAAATTCATTTTGTCATGTGAAATGAATATACTAAATAAAAAAATTGACGAGACCACCAGCTTCGATAAATTGTGGAGCTTAAATATTTAAGCATGAATTTCACTACAAAATTCATGGAACCTCTTAGTTTAAAATAATACTAAAAAATCTAAGCAACACCCACTGATTTTTTTTAGGAAGTCCCCCTTCATGGGACCGCACCCTTGGTAACTGTGACCAGTGCTTTCTGCTGCCTTATTTCATTTTAGCTCGTTCCCATCATTTTGACATTTAACTAGCTTATATTTTGGAAGCCTGTTCTCTTGTTCTGCCTTATCTCCTGATAACACATTCCAATACTTTTGAGACATTACCTTGAGAGAGTTTTCCTACTTGATACAAGTAGAAACATTTTTGGCTTTGTAGAATCATGGTCTTTCTGTTTGGACAAATATTGAATCTATTTATATTATTTAAGAACCTACACCGAGAGTTGTGTCAACGTTATCATCTCTTGATCATCTTTTGTAAGTATTCTAAGGTATCGGAACAACTTCCAACACTAATCTTGAGAGGAGGGTTATTGATGCAAGGCAGGTAAGAGGCAAGCATTATCGGGGTTAATTGAGACCACTTAAGCCTACTAACATGCCCTACTCAGAGTCACACACACGGAAGCAATGAATGATTCACAAGAAAACACCATGAAACACAATGAATATAGGCCAGCAATTGGCAACCACACTGGTACAATTATTGTATATTCATCAACATGCCCGGCTGTGAGGCCTTCCGTGTTTCGGCCTTATACAAAGAGATTATCAAAACAGAGACTCAGCTCTCATCATATCTTCTTCTACCTTCCAATCTACCTCTTCGCCTTCCCCCTTGATACCTCTACATCAACCAAATCTCTCATTATATAGCCAGCTAAGCCACAAGTCGGCCAGTCAGGCATTTAATTACATTATAGGAACAACCTAAGGAGAGAAACCAAAACTAAAGAAAGAAATAACAAAACACGATGCACCGTTACATTTAGGTCCACACATGACCCAACAACAAATCCCCAACCTTGCAAGATCCAATTTCCCCACACGGAACCTCGCAAGGCAAAATACCACACGTTGCATGTGAAACTAGCGGCAAATCGATATTCGAGGGAAATGGCAATAACTTCTAGGTCCGAATGAATTAGGACGTGCACCCTTAGGAGAAGGTCCCAAAATAGGTCCATGGCATAGCATTAATTGCGCAAGACAAGAAACCAACCGCAACAACAGCTACAAAACGAACATCAGACAGGTACAGGAAACAAAAAATGTTTTTGGTGATGCAAGATTGCTCAAGACCCAAGATGCTCCCGCATCAGACACCCCAGGTAAATAAAAAGTTCTCATGAACGTCATAAGGGAATCAGGATAGGAATTCCATATTTGTTCTTAACCCATATCTCCTATGTCCCTTCATTCCATGCTGTCTTCACTTTATCTATTGTCACACTCAGCAAATTATCTTGCCCTGCACTTTTCTCATCTTTTCTATCTGCAATTGACAGAAACTGATTTTGACCATCTTTTCCACTGTCGATTACACCAGTACTTCGGTGAATCATATCCGCTCCAGACTTACTAATCAACTTGGCACCATCTGCATCTCTCTATGTCACTAGTTCCATCATTTGCTGCACTATCCTTGTCAGAAAGACCATTTGCCTCTTAATCTCTATAAATTCCTTAGCCATGTCATGCTCTTTTCCTTTCAAGCTCGGCTTCCTTTCATCCACAGGAATAGGTTCATCAACCTTCTGCTCTTGATGTTTGTCACTGTCACAAGGACAACACCTGACAACTCTGCATCCCCTAGCCCCTGCTTCCTGCAAAGGTAACAACTTATGCCTGGATCCACCATGCATTACCACATATGTATTTGCATGACCATCAAACATAACATGTCTATCAAATTGCCAAGGTCTCTCGAGCAACAGATGACAAGCATCCATAGGCAATTCATCACATAATATTTCATCATGATAAGATCCAATCTGAAAATTAACCAAGCATTGCTCTTCAATCCTAACCTTAGACACATATTGTATCCAACTAATCTGATAAGGGTTAGGGTGTTTCTTTCTTTCCAAATTCAACTTACTAACCATCTCTTCTGAAATAAAGTTTTCAGAACTACCACCATCAACTATAACATTACATACCTTATTCTTGCACTTACATCTGGTTCTGAACAAATTTCTTCTTTGCACTGGTTCACTAACACATGTAGCCAACCTCCTAGTGATAAGAAATTCACTTGTTTCTGCAGCATTCTCAACGTCTTCCTTGGCAGTTAATGCAACTCTTCTTTTAGGACATTGAAAACTTCTATGACCCTTCTCACCACAAAGAAAACAAGTACCAGTGAACTCATTTTTCCATCTCCCTCTTTGTCCATTATTGTAGTTCTTAGCGGTCTGACTATTGCCAGATCCTTCATCAGTCTGCTTAGGATTCTCTACCACATTACTCCAGCAATTGTTTCACCAGTCTTACCACTTGGGTTCTTATTATTGTCTTCCTTCAAACCTCTTGTTCAATTTTTCCTCAATCTTTAATGCCATCTGATAAGCATCTCCTATAGTTGTCATCCGAACAATAAGTAACTCTTCTTGAATACTAGGTCTCAAGCCATAAACTTACCTAGCAACCTTCTCTTTATCAACTTCAGAATGACCAGTCTTAATCAGGATTCTGTAAAACTCCTCGGTATACTCCTGCACTGATTTGTTGGTCTGCTTCAAGGCTTGCATCTTCTTAAACATCTCCAACTCATAATCCAGTGGAATGAATTGCTTTTTCAACTTGTCAACCATTCGGTTCCATCTAGTGATCTTTTATTTTCCTCTCCTAATTCTTTCCAATTGAACTTCTCTCCACCAAATATTTGCATGACCCTTCAACTTAGTCTTTGCAAATCGAACTCTATTAGGATCTTCTCTTTCTTCATACTGAAAATATTCATCTATCTCATTAATCCAATCAATCAACTCTTCTGGCCTAAGGCTTCCAACAAATGTAGAAACTTCGATCTTAGGTCTTTTCCCAATTTTAGACATAGCCTTAAGGATTCTAGTCTCTTCTGGATCCCTGACTTCTTCTATAGCTTCTTCAAAATGATCTTCTTCCTCAGATTCATCATCACTATCTTCTTTCAATGTAGTCTTCTTTCTCAATTCCTCTTGTAGATCTTGCACTTGTTTATGCAAAACCCTAAAATCATCATGATTGATTTCCCTAGCAGGTTCTTCCTCTGAGATTTCACGAGCTCTCCTTGGAGGCATCTTCAATCCAAGGTCCTGGTGCAAACTGCCTCACCCTCAGCGATCTGTCCACACACTCAGGATCTTCAAGCTTTGATACCACCTGACGCAAGGTAGGTAAGAGGCAAGCAGAATCAGGGTTAATTGAGACCACTTAAGCCTACTAACATGCCCTGCTCAGAGTCACACATGCGGAAGCAATGAATGATTCACAAGAAAACACCATGAAACACAATGAATATAGGCCAGCAATTGGCAATCACATTGGTACAATTATTGTATATTCATCAACATGCTCTGCTGTGAGGCCTTCCGGGTTTCGGCCTTATACAAAGAGATTATCAAAACAGAGACTCAACTCTCATCATATCTTCTTCTACCTTCCAATCTACCTCTTTGCCTTCCCCCTTGATACCTCTACATCAACCAAAGCTCCCATTATATAGCCAACTAAGCCACAAGTCGGCCAGTCAAGCATTTAATTACATTATAGGTCCAACCTAAGGAGAGAAACCAAAACTAATGAAAGAAATAACAAAACACGATGTACCGTTACATTTAGGTCCACACATGACCCAAGAACAAATCCCCAACCGTGCAAGATCCAATTTCCTCACACGGAACCTCACAAGGCAAAATACCACACGTTTCATGTGAAACTAGTGGCAAATCGATATCCGAGGGAAATGGTAATAACTTCTAGGTCCGAATGAATTAGGATGTGTACCCTTAGGAGAAGGTCCCAAAATAGGTCCATGACATAGCATTAATTGCGCAAGGCAAGAAACCAACCACAACAACGACTACAAAACGAACATCAGACAGGTACAAGAAATAGAAAATGTTTTTGGTGATGCAAGATTGCTCAAGACCCAAGATGCTCCTGCATCAGTTATGCAACACTTTTTTATATCTTGACAACAGTTACAAAAACTAAAGAGAAATAAACATAAATACCATTCGTAGTACACAGTGATTTATGTGGGGGAAACCCTTTCAAGAGAAAATTCCCATACTCCAAAAGCCACCCAGTATATTACCCAGAAATCACAAGCTTACAATATAAATGCAAAACAAGCTTCTTATAGGAGTAACACCAATTAGAGATTCAGAAGCAACTCAACAACTATCAGAGTCTCACAATGCATCACAATACCTAGCTCTAATACAATACTCTCATAAAATAGGGTTGCCTTCTAGGGCAAACAAAGCCAACATAATCTCTACCATAAGATCTGAGACCTAATGATGAATGTTTCATATTTACAGTTATAAATATGCATAAAATGTGGCTTTTGGGGGTGTTGCCCTCAAACCCAAATCAAGGTGTGCAGTCCTTAGACCCTTCACCAAGGGGGGCGCAGGCGGGCGGGTGGGGCGAGCATCCCCTCTGAACCCCACAAGGGTGGTACCTGCCCACACCCCTCCCTCCTTGCAACCTCCACTCCTAATAAATTAACCTGTTATAATTGCAAGGCTGAGACAACATTTTTCCAAGACTTTTAATTGGAATAATTATTGAATCTCTTGACATTTTTCAAGATCATACACCAGACTTGTCGTTGAGTGTCTCTCTCTCTCTCTCTCTCTCTCTCTCTCTCCGCCTCCCCTTCGTTGTCTCTCTCATTTGTTCCTTGTTGTCTGTGGTTGCCTTGGTTTTTTTTTTTGTTCTTTTGTCGTTGCTTTGATTTTGACTCTCTTCATTTGCTTGCTTCTTTTATTCTTATTTTTATCTAGTTTTGTCTTTGTTTTTATATATATTTTTGTGTTTATTTATTTATCTAGGGCGTTCTTAATTTTTTTTGCTTATTTTTATTTTATCTTTTATTTTTATATATATATATATATATATATTTTATTATGCTTTTTCCTTATTTTTTATTTTTTTGTTATTTTATTTTTTTCTTTGTTGAGTTTCCTTATTTAGCCTTTTTGTTTTTGTTTCTTGTTTTTTTTTCTTCTTTTGTTCTTTCTTATTATTTTTCCGTTTTTGTTTTTTCATATATATATATATATATATTTGTTTTCTGGTGTTTATATTTCTGTATTTATTTAGTTATGTTACTTGTTATTTTTTCTTTGTTTCTCTTTTGCTCCTTGTGGTCTTGTCTTTTTATTCGGTTCTTGGTCTGCTATCTAACATATTTTCTCCTTATGCTCTCTTGCATCCTGATGATGGATCACAGAGTGTGATTTGAAATGTTGATGATAAAAATTTGTACACAATCTAACCCAGAAAACTACACAACATTGATATGGATTGTCGAAATCTAATAGATTTGGCATTATCATCTTCACTTAGGAATCAAAATACAAAGAGACACAACAAGAACAAATATGACAACTAACGGATCAATTTTATAGGTCTCAACAAACCTAATTGAACCTGATTTGCAGAAGAGACAAGAATATGAAAAAGATGACCTTCAGTAATTGTAATGTTTCATGAATTTTCACCAGCTTTGTACAATACATATAGAACCTAACTCTCGAGTTATTGGTTTCTAGAGGAAATGTATTTGGTCTAATAGATGGGAACACAATCACTTTATCATTAGTTGGAAGGCAACTGGTAACACTCTTCCCTGGCATGTGATATCATTGCCTTTGATCTTTGACCTAAGCAGTTGGAGAGGCCTTTGTTAAGTATTTGCACAAATTTTTAGAGTTCAAAGTATCATTTTTATCTGACATATTTCATGTTACTGTTATACACTAAGTTTGCACCCTTGTTTCAAGCTCTCGTAGTCTTGATAACCTAGTATAACATGGGAATCATCTCCAAGTTGTGGGACCTATGCTAACTGAGATGAGACCTCCAGGTTCTAGGCTGGTTCCTCTTGGATAATCACCTTAATTTGCTTCTAGACATGAAAAGTAAATCTTTGAGGGAAAGGGATAGAAGGAATGTTTGGAAAGGGAAATGACTTGAAAGCAAACTACCTACTAGGTGATACACCGAAATGAAGGGTTTGAATCTCAGTATAGAGGATGAAAATAATGAACAACTCAGGTCTAGGAGATCACAACTAACTAAATAGGCGTGCATAAATATTTCATAGAAGGGTCTGCAATAGAAAAGAGACTATTCAGGGAAAGAGAGAGAGCTTTCACAAACAATAGTATTCCTAAAAGTTTAGACACAATCTACAACTTGCAGACAAACATTCAGCTCTGCAACTCGGCATAGGAATGAGACAAGATTGTTAAGGGGTTGAGGTATACCCACAAAAGCATTCACATCAAATCATCCACAATAACACACAATAATTGCAGAAAGAGAGAGGGATCAGGAACCCTGAGATATCACTCAAAACATACATATACTTCGATTCAATAAGAGATAATTCAGGCAAGGAAGCATAGGGACATGAAGAATTGTCACAAAATACCTCTGCAATATCTGAAGCATCAATGGGAGATTACAGAATGTAGAAAACCAGAGGGCAGAAAAATGCCACAGATAGCCTTCTAAGAAAGAGACCTTTACAAAATGTGAACTCTGAGCTTCAAAAAGCTCCCAAAAAACATTATATACATCTCCTCTAATGCACACAGGCAGGAGAAAAGTCAATTAGGGTTACATAAATTTCCATAAAATAATCCAACCCTAAACCTGTCATTTCTGATCATAAATGTTCATGAAAGTATCTCAACCGATCACATATGTCTTGAGTGCCCATCCCTGTACTGAAATTGCTGATAGACAAAAGACCTTGATCCAACTACTTCTCTGCAAGTCGGGCCTGCCATAACTATCAAATCTGGTACTCTCAGAAGGAGAATCCACCGAGAACGGCTGCCCAGATCTTTTCCTCACCTTTTCAATTGCAACCGCCCCTGAAAACATAAATTTGAGCTACCCGCGCTTGCAAACATTCCCTACAGAAACAACAGAAGGGAACTCGCGAAAGATACTGCAACCCTTCTTTGAAAAAAGTCAAAGGCCACATCACCAGTCGGAACCAATGAGAAAAGACCACCTCAGCACGACTGACACCTCAGAAGTCAAAAGAATCAGGTCCTTGCATCGGACGATGGTCGCATGATCGCATGGGATCGGAAGATCCCATGAGATCATGCGACAGCTGTTGATCTTGGATCAACCGACGCCTCTGCAGATTCCCTGACTATCGGACCCACCGACGAATCCTTGTCACCAATTGGCCGCCCAATGAAGAACGAACACGTCACCACCCGAGGACCCATCGCCGGAGACTTAGCAATAAAGCGGATCTAACGGCTATCGCATGATCGCATGGAATCGAAAGATTCCATGCGAACATGCGACCACCGTAGATCTTAGATCAACTGGGGCCTACCTTGCACTTCGGGTACTCTGCAAAGTCATCCCGCAACAACCAATAGGAAACTGACATGTCACTACGACGTGGCACGAAGGACCCACCAACAGCTGCTGCGATGCCGACACCGTATTAACGGTTGTCGCATGATCGCATGGGATCGAAAGATTCCATGAGATCATGCGATAACCGTTGGATCTTATTTGCGACCGAGAACTGGGCCTGCCGAGACAGGTGTCATCCTGTCACATGATCGCAAGGGCAAAGAACATTCCTTGCGAACATGCGACAACCACAAGTTTAAAAGGGAAGGTCGGGAGGAAAAAAATTGTTGGGAAGACTTAGGCTTTGGTAGGAAAAATTAAAAGGGACCCCTCCCGATAACCTAGAGACTTAACACATGAAGGTGGTCAAATTTTAGCACATGTGTTTTAAAGATTTAAGTGGCCCGAAAAGGTAATGAAGAATTAGAATCGGCCAAAGGGGGTTTTTAGGGTTTTGCAGCAATGGCTAGATTTTCAAATGTACTTGCAGGCCAGAGGGCTTAAAACATTTGTAGAGACCAGAAGACAAGGCAAAAGCTCATAAAAATTTCTAATGGTGTTCAATAGGGTTAAAACGGGGACCTGGGGATAGATATCAGCCAAATTTGCATGCACAGGAAAATTGGGTGACAGTTACTCCTTGATGAAGAAAATGCCCCTTTAAAACTTATGTTTTAGTATTTTACTGCTAATGAATAATAGTTTCCTATTTTCTTTTCATGATATGTAACTATCATTAGGTTGCTATAATCTCAAAATGTATTGGTTATTTAATTACAATTTGGGATACGTCTTTAGTTGTGGGTTTTTGAATGCAGGCAGCAGAGGCCCTTGGGGCTATAGGATTGGATGATTATGTACCCCTATTGCAGAATAGCTTAAAGTTAGATCCAGCACAGGAAGTGCAAGAAACATGTGAATTGGCACTGAAACGCATTGAGAAAAGTAGGCATAAAAATGCAACTAAAGAAAATAGCACAGAAGACAAGTCTCCTTTCCTGTCTGTCGATCCTGCAGTGCCTGCATCTTCCGAGACTAGCATAGAGGAACTCAGGTATGTTGCTCATTCATATAAATACAGTAAATGCATGCAGTAGAATTCAGTCTTTTTCTGTTCATTGTCTTATCATTGACTTATTTGTGTAAGGAAAGAGCTTTTGGATGAAGAGAAAGGCATGTACGAGCGCTATGCTGCATTATTTGCATTGCGAAATCGTGGAGGAGCTGAAGCTATTGATGCTATTGTTGCAGCATTACAAGCCCAAAGTGCACTGCTTCGACATGAGGTCAGATGACGATCGCATGGTGTTATTTGTTATTCAAGATTATAATTTCATTGTTTCAGTTAACTCTCTTTGTCATACCTGCACTGAAGCATATGTGTCTGTTGTGGTTTAGAGAAAATATGATCAAACCTTTCCCTAATGACAAATAATGAATGTGTTTACAACAGTACTGGTCTCATAGTATTAGCCAATTATCATATGATTTATCTTTTTTAATGAATAAATGAGGTTTGGTATACACGTTGTCTTTGTTCCTTATTCATGATTTATTGTGATTACATGTAAACGTAAATCCTAAAAAACCAGGATTATGACTGGTGTGAGAAAAGGACATTAAGTAATAACCTTGAATGCATTTTCATTGGGCAGTAATGCAAGAGTTAGGGTAGTTACATTTCAACTTGCTAATTTGATTTCAAAATTTAGTTATCATTTTTGTAGATTCATTCTGACAATGAGCGAAGTGAGTTTATATTTTATTGTATTGTCTTCAAAAACATTAGCTACCTACCAATTTGGAGAATGCAGTATAAGGCTCCTAAATTTACATGGGACCAGGGACAGGGACAGATTGCTGGAGAATGCAGTCTTGTTCTCTAGTTCTGTTTACATACCAACAGGGTACAAGTGACTGGAATTCAAATGCAGAGATAATACATCATTAGTTTCAAATAGCTAACTGATGTTTCAGCAGAAGAATAATAGTTGGCCGAGAGTTATATGGCCATTTCAACTTGTTGTGTGCCCTGTATTTTTTTTCTCATAACACATCCTGCTGGATTTTTGGGTTCTACTTCAACCATTGCAGAAATTACCTGGAGAAAGTAATAAGAAGAATGCATGACTATCAAAGGAAGAAGGAAATAAGAAGGAAGTTATTTTTATAGGTGTAAACTTGACGTAGGTTTCAAACTGGACTCCCCTCTCTTTCATAAAATACAATAAACCAACCAGTGGCATGAGGAATAGCATGGCGATCATAGTGGAAAAAAATTTCAACCCAAAAGTTCCATTCTATACATGCATTGTATGCTTCTGCAAACCAAAAAGCTATGTCCCACTCTTGACGAGGATCCAAACAGACACGTGAACTAAAGAGGTATTACAATCCAAAGTGCTGTAAATAAGCAGCAATCCAAACCTTAAATCAAAACCTGGAGTAACTACATAAACCAGAGAGACCTTCAGATGAGATCTTGCTCTTATTTTATTTTTTCTTTCATTTGGATTCGCTTGGTTAATTTCAATATGACTCTCCAAATCCACGTTTTCTTCCAATATCTAAATTCATTGACAAAAGTTTTGGGCGAATTGTGATCTTATGCAATGCAAATTCCCAAATCTGCACAAGATGGTTCAGTAAAGCCAAAATGTAATCACATGGATTGCAATTCTGAAATGTTTGACAAAAAACTTCAATAAATTGTGATCGCATGGACTGCGAATTGGAAATGTTTATGAAAAGCCTTAAGAGAACAATGCTTTCATTCATTATGATTCTAATATATTTGACAAAATGCTTTAATTATTTCTCATCTCCTCATGGATTGAAATTCCAAAATGTTTAACAAAATACTCAAAAAATTGTCAAACCATTGACTGCAATTCTACGAGAAAATGCTTCAGTGAATTGTGATGCCATGGACGGTAATTTGTCCTCAATCCAGCATTTCTGAAATTATTCTTCAATAATTTTTTTATCTCATGAAACAAAAGTGTCTGAACAATTGCATTAACAAAATATTATAAATAAATTACTATGTTATATTTCCTGAGAAGTAATTGGTAAAATATTTGTTGTGTTAACAAATGGTTGGAAGGATCATTATAAAGAATTTACAAGAATACAAAATTTGCAAGTTTTTAATAAGAAATTGGAGAAGATCGAAGAAACGATCTTTTCTACATAATTTACATATTATACATAGATGACCATTAAATAGTAATAAAATGATATTCTAATATCCTCCCTTAATGGTCAATCTGTCAACAACACCAAGATGCCCTCTAAATTTAGCAAACTTATCTAGGCTGAGAGGCTTGGTGAGAATGTCTGCAGTTTGATCCACAGTTGGAACATACAGCAACTGAATTGATCCGTCTTCAACCAACTGCCGAATGTAATGACAGTGGTCATCAACATGTTTGGTTCTTTCATGGAAGACCAAATTCTTGGTAAGTTTGAGAACTCCCTCATTATCAGAGAATAAGGGAGTCAGACCTGCTTGAGATATTTGCATATCCGCAAGCATTCGGCGAAGCCAAATTGCCTCACAAGCTGCCTTAACTGCTCCTCGTTACTCTGCTTCTGTCGAGGAGAGAGACACTGCCTGCTGCTTTTTACTAGTCCAGGTGATTGCACTAGATCCCAAACTGAACACATATCCAGAGGTTGATTTCAAGTTCATCAACCGAACCTGTCCAATCTGAATCTGTGAACCCACTGAGTCTAGGGTCATGACTCCTAGTGTAAAGAAGTCCATAATTAGAGGTGCTCTTCACATAACACAGCACATGCTTTGCTACTACCCAATGATCAGCCTTGGGGGCTGTCATGAAGCGTGAAATGTAGCTCACTGCAAAATTGAGATCATGTCTAGTGGCAGTGAGATAGATGAGATTGCCTACTAGTTGCTTGAAAGTGGTTTCATCAACAGGAGAAGAATCAGATTTGGTTGACAACTTCAGTCTTTTCTTCATTGGTGTGGAAGCAGATTTACAGTCCTGCATTCGAAACCTGTCAAGCAAGTTCTTGACATACTTAGACTGAGAAATAAAAATGCTATCATCAGTTTGCCAAACCTCAACCATTAAACTATAATGGAGAAGCCCCAAATCTGTCATCTCAAAATCCTTGCATAGGTCCTATTTGATTTCGACAATCAAATGTGCTGAACTGCCAATAATGATCAAGTCATCGACATAGACAACAAAAAAGAGAACATCATCACTAGAGTGTTTGATATACAGATTACTGTCAGAAGAGCTATGCTAAAACCATGAGCAACCAAGTACTGATCAATCTTGATGTACCATGCTCGAGGAGCCTATTTGAGTCCATAGAGTGCTTTCTTGAGTTGACATACGTGGTGTTCTTGGTCGACAACATTGAAACTAGGAGGCTGCATCATGTAGACTTCTTGCAACTCACCATTGAGGAAGGCACTCTTAACATCCATCTAATGGACTTTCCATCCAAACTAAGCTACAATGGTGAGAAGAAGATGAATTGTACTCATCTTGGCAATAGGAGCAAAAGTCTCCTCATAGTCAGTGCCCTCCCGCTGTGTGAATCCTCGAGCAACTAATCTAGCCTTGTATTTATCTAAGGTACCATCTGCATGATACTTGACCTTATACACCCATTTGCAGCTAGTGGGCTTCTTCCTTGGAGGAAGATCAGAGAGAACTCATGTGTTGTTCTTTAGAAGACTCTGGTATTCTACATCCATTGCCTGTTCCCACTCTGGAATCCCTTTTGCCTTTGCAAATGTTTGAGGCTCATAAATACTATGAATGTTGGCCATGAGAGCAAAGTTAATTGCATTTTGTTGCTTGCCCTTATTTCTAGAAGATCTACCCTCAATGAGCTCATTAGGATGAAGATCACTGATGGTCTTAGCTCACCATTTTGGCCGGAGAGTAGATGTGCCAACATCAGATGGAGGAGGAATAATTGGAGCTGGAGGTGGAAGATGATCCAGAATAGGCGGAAGATTAGCATCATCCTTTCGAAATTCAGGTAGTGCATCATCAAATACAGAATTTGCATCATCCCTGCCATCAAGTGAACCAAATGGAAGATGAATACCCAAATTAGAAGCCATTAAAGGCTAATCCTCAAAATTCTGCTTAGATGAGGAAAGCTGAAATGGTCCTCGTTCTTCATCAAAGACAACATCGCGACTGAAGATAAGACAATCAATGTCTACATCAATAAGCCGATAAGCCTTATGGTTGTCGCTGTATCCTTTAAACATAAGCTTTTGACTCTTGGAATCCAACTTGGAGCACTGGGCATCTGGAATGGAATCCATACATATGCTAAAGAGCCAAAAACTTTCAGATGGTTGATCTTGGGTTTGCGACAAGTCCAAGCTTCCTCAGGAGTCTTCCCCTTAATAGCATGTGTGGGAGACTGATTAAGGAGATAGACCACAGTAAACATTGCTTTTGCCCAGTATTTCTTAGGAACATTTTTGTGTTCCATCATTGACCTGGCCATTTCTGTAATGGTGTGGTTGCAACATTCTACAACACCATTTTGTTGAGGGGTGTATGGTGTGGTTAATTGGCGTTTTATGCCATGTGTATCATAGAAAGTAGAGAAAGTAGTAGAACAAACTCCCCCTGACCTAAGAGTTGTAATAGAACGACCAGACTCTTTTTCTACTAAAGCCTTAAATTTCTGAAATACAATAAACACATCTGATTTTTGTTTAAGAAAGTACACCCACATTTTATGACTGAAATCATCAACAAAAGGCAAGAAATACCTGCACCCAGCAATAGAAGAAGTATTCATCGGACACATACATCAACATGGACCAACTGTAGTACCTTAGAGACTCGCCATGAGTCACCATCCTTGAACAGTGTCGTGCTGCTTCCCAGCTTGACAATCTCCCCAAACTCGCTGATTCTGAGTTTGAATTTCAGGTAGGCCATGTACTAAATCTTCCCGAACAAGCTGAGGAAGATAATGAATGTTCAGGTGACCATATCACTAATACCAGAGTCTGCTGATAGAAGATGATTTTGTTGTGAAGGCATGCTCAAGAGAATCACTTGTATCTACAAGTCTATATAGACCACGATCCTCAATGCCAACAACTACAGTAGGGGGTGTCACACGATCAACAATCGAACACTTGTGTGCACTAAATACCACATCAAGCTGAGGAGAATGCCGCATGATCTGACTCAATGAGAGTAGGTTTAGTTCCATGCCAAGAACGTAATAAACATTGAGGAATATGAGATTCCTCCCACCAGACTGTATCTGAACGTTACACTTGCCGACAATGATATACTCTTCACCTCCTCCAAATATGACTGAATTAGTATAGGGAGAAAATTATATAAACCAATCACGCTTGTTAAGGAAATGCCAAGAAGCACCAAAATCTTATACCAAGCAGAAGATTTCACATGGTTTGCAGGTCTTTTAGCCATGAAGGCTTAAAAGGCAGACTCTTTCTGCTCTGTGTGCTTAGCAACATTGTCCTTAGGCTGACACCCTCCTTGCTTCTATTGTTTAGAAGCTAAATGATTGCAGCAATCCTTGAGCATATGGCCATATTTATGACAATAGTTACATTGAACCTTCTTCTTCAAACCATCTTGAGACTGACTAGAGCCCTTTGGCTAAGATGACTAAGATTTGCCTTTATCCTTGTGAAAGAATTTAGTTGCAAAGGCTTGCTTTGAGGGGGACGAAGTGACACTGCTACCAAACGGTTGTTTCCAATGATCCTGCTGCAGGAGTTTGGTGCACAACTCTGGAAATTTCAGATCAACATTAGTTGAAGGAATGTTGAGAGTTTCTATAAAGTGCTCATACGATTTAGGTAGACTCTTCAGGGTGATGACTACCAAATCTTCTTTCTCCATTTTTTGACCAATAGCTTCAAGTTGATCTCGAATGTCCTTAATCTTCATGAGATGCTCCTGTAAGGACATACGTTCATCCATCATGATGGAGAACAACTGGTTTTTCTAGAAGAACACTTGGCTCTTGTCAGATGTCTCATGCAACTCTTTTAGATGCCTCCAAATTTCTGATGCTATGCTAGAAGGAATCTAAGGCAATTGGTCATCTGTGATAGAGCTTGAGGAGCATGACGACTTCTCGATTCCGGTCATCAAACTTGTCCTGGTCTGATGCGGCTGTGGTAGGACGAGTCTCTTTTCCCAAAACAAGATCATCAAGGCGGCGATATTCAAAGATTGTCAGCATGCGTTGCTTCCAGCTGTTATATTTTTTGCCGTAAAATCTCTGACTGCCTTCCAACATTAAGTTGGTTAATGACGCCATCTTGCATGTTTCCCAATGCACATAAAATGAAAATCAAAGAAGAGGCAATAGCACAAAATCTAAAACACGAATCCCAATGCGAAAAACAGAGGCAAATGCAGGTATAGACTATGAAGTACAATTGGCATAGATTTCGAGAAAAATGTTTGGTTGACCTAGAAAAATCCGACGAAGACCCAGAAGAGTTCTCGAAAAACCCACAAGGAATCTATAATCAAAATAATTTTTCGACTTGAATTGAAGGGTCAAAACTCTAGTTGAAATTGCAAAAACCTTAGGTGGCCATGAACGGACCAGAACACATCGTAGTAGCAGAAAATAAGGTAGAAACGCCAGTTTGAAGAAATTTCTGCAACAAAATGACCAAGAAAGGGTCGCGTAAGCCAGACAATCAGGGCATGGGTTGGAAAGAGTAGAAAATCTGTCGCATGTAGTTGTAGAGCCGAAGTGTAGACGACGTTGAGCATGAAGACGTTGCCATAATACTAAGAAGTAATTGGAAAAATATTATTGAGAAGTAATTGGTAAAATATTTGTTGTATTAACAAATGATCGGAAGGATCATTATAAAGAATTTACATGAATACAAAATTAGCAAGTTTCTAATAAGAAACTGAAGAAGATCGAAGAAATGATATTATCTACATAATTTACATATTATACATAGATGACCATTACATAGTAATAAAATAATATTCTAATATGTTACTAGGTTCTCCTAAAACTTCCCCATATTTGTATGAGTTGGGTCTACTTTTGGTTCGCCCACGACCCCACTTAAGCACCCTAGGGAAACCTAGGTGAATCTAAGGGGACCCAAGGGTTCAACCGAAGAAGAAAACCAAAAAAAAGATACCTTTAACAAAATGTTTCTATAATCAAAGGAGTGCTAGATAAAATTGTAAAAATGGTGTGCACCATGAAGGTTTATGTGGTTTCAAAGGCGTTAATTTGGGTTTGGTGGTAGGGGGAATGTGTTAGGGTGGCTGCTCTTGGATTCCAATGGGGGCATTGCCCCTAGACCCCTAGAAGGGGCACTGCCCCTTGACCCTATTGAGGGCAGCCTCCTAGATCACCATGTGGGGTGCTGTCCCTCCACCTTATTGGGATCTCTATTACTAAACCCCCACTATATGCCATCCTTATGTTGGTTTTTTATGATTAGAAATAAGATAAACAGCAAACCAAAAACATAATGAACTCAAGACATAGCAATATATCTTGGGAAAACCCTCCAACTTGAGGGAAAAAACCTAGCTACCAAAAATAACACTTTATTGATGAAAAAATAGAAGTCTAATTTTACAATGCACACCAAAACTGACTCTGCAGATGTAAATGTGATAACCACCACATATTCACCAACCATAACCAATATATATGAGACAATAATAAAAAACATAGCAAATATATGATCTCTTGAAGCGATGGCATTGAATGCGATGCCAATACAAGAAACTCTTCCTTGTTTGCCGTTAAGATTCTTCATAGTTTGCTGTTACCATGTTGATGACTCTTCATAAGTCTGCCATTACAAGGATAACGACTCTTCATTATCTTGAAGCGATTTCTCTCTTCAATACCTTCATCGTTTGTCCATTCAATGCCTTCATCATAGAATTGGGAGAAAGATATCTGTTGAAGCTATATCTCCAACACTCCCTCTTGGCTAGGGAGGTATTTTTCTAGATATTCATGTCATGGAATCTCTCAACATGACACCCACAATGGCTACACCCATTTGTGGAAAAGACTTTTATCACAGAATCTCTCAACGTGATAACATCATGGAATCATTCACATGATGTCCACCATGGCTACTCCATGTGTGGAAAGAAGCATATACACAAGTGCCCATCACGAAATCTCTCAACGTGATCTCATCATGGAATCTCTCAACGCGATCTTGTCATGGCTACTCCCATGTGTGGAAAGAAGCATATACACAAGTGGCCATCGCGGAATCACTGAACGTGATGTCATCATGGAATCTCTCAACATGACGTCCACCACGGCTACTCCCATGTGTGGAAAAGCAACATCTGTCAGGGGCTTTCACCTCATATTTCTCCATCTCAGAGAAATATGCATTACAGTATTAGAGTTTGTTGATGTTTTGTAGCTTCAGTTGGATAAACACTATGAGTCAATACTAGTGAAGATATGTGTATATATATATATATATTTAGTATATATGAGATATATATATATATATATATATATATATTATTATGTAAATATTAAAGAAATTAATATAATACTCAAGAGATATTATATATATATATATTCATGTAATTGTCATTATATTAATTACATAATACTGAATAGACATGTTCCATGAAGGGACATGTCTCTTCTTGGCTCATTCTCAATATAAATGCAAGAGATTGTTGCATTTGGAAAACACATACAATTAGATAGTGCTATTACATTTGCAACGATCCTAAAAAAAACCTTAACATGGTATCAGAGCCAAGTTGCAAATGTAAAAGAGTAGTTTGTTGATGGTGAATGTGTGACTGTCTTAGAAAATACAGTCTCAGTACGAGGACCATATCTCACAAATACATCGTTGGATTTTGCTAAATTTTGGATATGTTGGTGACAAACAAATTTAGAAGAATCTCACCGGAGCGATTGGCAAGAAAGTGTTGGGTTCAAAAGTTATGACCGACTATCTATGGGTCTATGCAAAATTTGTAAAAGAGTGAGGTTCCTTCTTTAAAAACCTAACCGCTTGAAGGGAGATCTGATAAGATTGAAGGTTGTCATAGTGTATAGAACCTTTGGATATTCAAGACAAGTCATGTGAAGAATTTTGGTAATGTTCGAGAACGACGACATCATTCTGTGAATTTGCATGATATTTTCTATACGGGCTCACCTTACAGAATGAAATACTTGAAATATATAAAAGGTAATTATTCCATGTTTTATTAATGCACATAATTTTTTTTAAGTTTGTAATTCATGTTATAGTATTGGTTAGTAAAATCTTGTATTTTTCTATCATTAGTATTTTCGGTCGAGATAGTTTAGTGAGCTATTTGTAATCTCTCTCTGACACACCTTCAGGATGGAAGCACAAGAAAATTGCATTCAAGGGATAAAGAACTTTATGTTTGCAAACGAATTGATGATTGAGACCAGATACAGAGGGAGTTTAACATTTCAAAAGAAGACGAGGTTGATACAAGAACTTGACCTTTAGAGGGAGCAAATAGAGGATATGGGTAAATCAACTTATGATAATCTTGGTCGTATTGATTCAGAGGGAGTAGTCCATACTGAAATGGATTCTCCAGTGATCAAGAATCTATAATAGTCAGAGGAATAGGAATCATGAATGCCTTTTGGGCCTTGTGTAAATCATGAGGAAGTGACGACTTCCAAATGATTATCACTTGTATTTGTAAGAGTTATTGAAAGGTGACGATCTTACAATAACTTGACCTTCTATTGTGATAGACATCATGTGATGGCTGAAACAAATCATAATAGATGATTTCCTGCATGGTGGATTCAGTTCCTTAAACAGACCATTGACCTTCTATTGTGATAGACATTGTGTGATGGCTGAAACAGATCACAATAGATGATTTCCTACATGGTGGATTCAGTTCCTTAAACAGACCATTGACCTTCTATTGTGATAGGCATCATGTGATGGCTGAAACATATCACAATAAATGATTTCCTGCATGGTGGATTCAGTTCCTTAAACAAACCATTGACCTTCTATTGTGATAGACATCGTGTGATGGCTGAAACAGATCACAATAGATATTTTCCTGCATGGCGGATTCAGTTCCTTAAATAGACCATTGACCTTCTATTGTGATAGACATTGTGTGATGGCTGAAACATATCACAATAGATGATACCTTGCATTAAGGATACATTACCTATGAAATTTTTTGAGTTATGGTGAATATCATGAGACTTGACATTCTCCTGCATGGCTGAAACAGATCACAATAGATATTTTCCTGCATGGCGGATTTAGTTCCTTAAATAGACCATTGACCTTCTATTGTGATAGACATTGTGTGATGGCTGAAACATATCACAATAGATGATACCTTGCATTAAGGATACATTACTTATGAAATTTTTTGAGTTATGGTGAATATCATGAGACTTGATATTCTTGGTCAGACCATATCTCTGATATCATATTGAGGTGATATATATGAAATTTTTTTGAGTTATGGTGAATATCATTAGACTTGATATTCTTGGTCAGACCATATCTTTGATATCATATTGAGGTGATATCTAAAACATTTTTGAGTTATGGTGAATATCATGAGACTTGATATTCTTGGTCAGACCATATCTCTAATATCATATTGAGGTGATATCTAAAATATTTTTTGAGTTATGGTGAATATCATGAGACTTGATATTCTTGGTCAGATCACATCTCTTATCTTATCTAAAATATTTTTTGAGTACCTGGTGGACATCATGAGACTTGATGTTGATAGGCCAGTACTCTGAGTACATGGTGAATATCATGTGACTTGATATTCTATGGCTATTACTCCTAATATCATGAGATGATATTCTTATGAATCTATGAGTTATTGTGAATATCATGTGACTTGATATTCCTAGTCAGACCATATCTCTGATATCATGGTAAATGATATCTTCTGATCCTAATCACGTGTTTAATCTTCCCTGGCTAAGAGGGAGTGTTGATGTTTTGTAGCTTCAGTTGGATAAACACTGAGTCAATACTAGTGAAGATATGTATATATATACTTAGTATATATGAGATGTATATATATAAATATTATTATTATGTAAATTTTAGAGAAATTAATATAATACTCAAGTGATATTATATATATATATGTATGTATATATCTATGTATATGTATATATATAATCATAATTGTCATTATATTAATTACATAATAATGAATAGACATGTCCCATGAAGGGACATGTCTCTTCTTGGCTCATTCTCAATATAAATGCAAGAGATTATTGCATTTGGAAAACACATACAATTAGATAATGCTATTACATTTACAACGATCCTAAAAAAAACCTTAACAAAGTTATATCTCTCTAATTTTGTTTTTCTCTCTTCCGTAGATTTATTTCTATTTCTAATGGTCACTCCTCTTCTATGTTTCCATATTCTCTTTCTGTTCAATATGGAAACTTCCTCTTTCTGTTTCTCTCTTCAAAATGTTTCTATTTCTCTCTTTGTTCGTTATAGAAACATTCTTATGTATACTTGTATTGTATATATAGATCATTTATGATCTTTGTTTAACAACACATTCATTATTTTACCACAATGTGGTATCAGAGCTATTTTTTTTGAAAAACAATAATTTCATTATTGAAATTTCTTGAGTTATTTTTCGAAATTGGTTTTGAAAATCTTTAATTTCTTCATGAAATTTTCAGACTCATAAGATTTTTGAAATCCTTTGCTTGGGTGTGTTCAGTTTTTTTGTTGCAGACTTCCTTCAAAACCCAACTGGGGTTTTTTGGCGTCTATTGTTTTGCAATTTTTGCTTAGTCGTCGTCGGTTTTTGCAGAGTTTTGTTTTGCAAGTGGCGGTCTTTAGTGGCTTTGACATCTATTCTTCTGTTGTTGACCACGTCTCTGGTTCCTTCTGCCATTTTTTTGTAGGAAATATACCTGCGCGTGGCTTGTTTTTCAGAGAAATCTTGACGCGATTTCTCTGTTGTTCGACGCTATGGCTCTCGTCTGTATCTCAAGCTTATTGTGCTTGTTTTTCTGCCTGCGATGAGACTTCTTCTTTATTGACGCCTTCTGTGATCTACAAACACCATTTTCAACCTTGAATGGTTGTTTGTTTTGCAACTCATTCGCATTCTCTGTTTCTGCAACTCATTCGACTTCTTCTATGGTTGGTTTCTGCTGTTTTCAAGCCTTCTAGGGTTTTTATAGTGCCCTCTGTCTTTTGCGGCTAGGATTTCATCCTTTTTTTAACAACCATTTGCAAATTTTTGAAGTTTTTTTTGTAGCTAGGGTTTCCTTGAAACTCTCAAATTCTTTGCCATTTTGAAAATCTACTTGCAGATTCTTGGTGGGTTTTTGCAGATCTCAACTTGGTTGCCTTTGTTTTTTCTGGGTGCATAGTTTTTCATGCCTTAATTTTCGAACCAGCGGATTCAGAATCTGATAACAGATTCCTTCTGGGTTTTTTGTGCTCTTTTCTAGGCATCTTCTCATTTTTTCTGGGTCTTCTGTCAATCTACCTCGAAGATCATGCCTTTTCAGATATTCACGTTTTTTTGCATGGAACAATGTGTCATGGGCCATGGCATCTCTCACCAATCTTCTGTTGGAAGGTAGTCAGTGATTCAATGGAAAGCACTACAACACTTGGAAGTAGAGAATAATGATGATCTTCATATACAGTTGCCTTGAGGTGCTTGTTTTGGGTACCGAGACTCGTCCTACTAGCCCGAGTGTGCCTTTTACGCCTTCTGAGGATTCACTTGCAGACTTTTGTTTTGAAGTTAGATTGACCATTAAGGGAGGGTATTAGAGTTAAATCTCTCTAATTTTGTTTTTCTCTCTTCTATAGATTTATTTCTATTTCTAATGGTCACTACTCTTTTATGTTTCCATATTCTCTCTTTGTTTCATATGGAAACTTCCTCTTTCTGTTTCTCTCTTCAGAATGTTTCTATTTCTCTCTCTTTGTTCGTTATAGAAACATTCTTATGTATACTTGTATATATAGATCATTTATGATCTTTGTTTAACAACCCATTCATTATTTTACCACAATATACAAGGACTTTCACCTCATATTTCTCTCTCACAGAGAAATATACACTACTATGGCTTTCACCTCATATTTCTCTCTCACAGAGAAATATACATTACAAGGGCTTTCACCTCATATTTCTCCATCTTAGAGAAATATGCATTTTAGCACATAATAAGAGCAACTGATGCTGAGACTCCCTCTCACCAGAGACTTCCTCTTAGCAAGGGCAGCATTCTCACATCTTTGATTATCACAATAAATTACAGTTGGCTCCAATGTTTGACCAAACGAGGAGCTTTCAAAGCCACATTGCTTCACGAGCTTGCCTATCCTCTGCAAAGGACTTGACACTCTCCATTTGCCGCCCAAGCTCCCTCTGAATCTCTAACCCGATATGAAGGAAGAGTTGCTGCAGAGTATTTGCACACCCGAACTAGGCAATATACTCGAAATGCTTTGCCCAATGCAAAGAAAGAACCCACAGATTGCAGTCACATCCAGATAAAAAATTCTTGCCCATAACTCATGTAAGACGAATATTCAGTGCCTCTGTTGATGAGACCTGACTTCCATCTCCAGCAACTGATACAGTAGTAAACACAACGCAAATGTCCAATGTGGTGTCTCTCTTGATTTTGCCAAGGTTCCCTTAATAATGCTGGCGCAATAAGTCTGGAAATATACCATTGTAGTGTCTCTGCCCGCAAATTTGTAATATTCCCCACAATTCACTTATCAGACTCCAAAACCAGATATGCATCCATGCTCCATAGCATCATAAGTAGCCCCAGATGCATCCAATAGATTCCCAATCTGCTGCTTCTCCTGCACCTCTCCTAATTGAATCGCAGCAGACACATAACTCATGGCAAAAATCAATAGCCCCAGATTTTCATACCAACACCACACAGTAAGAATATCAATCTGAAGCTTTGATGGCAGATTACAGATCTCTTATTCAATAAATACTGAGATTGATTTCTCAAGTCTTCCACCATTGTTTCTGATTATGCCCATGCCAAGGGTCCCGAGCTAGGAAGTTAATCTTATACCAGAGGCAGAAATGTCTGCAACTCACGCACTCTCAATATTCTGTGTTCAAATATTTTGGCTCCAGTTGACCCGATAGCATCAGGCGGCAGCTATGAATAATGAGACTATAGTCCAATCACATAAATATTCATTCTTTCGGTTCTGGAGGTAATCATAACTTTCCCATAATATGGGTTTATTACGATGGATACCAATCACCAAATAACAAGAACTCCTGGAAATTGACAGATAGTCTATGAATCCCGTGTACCAATTCTGATTCATACAGAAGAAGAAAGAAGGCATCCACAAGCTTTACCCAGTCTTCATTTTAAATTCATGCAGAAAAGTAAGATCTCATCTGCAATATTATACTGTATCTTCTCAATCCGATGGTGGACTTGCTGGTTCAAACACCTGTTAGTAATCTTCTTCCTCACAGTAAGGTAATCATGAATGAACCTAGAAAACCCGATAAATTAATAACGGCAAAAGAACCTTTGGAAATCTTTAACACAAGAATTTGTCTGTCTTAGAGAATATGAAACATCTTTGATGAAGAAAGTTCATCCCATTCATGCAATCCTCCTGCATTCAATTGAATGGCTCACATCCCGTAAACTTCTGTTTCGACTTCTGCCTCCGTGAAAATTACCGCAGAGTCAACCTTGACCTTCCCAAGGTGGTTCAGAGCAGAAATGTAATGCCTTCAACTTCAAAATTTCTTATTGCAGAGATAAACTCTCGGTCAATCTGAGAATGCCGCAGTAAATTAAAAAAAAACACACACAACAAAATTGTATTCATAAAATAACACTCTAGATAATGATATACATTAATCTCTTTTCTCTATAAATTCTCAAACTTTCTCTCAAAGAAATCTCACTGAAACAATTCCAAGAATTCTGATCCCAATCTTGCTTAAACTTAGCTCTGATGCCATGTTGGTTTTTTATGATCAGAAATAAGATAAACAGCAAACAAAAGACATAATGAACTCGGGACACAGCAATATATCCTGGGAAAACCCTCCAACTTGAGGGGAAAAACCCAGCCACCAGAAATAACACTTTATTGATGAATAAATAGAAGTCTGATTTTATAATGCACACCAAAACTGACTCTGCAGATGTAAATGTGATAATCACCACATATTCACCAACCATAACCGATATATACGAGACAATAATAAAAAACATAGCAAATATATGATCTTGGCAATGCATGCGATGCCAATACAAGAAACTCTTTCTTGTCTACCGTTAAGACTCTTCATAAGTCTGCCGTTACCATGCTGATGACTCTTCATAAGTCTTCTGTTATAAGGATAATGACTCTTCATTATCTTGAAGCGATGTGTCTCTTCAATGTCTTCATCGTCTGTCCGTTCAATGCCTTCATCATAGAATTGGGAGAAAGATATCTCCCGAAGCTATATCTCCAACGCCTTAAGTCTAGGCCCTTGGTTCCCTTAGTTAATTGCAGCTGATTAAGTGCAAAAGAAGTTAAAGATTTGGTTTTTGTGCATTCCAACTTCCATCTCTTGTCACATAAAAAACTTTATTACAATTAGGAGGTGATGAGGAATTGAGTTCCAAACCTTGAGCATGTTGACTTCAACATTATTGTTGCACGACTTGCCAAAATTTCTGTAGATGAGGTATCTTGTACATATGACATGGCTAGTGGAGGTAGCATTGTAACTCATTGTGGTTCAAATGTAATTGACCTAAATGTTGACTTTGATGCTCTCTATTAAGAGCAATATGAAGATTATTGAATATTGATTGTAATTTTCATCATGTATATGTGTTTGTGAACCTGGACTTGCACCTAGGGAAAAAAATAATGTCATACCAGGACCAGCAACTTATGTTTAAAACATATAGGTGAAACTTATGTTAGTGGTTTAATAAGTAGATTCCTTAAATATTCTGCAAGTATCCATTATTTCTTTGAATGCATTCATAGAATCTAATTTTTTTGTGTATTCTATGAAATATTCATTAAGGTGCTATAATAAGGATTCAATCATTTCAATTTTTCATCAAAATCATGGTTCTGAAGCCCTAATTGGAATTGACATCAACCTTTTAACATTCCTCTTCTTGTTACCTAACACACTTAAACAAAAGATCAATAATCAAATTTTTGACTCTGGTTTTAGTTACTTATGCATCCATGTATGAGTGCATAATAGTAACAGGGATTGTTACTAGTATTTCACATACTGTATATATACGTGTGTATATGTATGTATATATATGTGTTTCTATATATATATTATTGTACTTGTACCTGTCCCCACATTTGGACTAGCAACTTAGATAAATTATGATCTCATGGACTGCAATCATAGGGATATGCTCTAAAAGCCTTGAAGATTTAAGCAAACACCTTGAGAGGAGCAAAGCCAAATTCAGTAGCCTTTACCAACATCCTTCTTGCATGTGGTAAAATGTGGTCATAAGTGCAGAAAGTGGCAAAATTATGAGGTTTTCTTAATTGTTTTCATGTATTTTCTTGTTTTTTAAAATTTAAATAATCCATTTTCACTTCTCTTTTTGTATTTTCCTATCATTAGCTTTCTATAGAGGACCAAGACAAGAGGCAGGGATAGAACAACACATAAACTAGAACTAGGAATAAGGCAAGTAGAAGGGCTATATTTAATAACCTATTTCCTTTCTATTTACTCTTTTCCAATCCAAATAGGAAGAAAAAAAAGACGAGGAAAAGGTAGAAGAACACAAACTAGAACTCGGAATAAGGCAATTAGAGGCACTACTTCTAAAAATCTATTTCTTTTTTTTTTCTACACTATTTTTCAATGTGACAGAATATATGTTTGATTCCCCGACTCACATTGGTTATTTATGTACATCAACATAATCTCATCATTCCCCCCCTTCCCCTCTCTCTTTGTTCATATTTGTATATGTTGTTTGATTCTTTCTTAAATTCGTGCGATTTCAACATTTTTAATATGGTTATATTGTTACTTATTTTATCTGTTCTATATAAATAAATGATGAACTTACATTTAATATTTCATGTTGATGTTTTAAATATTATTTATTGTATGGTATAAAAGTTACATGTCATTATTGAAGAAATGGAATCCTTATAATGTTTAATGGCCATGAATTTTTTTGTGTTGGAAACTTGGAACTTTAACAGGATTTGCTGGAATATGATGATTATGTCATGTTACTGATATACTAAGTGTCTGTCTTTTTCTTGGGTAATCTTTCCAATATAGCAGTGGTTTAGTATCGGTAGAAATGGTCTCTCTTTTTATGCCTACAAAAGGTAGTATTTTCTTGGTAATATGTGCAAACAATGGGACAAGAAAGAGCTTTCTTTGACCCTCGCTGTGTGATATTCATTTTCCAGGTAGCCTATGTATTAGGACAATTACAAGATAAAGTTGCTTCTACTGCACTCACAGAAATCTTGAAAGATCTTAATGAGCATCCCATGGTTCGGCATGAAGCTGCTGAAGCACTTGGTTCCATAGCTGGTTTGTTCTTTCATATCCATCCACTGGTTCTGATTGCTTTTAGACTTATGTGTTATCTGGTTCAAACATATGATCAAATGTCCCTCCAATGATCCATAGTTTTTAAAATATAGCATATGTTCGTTGAACACATTAAAGCAAGAGAATAGTTGTATTTTTAATCCCATTTAAATGGATGGTGTTCCATTTTGGATAAAAGATACCCATAGAAGAATCTTTCTAGCCAATGATAAGGTAATGCTGTCTCGTATAGCTTTCTTGGGAAAATGACCAATATTTCCATGGACACAGTTTAACGTTGTCGTAATAACACTAATTTTGTACTTGCATATGAAGACTTGTTTTGGTACTTATGTGAGGTCACAAATGGGGATCTCATTCCCAATTATCAACGTGCAGTTTTGAACATATATATCATGAAAGTTGTGTACTTTTTCTAAACTTTATTGAGATACAGGTAAGTTTTTTGATTGATGATGACACAAAATGTAGTTAGTTGAAGATATTTAGTTTTATTTTTTGAATTTAAGATGAAAAACTATCTGCTCATTGGCATGATTTGTTGTAGATGAAAATTTAAAAAAGTTGGATAATATAAAAGCATTTATGATTATCTTTTGGTCATGGGTTATAAATGACATAGGATTGAAAGCTTTGTCGTAGGTTTCATCTACCACGACCTAACTTACCAGATTCGGACCTTGGACACTTGAACCGGGTTCGGGTTCGAGCCGGGTCTGGATTCACGGATCGGTTCGTGCTTGGTTCGCATAGGATCTGTGTTCAGACCCGTGGGTCCGTCCGGGTCCTCACCACTGCGGATTCAGACGGACCCACTGGTCCGAACACAGACCCTGTGTGGACTGAGCGTGGACCCGTGGGAAGCCAGTGAGGACTCGAGAGGATTGCCCGTGGATCCGCGCGGACCACCAGGGACACACGACGTCCAAATGGGTAAAGTAGGCCCAAACTCACTTAAAAAACATTTTTTTATTTTTTATTTTCTCCAAACCCTAAAACGACCCTAATATGGAGTCTCCAAACACATTTCATTTCACATTTGCTTTCTCATTTTGCTCTCTCCATCTTGCAAGTTTGAAGTGAGGTGATTGTATTCGAAGGAGATCGATTGTGGAGTGGCAAATACCTTCCAAAAAACAGATTTGAGTGTTTAAGGTATGCATTTCAACCATATTCTTTAGTTTTTTGATAGATTATTTCAAGTTTTTGAAAAGTCTTAAATTTTTTTTCAAGTTTTTGTAGAAGTTTTGAATTATGTTTTTTTTTCATTTTTGTTATAGATTGCAACAATGAGTAGTCAAAGCTTAGTGAGTGGGGAGGGGTCTCAAAAATTTAAAATTGATAAAGGGTCTCCTTTATGGAGACACACTACAAGAATTTCTCAATGTCCTGGAGGTGGGGGGTTTATTTGGAAATGTAATTTTTGCAACACACAATATAGGCGCTCCTATTCCCGAGTCGGGCTTAATATTTTGGGCCCTGGGATTCAAGGGATTAACATGTGTGAGGGCCCAGGGCCAGATAAGAAGGGGTTGTTAGCTGTGCAAATAGCAGCTTTTGTAAAAGAACAAGAAGATGCTGACAAATTAGTTGCAAAAGGGAAACAAGGTGCTTATACCGGGAAACAAAAAACAATAACACCACCCACTCAACCAGCCTCTAGACATCCCTTCTTGCCTATGCCTTCCAAGGAGGATGAAGATGTAGAACAACCACAAATGACCACCCACAAGAGAAGCCCATTAGATAAAGCATTTCAAAATGAGTTAAGAGATATTGCTGATAAAAAATTGGACGTTGCCTCTTTGAGAATGGTCTTCCATTCAACTTAGTGTGATCACCTTATTGGAGGGAGATGGTGCAAGCAATAACTAATGCACCTTCTGGTTTCCAAGGCCTTGGATATGAAAAGGTGCGCACCACCTTATTGCATGGTGAGAGAAAAAATGTAGAGGCCCAACTAAAACCAATAAGAGATTCTTGGGTTCAAACGGGTGTCTATTGTTTCTGATCGATGGAAAGATAGCAAAAACCATCCATTAATCAATGTAATTGTTGTATCCCCAAGGGGTCAATGTTTTTGAGGGTGGTTGACTGTGAAGGGGAAGTAAAAGCTGTAGAGTTCATTTTGAGGATTCTCATTAATTCCATAGAGTCGGTGGGTCATGACAATGTTGTCCAAGTAATTGCGGACACTGCAAGAGTTTGCAGGGCTAGAGGTACTTTGGTAGAGGCTAGATATGATCACATCTTTTGGATGCTGTGCACCATCCACTCCTTCAATTTAGTGATGAAAGCAATTGGCACCCAAATAGAATGAGTGAAAAAAGTATATGAGGAGGGTGAGGAGATTCAAATGTTTGTGACAAATCACCATATGTCACAAGCCATTTTCAGAACTTTCTCAAGATTGGAATTATTGAAGGTAAATTTTAAAATTTAATTTATTTAGTTTCATTTATCATTTTATGTCATGTTTTACATAATTGAATAAAATATTGTTTGTGTTGTTTACATATTTTAAATGTGTTATTAACTCACTATTAACATGTTTGTAGGTGGCTGAAACACGGTTTGCGTCTCACACAATCGTGCTTAGATGACTTGTGGAGGTGAAAGAGGCATTGTCATAGATGGTTATTAGCAACAAATTGGGTACTGGAAGGAATCAAGTACAGTGAGGGCCCAAAAGGTGAAGGCATTGATATTGGATGATGATTGGTGGGCTCGTGTTGATTATGTATTGGAATTCACCGAACCTTTCATGTCTATGCTTTGGTTTGCCGATACTGATGAACCATGCTTGGAGGATGTCTATGATGGCATGGACAAAATGTTGGAGAAAATAAAATTGGTAAGTTATAATACATTCCTCTATCCTTGTTTGTCGAGAGATATCTAAATTGACTTAACTTACATCAAGATAACTTACATGAACATCATTTGATATCCCAGATCATACAAAGGAGAGAGAATGATCTTGAGGACACCTTATACAAAAAGGTGGAAGCAATTGTTCTTCATCGTTGGAACAAGATGACAACACCTTTGCACCTCCTAGCATATGCTCTATCTCCTAGGTACTATAGCGCAAAAGTACTTGCTATTCCAGGTAGAGTGGCACCATATAGAGATGCTGAGGTTGCTACTGGGTATAAGAGGGCATTTAGTAAAATCTTCCACGATCCAAATGTGGGGACAAGTGTTAGGAGTGAATTTGGATTGTTTATCTCAGGAAAAGATCTCCACCCTACTGCTGTCAACGACCAAAGCATAATGGATGCTATTAGATGGTGGTACCTTCATGGGCAAGATTATATATACCTCCAACCTCTTGCAATTAAGATTCTATCACAATTAACTTTTTAAGTTATTTTTGTTTTGGCCACTTGCATTGTAGAATTTAACACTATGATGTGGATGATGATGATGATGACATGACAACCTCCAGTGCTAGTGGAACCAATTTGGGTTCCAATGATGATGTTGATCTACCACTTGCAGTTGCTGAAGACCCCATTGATCCGGGTTTTTTTGATAATCCATATGATGATTGATGAACATTTTCATGATTCATGAACATTGAATCATGTTTCAAACTTTAATGAACTATATTTTGAATTTTCATGTTGTAATTCAATAATTCAATGTGATGATTTTCTTTAGAATCGTGAACATAGATCAATGATCAAGTATTTAAATTTTTAATGTTTATCTTTGACGCATTGATCAATGATCAAGCATCATAGATTCATACTATGAAATGATTTAGTTTCACAATATGTATATTTCTCTTATTTTTTGTATATATAATGCATACACACACACACACACACGAACCCATATGAACCATAATGGAAAAAAATTCACGAACTCACAAACTGGATTCTCGTACCCAAACCCATCTCTGAACCTGGACCGGTAACTTAGACCATGACCAATGATTGGTTTTAATGAGGGAAACATTGAAAGTATCATCTCTTACATGAAATTAAGTTATTAACAAATTACATGGTTGAAGACAGTACAAGTCAGGTTTATTATTTTTTTGTATGCTCTTCTTTCCTTGTTTCATATGGTTAGATTTTTATCCAACTTACACTACTAAATGAAAAATGTTAGGAAGGAAGGAGCTTGCTTGAATTCGTTTCTCGAATTGGATGCCATCATTTTTTATACCATTTCCATTTTTTTATAGTATATAGCTATACATATTTGCAAACTTTTTTTAAGCATTTATTCTATTAATATACAATATATATACATAATTCTTATTATTTGACAACTTAGCTACATACAAACTCACAATGAGACAAGTAAAATTGCAAAACAAAAATATATAGTAGGATTAAACATAAATTTCATTTGTTGAAAACTTGAGTAATCCTATAAAGGAAACTTGTGAATGTTTGATCAAATATCAATAGTTGCTGTTATGTTTCCACAATGCCTGGTCATGAACCCTAGTTGTATCACAAAGAAACCATTGTCACATTGCAAAAAATGGTCAAATGAAATGACCTTTTTGCCTTTTGTATACATAAGCATTGAGTTTTTGGGTGACTTCGTTGAAAAAAACGTGCTTTTTTTTGAGTTTTGTCTAGAATTGCCATGGAGTTTTGGTTTGGCGCAGTGCTGCTTTTTCGTGCAAGTAACTTGCTAGACTTTCAGATGCGTGAGTAAATAATGCCTTTTTCATCCACGACCTATATAGTTACGCATATAAATAAGACAGACTTTTCCAAATTGTCATAAGCCAAAATATATAATTAATATTTTTTTTTATGATTATTGTAGGTCACCCCCTTAAAGTGGTTTGCCATTTTATTGAATTTTGGATTTATTTCTAAGAAGCATTATAATCTATATCCTACTTCCTCATTCTAATATGATGGTAACTTGACCTCAAATCAATAATCAAGAAGTAACAAGCACCATGCAACTCATCAATCCTAGGAATAGGATACCTGTTTTTTATTGTCTTCTTGTTCAAAGCCCTATAGTTGATGTACATTCGCATTGTGCCATATTTCTTCACCAACACTACTGCTGAAGCAAAAGGGCTCTTGTTGGGTTTGATGTTCCCCATCTCCACTAATTCCTTAATGGCTTTCTCTATCTCATCCTTATGCTTCTTTGGATGCTTGTATGGTGTATTGATTACTTATTTGGCACCCTCATTGAGGTGTATGTCATGCTCAATTCCCCTCTCAGGTGGAACTTCATGTGGTGTACTCTAGAATTCTTTTCTATGCTTTGCTAGCAACTTCTATGCCTGGATGATAAGTGTTCTTTTGCGAATTTGCGATTGTGAGCATTATGAGACACTTTCATACCCACTCCTGTTGGTGTAATTAAATATTCACTAATTACACTTTACTTAAGCTTACTTAGGATAATGCATGCATAGTAGTTTGCATATGAGACACTGAGGAGTTTGCACCTTTACTAGCACATGGTGTAGGAGAAATTCCACTTTAGGTGGTGATAGTTATCACATTTCCACTTTGTGTTGTCTCCTCTTTTAGTGCACTTATTACATTATCATCCTCCACATGTTGCACATACTTCATTGCATAATGGAGAATGATCCACCTTTGGTGGACATGTGATTCCACCTAGTGTGGGTGATAAGTTATATCTTGCTTGTCTCCTAGTTATCATGCCTTTATTACACAGGTAATTGATAAAATGTTGGATAAATTAATGAATGAGCAAGACACTCATTTATAGTTTACAAAGACGATGTTTCTATTACGAAACACACGTTGCAATTAGAAACATTTTAATAAGGAAAGAATATCTACAATATTAGAAACATTCTAATATTTACAAGATTTACAATATTGACCATTAAAATAATAATAAACAGGATATTATGGAGATTAATCTAATAGCCTTGCCTATTTATGCCCTTAATGGTCTTTCTTTCTATAACATGAAAGAGCCCCTTGAACTTAACAAATTTCTTTGGAAGTAGAGACTTGGTGAGAATATCAACAGTCTGGTCCGCTGTAGGAACATATTACAAATCTACGGATCCATCTTGAACTAGCCGACGGATGAAGTGACAATGAATGTCAATATGCTTGGTTCACTCATGGAAGACTGGATTTTTGACAAGTTTGAGGACCCCTTGATTATTGCAGAAGAGGAGTGAAGGGCCTCTTGAGACATATGGATGTTAGAAAGCATCCTTTCGAAGCCAAACTGCCTCACAACCTACTTTGATTGTTCCCTGATATTCAACTTCCGTTGAGGAAAGAGATATGACTTGTTGCTTTTTACTGGTCCAAGTGATGGCACCTGTGCCCAAATTGAAGACAAATTCGGAAGTGGACTTTTGTCATCAATAGAGCCTCCCCAATCTGACTCTGTGTAATTGATGAGTTAGGGATCTTTGGTTCGTCCATAGAGGATACCAAAGTCTAGAATGCCCTTGATATAGTGCAGGATGTGCTTCATTGTAGGCCAATGATCTGAAGTAGGAGCTGTCATGAAGCGAGATATGTAACTCACTACAAAGCTGAGATTAGGTCTAGTGGTGGTGAGATTGATCAAATTGCCCACTAGTTGCCTGAATGCGGATTCATTCTCAATAAGAGAATCAGATTCGGCTGACAACTCTAGGCCAAACTCCATAGGTGTAGATGTAGGTTTGCAGTCCTGCATTCTGAATTTGTCAAGCAAAGCTCATGTATACTTAGATTGAGAGATGAAGATGCCATGTGACTACTGCCAAACCTCGACACCTAGGTAGTAGTGTAGATGCCCAAGGTCGGTCATGTTGTAATGTCCCCCTTCGTTAAAGGAATTTAATAATAAATAATAATAAAAAGTTAACTAATGATTAAAAAATAATTTATTATTAAAATTAATTATATCATTAATATTATATATTAATTGATATAATACAATATATTTCTAGAAACGAGTATAATAATGTTTTAATTATAATTTATTAGTAATATAATAATAATAAAATTCACTGATAATAATAAATATATTATGATATAACATAATATATCATATTTATAATGTTATAATATAAATATACAAATATATATATAATATATTAATCAATGTAATATTGATAAATATATTATTATCTTATTAAATATAAACAAATAAAATATCAATATCACTAATCAATATTGATAAATATATTATTAACTTATTAATAGATATAAATAAAATAAAATAAACTATCTTCATCTAAGTAGCATTCATAAACTAAAATTGCACCTTTTTACAATCTTCTTGATGCCAAGACTGAAATGATCAATACGCTTTACATATAATTCCATGCTTGGTTGATGAGATGTCTATATTGGCCCTTATGTAAATGGCGGCCATTGTTGCGATTAAGCCATTTTCTATTAGTAGCTAATTTCTGTCATCACAGATTGTATCTTCTAGTAACTATGGTCTATGGTTCATATTTGAAGATGATAGTTTTTCCGTCACCTCCTTGCATATACTTATCTTCAACTCAAGGAGAAAACTCAGTCATTATTAGCGGTGATGGATTTCACCCTCCTTACTCCGCCACTTTAATGTTTTTGCAATATTTGTATTGCCAATGAACCGTCGTGCTAGTCTTCTATCTCAATCGCAATTTCCATTCTTCATTGGGTAATTTATTAACGTATGATAAAAGTTTAAATCTTTAATTCAAACTTATGAGATCCTTTATTGAGTCGTTGTCTCTACTTCTGGAACGGAGATGTTACCATTTAAGTTATGAAGAAATATGTCTCTTAGCCTCCAAAGGATGTGACCATTCGAGGTTGCAAGGTATATATTGAGAATTGATTCCATTCTCAATGGGGGAAAATTACTTCAATTCTGATATACATCCATATCGGAGCACTCAAGTAAGCATTAGGTTTTGGAAAATATCAGGTTGCAAATTATTAAGGAAAGAAATCAGGAGAAGCGCCACACTTTGATGGTGGACCCTATTACTCTTTAAACTGTCATATGAAACCGTAATTAAAATGTATTCATGGTGCAATTAACTATTTGCCCAATCCAAGTGCAAGTGCGTAATTGTAAATCAAAGCCCAATTCGGGTACAATATCACCTTTATTATTGTGAGTTGTTATATCAATAAACGATTGGAGGGATCGGACTTTGCATGTTATAAGAGTCTATATCAAAGACAACAATTTGTATTGCTATAAGAAATGGAATAAGAGAGGAGTAACAAGGGAATGAGAAGGAAAAACATACAAAATACAAGAACAAAAAATAGTAAAGATATTAAAGGAAGTAGGAATTTGCAGACACGTAAGCATGCAATTAAAATATAATTTTATTTATTTATATATATATCATATACTTTCAGAATATTTTATTTCTTTTACGTATCTAAACGAATGCAATATAGTTGATGTTTATGGAGACATACAATTAGAATTTATCAATTAATATGGACATCATATGTTTTATAAATTTGACTTAAATTATTATACATTTATTTGTGGATGATATGGGACCATAGAGAGAATGAATAATGTATTCATTAAGAGATGGATCCCATATCTGGAGGGGGCTAGAGGAAATTATGACAGTTCCGTAGTCTCGAGATTGTTATAATCTCACGTAGGCAGTATATATACTGAAGACCAGTCATATGCATATGTGTAGGCTTGGAATGCATTAAGATTGCTTCCAAGAGATTCTTATAGGTAGTGCTCTTGGGATGACGTGTCGATAGCCCGGTTGCTTAGAGTGGAGCGAATGTCCCTCAAGCCAAGGACCGAGAATTCTGTGAAGCCCGACCTGGAGGCAGCCTTAAGAGTCAAACATTCCCTTACTAACATAGAATAGAGTTGAGTCATTTAAATATTGAAAGTTATTTTTTTGGACTAATATTGTTTTTGCAGGATTCCACAAGAGAAGATTAACAATGGACATTACACATGTCAAAAGGCTAGCATAAATTTTGTTTGATTTCTTGAATCAAAGATGTCGAACTACCAGTGATGATTACATCATCAACATAAATAACTTGAAGGATGATGTCATTGCCAGTAGTCTTAACATACAAATTCGAGTGACAAGGACTCCTCTGGAAACCCTGATTTGTGAGGTACTTATCAATTTTCATGTACCATGCTTGGGGAGCTTGTTTGAGGCCATAGAGTGCTTTCACCAGTTTAAGTACCTGGTGTTGTTTACCAACAACCTTGAATCTAGGAGGTTGTGTCATGTAGACCTCTTCCTATAACTCACCATTTAGGAAGCACTCTTGACGTCCATTTGGTGGACCTTCCAACCGCACTGAGCTGCCGTGTTTAGGGCTAATCTGATGGTGTTCGTCTTTGCTGTCGGAGCAAAGGTCTCATAATTAATTCCTTCATGTTGAGAGAAGCCTTTGGTAACAAGATGAGCCTTGTACTTATCTAAAGTACCATCAACCTTGTATTTGACTTTGTAGACCCATTTGCATCCGATGGGTTTCTTTATTGAAGGAAGATTTGACAGAACCCAAGTGTTATTTTTCAATAGATTATGATTGTAATGTCCCCTTCCCAGCAGTAGGCCATCTTGGCGCCTGATTTGTCTATCTTCCCATTAGGATAGGCTAATGGCTTCTTTTTAGAGGATGCCAGCCAGTCACAGGTTTTAATGGGCAAATATTTAATATCCGGGCTCTATTTCTAAAGTTAAATCACTTTATTTTATAAAGTGATATTATAAAGTCACTTTATGACTTAAAGTTACTTTATTTTATAAAAGTGACTTAAGTGAGCTTTTTATCCCACATGGCTTAGTTTTGTGTGCTTTCTCTCACTTCGAGGTTATAAAAGAAAAAGGTACACCTTGGGAAAAGCACCGCGAGATATTATAACAAAAGAAAAGAAAATCTGGTTGCATTTGTGACTGGTTATTTTCGAGGACGCAAACCCTTCGGAAATTGTGAAGAGAGTGGACGTAACCCCAACATCTCTTCAAGAGGTGGAATCACTCAGATTTCACATTGAGCTCCATTGAACTGGTAAGAAGAACATTTCATCTTCAGCATTTTTCAGTAAAGAAGATCAGTTGTATTCCAGTATGGTTGAACACATCCTCAACACTTGAAAGATTCAGTGATACTCCAACAGTTCTAGTAATTCCTATCCAGCATTATCTCAGTTTAAAAAACAAATGCATATGAATCTTCAGTTCGAAGCTAGCACTGTATAAAGAATTGGGAGGCGTAAGGATTAAGAATCACACTTGAAGTATTTTCAAATATGGGCGCATATATATACAAACCGACAGATACTAGGCGTAACCATCCTCACTTAAGCGACGTTCTTGGGGTCTTCTGTAGGCCTGCAGCCCATGTCCAATACGGGTAGCGTGTATTGTTCCTGGCACGCGTGACTGATATACGACAGGCATATTGGATTCGGGGATAATACATTTCCACCGCAGCTCAAACTCCTGTGAGTATTCACAGTCGGGTGGATATACAATCGATAGCAACAACACTTGGAAACGTTGATGAAGGCATAAGAGTATCGGGTTGTAACGACACTCTGCAGTATTGATTCGAGACTGAACCCATAGCCCGTTAGAACAGGTGGGAGTCTCCTCCTATCATGCGCGTTCGATCGCGCACTCAAAGCCTTGACTAGCACGGGTAAGCTGAGAAGACCACAACACTCTTGGTCGGTGGGTTGACAGTGATTGGTCCGAGCTTGGTGATTGTGGCTAGTAGAACCAGCACGCGCAACCCGCACATTGCTCATTTCTGGTAGCTGTAGCAGTTGGTCAACTCTCAGCATTTGGGAGCTCCCCACACTACCACTCCAGCGACTGGTGTTTTTCCGGGTTGGTCCTTGCATTTCTTGTTGCAATATTTTGACTTTCAAAATAATGAAATAAAGATATGCTGGGTTCTCATCTCCATTATTGAATATTGGTTTATTGTGTGGAAAGTATGGTCGTGTGATTGATGAAGGGTGCTCCCCTTAATACCATAAACACATAACAGAAATAGAGAAACAACAACAGTAATATGCAAGAACAGAAAATTGGCTTCTTATTATCTCCACAAATGTGGAATTACAAACTTTCAGAATTACAATATGCAAAGCCACATGGGCATTCCCTTACAATATTCTGCAGGACAAAGCCTCGAATCAATACCCAGATCTACTACCCAGAACTATTCTGAACTGCCTAAGACAATAATACAGCCTTCCTTATATAGGCAATTATCCACCGCCTGGGAAGGTTCCAGAATTTTAACCAATAAGGCCGACCAAACTTAGAATTATTTTATTTTACATTTTATTACATCATAGTCGTCTCAAGATAACCTTTGAAACCCGAACAGAAAATTTGAAGAAAATTATTTTTCGCCATTTCAGGTGGCCCAACTTCCGAAGACTATAAGTCATCACCAGTTGACCCGCTCGGCCGCTATAACCCCATTTCGGAAACGCCACGAAGCGCTCTACAGGCTTGACCCGCGCAAGCGCCCGTCACCCAAATTTTCGACCTCATCCGGGGCCTCTAAAGCCTTCAAAACTGAGTTCAAAGTTTCTGTACCCTGCTGCCAATACCGAAAATCTTCAATATCTTCCAATATACACTTGATCTGGCAATGAAACTTTACTGGTAGACTTATATGACCAAAATGAACCTCCAAGAAAGAAATCAGATCATTCTGAGCACATACGAAAATTACCAAAAATAGTAACTTTCCATAAATAGCAGCTCTGCACAAAATAGCCCTTATTGAATATAAAAATAGAAATATTTTTGGGTGATGCAAGATTGCTCTTACACCCAGGATGCTCCTGCATCAGACACCCGGGGTAATTTGAGAAGTGACCCTGTCACGACTCAGGTGTGTAGAGGAAAACCAAGACGGTTAACCTCCTCCTTTGTTAGCCATGATGAATCTTCAACAGGTCGTCCTTTCCACTTGACCAGATATTCTTCATATGTCCTGTTCCTTGTGCTTCTGCCAACACGACTATCCAGTATATCTTCAATCTCTTTAGTGTCTGAACTAGTTGCTGGAATACTCCACTGTGCTGCTGTGATCTCATCTTCAACACCTCCTTCATGATACTCTGTCAGATCTGAAATGTTAAACACTGGTGAAATATTTAGCTCAGTAGGCAATTCTACCTCATATGCGTTTCCTGAATCATGTTTCTTCAGTATCCTACATGGTCCAAACTTCTTCATTTTCAGCTTGTTATATGTACCAACTGGAAACCGCTCCTTCCGCAAATGAACCATGACTTCATCACCAACCTGAAATTCCTTATGCCTCCTTTTTTCATCTGCCTTAGCCTTATACTGTGCGTTCATCTTGGTAATATGCTTCCTCACCTCCTCATGGACGTTCTTCAAGTGCTCTGCAAAATCCTCAGCTTCAGCACTACTTATTTCTCCTTTATCTATCTTCCTCAATTCAGATGCATTTCTTGGACTACTTCCATATACAATCTGGAATGGTGATTTACCAGTGCTCCTGTTGACAGAATTATTGTATGCAAATTCTGCCTGTGGTAAAATCAAATCCCATCCCGTTGGCTTATCTCCAACCAAACATCTCAGCAAATTTCCCAAACTCCTATTCACCACCTCTGTCTGTCCATCAGTCTGTGGATGATGTGATGAACTGAACTTCAAATCTGTCTTCAACTTCTTCCACAATGTACGCCAGAAATATCCAACAAACTTAGTGTCCCGATCTGAAACTATGGTCTTTGGCAAGCCATGAAGTCTCACTACTTCTTTGAAAAACAATTCTGCTACATGAACAGCATCATTAGTCTTCTTGCAGGGAATAAAATGTGCCATCTTTGAAAATCTGTCAACTACTACAAAAATTGAATCATGTCCCCGCTGTGTCCTCGGTAAACCAAGAACAAAGTCCATGCTGATATCCTCCCAAGGCTTCTCTGGTACAGGTAATGGCTGATACAATCCTGTATTCTGCTTCACTCCTTTCGCCATCTGACATACTCTGCAACTTTGTACAAACTTCTTCACATCTTGCTGCAACTGTGGCCAATAATAATTCTCACTAACCAAACCAAGGGTTTTATCACGACCAAAATGTCCAGCCAATCCTCCACTATGCTTCTCCTTGATGAGATTCTCCCTCATAGAACTTCGTGGAATGCACAACTGACTCCCTCTGAATAGCATATCATCCTGGATGATGAAATCCAACCATTTCGTCCTGTCTAGAGTAACAGGTTCTGTACAAGCTTTCCAAGCTTCACCAAAATCAAGATCCGCTGGATACAAATTATTGAGTTCCTTGAACCCAACCACTTCAATCTGCATTTCTGTCAGCAATAGTTGCCTTCTGCTAAGAGCATCTGCAACCCTATTAGACTTTCCACTCCTGTGTTTCAAAACAAATGTATAACTCTGCAAAAACTCAACCCATTTCAAATGCCTTTGATTCAATTTTCCTTGACTATTCAAATATTGCAAAGCTTGATGATCAGTATACAAAACAAACTCCTTAGGAAGTAGATAATGTCTCCACTTCTTTAATGCCTGAACTATAGCATAAAATTCTTGATCATAAACAGAATATTTCCTCTTGGCATCATTTAACTTCTCACTGAAATAAGCAACAGGTTTACCTTCTTGGCTCATAACAGCTCCTATTGCAGTACCACTAGCATCACAATCTACTTGAAACACCTTATTAAAATCTGGAAGTGCTAAAACAGGTTGTTCTGTAACTTTTTGTTTCAATAATTGAAAACTCTTTTCTGCCCCATTAGTCCACTTAAACTCTTTTCTATCCCCTCTCATTGTTTCAGTCAAGGGTCCACAAATACTGCTAAAATTTCGGATAAACTTTCTGTAAAAGCTAGCCAAACCATGAAAAGATCTTACCTCAGTAGCACTCCTTGGAGTAGGCCATTCAAGGATAGCCTGTACCTTCTCTGGGTCCATTTTTAGACCTTCTGCTGAAACTACAAATCCCAAATACACCAACTCTTTCTTCACAAAACTGCACTTCTTCAAATTAATCAACAATTTCTCTTCTCTCAGCTTCTCAAATACCATACGAATATGCATCATATGCTCCTCCAATGTCTTACTAAAGATCAAAATATCATCTAGATAAACAATGACAAACTTACCTAGAAATTCTTTCAGAACCTCGTTCATGAGCCGCATGAAAGTGCTCGGTGCATTGGTTAGCCCAAAAGGCATGACTAACCACTCATACAGTCCTTCCTTTGTCTTGAAGGCAGTCTTCCATTCATCTCCTTCTCTGATCCGAATCTGATGATATCCACTTTTTAGATCTATCTTTGAAAAATACACAGCTCCACTCAAACAGTCCATAATATCATCCATTCGTGGCAATGGAAACCTGTACTTGATTGTGATCTTGTTTATTGCCCTGGAATCTGTACACATCCTCCATTCTCCATTCTTCTTTGGTGCTAATACTGCTGGTACAGCATAGGGACTTAGACTCTCACGGATCAATCCTTTCTGTAACAGCTCATGTACTTGTCTGTTCAACTCCTCACTTTCTGCAGGTGTCATTCTGTGTGCTGCCTTGTTCGGCAAACTCGCTCCTGGGATCAAGTCCATCTGATGACTGATCTTCCTGACTGGTGGTAATCCATCAGGCACGTTATCGGATACAATATCCTGAAACTCATTCAACAAATCTGCAACTTCTACAGGAACATCTTCTACTTCCTCTTTACCAGCTTTTGGAATTAAAGCAAAACATACATGCTCATGCCTCATACCATCTAGGAAATTTCTTCCATCAACAAGAGTTATCCTTGCAGTACCACATACCTTTTCTTCAGTCTCCTTCAAATGGTTTTAGCTTATGTCGCACTCCATCCTTTGTCAGGGAATAGGTATTCGCACGACCATCATGTACAACACATCTGTCAAACTGCCATGGTCTACCCAACAACATATGACATGCATCCATAGATATGATATCACACAATACCTCATCTTGGTATCCGCCAATCTTGAACTTCACCAGGCATTGTTCATTGACCATGACCTTGTGGTCATCCTGTACCCAGGCAATCCGATATGGATGTGGGTGTTTCTGTCTCTTGAGTTTCAACTTTGTCACCATCTCTTCTGACACCAAATTGTCAGTGCTTCCACTATCAATAATCACATCACAACATTTACCCTCACACTTGCATCTAGTGCGAAACAGGCTCCTCCTTTGCTCAGGTTCATTCTCACCACTCAACAGGACTCTTCTGTTAATCAACGTTTCTCCTCTTTCAGCATCTTCAGAATTTGATGATCTGGCATCTTCATCTACATGTGCAACTCTGGCCTGGCCTTCATTTCTCTTGTCTGTTCTGCCTTGGCGCTGAGGACATTCAAATGCCCTATGACCTTCTTCTCCACAGTGAAAACATGTTCCACGGAAGCCACCTCTTCCAGATCCTTGTCCCCTTCCTCTTCCTCTCTGATCTCTATTATTCTGATCCTGGAAGCGATTGGAATTATTTCCTCGCTGATTCTGATTGCTACTGGCCTCATCCTTCTTTTTCGGATCTTCATTTCGGCCACCATATGACCGTCCACCAGATCGTCCACCGCGACCTCTTCCGTTTTGTCTGCTCTCAAACTTCTTGTTCAGCTTTTCCTCTACTTTTAGGGCAAACTGGTATGCCTCTTCGATACTATTCATTCGAACCAGATTCAGCTCCTCCTGAATGCTTGGCCTTAACCCATTAAGGTATCGGGCAACTTTCTCCTTATCAGCTTCTGCATGGCCTGTTCTGATGAGAAGTCGATAGAACTCCTCTGTATACTCCTGAACAGATTTTCCTGCTTGCTTCAAACTTTGCATTTTCTTCAGTAGGTCAAGCTCATAATCAACAGGAATGAACTGTCGCTTCAATTTATCCACCATCCGATCCCATCTTGTGATTTTATCTTTCCCTCTTCTATTTCGCTCCAACTGAATCTCTTGCCACCATATCTTCGCATGACCTTTCAGTCTGGCCTTCGCAAATTTGACCCTATCAGGATCCTCAACATCTTCATACTCAAAATATTCTTCACATTCATTGATCCAGTCGATCAATTCCTCTGGGTTAAGATTTCCAGAAAATGTAGGAACCTCAATCTTAGGTCTTTTCCCAATCTTGGAAATCGCTCGAAAAAGTCTTTCTTCCTCCTGGTTCACAATTTCAATTTCTCCTTCTTGATATTCTTCTTCGGCTTCATCCTCGCTTTCATCTCTGACATTAAGATTCATTCTTCTGCGAATCTCTTCTTGCAATGCTCGCACTTGTCTCTGCAGCTCTCTAACCTCAGGTGTCACAGCACCAGGTCTTCCGCCACGTTCTCTTCGTGGAGGCATTTTCGCGATGCGCGCTGAAACCCTAACCACGGTCCTGGTGCAAACTGCCTCACAGTCGGCGATCTGTTTACACACTCAAGAAAACCTGCTCTGATACCACTTGATGAAGGGTGCTCCCCTTAATACCATAAACACATAACAGAAATAGAGAAACAACAACAGTAATATGCAAGAACAGAAAATTGGCTTCTTATTATCTCCACAAATGTGGAATTACAAACTTTCAGAATTACAATATGCAAAGCCACATGGGCATTCCCTTACAATATTCTGCAGGACAAAGCCTCGAATCAATACCCAGATCTACTACCCAGAACTATTCTGAACTGCCTAAGACAATAATACAGCCTTCCTTATATAGGCAATTATCCACCGCCTGGGAAGGTTCCAGAATTTTAACCAATAAGGCCGACCAAACTTAGAATTATTTTATTTTACATTTTATTACATCATAGTCGGCTCAAGATAACCTTTGAAACCCGAACAGAAAATTTGAAGAAAATTATTTTTCGCCATTTCAGGTGGCCCAACTTCCGAAGACCATAAGTCATCACCAGTTGACCCGCTCGGCCGCTATAACCCCATTTCGGAAACGTCACGAAGTGCTCTACAGGCTTGACCCGCGCAAGCGCCCGTCACCCAAATTTTCGACCTCATCCGGGGCCTCTAAAGCCTTCAAAACTGAGTTCAAAGTTTCTGTACCCTGCTGCCAATACCGAAAATCTTCAATATCTTCCAATATACACTTGATCTGGCAATGAAACTTTACTGGCAGACTTATATGACCAAAATGAACCTCCAAGAAAGAAATCAGATCATTCTGAGCACATACGAAAATTACCAAAAATAGTAACTTTCCATAAATAGCAGCTCTGCACAAAATAGCCCTTATTGAATATAAAAATAGAAATATTTTTGGGTGATGCAAGATTGCTCTTACACGCAGGATGCTCCTGCATCAGTGATTAGAATATATATATTTGTTGAACGAGTTTTTGAATGTTACATGTTTCAAACATTCTATAATATAACCAACAACATTAACCTTGATTCGAAAAGTTTACAAGAATCAAATTTGTTACCATTACGTTTTGGGAAAGAAGTTGCATGTTCCTTGTGTTATTAAACAAGTCCAAATCACAGATCATCAACAAACTCCTACATCCTGAATTAATCAGAAAATTCTCAACGGTCAGTGGGTTGGGATATTACAATGATGCTTAGTCTTCGTAGCTTCTTCCCACTCAGGTATCTCTTTCGCTTTTGTGTATGTTTGAGGTTCATACATACTATGAATGTTGGCTATGAGAGCAAAATTTACAAAATCAGAAGGTTTGCTCTTCTTTCGAGCAGTTCTACCCTCGACGAGCTCATCATCACGAGATCACCAATTGTCTTAGCCCACCATTTAGGCCAGAGAGAAGTGCTAACATCAGAAGCAGGAGGTGCAATAGGATCATCATCATCAAACAAAAGATCAGATGAATCCTTAGGAAAATCAGGTGGTGTAGTTGCATGTTTGGGTGATCCTGGAGGAGAAGGAACTGGTGGAGAGGTAGGAACAGGAACAACTGGAGCCTTCCCAGTTGGAGCCCTCCCATCAAGTGGACCTAATAGAAGACATACAACTAAGTCTTGTGCTTTGAGAGACTTCGAAATTCGTAACTGGAGGAGAGAGCTTAAATGGCCCTCGTTCTTCATCAAAGACCACATCACGATTGAAGATGAGACGATTAGTCTTGATGTCAACCAGTCAGTAGGCTTTGTGATTATCACTGTAGCTAGTTAGCACGAGTTTCGGGCTCTTGGCATCTAACTTGGTGCGTTTAGCATAAGGGATCCAGACAAAAATAGTGGAGCCAAAAAAATTGAGATGACTGATTCCGGGCTTATGGCCCAACCAAGCCTCTTCCGGAGTTTGCTTCTTGATAGCCATTGTAGGAGAGCGGTTGAGAAGATAGACGACAGTGTGGACTGCTTCAGCTTAAAATTTCTTTGGAACACTTTTATGTTCAAGCATAGACCGAGCCATTTCAGTGATCATACAATTTTTACGCTCAACGACACTATTTTTGTTGAGGGGTGTAGGGTGTTTTTAATTGGTGCTTTATGCCACGTTGTTCACAGAAATGGGAGAAGGTAGAGGAACAAAATCCTCCCCCATTGTCAATTCTAAGAGTAATAATATGTTGACCATACTCATTTTCTACAAATGCTTTGAACTTTTGAAACAAAACAAACACCTCTGATTTTTTATAAAGGAAATACACCCACATTTTATGACTGAAATCATGAACAAAAACTAAAAAATACTTGGACCTAGTAAAAGGAGTAGCCATAGGTCCACAAATATCAGCATGGACCAGTTGTAATACCGTAGAAGCTATCCAAGAGTTGCCATCTAAAAAAGGAGTGCGATGTTGCTTCCCAGCTTGACATGCTCCGCAAACTCCAAGGTTCTGGGTTTGAATCTCTGGTAGTCCAATGACAAGATCTTCCTAGACTGTTAATGTTTAGGTAGCTGCAAGAGATCTCATTCATACCTGTGTTGGTTCTATTGTTTCTTTTCGCAGAGTATATTTGTGTGGATGGTTCTTTGCTATGCATTCTCGAAAGCTGATTTGTTTCTTCAGAGATATTATTGTTCATATTGAGAGGCTACATATTTTATCAGAAGTAAAACGACTTCCCTCAGATATTGATTCCACTCTGCCAGAGTCTTTGTATGTCTTCTTTCATTGAATGTTCAAGTTGTAACTATATTATGTTCTTGCGGCTTCATATTGTGTTCACGCTGTGTCTTATTATCGTGCAGGTTGTGATATGAGGTTGCATCGTGTTTCTTCATTTATGATTGCCGTTATGTTTATAACGGGTGACTCTTTGTGTCACCGTCAGTGTCTCTTCAATTTACGGGAAGCCTTGTCTTCATTATGGCAAGAGAAAGGCAATTGTTGTGACGGTATATGAAGAGCTGTCAATTGTTCTTTTCTTGGAGATGTTTGCACATATATTGTTCACTGTTTTTCTTTTGTATGGCTGATTGAGATATGATTAGTGTGTAATGGTATTATTGTAGTGAAGCGATCTCTGTATCCGATATACTCTTTGTATAAGGTCAATTCTTGGTCAATTCTTAGTGTTATTTATTGTATCTGGGATACAAGAAGTTAATATATATTATAGATGCAGAGCAAGCGTTGCTCAATTTGCTAAAAGGACATTCGTTCGTAGATGTTAAGAGTTAACAATCACTGGTTAGATTGTTCCTTTGATTAAGCTTGACAACTTTGTATTCATTTTTGAATATTCAATAAAGAGAATCTTTTTTGGTTGTGGTTGGGTTTTTCCCTCGAGTAGGAGGGTTTTCCTAGGGTAAATAATTGTGTCAATTTGTATTTGTGTTCTTGGATATCTGATATTTGTGTCAATGCTATTCTGATTCTGAAAACATTAACATGAACAAGCTGAGAGAGATAGTGCACATTAAGTGCCCATATTGCTGATGCTAGAGTGTACTAATAGAGGAACTTTGGGCTACCATAACAAGCTCTTGAGAATCATTGGAGTCAACAAGTCTGAAAAGACCATGATCCTCAACACCTATGACAATAGTAGATTGAGTCGCCTGATCAATGATAGTGCACTGATGTGAACTAAAGGTCACGTCTAGTTGAGGGGAATGTCTCAGAATTTGACTGACTAAGAGAAGGTTGAGTTCCATTCTGGAACATAGTACACGTTAAGGAAAATCAGTTTCCTTCCTCCAGACTGAATCTGTATATTGCCTTTTTCGACAACGGTCTACTCTTCCCCTCCAAAAATGACTGAATTTTGAGAATGGCTGAAAATTTGTGAACCAATTCTGGCAATGAGTGAAATGGTAGGAGGCACGTGAATCAATCTACCAGGTAGAAGAGTTTACATGATTTGGATGTCTTTTAGCCATGAAGGCTTAAAAGGTAGACACCTTGCTCAGTGTGCTCCGCAACATGTGCTTTAGGCTATGAACCAAATTGCTTGGCTTGAGCAGCTATGCGTTTAAGACACTCCAACTTTATATGACCAAACTTATGGCAATAGTTGCACTGGATATTTTTCTTCTTTGGGCCTTCTGATGACTGAACAAAGGGATTCTACTGAGAAGACTGAGAGAACTGATAGTTGCCTATATCCTTATGAATGGAGTTAGCTGAGAAAGCTTGTGTGTTTGAAGATGAATTAGTACCATTGCTAAATTGTTGTTTCCAACGATCTTGCTATAAAAGCATTATGCAGAGATCGGAAAAAGAAACATCAACATGAGTGGAAGCAATGTTGAGAGTTTCAACAAAGTGCTCGTAGGAAGATGGTAGACTCTTAGGGTGATCACCACCATGTCTTCTTCCATTTTTTGTACTATGGCTTCCAATTGATCTTAAATGTCTTTGATTTTATTGAGATGATCCTGTAGGGACACATGTTCATCCATCATGATCATGAAGAGCATGTTCTTCAAGAAGAATGCACGACTCTTATCAAAGGTTTCATGCAGACCTATTAGATGACTCCAAATTTCTGCAGCTGTTTTGCCAGAAGGAACTTGCGGTGGTTGATCATCCGTGACTGAGAGTTTGATGAGCATGACAACTTCTCGATTTTGCTCATCAAATTTGTCCTGCTCTTTGCCTTCATCTGTAGGATGATCAATCTTGCCTAAAACAATTTTGTCAAGACATTTGTAGTCAAAGATTGTCATATGTTGCTTCCAAGTATTGTAGTTTTTGCCGTTGAATTTTTGACTCCCCTCAAGCAGAATATTCGTCAGAGATGCCATTGTAGAAAACTGAGGTCAAAGTTGGTTGAACGAATGACGACATGAATATCGAGGCAGAATACGTTCAACACGTGAAAATCACATTTTGTATAAGAATGAGGCAAAACACAGGCATTGAGTTTGAGGTTGAACAACAAATTTCTAGGCACGGATCCCAATCTAGAAATTTGGATAGGCCCCAAATTTTTTGAGACCTAGAAAAGGTCTGAGAAAACTCACCAAGAATGTGCAATCCGAACTTGAATTTGACCAAAAAATAGAGAGTTTTGGTAAAAACCCTAGTCAGCTGATGCAAATAAAGAAAACCCATCACAAATCTATTGAAAAAATCACAGTGGGAGCCATGAATAGGTTCTACAACAACAACAAAAAAAGAGAAGGAAATGACAACAAAATAGGTCACAAACTGCAAAAGAAGTCTATATCAAAGAAAAAGACCTCAGATAGGGTTGTTCGAACCAAAAATGGGAGGAAAAAACCTGTTGGAGGAAGATCGGTCATTGTGTAGAAAAACATGAGAAAACGATGCTTGTATTGGGAACAAACATGAAAAATCGCGTGTAGTTTGCAAATAGATGCAAGAAGGCCCGTTAATGAGGGCTTGTGTTGTAGAAAAATGTGGTTAGAAACCACAAACAACCTCCAGGAACCATGAACAACGTGCTAGTATTCACTCTTGCGTTTGTAAAAAAGTGCGAAAGTTATGCAAAAAATCTCGTTTGAAAAGAGCAACGACCACGAAAATGGCATTCAAAAATGAAAAAAATGCAAACACGAAGTCGTGTGAACTAGCCATGAGTTGCAGAAAACCAAAAACGATTGAGATTATGTTCGTGTTTTTACCAGATTTGATAGAAAAGAACGCGTTTTTACCGGGTCACATGTGTTGAAGAAGGCAATGTCTTCAAGAAAATGGCTTTTGAAAAAACAAACGAACTTTGCAAAACCCTACAAACTACAAAAACTTGCAAGAAACCCTAATCATGAACAAAAGGATCATGATTTGTAGATTGAACTAAAAGAATTTCGCAAAATTTTAAAGACTAATAATTTCATAAAGAATTATAAATTTTTTCGAAAAAAATAACTTTAGCTCTGATACCATATTACATAGGTAATTGATAAAATATTTTGGATAAATTATTGAATGAGCAAGACACTCATTTATAGTTTACAAAGGCGATGTTTCTATTACGAAACAAATGTAATTAGAATCATTCTAATAATGAAAGAATATCTATAGTATTAGAATGTTTCTAATAACGAAAGAATATCTACAATATTTACAAAATTTACAATATATTCTAATATTTACAAGATTTACAATATTGACCATCAAAATAATAATAAACAAGATATTATGGAGATATTAATCTAATAGCCTTGCCTATAGATGTAGACACATCTATGTTGTACATATGCAATATTGTATTTAGTTAATTCATTATTATTCATCTAATTGATCATATTATTTGTCTCTCTTGTGCTATTCATTGCGCTTCTAGATCTTGACATATTGCCTTAGGCAAATTCTTTCATTGCATCAAAGCAATTCTTACAACTCTCCTTGATTATGTCTAATCAGCTGCTCCATCCTTTTGAAGGACACAACTCTGGGATCTCCATCTTGTAATCCTCTGAGCACTATCTTACTCCCATTTGATTCAAATTTCATTTCCATCTTTTGTAGATTGAAAGTGAACTCCACAAGTGATTGCATCCAGTGCATCCCTACAACCACATTAGTATCTCCTGTGCTCACCACCTAAAATTCATCCTTCAACTTATAATCTCCTAGTTGTATGCTAAAATTGGAAGTCTTATGAGTGCAAGTGATCTGATACCATCAGCTAACATCACTTTGAAACCCTCATGTTCTTATGTTTGAAGTCCTTTCCTACCCACAAAGCTCTCATCAATTAAGATATGGGTAGAACCTGTATCAAGGGGAGATTATTCGTTGCCCTTGTAGAACACCTCTGACCTTAAATGTTACTTCTTTTTGGAAGTTAGAGAGTCAGGTAGTGGTACCACCACTTTCTTGTTCCTCTTTTGATAAGATTTCTTCTTCACTACTCTTTGAATCAAATTGTTGATCTGATTTTTTCGATGTTGATTCCTCAACTAAAAAGTTTTCTAATTATTTTGCCTTTGTCTTAATACTGCATTTATGAGATGGGTCCCATGGCTCCCTGCAATGAAAGCATAATTTCTTCCTTCTAAGCTCATTCAATTGCTCACTATTCAATCTGTCATTGACTGATTTGATTCCCTATGCAAATGCCTTTTGTATTTATCCTTTTTGTGTGGGAATCCCTTAGACTAAACTTTGCTCTTAGAAGTAGAAGTCTCTATGTCTCTAGCCTTTTTTAATGGCTTCTTGTAATGTAGGTGGATTAAGTGCCTTCATTCAACCTTTTAAGGGATCTAAATGATGATCCATAAAATGAAAAACGAGCCTCCTCTCTGAAAGCCTTTGAAAATCGACAATAGCATCTATTGAACCCCTTTGTTTCTGCTGAGCCAATTGCTTAAAGTGCAACTTTGGATCCTTCTCATCAAACCAGTCAATAAGACTATCTACAAACTCAACATAAGAAGTTATCTAATCATGACCTAAAGTGATCATTACATGAAGCCACCACTCATGAGCAATGCCATCCAGGTGAATAATGACATATTTGATTGTTTCATCTTCAGGCATGGAATTAAGCTGAAAATAACAGTCCACCTTTTACACCCACGCTTTAGCTGAAGTCTTCAGTGATCCATCATAGTAAGGAAGAGTTAGTTTTTCAGCCTTCTTTTGTAAGTCATAATTATTTGTTCTTCCACTAGTATGGGGTCTATGCTTCATTCTTGTAACATACAACTAACTACCAAATAAAAATAACATTAATATAATTTATATAACGAACAATAATTTTTTTTTTTTTGGCTTTTAATCCTTATTGAATAATTACATTCTTTTTCACACGAACATGAATAATTGAAAAGTTCGTTAACTATAAGCAAGAAAGATATGTTATCACTTAAATAACTAACTTCACATGAAATGAATTTAACTAACAATTTCCATTTCATTAATGCTAAAAGAAAAGAATCCATTATCTGAATTAATTGATAAAGCTTAAACCATAGAACTTGATAAGCTTGATGGAAAGTTCTTGTTTTCTCTTCTACATAAGCTCCCGATTGCTTCTAGGGGAGGAAGAGTATCATCAGAGGCTTTACCTCCCAACCATTGATCTTATGATCTCGACCTTAACGGTTTCCCACACAACTTCCTTTCTGAAGTGGCCTAGTCCTACACGAGAGATGTAGGAATGGGATCCAACCTTTCATGCCATCCGAGACTTGGTGTTAGAACCATAGAAACAAGACACAGACTCTGTGCGGACTCAACAAGGCTGACCTGATTCGCGACTCGGCAAAAACTTGGCAAAATACCAGTTTCTAGTGAGTTTCGCGTAGAGCGAGTCCTTGGAGAGTCCCAGGCCCCTAGGAATCTGCTAGGGCCACTTGGAGAGTCTTGGAGCTATGGTTAGAACCCACAACTGTCGTAGCCAGTCGCACCGTATAGACATCTTTGCCTATGAGAATGACCTTCATAGCTAAACATTGCCCTACTGGTTCTAATGACTGACAATTACTACCCATTTGCATAGTACCACCTTGGCCAAGGTTTTATAGGTGCAAGCACTGTACTTCATGCTGTCATTGTCACCACCAAACTTGTGTAGGATGACCAAGGCCATGCAAACACATTCCTAATTTCCTTGGATGTTCTTATTTACCCATCCCCATACTTTTGGGTTTAAGGTTTAGATTTGTCAATATCCTAAGTCTTTCTGGAGGACAAACATTCCCTTGACACTTTTCATCATAGGTAGTTGGTTAGGCCATACCCCCTTATCCCACGTTTCTTTGCATCCATTCCGTAGGATAATCCATCTTATACAAACATAATAAGGTTCTGACAAACCTAATCGCATTGTAAGGTTGAGATCTTATTTTTTTAGTTCAGTTATTGCTTCTGATTCAAGTTGTTCTTTGTCTGCAGATAAATGGTAAGCACTGATATTTTATTGTTCTTAATTCTTTGCATCATTTTAGTTTATGAGGATTCTTTCTCTTGATAAAGTTATGGTTCCTTTAACTATAGAAAAGAGATGAATCCTCTCGTTTCTTTCTTGAAAGATTTTATTCGTTCAACTTGATGATATAGGCATTTCAATACCAAGTCTAAGATCAGTCTATGATATCTTATTAATGATAACATGATTCATGAAGATGAACTCTTTTTCTATATGCAAATGGACAGAGATTCCATTTTGATTGAATGCATAGATAATGAGTATATTTCATATGCACAGTATATTAATGCAAACAAGACGAATGAACATTTAAATATGCATTCTTATTGGATGCTCATTTAACCCACTTCCAATTGAATGCTCAAATACTAAGTATTTCTTTCATAGGCGCATATACAAGTATTCATACGTATGCACAGGTATTAAGCATTCTTCAGAGACAACATTATTTATTGCTTACGTCCAAGCCATTAATTCAATTGAATACACTGAGAATAGATGAATTCATATGATCAAGATGAGTCAAACAACATGCATGATAATGATACCGTAATGTGGCTATATCTACAAGAAGAGAAACCTGCCTGATTATCTCTGTGAATGAAATAAAACGATTCCTCTAATATCTGGCACTTTCGTGCAGGTTCCTTGCTGGTGCGATGACCACAGATTAATGATACCTTCTTGAACTATCGATGAGTATATGGGTTTTCCTGATGATATTCAACCTTGATATTGATTTCTTAAAGACAAATTGCAAAGCAAGATTGCCTAGCAGCATATTGTAACTCGAATAAGCCAGTTCTCTAAGTATGAGCGATGGGGAAAGGAGTGAGTAAGTCCTTGTCTATCGGGTGTCAAGGAGTTACGCTTGGCACCCAAGGGAAACATAACTTGCCGACAAGAAGATTAATTGCAAAACCATTCAAATGTTGCCTTGACGAACACAATATAACGTAATATAAATAATTATATCTAGCCCATGGCATGCAAAGGTTGCATATATATATATATATATATATATATATATATATATATATATATATATATATATATATATATATATATATATATATATATGCATGTATGCATGTATGTATGTTTAAATGTAAATGTGCAATTAAACTTAGTGCTAATTACACTCATGTATTCAGTTGCTCAAACCATCGTAAATGCATACACATAATTGTTTATTGATTCATGACTATGTATGGGTATACGAATGGGTTGTACCAATTGTATTCATACACTTTATTATAATTGGCATACATGTACACACACACACACACACACAGTCTGTCTCTCTCTGTCTCTGTCTCTGTCTCTGTCTCTCACACACACACATATATAGGTGTATAGGTATGCATTATGTATATATACAATAGAACAAAAGTTAAAAGGTGAGATTGACAAGGTTCTTCCTTTAAATCGATAGAGGAAGATTAGAATGAACATCCATTGATCAAGAGTTGTTGATTCTTTTTTTTTAAGGACTGATAAGAACGACAACCAACCCGAAATGACCAAGGAAGACTAAGTTTAACAATCCTATCCCATGACTAGATGACTAGATACTTAGCTATGGATTCTTGCTCGGATGGCATTTCTGACCTTCACCTCGCATCTGCATCTTCTCTCTCTGATGATACTCTCCTCTTGTTCATGCGATTGATCTTCTCCTGTATTGGTTAATAGAGTGGTCTTTTGGAATTAATGATGAAAATGACTCGTTTCAGCCATAAGTAACTAACAATTGGATAGATTGCTTATTGGGTTACAATTTTCCTTTGAATTTTAGAGGTACAACTCCCTCGTAAGATCTATTTTTGGTTTTCTGGGGTATGGTTTTAACTAGAAAGAAGGAAAGGTAAACTAACATCTGCACATCACCATGATACAGATGCAATCTAGGATTGAGAGACAAAGGGAAACACAAACAATAGCACAAAGACTATTTACGCAGCCCCCCACCATAGACAGATAAGAGGAAGATTTGGTATTTTCCCTTTCAGATTATACGAATGACCAAAACTCAAAGATTTTGGGGCAAACATATGCATAATTAAATTGGACAAGAAAGCATTAAAGAACAATTGTGATAACTCAAAGATTAACTATAATCAGAAAGAACACATTTAAACTCAAAGATTTAACATATATCCCTTCCTTTCTTTAAATGCAAAACAAAAGGTTCAAAGACCATTTTGCCCCTGTACAAAATTCACGTCCGAAACAAGAAAATACCCTCTTCTAGACAAAACTAAAATCCCAATGCCCTGGACTTTGATCAAGTCACACTCATGTCTCAAAGGACAAGGGGGATCAGAATGCAAACCCTTTCTATGTCTTTTGTTTACATATTTATAGATTTTACCAAAAGACCTTTCAGTTTCTGCTCCTGTAACTGAATCTTGAAAGTCTAACCATACAAACCCTGTGTTTCCTATAATCGCCTCTTCATTGTCCAACGTGTCTTTTTCATTAGAGGAAATTATGAATCTTCTGTTGGATACTGCACGTACAATGATCTTTGGCAAGATATACATGAAGTCATTCCGCCGAGAGTCTAATCTTTATCATTATTGGCATGCCTTGTATTGTTGGCAAGACCAATCAATTATTCCATCAATATTGCTTATCACATATGACATTTCACAGACTGCCTAGAGTCTATCAAAAAACTGTCCATCGCCAAGACTGAACAGGGGTTATATCCAACAAAGCTTATCGATGAAATTTATCATATCGATAAGACCCTTGAGCTCTTTCCTTGACCACTGTAATTCCATTGTTGACTATTCATCGACAAACAGGATGAATGTTACATTGACAATGACTTTGTCGATGTAACTTTTCATTTCAAAAAAAACATATGGGATGTTCCATAGACCACTGTAGATACCCTGATAATCGTTCATCGGCAAGACGAACCACTTGTCTGGTCAAACTCCATTGCTGCTGCTTGTTTTTATACATATATATATCTTTAAAGTTCCATCTTTCTGATGAATATATTGTCATTGATGTCAAAATCAGAGATCAAAGAAGTTAATATATATGAATCATATATATATGAATAAGAGATGCATATTCAGTATATTCAAAGATTATATATTCAACAGTGAAAATACGCATATATGAAGATATATAATAGATGAAGACATATATACATGGCATATAAACAGCATAAAATATATAACAGGTTTATACGTATATTAAATGGCAACAGCGGATATCATTATAATCTACAGCAGTATATAAAAAAGCATGAAGACAAACAGTAAAGGAACACACATACATATTAACAACATATATGATATATTGACAGTAGTGAACAGGATATATTAACAGCATATATGATATATTAACAGTAGTGAACAGGGTGTATTAACAGCATATATGATATGATAGGTTGGACAGTAATGGAAGGGAATAAGGATTCAAACATTGAGTTTGCTAAAGACTGGAAGAAAGTATTCACTAATTCACTAAAGACTCGGTATATATTTGGGGGATATTTTACCATAGAATGTATGAATACTTTGTATGATATATATTTGGGGGATATCTTACCAGATTTCAGAAACAGAATATAGTGAACGAAATCATCACATGGCTTTTACATACACCCAAACAATGAAGCATTGTCTCTGTTCAGAATCAATTCATTAAAGTATCAACATAACAAATGAGAGCAGAGACGGTATTACAGTGATATAAAAATTATATAAACAATAACATACAAAGATATCAAAAATAATATACAGCATAACCAGTTACATATGATCCATTAACAGCGATAGCAAAACAACAGCATGTTTCCAGTTTGATAGCAAATAACAGAACGGGTATATACAGCAGTTGACGGTTGAATACTATGAAGCGTTGAGCATATATGAATCAGGGATGATCAACATATATATTAAACGACAAAGATACAGTAAAACCGATGGCAAATATACATAAACAATGATCAGAGAGTTATAATACAGGCTCTACTTCCATCAACACAACATTGCATAACGAAGGAATCATTTCGGTGCCTGAACCACTTGGGTTATTGGCGACGGGTGTAGAAGCGGCTCACCCCTCCGCGTAACTCCATGTGAGTGAGCATTCGATAGTACATGCTACAGCGATATGAACAAGTGATGACGGCAAATGATAAGAGAAGGTATTGATATTATGATGCTACGGTATCATGAAGGTAGTGAAGACAAACAGTGAATCGATATACCCAGAGATATCATTAATACGTATTTAATATTCAGATATATACAAAACAGAGAATGGCATAAAGACATCTAAACAGCGATATAAACCGTCAATGAAGACAATATTATATATCGAAGGTTGAAGTTATTATTGAAATCTTTAAAAGAATGATATGTGATAAAGGATTGGAGTTAAAGTTTTAATAAAAGATTTCATAAAGATAATATCAGGATTAATAGAAATATTAACTTATTTAGAGTTAATAATGTTTTAGTAAAAAGACACCTTTTCAAAGGGTCATATCTTTTAAGAGACACATTGTTTCATTTGAAGAAATGAATATATAAATATTGAAACTATCATTTTGAAAAAGGGTGTGAAGAAGTCAGCAAAAGAAAGGGGAGAATAGAAGACTTAAAAAGCAGATTATATGAATTTGAGAAAATGAAGATTTGATAAATAATCAGAATAAATCATATATATATATATATATATATATATAAAATGAGGTGTCAATAATGATATATTTTAAATATTAAATAAAGGCTGACTTATGAAAAGAAGAAGTGTTTGCGGAAATTAAAATATCCATCATCAGTTGAAAAAAGCAACAGTTGCCAAGGTGGAAGAAAATTTGTATACAATGAGTTGGTGCTCAGAATCCGGACAGGGGGAGTTGGTGCTTCCAGTAGGTCGGTGCCTGCAAAGTGTGGGAGTTGGTGCTTCCAGTGAGTCGGTGCTCATAAATTTAGAGGTTGGAGCTTCTAGTAGGTTGGTGCCTACAAAACATTGTAAAAGAACAATATTATATAAAAGCAAATTATTTCGTGGTTTTCTCCCATATTGGGTTTCCACGTAAATATTGTGTTCATGTGCATAATTGTTTATTTGAGTAATTGAAGTTATCTTTGAATAAAAGCATTTAAATTTAAAAAGGTTATTATACTTATTCACCCCCCCCCTCTTAGTATAATCGTGTGCTCTTCACTTTCCTGCTGGGTTTCGACAAGAGTTCCAGAACCGAACTTCCTCTCTGCGTTTTCTTGCCTTCTATATGTTGCATTGTGGCTCATGTGACCCGTCGGGCTCCAACATTGGATTAGGAATTTTCTAGTTCCAAATGCTACATTAGGTTTCAAAGCTTTGGAACTAACAAAAGGTGTTTTACTTTTTCCATTGACTTTTCTGAGTTCCAAATTACATGTTCGCTTCCGAAATGTGTTTTCGAACTATCAAACAATACCGCCAACCCTTCAAATCTACTTATTTCACTATTCCGTATAGCTTGTCAGAGTCTGACGCATAAAATGAAAGTAGCCATAATGCTTTGTTTTCAACATTTCAACTTGTTGTTTAGGAGTTTGCTAGATGATCTAGAATTCAGAGATAGCTTAGGGCTCCCTCTCGCCCTAGGGCCCATCCTTCGGTTTTGGACTTTTTCTTAGCTGCCTAGGGCAGTTAGTTGGTTGTTTGGTTTGTTGTAGCTTCTTGCTCTTGTTGTTTCATTTTCTTTCCTCGGGCACCGTTTGGTGTTCCCGTTGTGGACTGGCCTCCTGCTTTGTTTTGGCAGTCCCTTGGACCCTCTTGTTGGACATTAATAAAGTTATCTTATCTTATCTTATTGGAACAAATCAAGTATGATGGTGCCTTTCCATGTGATCATATCAGCTCTAAGATGAGGTTCTTGAACTTCCATTGGGTTTTGACATTTGTTTCGGAATTGCTTTTGAGCATTGCTAGTGGTTCTAGAACCACTTCCAAAAGACGAAAGTCTGGGAGTTTTGATATTTTCATCGAGCTCCAATTTGTTTTTACCCTTCTTCATGCAACATGTTGGGCCTTTTTCTTTGACTTTTCTGAGTTCTAAAAAGAGTGTCGAGATTCGATGTAGAGAATTGAAGTTGAGCAAGGCTAAAGATTTATCAAAGAAACATCAACTTGAAGGGTTCCACATGGCTTGTTTGAGTCCAATAGGTGTTCAGGAAGCGACCAAAAAATCTGACCAACTTGAGAAAAGACTTGAACGTCATTTAAGCTCAAAAAGATAGAATTGGCAAATTTCTAATGGGGGGGGAGGATTTGGCAACATCTTGCATCCGTTGACAAGGAAGGGATTAGCCATATTCACATTTATTTCTTCTTAATATTTTAAGGAATTAAATTATCGATAGCATCATAAAACATTGTTCATCCATGAATATGATTTCCATGAGAATATTATTTATTAAGCAATCCTCGTAAATGAAAGAATAATCATATTAATTGTAATCCTCTTTGTTAAGTTTAGAGATTGATTGCAAATGTAATGGTATTGTCTATATTTTCCAAATGCATCGATCTCTTTGTATTTATACAAGACAATGATAAGAAGAGACATGTCCTTTAAAGGGACATGTCCATTCATTAATCTTTATTAATTATTTAAATATATATGTATATTAATATATAAATAATATCAATTATATATATATATATATATCTCACAATATGATAATAATCCACTTATATTAATTATATGGATATATATATATTAATTATAATACATATTATTATTATTACATATATATCGATATATACTTGATAATTAAATAACAATGATTTTATCTGAACGAAGCTACATTCCTTAACACTCCCTCTTAGTTAGAGAAGATAAAATCAGTATATGTTTTACATTAACTCAATAATATCAATAATTGTGATTTGATTCAACATCACATGATGTCTATCACAATATGAGAAATGGTGATCTGTTTCAACATCGTAGGATGTATATCACCTTCAGTAACCGTGATTTCAACCTCACATGTTGCCTATTACATTTAATAACTGTGATCTGTTTCAGCATCCTCATGATGACTATCACAGTATGAAATTAATCCACCACACAAGAATTCTTTATCATGATTTGTTTCAGCCATCGCATGGTTTATCATGATCTGTTTCAAGAATTCCTCTATCATGATCTGTTTCAGCCATCGCATGGTCTATCATGATCTATTTCAAGAATACCTCTATCATGATCTGTTTCAGCCATCACATGGTCTATCATGATCTATTTCAAGAATACCTCTATCATGATCTGTTTCAGCCATCACATGGTCTATCATGATAAGAGAAAGTTATTGTAAGATCGTCACCTTCCAATAACATCAAAAATACAAGTGATGATCATAGGAAGTCGTCACCTCCAAATGATATACACAGGGCCCATATAGCATTAAATAATTCCATTAGTATAATAATCAATTATATCAAGTTTACCTCAAAGGTGTTTCACCTTCATTAGTGAACTCCCTCTCAATCACAAAATGACCGAGATTATCAAAAGTTGACTAAACCATATCATTTATCTTCTCCCTCTGAAGCTCAAGTTCATCAACCTCTTGACCTCCTTTTAAATTCTCAGACTCCCTCTGAATGAAAATGTCTTTATGCTTTCCTCCTAAAGCTTTTAGTTTCAATTATCTCCTTCCCTAAGGTGAGCCCAATTCATTTGCTAATCTTTTGGAATGAAGATCAGATTCTCACAATGCTTTCCTTTCCATTTTCACAGCAGGCTAATATGTTTTATGATCCCCAATATATATCACATAATATTTGCATTGAATGCTTGGAATTGTCTGGTTGTATTTATTTGAACTATTTGAATATGAGCCAACACCAAATTTCCACCCCTGTATGCTCAAAATACCACTCAAATAACTAATAATGTGTTTCCCCGTAAGAACTTCTAGTGTCAGGTTAAATACTTTAAGGGAAGTCTTCCTCCTCTGTATACTGGCGAATGATGACCTCCATTTCCATTGACTGCTGAGCGTACAAGTCTTTTTGCTGTGACTTCCCACGTCATCCTTCAGACCCGACCCTTCCACGTCGCCATGAAATGTTGTGGTGTGAGATGACAATAATCTCGTACAAACACTGTTAGCGGTGATTTTCCCTGTGACAATTTACAGTCACAATGGCTCTTTTCAGAATAGTCTTTGCTTAACCAGTTCTTCTAAGGCTTCCTCTCAAATTTTCTCTAGGAATGCTAGCAGATCTCTAAACTTTTCTCGACAGGCAGGAATCAACTTGGCTTTGATACCATGTTAAGTTTAGAGATTGATTGCAAATGTAATGGTATTGTCTATATTTTCCAAATGCATCGATCTCTTTGTATTTATACAAGACAATGATAAGAAGAGACATGTCCTTTAAAGGGACATGTCCATTCATTAATCTTTATTAATTATTTAAATATATATGTATATTAATATATAAATAATATCAATTATATATATATATATATATCTCACAATATGATAATAATCCACTTATATTAATTATATGGATATATATATATAGTAATTATAATACATATTATTATTATTACATATATATCGATATATACTTGATAATTAAATAACGGTGATTTTATCTGAACGAAGCTACATTCCTTAACACTCTTAATTAAACATCACAATCCACATAATTAACTAACCTCATACTTACCACAAAAGAGTTTTAAAGTCCTCAATGAAGGGATGTAACATGTCCCTCCCCCCTTGTGAATCATCGTCCTTGATGATTGAAAATCACCATTATTCAAAATAAAAACATAATAGTTCTTAATAAATATTCATAAATGTTAAAGCAAATGAGGAAATTTTCAAGTGGATTTTATCATAACCCTCCAAAGTAGCACCGTCCTTTCCATATTGGTCCCATTGGACTTTGTATTGAGCAACCCTTGGATCGTACACCTATAAGGATTTCCCATCAATTATATGCTTAGAATCTGATATGTATTTCTTTAAATCTGAAACACGAAAAACATTGTGCTACTAGTCGAGAGTTAGTAGTAGAGCAATTCTGTAGGCTACAAGGTTGATAACTTTCAGGACCTCAAATGGTCCCATGTATCTGGGTATCACCTTGGAAAACTTCCCAAACTTAATGGAACTTTCCTTGGGTTTAACCCTTATGAGAACCTTCTCCCCAACTTCAAATTGTCTGGGAGTATGCTTAGCATCTGCATAAGTTTTCTACCTGTCCTTAGCCTTAGCTAATTGTCTCTAATCAATTGTATCTGTTCTTAATTTCTTCCATTTTCGAGAGCATCTCGGGTCTGAGGATTACCCTATCCTCTAGCTTATCCTAGCTGATAGGTGTTTTGCATCTTCTTCTGTATAATGATTCAAAAGGTGCCATCCTAATGACTAATTGATAAGAGTTATTGTAAAAAAACTCTACTAATGGCAAGTAGTCTTCCCATTTATACTGTTGATCCATGCAGTATACCCTTAGGAGATCCTGTTCGGCTTCAACCCTCTGACATTCTAAACTTGCCACAAACTTGGTGGCATCTCCCTTTATTCCTTTCCAAAAATACAAGGGTTTAATATTAGCCAATAATTTAGTGACAACTAGGTGCCTTGAATAAGGTGCAGAATGGACTTCCTTAAGAAGTTACTTTCTTAATTTCAACTAATTGGGAACTATTGATGTGAGTTTTGTTCTACTACAACATACAAAATCGAATACTTTGTATTTCGAGATGAGACACGTAATCCCCAACTCTCTCTTGAATAAGGATGCTCATATGCTAAACAATGTAAATGGATTGTGTGATCAAATGAGACAACCTAAAAGTTCCTTCTTTATTGTGGACTTTCACTCAGTTTTAATGACGTGATATGTGTGTTATCACAAAGGGACTTACATTATTCATTCAATGGATATCAACTTGACTTTTACTGCAAATCGCTTCTAGCCAAACAACTTGCAAAGGAAATTCTATCCAACTCTATAAATGTAAGATAATGCTGATCATGGGGTGAGCCTCTAACCAATCCTTGCTTTGCCAAATCAACTAGGCATAGGAGGGTGCTAGCTTCTAAGGATGCTGGAATGATTTTCACATTGTCAATATTCATCCAAATACTGTATGAAGGCACAATCTAAATGAACATCTCCAATAGAAGTTAAACACTTGCAATCTAGGCTCAGACTAACCTTGCACTGCTACTCACAATCAGTAAGTACCAAAAGGTATGGACACTGGTTCCACCATTAATCACCATTCAACAATATCTTCCATCCATCTATTTCTACTTCTACTTAACATGAAATAAAATCTTAAATGAGGAATTGAGGAAATCATGCAACACTTCAAAGTAACATTAAGTAATCCACCATGAAGACCAACAATGAATAATCAATCACTTTGATAGAATTATGACAACAATTTCATCAAGTCTCCTCTCCTACTCTACTTCTACTAATAGCTTCTCTCTAATGCTTCTACAATCTAACCCCTTACAAATGAGAAGGCCTTGGCCTTTTATAGTTGCTCAATTACAATGAAGGGCCAAGATCAATTCAAGATCAAGGGACAAGATTTATCCTTACTGTTTAATGGAAAATATGGGGATAGGGTTTAGTACAATGGGGGTTTGCACATAAAAGAGACTCTAAACCAATATGTAACACTAAACATGAAATTCTAATGATAAGGAATATACATCTGGAAATGCTTGCAAGGAATAATGAAATTAAATGAAATGAAATACATACCTCATAACATAGGAGATCTGGAAATACTTGTTTTCTGGTGCCTGTGTCGTATTTCTGGAAATTCTGCAACCGGATGTGGAACAAAAATACAAAGACAGAGAAAACCCATAAATCTTTTCCTTTTCTGAGCCAGGTCGACCTTGACCCAAATACAGGTCAACCTTGACCCCTTTATGTCGACCTTGACCTGCACTGCTCTGACGGAAATTCCGTTCGCGGGTCTTAGAAGTTTGCTGAAAAGGGTATCCAGATCTGCTCTACAACTCCCGAAACGACTGTAGATATTTGAAAATGGTGTTTTGGGGTGGCTATATAGGGTTTTGCCTTAGTCAAACCCCCGTTTTGGTGATTTGCACCTCCACGAATAGCCGGATGTAATAGAATGTGTGTCTGTTGCTCGTAGGAAGAGCTTTGAATGTGCAATGCCAAGATCTAATCCTCTAGATTGAAACCCTAGCATGAATTGAAATGAGAGAGCAATTCATAGATTTGAATATGATAAAGAAAGCATACCAAGCCCCCAAGGCTAAAGTACTCCTACCAAACTCACAATCCGTAGTTGCTACCCCATGATTGTATCTTTAGAATGCTTGAATGTTGAAATAGTAGATCAAGGAAGAAGGAATCTTTCTTGCTCGAAATGAATGTCCACAATAGCTTGTCCACAAAAAGCTTGCTTGTATCAAGGCATCATCAATATCTTGTTCTCCTATATCATCCTCTTGCAATCTTGCATCATCACCTCATCATCACTTCTTGCTTGTTACTTGATGTGTGTCCAAATGAAGGCAAAAGAGAGTGCTTATATAGAGATTTCAAGGCAAGGCTCCTCGGGCAATGTAAGGGCCCCTAATTCAAATTTCGCCTTGAATTATGGTCCAATCACAATAGCCAACTAAGGAGGGAAAATATTAAATGAATTTTGAATAAAAAGTTAAAACCCTTTCGCATTCGGATCCGGAGGCCCGTTTTTAATTTAGGGCCCCGCTATGATCTAAATTTGGAAGCGGGGACCAAAACACGACAAAGGTCAAGGTCGACCTTGACCCTGACCCTGACCCTGACCCAAGGTTTCAGGCCAGTCAACATAGAAAATAGAGAAGTCTCTGAGTTGGCCAGAATCTTGGAATGATGGGAAAACATAACAGAATGCTGGGGAAGGGCCCAGAGGCCTAGAAGAGATGTGATGAAGGCTAGGAGGGCCAGTATATAGGTCCTACCTAGAAAATAGAGCCACGAAGAAGGAAATCAAGGAGAATCCTCGGGATCCTAACCCTAATTTCACCTAGAAATGAAGAATGAAGTGCAAATGCATCCTAAATGCAAATCTATCATGAAAAATGCACTAAATGAAGGTGCTAAACCTACCAAAATGGAAGTGCTTCCATTTTAAGATGATACACTTACAAACCCTAATTATCAACCAATTACATGAAGGCACCACCTTATGGGCCAATAAGAAAAGTACAATGTTTTTGAGAGCCAATGAGAAAATTGTACACTTGGCATATTATGATTGAATGTGCTTGAACATGTGTAACAAGAATTTTTTGATTGGTTGAAGACAAGTAAGCGCCACCTCAGCATCCTTATCTTGTAGACTTGATCAATTTTTTTTGGTGATGAGAAAATATCTCTTGATACTCAACATTACCAAGCCTTCGATTGTGATGGCATATTCCCAAATTGCTTCATCTTCTCAAATTATCTTCATTCTTGCAAATTTTGTCCATCTTCGTTCTTTGGAAATTTTCTCATTGCCATGACTTGAACTTGCAAACTTGAATCTTGAATTTCCTGAAGTGATGAAGTCCTTCATGTAGCTATACCCTTCAAAATGAACTTGGATTTCCGGTGGAAATTCAAGTTGGTGATAAATTTTCTCTGATTTTCTCTCTTCTTGTTCTTTGTTTTCTTGAACTCCATCTTGATCTTGATCTTCGAATTTGCACTTTGATAATCTGATTTTGAATCTCCCTTCTCATTTGAAGTTCTTGAGCTATCTCCTTGCTCGAAGTCTTGAATGATTTACTTTGCAAAACAAATGAGGAAAAAATGCATTAAGTTCATGAAATGATGAAATGATGGAAATCTTAAAATTTCATGAAATGGAGTCACACTAACATCAAGCAGAAATAGATTTCTCAAGTTCAAGATCAAGTTTCTCTGTCTTCTTGCAATTCAAAATAATCTTGATCCTACAACTTGATATGAATTTCCTCAAAATCTGGAAAAATAACTGAGTTTTTCAAGACATAACCTGCCCATGTTATAATCTTCTCACCCTCCCCATCTCTAATTTTTGAAGGAAATCTGCTCTATTATGTGCAAAATTGATGTCCTTTTGAAAGATTTTATTTCCCTCTTATTGATGACCTGCTGTCTTTATGGTGTCTTACTTCCCTTCACCACAGATCGCTGCCCCTTGGAGTTGAAATGAATTGATCTTTCCCTCTATATATAGGCGATTCAAGGGCTGAAAGGGCACATCTATAGAGGGGGGCGACTTGGCCTAATTGGGCCAGTAAAATTATTAAATTTAAATCTTTTTCATTCCCCTACACTGGCCGACCTGAATAGGGAGGCAAAAAAGAATTGTTTTGTTCATCAAAATATCCCTGTTTGTTCCTCCATTTTCTTTGTTCGATCAAGCCCAGTTCTGGGCAGAATTTGGAGGTGCCAAGGGATTTTGTATCCCAAGCAGAGGGTGGAATCCACCCTCTCCTTGGGACAAATTCTATGCCCTTTTCATCAAATTCAACTTACCCCTTTGTCCTTTTCATTTTGTTTCTCTTTTCGATTCGAAGTATTTAAGACCAATTTTTTTCGTTTCTAACTCTGACCTGATTCACTATTTCAACCATGTTTGTCAAAAAGTTGTCTCCATTTGCATTTTCCATCGTTTTTATTCCTCCTTATGCGACTTTAGAGGCCAAAGGTATGTTTCTAACACTTTCACTTCATGGCGGAAATCAAGGTAGCGTTGGGATTTTTCTCTTGTCAAGGGCAGAATTTTGAGCTTGGTTGGGATTTTGGAATCCCCAGAGGCAGGCGGATTCTGCCTTCCTCTTGGGATTATCACTTTTCATCCTATTTTGTGCAAAAAATTGTTAATCAGATCGCCCCTCACCTCCATTTTGCCTTGCTTGATTTGTTATAAGTTTGGATTTGGTTGCGAATTTGGAGGATGCATTGTTTGATAAGGGCGGAATTTATGCCCTTCAAGGGATAAATTCCTCATTTTTGTCACTTGATCATACTAATTTAGACTCGAAAACCTCTTATTTCCTCACCCTTTAGCTTCGATTGATCATGCCTTTGTAATCCACCATTTCATCATCTCCATGCCTTTATGTTTTTGCTTACCAATATGGGGTGGAAATCCTATGGTTCTTGGAATTATGAATCCCAGTAGAGCAGCGGATTCCACTACCTCACTAGGATTACACCTTGTTATGCTCCAAACTTCAATCCCCCATGCTTAGTTGGATCGGATCTTGCTCTTTTGTGGGCTGCAAACCATTGTCTTTAACCTGAAACTTTCTTTGTCACCCCACACTTCGGATTAGGCCTTTGGTTGCCAAGAAAAGGGAAGGCGGAAATCAGACCCTTGTTGGGAATATGAATTCCAAGAGGCAGGCGGATTCCGCCATTGTCCTTGGGATTTTTCCTTGCCTATCACCATTGATAATCTTGCCTTATAAACTCACTTAAGATTTTACTTTGTGTTCTTCATCCCCACACTTAGTCATTTTTTATGCCTTCCCAAGCCCTCTCCATGCTTGCTGATCCCTTATTTGAAATGGAATTGTGAAATGCTGTTGTTTTAGCCTCCAATTTTCTTCCACCTAATTCCTGATCTGAATGTTGGTATCACACACTTGTATATCCTTATCTCGCTCTCCCTATGTTAACTTGCTTGAGGAAGACTTCACCTTTTTGGCCTAGAGACTTGACTGACTTCATGCTCTCTCTTTCTCTTTTTGGCTTGGAGACTTGAAAATGCTGCCAACTAAAACCACCTAAGACCACTACAACTAGTGCTAAAGCAACATGAGGGGGTCCCCATTTGCAATGGAGAGATGGTGTGAAAACCTCACAATAGGAACATACATCCGTCCTTGGTATCTTTAAAGTCCGTCTTGTTCAAATTGAAAACCTTCATATCTCAGGTCATGGGGGTAAATCTGAAGGGCTGCTTGCACATTGTTGTAGTATTCATCCCTTTCTAATTCTTGTAGGATTCTAGTTCTGAGATCTGTACTGACAGTTACCATGGAGGATATGTGCTTCTGATGGCTCAAAGCATCTGCCACCCAATTATCCTTTCCCTTAATGTAACTGATTTCAAAATCAAAGTCAGAGATTAGTTCCAACCATCTCCTTTGTTGGGCAATCAAGTTGGGTTGAGTCAATGTGTATTTCAGACCTTGAATGGCTTGCCTAAGAGATAGCGTCTCCATACTCGAAGGGCATGAACAATAAATGTGAGTTCTAAATCATGGGGAGCATAGTTTTGCTTGTAGTTCTTTAATTTCTTGGACTCATAAGTGATCACTTGTCCATCTTGCATCAAAACTCGTCTCAGTCCTTCCCTGGATGCATATGTAACCACTATGCTAAGGATATATGAAACATTCGGTAGCTCCGGTATCAATTAATACAGTAATAGGGTTACTATAAAGTGTACTTGTAGTTTCAATGGGAGTGATTTGATACTCTGCTTGACAATTGTCTACCATTGCATGAATCCTTTGCTGAAATACTGTCTACTGGGATGGTAGGGATACACTTTAGTTTCAATGGGAGTGATTTGATACTCTGCTTGACAATTGTCTACCATTGCATGAATCCTTTGCTGAAATACCGTCTACTGGGATGGTAGGGAATTTCTTTGTTGTTGTCCCACTGACATCTTTGAAGGACACTAATTGGCGCAGTGATCTTTGCCACAACTGAAACATCCTCCTACTAGTCTCCTCTTCTCAGTGCTCTTTTCTGCCTTGTTACCTTCTTTTTTAAAGTCATTATGTCTCCATTTATCTTTTTTGAAATTGAAATTGTTTCCTTTATACCCCTTTTTCTTAAAGGTCTGAGGGGTTTGCTTCCAATTGAATTTCTTGTTTCCTTTGTCTCTAGATGCATCATCCTTTTTAATTTTCTGCTCATGTCGTACTACCTCCTCATAGGCTTCATCTGTGGTGCAAGGAACTAACACATCTAGCATCCCTCCTATGCAGTCATTGAGCCCCATGATGAACTTCTGCACACAGAAATTCTCATCTCTCTGGTACTAAGGTACATACTTTAGGAGTTTGATAATTTTTTCCCAAATTCATAAACCAATGTGTCACCTTGTCTCAAAAAACTGGAATTCCATCAGTTTCTAGTCGTAAAGGGTTGGGGTAGCCATCTTTGTCTGAAAATCTTTACGAATTGTTCCCATGTGACCTCGATTATTTTCAGCTTGAGTTCTATTCTTTTATTTTTCCACCAACTAGCTGCCTATTCAGACAACTAATAAGCCCCCCAGGGAGCCTTGGAATTACCTAAGTAGTTACAGATTTTGAAGTACTTTTCCATATTTGTTAACCATTTCTCCATGACATCTCCCAACATGGAGCCGACAAATTTGGGAGGTTTCACCTTCTCATGTCTAGAGAGAGTTTAGTGGCTAGTTGGTTATGTTTTTCATTATGATCTTGGATTTCAGAATGCTCCCCCTTATGGTCATTCTGGAATGCTTGTTCAGTACTAAAGGGCACTCTAGGTTGGGACTCCTGCTCATCTTCCATTGTTTTAGGCAGTTTATCAACCTTCTTTTCCAGGTTTAGGATTCGGTTTTGAGTGTTAGTCATCATCCTAAGGAGCTGGTTTAGCTTAGCTAGGGGGTTGTTGGTGTTATCATATCCCTCATTTTTATTCATAGAATTGTCCATCTTCAAAATAAGTTAGCTGATTTAAAAAAAAAACTAATTTAAACTTTAGATTTACTTATCTATTCCTTACAACAAAGCAAAATACAGAGAAAGATCGATTCACAAAAGAACTCAAAATTTTCTCTTTCATTAAATCCAAGAGTTTACAACTTTATTTATTAAGGTGGTAAATTGCTTTCAAGTGCTCACTTTACGAGTCACTGTCATCGGTGACGGGCTCTTCCAGCCCATCAAAATTAGATGGAATAAATTGGCATCCCGGAGTGGGAACACGTCAATCTACTGGTTTGTTGGATGCGACACTTTGAGCAGGTGAGTCTTCAAGCTTGACAACTTTCACAGTCTCTACAGGGGTTTCAATTGGTTTCTTGACCGAAGGGGGCCAATTATGCCTCTCCTTTCGAAGATAGTAGACATAGTCTACTAAGATCTCATCATCTCTCATGGGTGCACAACCCGAATAATCGTACATGGTAATAATGTTATATTAATGGTAATAATAGTATGTTTCTATTTCCTTTTTAGAAACTTTCTTCGTTATTTCTCTAGATAAGGAGACTACGTCTCCATTTGTAATCACTCAATCATTGATTAATGAAATATCATTACATTGTATTAGAGCAAAATGATCCTTTGGCAAATTTTTGAAATTCATGCTCATTACCTTGATTTTTTTTCCAAAAGTTTTTTGGATTGTTTTGAATGAAAAAATGTGGGAATTTTTTTGAGTTTTTTTTTCTCGTGTTTTTGCATGATTGCAGTTTTGTGTCTGAGAATTGACACATTTGTGGATGTCGTTTTTTTACTTGATTGTGGCCGTTTATAGGTGTGTTTCTCCCACGCGAGGCCTTCTTTCTATTTGTGTGAGGCTTTTGTGTTAGGTCGCAGACAATTTTTCTACAAGAATCCCACAATTTTTTTCTCTCTTGCTCGTGCTGGGTTCCTATGAAAATTGTGTGAGATTTCTTCAAGGTTTTGGTGGCATTTTTTCTAGAGTAAAACATTCACAGGATGCTTTTCTCCGGTGCACTGTTTTGAAGGGCCATGTTTCTCAGCTCTATTTTTTCTTTCTGGAAGTTTTTCAAGAGTTTGTTGTTTCCCTACTTGCGCAAGCAAAGATTTGAGAGCAACAACGGTTTTTTTGCACTGGTTTGAGCTCTGTTTTTTTGGCTAGAATTGCATTTCTTTTTTCTCTTGCAAAACCTGCGATTTTAGGGTTTTTTCGTTTTTCCAAAAAATCAAGGGATTTCTACTTTGTTTCCAGCGTGTCCAGGGTTTTGGCATGGCAAGTTTGTGATGACTTTTTGTTTCGAATCTTGTGCGTTGGCTTTTTCCTGCACATGAAGTTGAAGGGTTTGCAGATTGTGGTTTTTTGAAGGTTGAGCTGGATTTCTTTTGTGGGTTTCTAAATTTGTGCTAGGGTTCCAAATCCTTTTCTTTCTCAGTATAGCTTTTTCTACCAGTTTTTTAATAAAAACTGAAAAATATAAATTTTTTAACAAGGGTTTTATCATTTGTAATATCCCCATATTTGTATTTAATAAATGAATAAATAAATATTTAATTAAATATATTAATAATCTTAATCGATGTCATAAGTGAATAATTAATAGTTTATTAATGAACATGACAATTAGCTACCGATAACTAATGTTGGTTATTGATGAAGGGAGGCGACTCTTCAAGACACACCTCTTCTCCCCCAAATCGCACATATATATACGGTGATCATATAATTTGATCAGGACATAAGAAGAAATAAGAATATTATCTGCTATGATATAAAGATCATACAACAAACATACAACAACTATCATATATCACAGAAGATCATAATCCATATTGCAGAACATATACCAAAGAGCATTCAATATTCAGATCAATAGCAGTCGTAGGCACTATCATACAAACAGATTGTGATCTAGTACACATATCGATGAGGATATTATCTCATAAATGATCTGCTCTTCTGGAGCGAATTGACTCATGGCAAATCAGTGGTATCTGATATAGAAACTATATATCAAACACAGTCAACATGTAATATAATTATCAATTCAGATCAGAAGGGAAGATATAAGGGAATGAATATCAGACATATTTATTTTTAATATATATATATATATATATATATATATATATCAGACAATCGATATCAGCCCAGCAGTATACAGAAGTATATATATAAACATATACAGCACTTATTAGTGTATAAGGCAGAGCACAGATCTGAGTGATTATAAATATATAATCCCTTGTCAGTGGTATCCGATATAGAAATTATATATATGAAATATACATCTGAATTATATATCCAAATAATCTATACTATATATTCCAATGATCTAATATATATATATATATATATATGTATGTATATATTCTGATAATGACAATCAATATATATTGTTATTGATAATCAAGATTATTTATATATATTTATATATATAGCGCTCATAAATGAGTAAACATCTACATTGATAATATATATATATTAATTAAAATAAAATAAGAACAGATATATAGAATCTATTCCTATTTAGCTAAGAAGGAAGACTAAAGTGTTACCAAGGAGGGGCTTGTCTAAATCCAAGCAATGGCTATCTGTCCCAAAATAAGGTGGGGGTCAGCGTCCCAATAGTTTGGGCTTGGACCTGTAAACTTTGAGAGAGCCCATTGCAGTGGTCTCTAGGCACCTTGGATAATGTTTACGCTTCCCTTCATGGAGTTAAAATAGTAATAAGGTTGGATATGAGTGTTAAAGATAACTATATTTGATAAGATAAATGATTAATCCTATCATGGACATAACCATCCAAACCCTAATTGATAAATCTACAATAAATTAAGTAAAGTCCCGACAAGGGACATTACATCATTTTTCCTCAAAAAACAAAGTTTTGTATTTTGAGCAATTTTTTCCTTGGGATTCGTGCTAGATTGGTTTGACTGGTTTTGACCTGAAAATCAGATTTTCCAAATTTTGTGCCAGCTAATGCTGAAGGTTTTTTCCTAGTTTTTGATAGAAAAATCAGACTCTTTTGAAGCTTGAGTTTGCCTTCTTTTTTGTGGATAAGAAAATGAGAGGGATGGCGTCGTTGACCAACATCATGTTGGAGGGCAATCAACGGTTCAATGGTAGGAACTACAATGCTTGGAATTTGAGGATGCTCTCGATTTTTGAGTACCAGTGCCTAGACTAGATTGTTCTGGGTACATATACTCGTCCCACAATGGCGAGCAAAGACCAAGACAAGTTTGATGAACATAACCAAGAAGCGGTTATGTTGCTGAAGTTATCAATCATCGACAAAATGCTTCCAAAAGTGCCATCTGGCAAGGCTGCTGCAAAGATTTGGATGTACTTGAAAAGTCTCCATGAAATGTTAGACAAAAGCCAAGCTTTCTTTTGGAAGAATGTTGTTTTCCCTTATGATGGATGAGAAGATGTGTAGGAGCATCTTATGAAGGTCAAGGGTATATGCGATCTACTGGAGGCCATTGGTCACAAGATGGAAGAGGAGGACATGGTGATTATGCTGAAGAGTCTACCATGATCCTACAAACATTTTATTGAGACGCTCAACATTACCTCCACTAATAAGAAGAATATCACCTGTCACTATTGTGGGAAGCTCGGTCATATCCAAAGGTTTTGTAGAAAGCGGTTGGATGTATAACTATATTTAAATCTAAATGTGCAATTGAACTTAGTGCTAATTACACTATATGTATGTGTATACATATGGATTGTACCAATTGTATTCATACACTTTATGATAATTGGCATACACATACACATTTATCTATATATATATATGTTTATACATATACGTTATGTATATATACAATAGATTAAAAGTTAAAAGGTGAGAAGATCACAATGAACGTCCATTAATCAAGCGTCATTAATTCTTTTATTAAGTACAAGGATAAGAATGACAACCAACCTGACGTGACCAAGGAAGACGAAGGCTAACAATCCTATCCCATGACCTGATGACCAAGATACATACCTATGGATTCTTGCTTGGATGACATTTCCGACCTTCACAACACGCCTGCACCTCTCTTTGATGATACTCTCTTGTTCGCGGGATTGATCTCCTACATCTGCTGACAAGGAAGGTATTAGCCATATTCACATTTATTTCTTAATAATATTTTAAGCAATTAAATTATCTATAGCATCTCAAAACATTATTCATCCCTGAATATAATTTCCATGAGAATATTATTTATTAAGTAGTCCTCATAAATGAAATCATACTCATATTAATCGTAATCCTCTTAATTAAACTTGAAAATCTACATTATTAACTAACTTCATACTTCTCATGAAACAATTATTACAGCTATTTGAAATTCCTCAAGGAAGGGATGTAATATTTCTGACATCTATGTAATCTCTAAGAGATATAGAAGCTTGAAAATCTGGACCTCCATTTGTCCAATCCTGCATAATTTGATTTTGCAAATTAGTAACTTGGGTTTATTGTCAACCTGTGGTTGGGACCCTAGATGGGAAAACCGACATAAGTGGTCTGGAATTAACTGATCTTGCCTACTGATTTGCATTTCTTTGTTAAATGAGTTATCCTCTTGACCATTGTTACCTCCATTGTTTGCACCCTCATTATTGATATTGTTGTTGTTATTAATCTCCATTTGACGAGCCATCAACTCAACCAATTGCCTGAGATGCTGATTTGTTTCCTGTGCTTGCGGATCTGCAGCTTGCTGCCCTCTAAAAATGGCATCCAACATATTCATGACACGCTCTCCTTCTGCGTCCTTATCATCCCTATTTGCTGCTCTTTGTTCTTCTGCTACAACGTTAGGATTGTACCTCTTTCTGTGGGTATTGTAGTGATGTTTAAAAGGCTGTTACTCTAATGTTGACATGTAACTGTTGTATCATTTTTTAAACCTTCAGGATGGCAGGATACACTGCTCTAATACCATTTTAATATGCACCCTTGTTTTTTTGTTTTGTTTTTTCTATTTGAGTTGTTAGAGAGAAATAGATGGAGATGCAGAAAGGGTTTGTTCTGCAACAATCACACTTGTTCTGGAGATGTTACTTTTTCGTTCATGCAACTGTACCTGTTCCAATCATTATACGAATGTTCTCAGTAATTAATATAACTACATTATAAGTTAAATTGAATCGTAGTAGTCTGAATCATTGATACTCAACATGCAGATAATTGAAGTCCTCTTGTGAGATTATTTCATTCTTACCGGTTTTTGATCTCTGGTACTTATCATGCAGATAATGAAAGCGTTATGTTACTTAAAGAATATGAAAAAGATCTTGAACCTATCGTGTCACAAAGCTGTGAAGTGGCACTTAGCATGCTCGAGTTTGAGCAATCTGGCAAATCATTTGAGGTAAATTGTTAGATTCATGTGTCTGCTAATTATGCAGATATATTTTGTCATCCATTATTTCCGTTGGTCTACAAGTTGAAATATGTAATGAGTAATTGTTTTTCCTTTTTGCAGTACTTGTTCCTGGAGTCACCACAGGTGCATTAAGATCATTGTGGACCATTGCTAACTTATTTTCTTTATTTAATAAACTAATTCAAAATGTGGTCTTTAGCTGTTCTTGCTAACTTTCAGCATGCTTAAAAGGCTGCTGGGTTATTAATTATTCTTAAGAAACAGTTGTTAAGACTGAATTGAAGCAATTTTCCATGAGTATTTACAATCAATTCTATAGCCAATGTGGGTTTGAAATGCTTTTCTTGGATGATCAGTAAAAACTGTTGTACTATATAACATTGTTAGTGGTCAGAAAACGTCAAATTGCAAGTCTTTGACTACACTCAAAGTTACATCAGATAATATTTGTGCCTTTTGGCTAGTAAACAACCCTTACACCACATGATTGACTATTAATTTGGAGTATCTTGGGTTGGCAATGCTTTTTGTCTTCAATTCCACATTTACCTAAGAGAGAGTTTTGCACATCCTTCATATAATGAGCTACAACGAATATATATTTTTGGATAGAGTTAAACATGTTTATAAAGTGGTGAATCCTTCACTTTATATGTTGATTCACTTGATTCTCTTATGACTAGTTCATTGATTAGGGGAGAGGATCTAGTATTTGAGCACCCTAATTTTGCACTTCTCAAAATCTTATGTGCCAATTTCAAATCACTCTTAGTCTTTTATAGCAGCTTACTTGAGTCCCCTGCTTCTAACTAAGGTTTCAGGCCCACATCATCAAATCTTATGCTACATTAGCATGCTTTTTGTCAAGGTGTCCAAACAGCCCAAAAAATAAAGTGAGACCAATATGTGTACACTAAGCCATGTGTTATTTGTGTGCTGATGTGTGATCACATGATTCGTTGCTTTTTAGAACTAAGCGATACATTTCATTCAATTATGGGTAGTCATTATCAGCATTATTAACTTTAAGGTCAGAACTATTGGTGCAATATTGTCAAATATATTGGGCATTAAATCAAGTGCTAAAACAGTTATTGGAATGCGTTCAACTATTGGGTCCTCTCCCCTATACCCCTTTAATAATTTGAGCACCAATATTGTCTCTATTTTATTATTATATTGATTATTTTTTACTTTTTATTTTTCAATCATAGTGGTAGGGTCATTTCTCAACTTTGTGAGAAATATAATATAATTAGATGATTGACATGGATGTTGTAATAAGAGAGCTTGTGAGCTAGTGAATTAGTGTCATAAGCTGGAGATTGTATGAGAAGATGTTGCATAATAGAAAAAATATTAATATCTATTTTTGAAGTTTATCCTTTGTGAATATGTATTGTGTGGATTGTGGCCATGGGCAAGGTTCTCATGATTTTTGAGAGGGTGGATTTATTTCAATAAAATCTTTTTAGAAGTGTATGCAGAATTGAAATTCATTTCTTAATATTGGATCATCATAAAATATTATGTATGGAAACATAAAATCAATAATAAAATTAGTGAATCATGTAGTTGCAACACAACATGAATTTTATGTAGATAATATTTTTTGATAAATTTCTATCAAAGCATGTATTATTCAACAATGAACAAGATACAACACTTGTGACATGTATGATATGATGTTAAACTACTATCTCACAACTTCAATATATGCAAAGAGAAGTAAAAACATGGAAGGATTAACCAAAGCTATGGTATTATGCAAAACCCTATGCCCAATTCGGACACCATTTTTTGAGAATAGTAATCATGATCAATTACTTAACACGAGCTCAATCAATGAATCTTCAAATAGAAATCACAACCATAATGATATCTTAGACTCACAACTTTTCGATTGCTCATTGTCAATTAATAAAACTCCATTTTGGAGATGGTAACTTGTGGATACCATTTGATAATACAAGATTTTTTGCTTCCCAATATTAGTGTAGGTATTTATTTCCTTGTTAGTCATTTGTTTTACTATCCTAGTTTATTCCTACACTTTTAATTAAGCTTGCTTAGGATTAATAAAGTAAGTAATTAGTGTGAGTGGGTGCAATGTGTCAACATCTCAATAGGAGTTACACTTGTCTTTTTTAGTCTATTGTCATGGTCTCTTCCCATTGATTGTAGCTACTCTTATTGTATTCTATTGCATTGTAATCAAATTTTGCAGATTTAGCTCTTACATTCTCCTAATTCTATTTTGTTTTTTTAGCATTTGCAATTGTCTTTTAGAGGCTAACTCTATGTTGTTATTTTGATTTTGTATCAATTATATTAACAATTTTTTTTTGATCGGTAATAGTGATTTATATTTTATTGATAACCCCGGAAAAGATCTTGGGCTAGACCAAGGACAACCACAACAAGGAAACCATCTCCCCAATGAAACACTAGCAGCCAAAAAAACCTTTTAATAGGCCTTAAAGGTTTAGGGTTTAGGGTCAAGATTTTCTCTTGGCACCTCCCTTCATGTGTGAGCGCAAAGTTATATCAAAAGAAGTCTTTGTTTTCTTAACTTTTTTGCCTTGCATAGTTATTCAACCCTCTTCCACCTTGGCCGCCTCTTCTTGCCAATCCATCAAATTAGTAATCCTCTCAACATCAACACACCTTCCATCTTGCTGAATTTGTTTTCCATCAATGATATCATCCTCCCCCTAACTATATTAACAATTTTATTTCTATTTGTTTGCACTAATTTTTTTGGGTTATTCACCTTATTAGATTCTAACATTGTATCAGAGCTATTCTAGTGCAAGAATATATTTAGTTTCCTTATTTGAGACATTTAGGAGGGATAAATAAGGTTTTTGTAGGTTTTCCAAAAACCTAGTATACTCTTCATTTGCATTTTCACAGGATCTTAAGAATTGAAAAAGATTGAAGGAAAATTTTAATTTCTAGGGTTTTTGTGCCAAAATTTTGTAAGTCTGCGTGTTTTTAGTATTCTAGTAATTCTGGTTGTTTTTCAACTATTCCATAGTGTCTAGAAGGCCCAAGAAAGTCACATTGAACTTTCATTTTACCAAAATTAGAGAAAGATTGGAGGTGTTTTCAAATTTGCATCAAATTTGGGTCTCTTGCTAGTTAAATAATTTTTTTTTTCTTTGTATTTTTTGTCAACCCCCAAAAAACTATCTGGGTATCATTTAGATTTTGCAAATAGTGAGTAGATCCAAGAAAAAAATATTGTCCAAAAAGCCTCAACTTTTTTTTCAACTGGTTGAAGGTTAAATTTAATTATTTTTTCATCTTTTATTTGCTAGAATAAAAAATGTTTTTTGCATATTTTTCGTAGCCCAAAAATATTTCTAGGTTTCTGTTATCTTTTTTTATCCAATGAATAGATTTTATAGAAATCAAATTAGAATTATATATATTTTTTGTTGTGAGAAAACTGTTATGACAGAACAATTTAGTTTTTTTTTTAAAATTATAACTTTTGCTTTGGATATTGGATTGTAGTGAACAAGATATCATTGGAAAGATAAATAAGAGTGCTTTCCATCCATGTTGAACTTGATTAGTTTTTTCTTATTATTTTCAAATATTGCATCCTGAAGTTGTTGAATAGAGCTACATAGCTAATTTTTTTCTAGATTGTTTGTTGCATTTTTTGCTATTGTGAGCCTTAACACTATTGTAATATGGAAATTTTTTTGTAATCGCACTATGCTATAAAGTGCCAATATTGTAATATTTGGATGGGGGTAGGTGATTTCTGATACTAATGGAAAGGGTGGGGATGTATTGGTGTTCTTGTGTTCTCTTTCTTTCAACACTTCTATCTATATTTTTGCATCATGGATCAAACAACAACTCTCATTCTATCTCCTTACAAGTATTTTGAATGGAAGTCATACATGACAATATGCGTAGGAAAATTTAGTTTGCATAAGATAACAATGAGATTGGAAATTGAACCTATAGTAGATGCAAAAAAGGCTAGGTGGTTTAATAGATGTGATAAAGCATATGGAACCTTGTGTTTGTCTATTTCTCTTGATTTATTTTTTCATATTGAATCTTTGATCACTCCTATTGAAATTTGGAAAGTTGAAGAGTCTATTTGGAAATGAAGATTCAATGAGGGGCCATATGTTAGAAAATGAACCCATTAGTCTTAGTTCAAACAATTTTAACATAATCCATGATTTCTTCACAAAATTGAAATTAGAAAGGCTACACTTGAAGCAATGTGGAATCGAAAATAAAGAAATTGAAATAAAGATGAACAACTAATTCTTAATATTTTCTCAAGTTTTGAATATTTAGTATTTGTTTCTACCTTCTATGCTACCGAGGGTGCAGCTGGGACACAATCTACCATGCCATCCTTGGATTATTTTGCTATTTGTCTCACACCATAAGAGAGTATATTTCCACAAACCATAACATAATATGTGAGTTGCTTCTAGATTCGATTGTGTGAGTGTATATTTAGTTCTTAATATTGGCCTTTGAGTTTTTCAGATGTATAGTCAGATGTTACAGTTTTCTAACTGATGAGGGCAGATAGCCCTAAACTAGTTTTGGAATTACATCCCATATTGTAAAGAATTTTTTATGTTAAATAATATTACTAGATTTTGCAAAGAATTTCTACTTTTTTCTGTGTACATACTTCATCTTTTGGAGCTGCGAGTGATTATCTCCTTTTTTTTTTTTAACTTGGATTCCTCTTGGTACCGTAGTGAAGGTCTTTGACAACTTTCTGACTCGCTGGTGCATTTTCATGTGAGCAGTGTTCCTTGGGAACTCATCAAGAGCAAACTTACCAAAATCATTGTGTTGTTTACGTTTTTTCTGGATCTTGTTTCTTGCTTCTTGATGAGAAACCCCGTTTCCTTAGCTAGAGCTTGTGCCTTCTATTTGCTTTGTAAGCTTCATAAACCTGTTTTGGTTGGAAGGCCTATTTGTAGCTATTCTGGTTACATACTGGAGCTTGCTTCTAAGCTTCTTCATCATCCTCTGTTTCTGATTCTTCTTCAACAACAATTCCATCTTCATGATTCTCTCTCTCTTCTTCGAGATCTAGATCGTTGGGCCTTTCCTTCAGATTGTCTACTTTTTACATTTGATGTAGAGTCCTTATATCCGAGTATTCCCACGGATGAGGGTCTTTTTGCCCTCAAAGAGATGGTTGATGAAATTTTCAATTCTCAGAGGTTGGACTTGCGACTGGTTGATTTGAATGTGAGTCTTGTTGAGCTAGTTCTTCATGAACATTATTTGGAGTTTGATGGTGTTTTCTACTAGTAGATTAGAGATACCACCATGGGTAGTAACTTTGATGTTGTCTATGCCTGCTTGTTTCTTTGTCATCTCGAGAAACGTTTCCTTGCTTACTTTGATTGCTCTCCTCTTGCCTTCTACAAGAGATTCATTGATGATGTCATGAGGGTTTGGATCGATGATGAGGTCTTGTTGTTCAGTTTCTTTGAGAAGTATTAGAGTTTTAATCCCGAGATCAAAATTACTCCTACAGTCTCTTCACAATCTTTTGATCTTCTCGATTTCACTTTCTTCAAAGGTGATCGCTTCAGTGCCAATGGTGTTCTTGACACCAAGTTCTTTCAGAAACCTCTCAATGCCTATCAATATATTCCATACTTTTCTTGGCATCCTCCTCATCAGAAGAAATCCTTCATCATGAGTGAACTTAAGAGTTATATTCTTCGAGAGTCTGATCCTTTTGGCTACAATCAACTTCAAAAACAATTTTATTCCAGACTTCGTGCTCGTGGTTATCCTAAGAAGTTCCTTCTTGCCTTCTTCAACAAAGTTTCTCAGATGGATAAGACAATGCTTCTATCTCATCTCCATGATGGTCCCTCACATAGAAAAGCCCCCCCTTGTTATGAAGGTCAACTACAGTTCTTCGGCTAAAGCTTTGAACTTCGGGGCCACCCTAAACCTTATACTTCATTGGATTTGCTAGGAAGTCCCCGCACTGCGACAATTACCATTTTTGAGAGTTTGTTGGCGAAACCCAAGAAAGTTGGGTTCTTTTCTTCTTCGCAGCAGTTTTCAATCACAACACCATACTCCTTAATGGTTCTCTCTCCCTTGCTTGTTTTAATAATAATTTTTTAAAAAAATAATGGCAGGGGCCCCTTTGTTTTCTTAACAAAGGGGGAACCCCTTTTAAGCGGCCCCTTTGGGGATGCCACCACCTTAGGGTGGTCAGCCCCCTTAGGGAGTCTGCCACCTTGGGGAGGGTGCACCCCTTTATGGGGTTGCTTACCAACCCAATGGTCGGCCCCCCATTTTTGTTGCTTGGGGTTAGGGTGGTGTGGGTATAAATGCCCACCCACCACCCTCATTTTCACACAATCTTTTTCATTTTTCTCTGTCAAGGAATTTTTGGCCTTTGAGTTTTTTGGATGCATATTCAGATGTTACATCTTTCCAACTGATGAGGGTATATAGTACGAAACTAGTTTTGGAATTACATCCCATATTGTAAAGACTTTTTATGTGAAATAATATTACTGGATTTTGCAAAAAATTTCTACTTTTTTCTATCTACATACTTCATCTTTTGGAGCCGCAAGTGATACTCTCAAATTTTAAACCCTAAACCCCAAACCTGAAACCCAAAACTTGAAACTCGAAACCCGAAGCCCAAAATGCGAAACTCGAAAACCGAAACCCTAGACCCCAGAGCCTAGACCCCAGATCCCAGACCCTAAAATGTGAAATCCGAAACCACAACCCCAAACCCAAATGCCTAAAACCCCAAACCCAAACCCCTAAAACCCCAAACCCCAAACCCCAAACCTAAACCCTAAAAATGACTATGAAAATTATTTGGAGAACTAGGACCAAACCTATGTGTGATAGTAAAGCCAAGGTTGTGTCTATTGAAAAGAAAATACCTCGTATTTAATATGATTTATTTCATAAATGTGAATTCTTGTATGTTTGTTCAAATTGTAAGTGGTATTTTTGTAATTATGTAAATACCTAAATGGAAATGCCATGTGTATTTTTGTGTTGTGGATTTTTGTGGTGTCACTTGACACTTGTAATGTGTATATGTGGCAATGACATGTCTATTTGAGGATGATTGTGTTGCAACCTAAGGTAGGGGAGTCTCATATAAGATCTCCATGTGAACCACTTGGTTAGAAAACCATAGGTATGGCCAAATCATGTTGAACCTGTAGGTAAACTCTAGGTGAGTTTTTGGAGGGTTAAATGAGCCCCTAGAGATGAGTTAGGACCTTTTTTAGCAAGCCTAGTTGATATACCTTGGGTTGGGGGTTATATTTTGGTCAACTATTTGTCCATACTTCAATTATGATCCTTCTTAAATGTCACTTTAGGAAGTGACGAATTTTGGGTTGTGGGAAGAGGTCAAACCCATCCCCCTTCCCTACTTTTGGTCTCCATCTCATTTATGAGGGGAGACAAGAAAGGAGAAGAGGACTTTTTGAGACATTCCTCCTTAATGAGAGTTGGTTGGGAAGTGTGGGAGACCTTTTAAAGGGGATTTAGAGAACATTTTGAGTTGTTCACCCACTCTCCAATTTTGGGGACAACTAAAGTGTTAGAGAAGGATTGAGGAAAGAGGAGAAGGATTTAGGACTTGGAAGCTCTTCATCAATTTTTTTTTTCCATAACTTAAGTAGAGGTTGGTTGTAATATCCTCCATGGTTTATATGTTTTCTTTTGAGTATGATTTTTTTTGAATATGAATGTGCTTGTGTCTTACTGTTGTGTATTCTTTCATGTTGTTGCATTATTTTACATGTTTGATTATTTATGAGACTGCAAGGCCAAAATCACCCTTGGGAGGGAAGACTAAACTTGGGGTGAAGGGTTTTAGGACAACTTAGTGAGTGTAGAGTCTCTCCTCATGGAGGAGAGGGATAAGGCAGGGATTATGGGATCCTTGTTGCCATTTCGTATTTGGGGGCCATAAGGGATTTTTGGCATGTATCCAAGGGGACCATAAGGTTTGTGGGATTTTTCATTGTAGAGAAAGAAGTGGTTTTGTATTTCTTGTGAAGGCATTTTCATATTATTGTTATGAAATTCTTCTCTTAAGTATTTGGTACACCTTCACCCCATTATTTGGTTCATTTAGGGACCTTGTGTGTAAGCCTTGGGTTGGGATATTTTTTGTTCATATTGGTTGTAAATTCTGTTTGTACATATGTTTTGGTTTGTCTCTAACCCGTTTGGTGTCTAGTTCTAGCTCGGGGGTGTCCTTGTAAAGGCCTAGGTTGGGAGGTGAGCCTCCATGGTCAAACTTCTTTTTATCTGCAGGTTTTACTTGTGAATGTAAAGCTAGAAGGAAGTTTTTGTTTCAAAGGAAAAAAAGTCTTATTTTCCTTGTATTAGTTGTAAAGTTATATCATATGAGAAAATCTAGTTTTCATGAATTTGGAGTTGTAAATAAGAAAAGAAAATAGACAAATTGTTAAGTTACCTTTCTTTTAGTTGTATTTAAATGTAAACGTTAAAGACTTACTTATTTCAGTTTTTTGAAACGAATGTAAAAGGAATAATTTGAAATACATTCTTGTTATTGTCTAAAATTAAAGAATATGTATGTCTATGTATTTTTGCATGCATTTGTTGCATCCTGATTTTCAAAAAAATAATAAAAATAAATTTGAATATTTTATTTGGTTGTAGGAATATAGTTATAAAGAAAAATAAAATAACAACAATAAAGTATACTGATATATTCCATATTTAATCAATTTGTATACATATACATTATAAAGGAGATTTTAGTATAACTGCTAGTGAAAGTGATTTATATTGTCACATCTAAAATGTAATGTTTTAAAACTAATATGTTTGTAATAGATTAACAATATCACTTTAAAATAATCCCCCGTTTTATTTATTGTTCAATGTGACACTTAATGATTTAAAATGTCAAGTCATAATAATAATTAAGATAATGCAAAAAAAGAAATAATGATTTCAATCATTCATTCATTAATATGGTTATAATTGTAAAAGGGGAATAATGCAGGTTAATTAAGTAATTAATTAACTGACTAAATGTAAAGGGGGATTTATTGTATTTTTTGTTGTTATAATTAATCTAAATTAGTTAATTAAATCTAGTAAGAGTGTAATTTAAATGATACAATTATTTATGTCATAATAAGTAAATTTAATAATGTAAGTACAACTAGGGTAAAATGGGATTACCTAAGAAGGATTAATTAAGGTATTTAATGATCATTTTATCGTTGAAGACTCTAATAAACCCACTCTTAATAAAGTGAAGTTTGATAGAATTAAAAAATTAAACCTTTCTAATAGTAGACCCCTAGTTAAACTTGGATGTAAGTCTCGATCGAGGGACGTTGACAAGTCGACCTTCGCTTGTCATGATTCCCCTCAATCTTTCCATCCACCTTACCCATTTGCCTTTGGGATTTGATATACTCGATAGTGTCATCTTTTCTATATTGAACTTGTTAAACACTATAACCTAGTCATCATGTAGCATTAGTTAGTTTAACATGTTTAAATTTTTTTTTATTGGTGTGTTTTGCTCTTAGATTTTGGGCATGACATTTTGGTATCAGAGCTAGGTTTCAACACTAGGAGTCTTAAACTATTGAGTTTCACTTAAAATTTTTAATTGAACATGTAGGATGCCTCCTGTAATGCGACAAGCTCACATACATGGATGGGGCCCTATGCATACTCACTCAACACAAAAGGATGTTGAGCAAGTAGCAGAGGTTCCCGAAGTGGATCAAAGACCTCCTCTCGATAAACCACCTAACCCAAACCAAGATATTATGAATGCACTACAAAACCTCATTGACATAGTTCAACAGAGGCTACCACCAGTGGATCAACAAATTGAACATCAAGGTACAAAGGGACATAAGTCAGCAGATAGAGAGTGGACTAGGAGCCCTCCACCTAGTCGTGTTGAGGGTCAAGATGATCATGAGGATGAGTTAATTCACATGCCATAACTACCACCAATTATAGTGCCAGGGGTTGTAGAGAGAGAATCCTCAGATCCAAGGGATCAGATTAGAGAGCTACTTTTCCTACAACCACCACTCTTTATAGGATCTACTGATGACACAAAAGTTGAGTCATGGCTACTAAGTTTAGAGAGGTACTTTAGATTGCGCCCATACAAGAACAATCTAAAAGCATGTTTTGTGATCCATCTTCTGAGATTGACCGCTTCTACTTGGTGGAGACAAGAGGAAATAAGAATAACGTAGTTATTGACACTCACACTTGGAGCACCTTTTTGGAGATATTCAGAGACAGGTACTTGTTAGAGAATTTTAGGCAGCACCACATTGATGAGTTTGATGATTTACAATAAAGGGGACTCAACGTATTGCAATATGAGAGCAAGTTCCTTGAGCTTATACCTTATGTGGACTACATGAAGGATGAGAAGTTGCTAGTTAACCATTTTGTCAGGGGACTGAATGTTGCGATATCAGGACCGATATGCATGGAAGCTCTAGAGAGCCTTTGGGTCTCCATAGAGAAGATATTGATAGAAGAAGAGATTAAAAGGAAATAACATGATACAAAAGATTAGTCTCTAAACCATAGCCCCACACTACTGACATCTGGGTTTTAGAAAACCCACTGGAAGGGTAGTCATAGAAAGTCATTAGGGTTGAAGAAGTGGCAGCCATAGGGTCCTAGGAGAGATCAATGACCATATGTTCCAGATACACCTCCAACTCAGACTCAACAGTCCACTGAGGGTGTTTTTAGAGGATCTAGTAGGACTAGGGGACAACAATACTCTAGGCCATAGAGAGTTCAAACTTAGGTATGTGGACCATGTTACGCATGTGGTGCCACGGGGCACATAATTAGAGATTACCCACTAGGATTAGATGTCAGGAAGTTAGTGTATGGAAGCATCAGAGCCTACAGTTCGGGACAAGGGTAAGTCCCACAAGGTGTTTGCAACGGTTGATAATTGCCAGAAATAGCATCAGGCCACTATGATAGAGGTCACATGTATGATCAAAGGTAGTAGTGTTACCATCTTATTTGATTTAGGAGCTATTGATTCATTTATTTCACCTTAGGTTATGGAGCATTGTGGGCTAGTGGAAACTAGGCATGATGTCAATTGGAAGGTTGAGTTAGCATCAGGGGTCGATAGAGTGTCAGTTAAGACTATAGTCATGGATTTCCAGTTATAGATTGGTGATATGACTACAATGGAATACTTATTGTATTACACCTCTAGGATCTTATGGCATTGTCCTTGCCATGGATTGAATTTATGCCTATAGAGCCAAGATGGATTGCCATAAGAAAAATATAGAGTGAGTAGATGATCATGACACTTCTACGATGATCTCAAGGATTCATAGACCTGTATCTCTTCGTATGATCTCTGCTATGCAACTTAAGAAGAGAAGGCAAAAGGGATAGTTATTTTCCATCACTATCAATGATAGGGAGGATGAGGAGGAGAAGGAACCTTATCTTGATCATTATCCTATTCTTTAGGAATTTGCAGATGTGTTCCCTTCCAAGCTACCTAGTATGCCTCCCTGTAGGCAGTTGAATTTCATATTGATCTTGTACCAAGAGCCACACTAGTTTCAAGAGCGCCATATAGGATTGATGCAGGAGCATCTCAAGTCCTTGGCAATCCTGTGTCATCAAAAACAATTTGGAGTTTGTCTGTGTTGCTTGGTTCCTGCTTTGACTGTGTTGGTCAGTAGATGGTCAGTTTCCTTTGGTTACTGAGTGTGGTCGGTTGGTTATTTCACTGGCGCTCGACATTGCCTGTCTGCTACTCGATTATCTTGCTTACCGATGGGTTTAGTTTTATTTCCTATTGTGGCTGACTTGTGCATTTATATTGGATCACATATTTAATGTTGGTATCCATCATTGGGAAGCATGTGGTCCCATATTTGATTGTTCCTTCCGTTGATTGTGGATCTGAAGGCCGACTCAACTCAGTAGCTTCTTGTATAAATGTAGATGTTTGGTTGTAGTTTAGAGGAGTTTTTGGATAGAAGATAGGAGACATTAGATTGGAGATTTGTGACAGATCCTCACATGTTCGAGGACTTCTGTAATTCATTGTAATATCAAGCCCTAATCGGGAAGGCCTTACAACCCGACATGTATGGTTCTATTTGATGATAATATATGAAGGATCTGGCATTCTCTCTCTCACTGTTGTTGTTTGTTTCTTCTGCATGTGTTATGCAGGCTTGGATCATTAGGGTGCACCATTTTTTGGACCCTCTTGTGTCCCTGCCTTGCGTCAGGTGGTATCAGAGGAAGGTGAGATCTTGATCTAGTTCTGCGGATCTAGGTTTGTAGGTTCCTCTTGAAGCCCTAGTTGATTGTTGTGGGGTAGCAGATTGTGATCTAACCTGCAATTGTAGAGGGTGGTCAAGATGGTTGATGGGAGGTGAGATGCAGATCTAGGATTAGTAGATATGCTAAGGTAGATTGCTGCTAGGTTAGAAGTAGTAGAAACAACCCAAAGAAGAGGCATACATCTTGAAGATGTTAGTGATGATGAAATTGAAGAAGAACAAGCGAATGCAGAACCTACTCCTATTATGGATCAAGGTGAAGAAATATTTTTGAAGGCTCTGACAAGTCTAAAGTCAAAACCACATTTCAATCCTCCCGAGTATGGTGGAAACCTGGATTTTGATGAATTGGTGGATTGGATCACCGAGATGGAAAAGTATGTTGAATATGAAAACATTCCTGAGGATAAGAAGGTGAAGATTGCAAGCACAAAGTTGAAAAGTCATGCATCCTTATGGTGGGAACATCTGCAATTGGATAGGCAAAGGAAAGACAAAGACAAAATCAAGGTATGGAGTAAAATGGTGAACAAATTGAAAGGAAAGTTCTTACCTTGTGATTATTAGATTAACTTAGTTCAGCGAATGCAAAGTTTGAGATAGAAAGATAGCTCGGTAAAAGAGTATAGTGAGGAATTATATAGATTAGATATCAGATCTGGACATGATGAAGATGATGTGGAAAGAATTGGTAGATACCTGAATGGTTTGAGAGTTTCCATCCAAGAGGAAATTAGCATGGTCAAGTTGGAGAACATTGAAGAAGCTTATCAATTTGCTTTGAAGGCCGAGGAGAAATTGAACAAGAGACATGAGCAAAGACAAAGAGGTCAAGGTGGTAGATTCCCTAGAGGAAGAGGTCGATCTAATGGTGAAAATGGTAGATCTAAACTAGAAAAGATAAATTTGGACGAAGGCAAGACTGAGTGGAAAGGTGAAAGTTCTAGAGGCAGAGGCAGTAACTACCAAGGTGGTTATGGCAGAGGAAGTTTTCGAGGAACTTGTTACAATTGTGGAGAAGAAGGGCATAGATCTTTTGAATGTACACAGGCTAGTAAGAAGGCTGGTAGTAGTAGAAATGCTTTGGTGCAAGAAGAGTCACCAAATGAACCTGAGAAAGAAAATAACTTGATGGTAAGGAGAGCACTGTGGAATGGAAGAAAGAAGGAAGATCCGATAAGGAAAAGTTTGTTCAAGACAAGATGTAGAGTTTCTGACAAAGTTTGGAAGGTAATCATTGATAGTGGTAGCTTGGAGAACCTGGCATTTGAAGAGATGGTCACAAAATTGCAGTTGGAAAGGTTGGTACATCTGAAGCCCTATCAGATTTCATCGATCAAAGATGAGCATACACTCTTGGTAAGTGAACAATGTTATGTGAATTTGAAAATTAGAAAGTACTATGATAAGGTGTTGTGTGATATCATGCCTATGGATGTTGTCATATTTTGTTGGGTAGACCTTGGCAATATGATAGACATGCTATATATGATGGGAGATTGCATAAGTATACTATTGTGGCTGATGGAAAGAAACAAATCTTGTTACCATTGATGGAAGATCCTGCTAGTAATGTTTGCACATCTATGAAAGTTTGTTTGATGGAAGGAAGAAAGTTTGTTAACTCTTTGAAGAGGAATGATGTATGTTTTGTTATGATTCCCAATAAGATGAGTAAGAAAATAGAGGATAATGTCCCTGAGGAGATTGATAAGTTACTCACCGAGTACAGTGATATCATTTCTGATAATGTACATGATGGTTTTCCACCGAAAAGAAGCATTGATCATTGTATGGATCTAATCCCTAGAGCTAGTTTACCGAATAAGGGACCTCATCGGTTGACACCTACCGAGAATCAAGAATTGAACCGACAGATTCAAGAGTTGCTGGAGAAAGGTTTGACTAGAGAAAGTTTGAGTCCTTGTGCAGTACCTATGGTATTGGCACCGAAGAAGAATGGAGAATGGAGAATGTGCACTGATTCCAGAGCAATCAATAAGATAACATTGAAGTATAGGTTTCCTATACCGAGAATGGATGACATAATGGACAGTTTGACTGGAGAAAAGTATTTCACAAAGATTGATTTGAAAAGTGGGTATCATCAGATCAGAATCAGAGAAGGTGATGAATGGAAGACTACTTTCAAGACAAAGGAAGGTTTGTATGAGTGGTTGGTTATTCCTTTTGGTTTAACTAATGCATCGAGTACTTTTATGAGGTTGATGAATGAAGTTTTGAAGAAATTATTGGGTAATTTTGTGATTGTATATCTTGATGATATTCTGATATTCAATAAGACCATAGAAGAACATTTGTTGCATGTTAGACAAGTTTTGCAGAGGTTGAAAGAGTAAAAGTTGCTGATAAATTTGAAAAAGTGTTCATTCATGAAAGAGGAGATTGTGTATTTGGGATTTGTTATTTCAGTTGATGGTTTGAAGATGGATCCTGAAAAGGTTGAAGCTATTTTGAATTGGCCTACACCTATGAATGCTAGTGAGGTAAGATCATTTCATGGTTTGGCAAGTTTTTACCGAAAGTTCATAAGGAATTTCAGTTCAATCTGTAATGCTATGACTGAGACTATGAGAGGAGACAAAAGAGAGTTCAAGTGGACACATGGAGCTGACAGAAGTTTTGAGAATCTGAAGCAAAAGGTTGCTGAATTACCTGATTTCAGTAAGGTATTTCAAGTAGAATGTGATGCAAGTGGAAGTGCAATTGGAGCTGTGTTGAGTCAAGAAGGTAAACCTATTGCTTTCTTTAGTGAAAAGTTGAATGATGCTAGAAGGAAATATTCTATGTATGATAAAAAATTCTATGCTATTGTTCAAGCACTGAAGAAATGGAGACATTATTTGATACCGAGTGAATTTGTGTTGTATACTGACCATAAGGCTTTACAATATTTGGGTAGTCAAAATAAGTTGAATCAGAGACATATGAAATGGGTTGAGTATTTGCAGAGTTATACATTTGTGATAAAGCATAAGAGTTGAGTCACTAACTGAGTTGCTGATGCATTGAGTAGAAGATCTTTGATGACCGAGATGAAAATTGAAGTTCTTGGTTTTGATGAGATGAGAGATTCTTATGAGTTTGACCTTGATTTTTCTGAGCCATGGAGAAAGTGTAGAGCACCTATTCAAGATCAAAAAGACACTAAATGGGATGAATATTTCATTCAGGAAGGTATGTTGTTTAAAGGTATTCAGTTGTGTATACTGAGAGGAGTAATGAGAACTAATTTGATAAAAGAGAAACATAATAGTGGTTTGGCTGGACATTTTGGTAGTGATAAAACATAGAATTTTTTTAAGGAGAAGTACTATTGGCTGCAGTTGTATAAAGATGTTCAGAAATTTGTGAAAAGTTGTGGAATTTGTCAAGTTGCAAAAGGAGTAAGTTAGAATACTGGATTGTATACACCGATTGCTGTTCATGAGAAACCTTGGATTGATACCAGCATGGACTTTGTTCTTGGCTTACTGAAGATAGTAAGAGGTAATGATTCAATATTTGTTGTTGTGGATAGATTTTCTAAAATGACACATTTTATACCATGTAGATAGACATCAGATGCAGTACATGTAGCAGATCTTTTCTTTAAGGAAATTGTCAGATTGCATGGATTACCGAGGAGTATTATCTCTGACTAAGATAGTAAATTTGTTGGATATTTTTGGAAAACACTTTGGAAGAAATTTGGCACTGAGTTGAAATATAGTTCTACATTTCACCCACAAACCGATGGATAGACTGAGGTTGTGAACATTAGTTTGGGAAATATTTTGAGATGTTTAGTTGGAGACACACCAAGTAATTGGGATTCTGTGTTGGCACAAGAAGAGTTTGCATACAATAATTCAATGAATAGAAGTATTGGAAATACACCATTTGAGATTGTGAATGGCACACAACCAAGAGGAATATCTGATTTGAGAGACATTGTTGATGAGAATAAGAAAAGTGCTGAAGGAGTGAAGTTTGCTGAGTACATGAAAACATTGCATGAAGATGTGAAGCTGAATCTGGAAGACAGTAATAAAAAATACAAAGACATAGCTGATAGATCAAGAAGACATAAAATTTTTGATGTTGGTGATGAAGTGATGGTTCATTTGAAGAAAGGTCGATTTCCTGTTGGAACATAAGGGAAGCTAAAGATGAAGAAGTTTGGACCTTGCAAGATTTTGAAGAAATTTGATAGTGGCAATGCATTTGAGATTGAGTTACCTAATGACATGGACATATCACCAATTTTCAACATTGCTGATTTGTATGAGTATCATGAACCTGATGAAGAAGTGACAGTACTGACAAAATATCCTAAGAAGCAGAATGATGAAGTTGAACAGATTTTGAAGGAAAGAGCTGGAAAAAGTACAAGGGGAAAACAATACATGGAATATCTGGTTAAGTGGAAGAGTAGATCGATGGAAGATAGTTCATGGATTTCACAATTTGAGTGGGATGCAGCTCGAACTAGACCTTCCAAGAGATTCGGAGAATCATTTCAAAATAACCCCAAGTGTCTGATGCAGGAGCATCTCGGGTCCTTGACAATCCTGTGTCACCAAAAATAATTTGGAGTTTGTCTGTGTTGCTCAGTTCCTGCTTTGACCAAGTTGGTCGGTAGTTGGTTGGTTTCCTTTGGTTATCAAGTGTGGTTGGTTCTCTCCTGGGTGGTCAATTATTTTGTTGGCACTCGGCATTGCCTGTCTGCTGCTTGGTTATCTTGCTTACCGACAAGTTTAGTTTTATTTCTTGTTGTGGCTAACTTGTGTATTTATATTGGATCATAGTTTTAATGTTGGTATCCATCATTGGGAAGCTTGTGGTCCCATATTTGACCGTTCCTTCCGTTGATTGTGGATCTGAAGGCCAACTCAGCTCGGTATCTTCTTGTATAAATGTAGATGTTTGGTTGTAGTTTAGAGGAGTTTTTGGATAGAAGATAGGAGACATTAGATTGGAGATGTGTGATAGATCCTCGCATGTTTGAGGACTTCTGTGATTCATTGTAATATTAGGCCCTAACCGAGAAGGCCTTATAGCTCGACATGTATGGTTCTATTTGATGATAATATATGAAGGATCTGGCATTCTCTCTCTCATTGTTGTTGTTTGTTGCTTCCGCATGTGTTGTGCAAGCTTGGATCATTAGGGTGCGCCATTGTTTGGCCCCTCTTGCATCCCTACCTTGCGTCAAGGATGACCACTAATGAGCTTAATGAAATAAAGATCCATCTAGAGGATATTTTAGAGAAAGGGAACATTCATCCTAGCATCTCTCTTTGGGGAGCACTAGTCATCTTCACTAAGAAGAAGGATGGATCTCTTCAACTATGTATAGATTACCGAGAGTTGAACAAGTTAGCTATTAAGAATTGATATTATCTCCCCAGGTTTGATGATTTATTTGATTAGCTTCAAGGTTCCAATATATTCTCAAAGATAGATCTAAAGTCAAGGTACCATCAGTTGAGGATTGTGGAGAGTGATATACACAAAACCACTTTTCGTACTAGATATGGCCACTCTGAGTTCACTATTGTTCCATTTGGTCTTAAAAATTCTCTAGTTGTATTCATGAGTCTCATGAATGGGGTATTCCACACATTCCTTGACCGATTTTTGATTGTGTTCCTTGATGATATATTGATATATTCTCAGAAAGATAAGGAGCACGAGGAGCACTTGAGACAATTATTGCAATGTTTAAGAGAAAATTAGTTGTATGGAAGCTTTTCAAAGTGTGCATTCTTTAGATTTGAGATCCATTACCTAGGACATGTTATTTCAGGTGATGGGATCTCATTCAACCCATCAAAGATATTACAAGCATTTCATTGAGGTCAAGAGTTTCATGGGTTTAGCAGGATATTACAAGCATTTTTTTGAGGGATTATTCAAAGTGGAACACCCTATTACATCCCTTTAGTGAAAGGGGAAGAAGTTTGAGTGGACAAAGAAGTGCAAGAGGGCCTTTTAGGAACTCAAGAAGGTACTTACCAGTGCACATATCCTTGCTGTGTCAGCCCCTTCAATGGATTTTTTAGTTTGTACGTGTGATCAAAGCAAGCCTAAATTTTTTGGAACAAACGTAGACATTCAAACATTAGTTTAAGAGCATATTCCTAAAATATAGTAAAATTAATTTGCAAAGACACTTTAGATAGAGCTCAACGGGAGCACCTTGTCACCATTCGATTTGCTCTCAATTTAGGGATGTGGGTGTGCTCTCAAAACACATGGATCTTGTTCCTAATGTAGATTAGGAAGGTTTGGGATGTGTTAGGGACCATGAGAACCCCATAATGGCATAGAATTAGGTATAGAACACTTGATTTTCCCCTAGAGCCTCAAGGAGCCTAATAGAGCTAAAATGAAGATTAAGCTACAAATGCTTATTCTAAGATTGATTTTAGACCAAATGAAGTGTGATGTGATGAAATGCTATGCAAAGAAAAAAGGAGGCTAAGATTAATCCATATTAGCTAAGCTAGGATGTGATTTAGGAAAGCTTAGAAATGAGTTAAAACTAACAATTAGGATTTAAGCTATGCTTATCTAGAAAATTATTTATCATTATAACATTACTATGTAAATGAAAGGTGAATTGGTATTTTTCTCTAGGAAGTGAGGGTATTTATAGGATTTTGGGAAAGGCTTGGGTTAGGAAGTGGAGTTAGGGTCAGAGTCAGGGTTTGAGGTAGTGTCTGAGGTATGGTTAGGGGTAAGGCTAGATGGATGAGGGTTAAGGGTTTCTCACACATGTGTGAGAAACACTAGGGAAGTATGCCTAGGGGACCAAGGTGAAAGAGGAGACATGGGTCTTATTATGAGGCTGTAAGAGGCCTTAATGAGGGTGTACAAGGCCATTAATGAGTTTGTAAGGCTCATTAATGAGGGGGTTTGACCAAAAGCCAAAGGAGTGTGGTTTAGACTAAAAAGGGTAGGAATCACCTTCTAATAAGGTTTAGGAAGGGTTTAGGAAAGTTTAGGATGGTTTAGGGTTCTCTAGAAGATTCTAGGGTTTTAGGCTTTAAATAAATGTTTAATTTATTTAGGGATTGTGACTATTTATCAAATAATGATTCAATAATTAGGAGGAAAATAATTTAAATTTGATTTAAATGCTTTTGACTAGGGTTTCTTAATTAAATGTCTTTAATTAAAATAGGAGAGGAGATAATGACAATAAAAACTAATTAATTAATTAATTAAATAAATAATTAATAAATGATGATGGCATCAAGGGTTTTTGCAAAATAAAATATTTTTATTTTGGCAAAGGCTTTTTAGGTGTCTACATTTCCCCCCTCTTTGATGTGATGCCGCAAGTTGGCATCAAAGACAAGAAAATAAGATGCCCTAGGATAAAATTTAGAGGATAAGGGGTTTTTTGGCAAGTTGTCTATACTGAAGTATATGACTAGATATAGTGTTGTCATTATGGAAACAAAGTCATATAGCAGTTTGGAGTTAGTGCACTTGATGTAAAGAATAGAATTCAGTTAAGTGTTGAAGACTGGACAATATACAGAGTTCCAGTAGCTCAGAGCATCAGTGCACGTGTGTACGAAAGAATTATGGTATGCGCCCTAGAAGTTAAGTGGTTAGACTATATTCTTGCTTAGTCTATGAGCGCATAAGCAAATGTGCAAGGATGTGAAAGTTACAATTAGTTGAAGTTGCACAGCCAGTATGTGCCAACAAAGAACAGAGCTTGGAGTCGACAGTTAGCATTTTGGTTTGCGATTGTAATGTTATATTGTAAAGGCTATGTGCCTATTGTATTTAGGTTGCCGACATGTTTATATGTTTAATTGTAAGCACACTTAATCTAATTCATTTGGAAGCATTGTTTGTAATTAGTTATAGGGCCGACCTATTTATGTATTTTGTATGAGCGCATGAATATAAGGTGCACCCATTGTATTCAGTACGGAAGTTAAAAGAGAGTTGTGATAAGTAGAGCAAAAGTGTGCGAAGACACTAGAAGATGTATTAGAGCTTTGCAAGAGGTCAAAGCATCAACGCAACAAAGGAACTGATCTAACAAGCAGTGTCACTGTGATAGTTCATTCTGCAGCTATAGCGTGTATCTGAAATCAAAAGGTTGTAGCCTTCACCACTTGAGCAGTGAGCTCTTGGATAGTGCATCCTCTCCCCTAATAGGGACAATTGTAAAAGACTCCTAACAAGGTCCAACCCTTAACAAGGTCTACTGTACTTAAATCATTGTAAAGCTACTCCTAATAGGGTAAAGGATCTTCTAGCAAGGATCACAAAACACTAGTACAAAATATTAGTGGGTATCAATTCCTACCGGGGTTTTACCTATTTGGGTTTCCCCGTAATCATATTGGTGTCATGTGTTGATTTCATGTTTCATGTTTATGTGAATGTTTAATTAAGTTCGTAAGCATTTAAGTTCAGCATAAAGATTAAAGTGAAAAGTAAAAATACAGTGAACACTGATTCACCCCCCCTCTCTCAGTGTTCCCATTCCTAACAATTGGTATCAGAGCTCTGGTCCTCAGCATAGAAGTTTAACCACTTGAGGAGATCATGGGCAAAGCTGAAATGAAACATTTGAAAATAAATCTTGAAGCTGCTCTTGAAGATTTGGACAAGTCAAAAAGAGAATCTGAAGAACTAAAGGATAAACTCAGTGATGCTCAATTAGTCATCAAAAAGCTAAGGAAAGATTTGAAAGAATGTTCTACCAGTGATCTAGGGACAATGGTCAAAAAGCTCAATGAAAAAAAAAAATCCTTAAAAGAAAAACTTAAAGAGGTTGATGATAAGCTGACTAATAATCAAGTAGTCTATGATGAACAGATCAAAGAGAACCTTCAGCTGAATGAAGAACTAAGGAAAGAAAACATGGAAATCTTGGAGCTAAGAAATAGCAAAGAAAGCTTGGAGTCTGAATTGAAAGAAGCAAATAATCATATTGACAAATTACACACTAGTTCTGATTTGATAGAATCTCAGTTGTATGTAAGAAGAGCCAAAGGAGACACCGATTGTATTGGATACAATGAAGCACAAAATTAGATTGACAATATGTGAGCAAGAAAGGATTCACAAAAGGACTCTACTGATGCTGAAAAGACTGAAGATCAAACCATAGATAATGGTGGACCACCTAAGAATGAGCGCAAGCAAGTAGAAAGCACTTATTTTTCTTGTAACAAGCATGGACACATTGCGAGGAACTGTACAGAGGTAAAAACTTTTAATGGTTACTGTTATTCATGTAACAAGTTTGGTCATCGAGCTATGAATTGCAAGACTAGTAAGAAGAATAGAATTCAGCAAGATCAGAGAAATCAGAACCAAACAAATGTAAGAAGTGCTTAGAATGTTACATGCCAAATATGAAACTATAATGGTCACACAACAAAGCAATGCATAATGGTGACTCATGCCAATGTGCCTAGGAATATAAGGCCTCCAGTCATTTTTCACTCTTGTAACAAGGCTGGACATATCTCAAGGTTCTGTAGATCAAGGACGCAAGGTTAGGGAAGCCCTAAAAAGGTCGAAGAACCAATTTTGGATCCCGTAGGAGAAGTTAAATTTGTCAAAGCCTCAGATGATGCAAGCTTGATTTGTTTAGAGAAAAAGAAGGAAAAGACTGATGAGAATGTATTGGATGCATCCCCAGTGGATGCACCCTCTACAGCTGCATGAATGGCCCTTAGGGTCATAGGGGGAGCTAATTTAGCTCTAGACCCTTGCGTGGCTGGTATATTCATCATCAGAGTATACGCCTTTGGAATTAAGCTTTTGGAGTGTATAGGAACCTTTGTGCAAGAGCACACATGTTGAATGTTAGCAGAACTTGAGTTGCAAATTTTGAAGTGACAACCTGGTTTACTCGACGTGCATTAATGGAAGATTTTTCACTTTTAAAGTACACATAAGTTATTTGATTGCTCATTGCATTCAAATTCAGAGTGATAGAGAGCAGAAGGAGCCTTGGAAGTTGTTGTGAAGTCTAGGAGATTGATCTATCAGAGATTTTCTACAGTTATCAGTGCATTTGATCGGTTGTAGAAACCCTATCTCATTGTGCCAATTTAGAAGTCATCAAATTATCTCAGAGATTAGTTGGAAAGCATTTATCAAGTAAGTCATGGCCACTCCCATTGTTTATGATGTCACTAAGAAGAAAAAACATGTTTTCAAGAGACACCCTTTCAAATCAACCCTAGATGGTTTAGAAGGAGCTTTCTCCCGCACGCCTATGGGCTTCATGAATGTGGAAGACATAAGGGCATATATCTATTATAAGAAGGAACCAATTGGATTGGATAGGCTTAGAGCACACATGGACACCATGTTGAAACCCGACAAAACATTCTTGGATGAATATGCTAAATGGAATGATCACCCAATTGTTGAGTATGCTATGGCATATGAATTCTATGAGATTGAATGGATAAAAATCTTGTTGAGTAGAATTCATGATGATTTATTTTGGATTGGTGATGTACCAGTTAGAATCACAAATGACTTAATTCATGAAATGACAAGCCTTTCTAGAACATGCACCGTCCTTCCTGTGGGAAAGGATGTCAGAAAGATGGTTGAACAAACATGTAAGTCAAGGAGCGATAGGTACGGTATGACCATTGAGCCTATTGAGCAAGTTGACATCAAATTGATGTCAATGATACTGGGATATAGATTTCATCACACCAGTAGGGTGAAGTGTGTCTGCGGGCACTATTCTAGTAGCCATCAGACTAGTGAAGGAAGATGGAGAATTCAACTTGTGTGAGATCTTGTGCACATAGTTGATAGATAACATCAAGGCCATCAAGCATGACAAGACAAATATATTCAGGCTTGGGTCCCTAATCATCTATATGTACCTTCATATTGTTGGGAAGATATCAGATTTGTATTTGGACAAGTCCATTCCTACCATGCCTCAAATATCCAACAAAGCATCCATAGAAAGTACACTAAGGGATTATATCACATTGGAATTGAAGACCTTTAGGGTTAAGATGCATATGAGATGCAGAATTCTAGAGAACATTGTGGAAAAGTATAAGGATACAATATGCTTTATGGTTGAAACTGATACTCCTTGTATGGAAGCTGTTGAGACTAGAACTAAGTGGATTCATCCACTTGGTTATGAAGTAGAGGAACAAGTCCTAGAAGCTTATGCACAGGTACTCCTATCAGCCCCCAAAGACCCCAATGAACCTAGGTGGGGAACTTATGAGGAAAAGATAAGGGAAGTTGATGCTAAACTGAACAACGTAGCAACTAAGAGGAAAGCCTCTAAAATCACATCAGAAATCTTGAGGATACATGGTGTGTCTCAAGAAGACCTTGACAAGGCAAGGGAAGAGAAGATTGCTTTGGAATTGAAGAGCGCAATAGCAGAAAAAGATCAAGAAGATCCTAAGACAAAGAAAATAAAAATTGAAAAAGATGACAGTCAGAAGGATATGACTGATGCAACTCCTTCTGCACCCAAAGAAACCAATGATCCTACTGCTCCTCCAAAGTATGAACCAATAATCAAGAGAAAGAAAGAATTCATCACTAGTCATCCATCCTCACAAGCATTAAGGAGCAAGAAAATTAGTCAAGTACCTGCTAAGGTAGGATTCAGACCAAGTCTTAAAACTTTGAGTGCAAGAATTGTTGATGAGGGTAGAATTGATCAGGTGGGAAAGTTTTATGAAACATACAGTGAAATTGACAAATTAGAAATACATGGTATGATTATCAAACACAAGATAAAGTTCAAGAAGATAGTTCTTGAATTGAAAACAGAAATTCTAGATAAGGTATGGGAAATAATGGATACCTTAAAAAGACAAGCCACTGAAGAAGATCTCAGAATAAGGGAACAAATTTTTGATTCCACTCTTCCAGTATGCTCTATTGAAGAAAGGTCATTGTTACTAAATCTAGTGAAGCCACACTTAATAACAAAGATGAGGACACTTCACCTCATGAACAAAGACTATGAGCTGATTACTCAGGAAACAAAGAAGGATTTTGAGAAGGTACTCTTAGAGTAGCACATGAAACCTAAGCCTACACTCATCTCTCAAACACCTAGTAAGAAAGACAAAGCAACAAAGAATATCATGGAACAGTCTACAGGTCCTCAAGATTCAATGCTTGCAGTGGAAGTACAAACAAAGGCATACAAGTCTACGCCCATGTCAGAATCACTTAAGGACAACACCATTATCATTGATAATGTGGAGATAGCCATGGCGGCCACTGACATAGAATTAGACAAGTTTGAGGAAGCTTTTGTGAGCACACAAGAAGCTGAGATGTTATGTAGTAGCACTCCTCCCACTCATCAAGAAGAGGTATTGATTGAAAACATATCAGATGAGAAGGAAGAAGAGAAAAAGAAAGAGGAAGAAAATAAAGATGAAACTTCTGTGGATCTACCCAAGGTAAAAGTAGAAGTGATGGGCAACACTCCCATCACTCCCTCCTTAGCATTGTTGTCAAGTTTGACACCTGACACATCCAGTTTGGACTCATGGAAGGAGGAAGACCTGATTAAGTTTAGCATATTGTCTATGGAGAAAGAAAAGGAGAAACAAGTCATGAGAAATCCTCTCCTTGTGGAATCTATGAACATATTGAACAGTCTGTTGCCTGCGGCCATGAAAGTGGATAAGGTACACTCGGTTGATGATGTGAGTACAATTATCTCATAGTTTAAAAGAAATTTTTTAACCCTTGAAGAATCTACATCCAAGATTGCAGAAGAGAATTATCTAGAGAAGAGATTGAATGAGTTGATGAGCAACTTTTCTCTAGATCTGAATTCACTCAAGACAGGACAAGCATCCTTGAAAGAATTTTCTGATCAAGGAAGGAAATTCATTGCAGATTGCATGGATCAGGGTAAGCTTACTAATGCCCATTTCAAGGAAATAAAAGAAGCAGAAGCTATGATTGAATAGGTGAAGAGTTTAGTGAAAGACTCATCCACTGATGTGAACATGTGTGACAATGTTGACCAGGGTCAATTGGACAAAATTGAGAAGGCAGAGAAAGAGATGGCAAAGATAAGGTCTAGATAGACTCAGTTGAGGAATGCTCTTGCGCCCTCACTAGACATTCTCAATCAGAACATAAGGAGATAGATGCCACAATGATTACCTATGATCAAGGTCCAAGCATAGATTTGAAGAAGATGAAGAAGCTTCAATATGCTTTATGCGCCCATCTCCAGATAGTTAACTCCTTGATAACTTTTTGGAAGAAGGAGATCCAGAATCTCAAGATAGCATATCCAGATGTTTTTCCTAAGTAAGTATGTGTAAATATAGTTATTTGGTACACCTTTGTCATTAATGTCAAAGGGGGAGTTGTATATAGAATATGGAGTATAATATGTATAGGGAGATATAAGAAGATTATGTATAAAAAATGTATAAGAGACAAAAGTTTTTGTGTTAAGGGACAGTTAGCAACTTGGCCATATTCCTTTGTTGCCATCAATGAAAAAGGGGGAGATTGTTGTAAAGTTGTCTATACTGAAGTATATGACTAGATATAGTGTTGTCATTACGGAAACAAAGTCATATAGCAGTTTGGAGTCAGCACACTTGATGTAAAGATCAAAATTCAGTTAAGTGTTGAAGACTGGATAGTATACAGAGTTTTGACAGCTCAGAGCATTAGCGCACGTGTGTACGAAAGAATTATGGTATGTGCCCTAGAAGTTAATTTGGTTAGAATATATTCTTTCTTAGTCTATGAGCACATAAGTAGATGTGCAAGGATGTGAAAGTTACAGTCAGTTGAAGTTGCATAGCCAGTATGTGCCAGCAGAGAACAGAGCTTGGAGCCGACAGTTAGCATTTTGGTTTGTGATTATAATGTAATATTGTAAAGGCTATGCACCTATTGTATTTAGGTTGCTGACATGTTTATATGTTTAATTGTAAGCACGCTTAAGCCAATTCATTTGGAAGCATTGTTTGTAATTAGTTATAGGGCCGACCTATTTATGTATTTTGTATGAGCGCATAAATATAAGGTGCACCCATTGTATTCGGTATGGAAGTTGAAAGAGAGTTGTGATAAGTAGAGAAGAAGTGTGCGAAGACACTAGAAGATGTATTAGAGCTTTACAAGAGGTGAAAGAATCAGTGCATCAAAGGAACTGATTTGACAAGCAGTGTCACAGTGACAGTTCATCCTGCAGATATAGTGTGTATCTGAAATCAGAAGGTTGTAGCCTTCACCACTTAAGCAGTGAGCTCTTGGACAATGCGTCCTCTCCCCTAACAGGGATGATTGTAAAAGAATCCTAATAGGGTCTGACCCTTAACAAGCTCTAGTGTACTTAAAGCATTGTAAAGCTACTCCTAACAAGGTAAAAGATCTTCTAGCAAGGATCACAAAACACTAGTGCAAAATATTAGTGGGTATCAATTCCCACTGGGGTATTACCTATTTGGGTTTCCCCATAATCATATTGGTGTCATGTGTTGATTTCATGTTTCATGTTTATGTGAATGTTTAATTCAGTTCTTAAGCATTTAAGTTCAACATAAAGATTAAAGTGAAAAGTAAAAATATAGTGAACACTGATTCACCCCCCCCCCCTCTCAGTTTTCCCATTCCTAATAGGGTTGTGCCCCCTCGATAAAATAATGCAAAGAAGAAACATTGTGGAATTTTCTCAAAAAGAACACAGAAAGGAAGGGAAATAAGGGAAAATGATGAAGGAAGAAGGGGGGATAAGAAACCAAAATTCCAAGAGAAAAGATGGAGGAATGCAATATGAGGTGAAATGCAGGATGCAAGATGAAGCTATATGAAGGATGCAAGATGAAAAAGTAATCTATATGATGCTGGATGCAAGGGATTTAGGGAGATCCATGTGTAAATGTGGAGAGCACAACCTATTTTGATATAGCAACATTAGAGACCTGCCAAGGATACTGGGATCACAAGGCCTTTCCACTAGTGTTGCATAAGACTAACGTGAAAAAGAATGCAAAGGTTTCCCCATCATCACACATGAACCCAAGAGGAAGCACGATAGAAATGATGCTGGAGAAACCACAAACAAAGGACATTGCCCCAAGTGCACCATGTAACCCATAATATTACAAGTGAAATGTGAAAGGGCCATGTCTGACTGAATCATAGGCAGAAGCAAGAAAATAAAAGACCTTGTCCTAGATGGCCCTCATTCACAGTGCACCATGATATAAAGGATCATGGAAACTTTGAGGAGAGGAACAAAGAGAAGCCACAAAAGACTAACAAGATCCAAAGGACAAAATCCAAGACCAAAGTGATAAATCCACAAAATGTCCTTTGCCAAGGAGAAGGAGTGATTTGATTGGTGGGGAAGATGAGATTTAAACGTGAGGAAGGATACATTCTACACAGACCTAGTTTGATTGATGGAAGATTAGGTTAGATAGGAGGAAGGATACATCCTCAAGGAGCCAGTTGGTGAGGAGAATGTGTGCTATTGTGGGCAAATGATGAAGCAAGGATAATCATAAGATCAAGGATAGTCGACAAAAGATGTTGCTAAAGTAAAAGGCTGGGTGAGACAAGATATCTGATCAAATGCTACTGCAAGACTGATGAGGATATGTAGAACAAGACATGATGATATGTACAATAAATGGGGAGATATGTACAATAGATATTTATAGAAGCTCAAGGTTTGGGATAGGAGGATCTCTCTATACAAGATATATACAGGAAGCTCAAGGATTGGGATAGGAGGATCTTTCTATATAGGATATATATAGGAAGCTTAGGATTTGGGATAGGAACTAATTTCTGCATGGGATAGGATTGAGGATAGAACACCTTGTGATTGATGGGTTGGTAGTGGGGATGGGGATTGGAAAAAGAGGATTTGGTATCAGGATTGAGATGGGTGGGGGATGGGAGTTTGATAGATAATGACCAGTCCACTAGGTATGGCACCTATTTCTAGGTTTTGTTTAACATAATTGTCCATGGTTCTTGAATTGCCAAGTTTTGACCATTGGATGATTATTTTTCTTTTCTTTTTTGCTTTTTTTGTATTTTTCTACTTTTTCCAATTTTTATGGATTTTCTAGATTTAGATAGGATATGGTTGAGGCATATAGCCTCTTCAGATGTATGATGCTGATAACATCATTCAAGGACTCACCTTATGGTGTTGATAGCTGATAAGCTTCGGAGCTAAAGCATGCTGTGACAACATAAGGACCCAACCAAGTAGGTTCAAACTTGCCTTTCTTCTCTCAATGTGCTTGCACTTTTTAATTTTCTTTGAGGACCATGTCTCCAACCTAGAACTGTCTAGGATGGACCTTCTTGTTATAACTCTTTTTGATTCAATTTTGGTACGCAACCAAGTGATCATATGCTTGCTACCTCTTTTCATCTAACAGGTCTAGCTGTGTGATGCATGCCATGTGATAGTCTTCAACTATGGTATAGTTCTTCATGGAGATACGCAATGATGGGAGCTCAAACTTGATGGGTAAAATAAATTTGACACCATATACAAGGGAATAAGGGGTGGTACCTATGGGAGTGCAATAAGAAGTACGGTAGGCCTAGAGGGTAGGATTTATTTGGAGGTGCCAGTCACGACCACAATCATTGAAAACCTTTTTTAGTATTTTTAGGATTGTTTTATTGGTTGCCTCAGCTTGGCCATTTCTTTGAGGGAAGTATGGGATGGAGAAACGGTGATGGATGTGGATTTTGGCACATAGATCATCCACATACTAGTTTTCAAAAGGTGTGCTGTAATCTGTGAAGATGGTGGAAGGGATGCCAAAGCAACAAATGATATGGTATAAGATAAACTTGGATATCTGGATGCCAATAGTGAGGATGAGCGAAATTCCTTCAACCCACTTTCTGAAGTAATCTGTGGCTGTTATGATATATTTATGTCCATCTGAGGAAAGGGGAGTGATTAACCCAACAAGGTCAAAGCTCCAACATGAAAATAGCCATAGTGGTGCAATGGGCTGTAAGTCTTGACCTGGAGCATGAATCAGATTGGCATACTACTGACATGGTAGAAATTTCTTGACAAATTCATAGGCATCATGTTCCATTGTTGGCCAGTAATACCCATCTTTAAGAAACTAATTTTCTAGGACCATGCCACTCATGTGGGCACCACAAATTCTAGCACGAACCTCTTGTAAAGTCAGGATGGCCTCATTTGAATCTAAACACCCAGAGAGGATGTTATGATATCCTTGACGATAAAGGGTGTTGGCTACAAGAGTGTAGCGGGAAGCTCTGTGAATGAGGTTTTGGCATTGGATTTTGGTGAGATGGGGAGATACGATGCCATTTTAAAGATATGCATGGATGTTGTGGTGCCATGGGGACTGAGGACCAACTAAGATGCACACCATTTTTGAATCGACATTCTCATAAGTAGGCATGTGTAGCTTCTCGACTAAGAATTCATATTGCGATGAGTCAAATGGGATTTCTAGTAAGGATTCAATGATTTACACTGCGTTGGAAATTTTGTTTTAAAGCCTTGGTATTTGCGTGAACTGTAGACTTAGGAAATTCTCTTTCAATCTGTCCACCAATTCCTTGTAGGGTAACAACTTATTGTCCTTTTTCTGAAATTCATCTAGGACTTGCTTGATTATCAGTTGTGAATCTCCAAACACTTGCAATTCTATTATATTCCACTAGATAGCTATTTTGAGACCTAAGATGAGGGCTTGATACTCTGTAATGTTTTTTGTGCAAGGGAATCCCAGTTTGAAAGATTTAGGTACGTAGTCACCTTGAGGTGTGACGAATAGGATTCCTACCCATGATCCATGCGATGTGTAGGAGCCATCAAAGTATAGCTTCCATATTGGGTTTTCTTCGATCATACATAGGTGCTCATCAGGGAATTCCATGATTAGGGGATGTGCATCCACTAGAGGTGCTTTTGCTAGCTGATCGATAATGACTTGACATTTGATTACTTTCCTTTCTATGTACTGAATGTCAAACTCGCTTAACAACATGAACCATTTTGCAAAATGGCCTGTGAGAGTTGTCTTGGATAGTAGATACTTGAGGGGGTCCACCTTTGAGATGAGCTTGAATATGTAGCTAAGCATGTAATGTCTAAGTTTTTGAGTGGAAAAGACCATTGCAAGGCATGCTTTCTCCATTGGTGAGTAATTGAGCTCATAGATGACAAGAGTTTGACTGATATAATAAATGGCTCTCTTTGTTGTTGTCGTCATGCTATGCTAAGAGTGCCCCCAGTACTGTAGTGGTTGCAGAGATATATAGGATCATAGGGCGTCCTTAAATTGGCAGTACAAGGATGGGAGAGTTAGCTAGATGTTATTTTAGCTTCTCAAAGCTTCTTTGACACATAGGATACCATTTGAAGCTTGTGTCCTTGAAGAGAATATGCATGAAGGGTTGGCACTTGTCTTCTAGTTGTGATATAAATCAACACATTGATTAGAGCTTTCCTTGTAGGCTTTGGAGCTACTTGAGTGTTCTAGGAGGAGGCATTTCCGTGATGGATTTGACCTTTTTAGGATCAATCTCTATGTTGCACCATGATACAATGAAACCTAACAGCTTGATAGAAGTTACACCAAAGACACACTTCTTTGGATTGAGCTTTAAACCATAATGGTGGAGGCGATCGAACACACACTCAATGATGTCGAGGTGTTCTAGCCATGTCTTGAATTTTGCAAGGATATCATCAACATACACTAGTACATTTGACCTTAAATTTTGACTAAACAATTCGACCATCAAATAAAAATGTTTAGGTTGGTCGCATTATAGAAGGAAAACTTTTGTTTTCTTTTAATACATGCTCGTGTTGGTCTCAATTTCAACTAACATTGTGTTGGTCGAAATTGAGACCAACACGGGCATAACTTAAAGTAAAAAAAAAAAGTTTGAAACTTCATTTCAACACTTCATTTCAGCGCGCGTGAAGGAGGTAGAAGCTAGAACAGGGTAGAAGTGAAGGAGGTATGTGCTTTGATCTTTGTTCTTTGATGGATGGCCACAACATGTTTTATAGTTTAATTTATGTGCACTTAGTTCCAAAACCCTAATCTTTGCATCGACTGGAAGCATTTCTCTGAACAAATATTGTCTTGCCTCATCTATGAATTCACATTTCCTTGAAGCATTTATCAATCAGTCCATAAGCCTTGTCTGTGTTCACATTTTTCACTACCTTTCAGCCTCTTTAACAGATCAATTTTATACATATTTTCAAGACTCCCTTCGATACTGACAATGTTAATGTCGAGGTGAGCTTACTTAAATGGTGCAACTCTACCCAATGAAACCCATCAGGATAATTTTTGTGATAGAGGGCAGCCGGTAATAATCATTTTATGGAGCGTTGAATGTGAGAAGCATAAGAGAAAGGCTTGATTGCGACATGACAATGACAATGCCTCAAGCTTTTAGGGCCCGTTTGGGTGCTGGAATACCAAATGCCAGATATAGTCAATTCTGGAAGATGCTGCAATTTTGGAAGATACAAATCTTGAAAATGATTTTCAAAATATGGGATGACATGTTTGGTTCCCTCTCAGTACCCACCATATCTTTCTTTTTACACAGACAATTTCGCAATCACAGTGACCCAATAAATTGAGAAGCGAATAAACATTGGAAATATGCTCAATGTCTTCAAATACATATTTAATTGTATAATTGTACAAAGATTCGGGGATAAAATTCCATTCTTGATTTTAACATGTTTATCACTTTTATATTTTCTAATCCTCTGAGGGAACAAAGTCAAAAGATAGCATCACTCTTATCAGAAAACAAAAACCAAAATGAAGCAAATTTAATAACGCCAGTTAGAATAAAAAAAGCATCTAGATGACCTTCCTTCCTAATCTGTTCTTCCTTAAATACCCTTTGTTCTCTCAAATATTTTCCACAGGATTCCAAAATATTATTGTGCTTTAGACTCCTCCTGCAATACAGAGCTCTTTCTAGGATTAGCTAGCTATTTTTTCCATTAACATGAGCTCCCATGATATCTTCCAACGAATACTAAACAGGGAAAAGGGAGGTTCCCAATGACATTGGTGAACTTAGAAAATTGGAGGCATTTCTAGAGATCTTCAAAGCATAATTTGCGTCTCTCACTGTCATGTTTTCCATGCCAAATCATATTCGATTCTGGGGAGTAGAATTCAGTAGAGATATTTTTGCAGAGATCCTGTAGGTAGGACCAATTTGAAAATATCAAAGAGGAACAAAAATATCTATTCAATTTAGATATTTCATAGCCTTAAATGTAAGTTATCATTGCATATGGATTATTATACTCATATATAGATATGAAATAAAAATTCAAACATATGTAAAATAAAATTAATATACTCGTAATCCTTGCTCAAATACAAATACAAAAGAGAGTTCAACCTATAGGGCCAGACCCCATAATTCCTAAATACATCACATTCTAATGCCTATAGCCTTTACATATACAAGAATTTAAAATACCCACAAAATTAGCACATCAAGTGCTTTGACAAGAAAGAGACACAATGCTCAAAATAAAAAAAATTGTGAGAATGAAGCTTTTCCTCGGAGCTCAAAATAGTTAGCATTTAGCTATCTATGCATCTACATGTGAAAATATATTATGCACATATCTTTTGAGGGTGCATAGCCTTTCCTATCAATGGAGTTGGCAATAAATGAGTGCGGGCCCCAGTGCAAAATTATCTATCTTGCATTATTACCGATATCTGATGAAATCTATCAAGGAGACTCCCACTGATATCTACATTCCATGTTATTGGAATATGGTATACCGATGCATCTTATCAACAACCTTCGTGAAAATGTATCATTGTAGGTTATACTGATTGCTTCATTGGGAAGGAAAAATAATTTCTCTTCAACATAATCTTAAATATGAATAGTTCTTTTATATCTTGGCCTTGTTCCATTTATTTCAGGTGGACCAAATGAAATTCTTTCCAACACAACAATTTCTGTGCTTCTCGTCGCAACCTACATGATCCGCATAACATCAAAAGTGTCTGTGTGATTTTCTTAGTTTCTTTGACAATTTTCCTTCTATTTTGATGAGGAGATGATGGGAGTCTTTCTCATTGATGCATATGTTCCAATTGACTTGTTTGATTCATTTTCTTTGCATCTTGTGTCAAACAACTTAAGCGATAAAATTTAGAAGCATTTATTCTATTAGGTAATCACCATCCTTTTCTCCTACAAAACATACTCTGCAAGTGCAAATTTGTCCATGTATTGATTCCTCATTATATGGTTGGAGTTCCTTATCAGTAGCACTTTGAGGTTCAACTTGTTGGTCGAGCTGAATATACAATTGGAATGTTTTCAGTTATAGACAAATTTAAACCCTTGGTTATGCCATTCAATTCCACTTTCTTGTCTTTAGAAGCTCTCACATGTCATGATGTCTGTAGGGTCTTGATGTGAGCCCACTTTAAAAAAATCATTTGAAAATAAACTAATTTAAGCACTATAAAAAGAGCGGGGCTATGAATAATCAAACCATGATCAATAAGATATATGACAGTGACCAATTACAATGTATGGTCCAAAGTGAAAATAGGTCTTTTAAGTATGACTGCCTTTTGCAGTCCTTTCACTTCCCTCAAGAGAAGATATAAATGTTTTAATAAAGGGATTGACTGTTCCAATTAGTTCATCAAAAAAATTTTACCCCCTTGTTCAAATGGACCACACCCTTGACCCCTCTGGTCTACACAACCAATACCATTGACTGTCCTAAAGACAGTGACTCTGCAAGTTGTGATTCTCTAGTTGGGACAATCATCACACTATTCCCCTAAGCACTATGGCTTTGCCTTCTCATCCACAAGAAACTCTAACATCATTCTAAACTCTTCTATACTCTACCCATATCCATTCCAATCCATTGATCCAATCCATTCATACTTTTCTCATTGACCTTTCCATCATCCATCATTACCAAACTTCTCATTTTTTAGTACTATCCTTTGCATAATGCTGCCTTGGATGAATGTCCTTTAGTGGACTATCAAATTATCCTCCATACTGTTAGTGAGTCATGCTATTGAGCCTCTAAAATCTTTCATGTACTTTTTGCAAAAACTTGACTTGTTGTCTACTCTCCTTTGATCTTCCATCAAGAACTACTACATGCTCATTGTTGTTTGGCATGACTGTCATGGGATGATTGTCCTCATTGTGATGTTTCTTGTGGCTATACTTGGATTTTTGGTTGTCTTCAGTTGTCTTCAAAATTTTATCTTCACGGTTAACTAAAAATCCTTTGAGATCAATGTTCTTTTGACACCAACTTGTTTAACATTGACTATTATACCTATTAGTTCATCATTCCCTTGGCCTAGTTTTCTTTGTTCAACTCCACCAACATTTGTGATTGTCACATGACCATTTAGATTGTCTTCCATTTTAGCCTTTTAAATTCTTCATAGGACTGACTGTTCTATGGTTTTCCTTTTCTGTTTCTATATGGCAACCATTATCAACATGCCATCCAAAATTTTCAAAGGCTGTTCTTGTCTTGCTTGTAAGCTTTTATAGACTGTTTCTACACAACCTTAATGTTTGGACTTACAATTGTCCACTATTTTCTTAGGCAAGACTGTCACTTCAACATGAAGGCTGTCATAATTTTGTTTTAGTACAGTCCACTGATATTTATGGGACTTGAATTTCCATCTATTAGACTGTCATTTATGTTCACCATCCTTTTATAGACTGAATTTCTCAAAAATAATGACAAATGCCAAGGCAAAAAGGTAGTAAAATATTGAGCTTTTGCACTTCATGGATTGTCTCTCCTCACAAGACCCTGCAAAACATTTTTATAATAATCTTGATTTCAATGCCCAAAGTAATGCCAAGAGAACAAATTATTAATCAACAAATATAGTCTATGACAACAAAGAGGTATTGTCTTGCATAGATTGAAATCTTTTTATAGGTCACAAAAACTTTAGAAGCTGGACCAAAAAGTTTATGCCCTCTGCATGTGGACTATCAAAACAAACCGTGTTTCTAGCTTTTCACAGTCTTCTTGAAGGCACAAGACTAGAAATCCCTACCATTATGAATCAATAAGCTTAATTTTTTCAAAACCTATCATGGTCAAATGTTATTTCACCCAACTATTCACCTCAACAGGGTACCACAATCATGTTTTCTTAAGTATTTATTGTCTTTTGATAAGACCCTCAAATGAAATCTGGTGTATAGACTAGTGAGCATTAATAAAATAAAATTCTCTATCTCTGCAAAATTCATTCATTTTGTTTTTGAAGCTTCAAGGTGATTGGTTTGATGTGTCAATAAATAGAGTTTTCTATTCAAATTAATTTTTTTGAATGAGTTTATCTCTTCACTGAATTGCTGTTGCGCCAGTTGTATATCAGACATTTTTCCTTAATTGTTCCTGTCACCACAGTAAGACTTTAGGAGAATGGGAGTCATTCCATGAATGTAGAGGCCTAAAATTCATGGAATGACATTGTTTAACCTATATTATATGTCTGTAACCATGCATATGCAGATCCAAGTGAGATTTAGGTGATCACGAACTAGAACAGTGAGATAGGGCATTGAAGATGAATGCCAAAATATAGGAGTGAGTATTTTGCCCAAACAAGGGATAAATTTTATGATTGGGATCACCTTAGGAGGTTGAAGTGAATGTGAATCCATCATCAATTTGTTGCAGGAGTGTGTAGAACTGGGAGATTGAAGAAGCCCTAAAAACTAGGGTTTGGAGTCAAAATTTGGGGGTTTTGTAATTTCAGAGCACTGGAGTCTAATTCCTTCAGGATTTGAGAAATTGAAGACATAAAACCATACTATCCAGGAGTTGGGGTTGATAGGAGGTCAGTGAGTGGTACTTCCTTTGTTAAATTGAGCATTTTTCATGCATTGAAACAAGGTACATGTCATGTTTAACAGTATTGGTCCAAAGTAACAATATGAAAGTTTTTTCTATGTTGTAGAACTCTGTAAAGGGTATCTATAAATGTCATTACCTTATCAAGATTTTTGAGAAAAGATTAAGTTATTTCAGTATCAAGACTGATGTAGGGTTATTAGACAGTCTTTTGGGCTTTTGGTTCAGTTTGAGGAAGTTTTATGAATTGGGAAATGGGAATTGAAATCAGAGCCCTAGAATTCCTTGAATCCAAGTAATTGAGAGTCTATAAAACCAAAATCATCATTTAGGAGTGTTGTGGAAGGCCTTGACAAGTTAGATCCTTGAAGCATGTTTTCTTAAGTATTTATTGTCTTTTGATAAGACCCTCAAATTCAACCTGTCACACTAGCTACTGACTGTCAAAGCACCTGCCTTCATTGCATGAATATCATTCTCTTCACGAGTGTATCATTGAGTGACTTGATTTTTAGTTCTTAGTTCATGATTGATCTCTCTTATAACCCCTATTGAGCCATAGTGTCCTTTGCATCCAATCTTTACTTCAAGCTATCATGAAACTGATTTCATGGCTTTCTATCCTAGCTCAGCATTATTTCTTCATATTCTTTTCTTCTTAGCTGCCTTTCCTTTTTGGGCTCCTTCATGCATTGTCTCTTGTCTATGTAAAGCATTTTTTAAGCAAAGTGTTCTTCATAGCATCTTTTGAGACAATCAATCTCACTACTTTTCCATTGTAGACCACGATTGTTTTGAGACAATCAATCTTTGTAGCAATATGACTACTCAGTAATAGTGATTGCATACTCCAAGAATCAATACATTCATCTATCCATGATAGTGAATGGACCTCTTCTAAATATTTTTATGTTGAAAGTGTTTCTACCAAACATGGAAACCTAGGTGAACATAGAGATAATGCTTGAAAATCAAAGAGGATTGTAGGAAAACATGAAAGACATGATGAAATTAGGAACCCTACCAAATATTGATGGATAACCCTATTTAAAGATATCTACCCCTGCTGATATAATAAAGACTTTAAACTAAACCTGTTGCTATTAATCCAACTCAACCAAGTTTTGGAAGGAAACAACATGAAGGATGAAGAAAGAACAGAAGGAAATTGATCAATGAAATGCCTGCATAAAAACTTGATTCTTTTTAATTATAATTCCAATCTAACTCTTGGTTAGGTGGAAGTAAGAGATGCTTAGTTTCAATCCTATGCACTATGAAAATTTAAACTATAATTAGTTTGTGCAAAAATTATAATACAAGTGTTTCTATCCAAGCATAGGCACACTACACATCATGGAAAGCAATTGTGCAATGATGCATGTCATGAAAGTCATAGCCTACTGAACTCACAAAGTACAAGAAAATTTCACCTCAATGGTTAGGCAGGTTAGTCCCAGTCTCTACCGTGTTAATGTCATTAAAAAAATACTATGTTAATGTCATTAAAAAAATACAAAAAATTAACTTTGGAAAGTTACCATGTTAATGTCATTAAAAAAATACAAAAAATTAAGGCCTACAAGATTTTATGATAATGTTCTATTTGAAATAGGGTGCTCAAGTTAACAATGAAATAAAAAAATCCATGCTTGTATTCATATGATTAGGAGAGGTTTCTTTGTGTTTTCATTACTTAAGAGCAGCCTATATATGGAGGTAAGGAGTCCTACAATGTTATTCAGTTTCCCTAGTTATTTACCTGATTTTATTTATTTAATTCTACTCTTTACAACTATTTTTCTATCTATACACCCTCTATTGCTATTGTAATGGAAAAGCATCAAAACCATCCATTTCTAAACTTTGATTTGGTATGATAAATGTTCCTTTGCATTGAGGAAATTATAGTTGAGAAAATGGTTTTTCAATAACGATTTGTATCTGCAGGTTGCAAACAAATCATCCTTCTTCCACCAACGAGTCATTCCATTCAAGAAAGACCATGTCTAATGATATCAATGCACAAAAAGATGGGGAGACAATTTCTAGACTACGGTCTAACTCAAAAAGAAAAGGTGATGGAAAATGTTATTGTCCTTGCAAAATTTGTAAGGGCTTAAAGACTCAAAGATATCTAATCAAAACAACCGAGGAACATTGTAGGCAACATGGTCACATTGAAGGGGGAAACAAATTTCATCCATTGGTATGTATTTTAATAATTTATAAAATACATAAGACATGATTTGATGATGACATCATGGTCATGGTTAATATAAGGTCATCATTTTCATATAGGTCAACCTCCCTGAGTTTCATGTTATGGACCATGATAATCCGGAGAATGCGGATTTCCAAATGAGGGAACATGGAGGTGTGAATATAGAAGTAGAAGGTAATGATCCCATGGAAGAAGACCACGATGATGAAGAAGATCACGATGATCAAGATGATCATGATGATCAAGATGATGGTGATGATGATGATGTTGACACAGACCTTGATGTACCTATACTTGAGAAGGCACATGAGCCCCTATATGAAGGCTCTGAAATAACTCTTCTTGCCACTGTATTGTTGTTGGTGAACTTGAAGGTTATGAATGGTTTATCCAACATAGAAATGACACGTATGTTAAGGTATGTCATCTTTTTTCATTATTTTAGTCGTAATTTCCTTACAATTAACATTGGGTGAATCATGTAGCAATTAATATTCTTTAAATAAACAAATTATATTTTTGGTTGTACGTTGATAGGTGAGTATTTTTTACCACCATCAAACATTCTACCTCACCCGTACTGAGAATTATCTACCATTATGAAAGATATTGGAATGGAGTATCAAACAATACATGCATGTACGAATGATCATATTATATATCATAAACAGCATGAATTTGCAACAGAATGCCCTATTTGTCATATTATTAGATATCAATCAGACTGAATAACAAAAAAGGTGCCTCGCAAGGTTCTTCGGCATATTCCCATTATTCCACGTCTGCAATGATTATTCAGGTGCAATAGCTTGGTACAATTTATGGATTACCATGCATGCAATAGAAGTCAAGATGACATTATGCGAATGCCTGCAGATGGTTCAACATTTAAGGAAATAGAGGAAAAATGGCCACACTTTAAAGAAGAACCTCATAATCTCAAGCTTTCATTGGCAGCAGACGGTGTCAATCCATTTGGAGAGATGAGATCTACTTACTCGGTGTGGCCTGTTTTTGTTATCAACAATAACATTCCTCCTTGGTTGTCCATAAAGAGGGAGCACATAATGTTGGCACTGATTGTTCTAGGTATTTTTTGATTTAATGGTCATCTAAATTAATTTATTATAAATAATCCATCAAAATGGTCATAATAATTATGTAATGTTTTTGTTCATTCAACTAGGTAAGTACCAAGTTAAAGATATCAATGTATTTATTGAGCTCCTTATTGACGAGTTGATGGTGTTATGGAATGGGGTCACTATGTATGACATCTCTAGACCAATAGGACAAAGACAATTTCAATTCTATGCAATGCTTGTATGGACAATACATGATGCCCCTGGGCTATCACATTTTTGTGGTATGTTCTCTTCTTAACACCTCTTTTTTGGTATGTTATAGTGCTAACACAAAGTTAACATATTTAATTCAATTATACATGATCTTGTAGGTCTTTAGACAAAGGGAAAATTTGCATGTCCAATTTGTGGTCCAAAGATGAAATCTTGTCATTCAAAAAGTTTAAGAAAGTAGGTGTTCGATGAGAATAGACACTTTCTCCACATAAATCATAAGTACCAAATTACCTAAAAACATCTTTTCAATGGGAAAGAAGAGACTACATCAAAGCCACAGAGAATGAAATCTCGCCTATGGAAGTTGGCATACAATAAAATAAATCGTCGAGGTAATGTCATTCCATCTGATGGTTTTTATTGCAAATTTATATTTTGATATTGTGTTTTGCTTACTGATTATGTAATCAATGCTTGTGAAGGTCGTCAAGGCATCAATGACCAACTTTCAAAAGGACTAAAAAGTTATCCTACATAATTTACTAGGTTTCCGTACTACGAGCAACTCCCAATTGTGCATTTGTTTGATCCTATGCATATTGAAAAGAATGTAACAGAGACATTATGGAAAATCTTGGATGGAAGGCGTGACAAAGACCAAATTGTCAAAATTTGTAGTGACATTGAAGAATCCAACCATGCAATGAAAAATGTCATTCAATCAAATAACAATGGAGACCAGATTGATACAAGTGCCCTTAGTTGGTTATTGTCGGAGCAGCAGAGCAATTCTATAAAAGAAGTCATAAAAAAAATACGATTTCCCACAGGATTTGCTGTGAACATAAATAATCTCATATCAAAGAAAAGTGAATTTGGGCTAGGGATGAAAACACATGATTGGCATACATTTATTAAGGTAATTCATGTTATTTTGTATTCACTATATATTTGTATACTGCATGTAGTTTTCATTGCATTCTTTTATAAAATATTGACAAGATCATTTTACAAATATTGTAGTACGTTCTACCTCTATCTCTCCCACACCACTTCGCCAACAGTGTCAAACACGTTATATATGATCTTGGAAAATACATGAGGTGGTTGTCATCTAAAGAAATCAATAAAGAAGATATAAAATATTGGAAGAAAAAAATTCTTCTTCTTATGTGTGAAATGCAAAAGTGTCTACCTTCAACTTTTTTCAATGCACAAGAACACTACCTCATACATCAAGTTGAGAAGATTGAATTGTGTGGACCTATACCAACTAGGTCAATGTGGATGGTTGAGAGGCACTTGAAATTTTTGAAAGGCTTGGTTTGACAGAGAGCACATCCTGAGGGTTCTATGGTGGAGGGATATACGGTATACTAGACCATGGTGTACATTAGTGAATATCTTCCTAAGTTTGTAGTAAAGATCCATGTAGATCATATTTGAGATCCCAACTCCATTAAAAAATTTGAAGGGGAGTACTTGATGGGAAAAGGTAGATTGAGGAAAGTGAGAGGTAAATCTAAGATGTTATTGTAGTTAATTAATTCTTATAAATCTTCAATATAAGTTATTTATAATTGGTGTATTTTTTTTTATACAGTTGGTCGAGAGTGGGATGCAATACATTTCTATATTGCAAACAATCTTGATTGGATGATGGTATGGATTGAACGATGTCAACAAAATAGTTTCTCATTAAAATGGGAAGGTGTTGCTTTATTCGTTAGAGAAGCTCATCGCAATGGAGATTCTAATGTTACGCCAATGGTAGGTGATCTAGCACATGGTTTAAGAGGTGGAGAGGTACATACAAATTTATTAATGATCATGACTTGTATGTTTCGTATCAACTCACGATGCAAATAATTTACACACGCTTGAAAAATTGTAGGTCAAGCACCACAAAGCTATGTACTATCATGGCCATAAATTTTGCATAAAAAAGTTGGATGAGACAAAAAAATTTTGTGATTCTGGGATAACTGCAGTTTTCGAGGTCACCAATATATCATCTAGAAATGACATACATCCTCAAAAATCTCAAAATTGATACTATGGCATCTTGGATGATATAATTGAGTGCGACTTTAACTCCTTCAAAGTAGTTCTATTCATCGTCAAATGGTACAGGCTACGAATGAATCAAAATGATCCAAATAGAACTATTATGCAACATGATAATGGATTTACAATGATTAATACAAGGTCGTTTGAGCCAGTTGGAGATGAGCCCTATGTTCTTCCAAGCCAATGTGAGAAAGTGTTTTACTCAGAAGTTCCACATAAACAAGGTTGGTCATTTGTTGTTAGACATGATCCAAGAGGAAGGCTGATAAAGTATGATGTTATGGAAGAAGAAGATATTGAAGATGATGAAGAAGCAGATGATGAAGATCAAGATGATGGTGATGATGGTGATGATGATGATGATGATGATGATGGTGATTGTGATGGTGATGATGGCGATGGTGATGATGATGATGGTGATGGTGATGGTGATGATGGCGATGATGATGGCGATGATGATGATGATGATGATGATGATGATGATGATGATGATGATGATGAAGATGATCAATGACATAATTGAAATGATCAATGAAATGATTGACATGATTTATTACTTTCAATTGTAATGATTACATATTTATTGTGTTCAATTCTAATGATTACAACATATGTGATTTATAATTACCAATGTTTTGCTTACGATGCTCAATTAATTGCTACTGATAGATGTATTTATTGTGTTTGATTATCACCCTTTTTGCAAACAGGCAAATGACTACAGACATCGTCACCCCTTCTGTTGATGATCTTGCATTCTATATATAAGGTAAATTTGTTCATGTTTACGATGTTGCATATTGTTCATGTTGTCTTCTAAGTTATTTGTAGCATACGTATCATGTAATTTTTAGCTAAATTAAGATAAATGATTAACATATGCAGGAAATTTAACCCCTTTGGCATGGATCGTGCACAATGACATGGATTAGCAGGTATAAGTCGATAAATAGACATAATTTTCTTATATTCTTCTTGTTTATCACTGAGCACATATGTTATAAATAGACATATTATAGAATCATATAATGTATATATAGACAAAGAAGAACCGTATAGAAATATAATTATGTAATCACTTTCAACTTAGTACATTTTATATCTCTCGCGTATAGATAAAGAAGAACCGTACGTATGGGTCACGACTTGATTATTCTATATATATTATTTAAATATTATCAAAATTCTATTTGAAATGGGGACATGGCAATATCTCATTTGATGGATTGCAGGACCCACCAAATAGGTACTTGCCAGATCTATCTACATCGAATGAGGAAAATGAGGGAATGCTAGATGAAAGTTCTACATGTAGTACGACTAAAATAGGGAGATCAACTAGAGGTCAAAGGATTAGAAAATAATTTGATAAACACATGCAATTTTTCCTTGCTAATGGGGGGTCATGTTCTTATGATGATGAGACCAAAGGCAACATCAAGGTACCCTTTTGGTACACACACACTGAGAAAGAATGGGTACCCAATGAGCTACCTCCAATTAACACTGATTTTTGTGTTAATGAGAGGATATATCACATTGCTCCATCCTCATTACATGGTTTGGGCCTATTTTCCATGGATGGGATAAAGGTATGTTACAACAAAGTTGTTGAATTGTTCAAGTATGTCGGTCCGTGTTACAATTACAATGATTGGTTGCAGATTGTTCAATATAAAAAAAGTATGAGTAGGTATGCACTATCAGCTAATTATATACAATGGAAAGAAAATGATCAAAGTATAAGATTTGCAATGTACATTGATGGGAGACCAAAAGCAACAGGTAATATTACAGGTTTTATAAATATTACGCGACCTTCCTCAACTAATAAGCAACCCAATTGCATATTTGAGGCGCGTGAGGGGAATCAAGTTTTTGTATGTGCGATAAAATCAATAAGTGCAGGGGAAGAACTGCTAATAGATTACCATTTAAATCGCATAGATACAAATAAAGTTACTATCATGAGGGTGGTAAGTACTATATACCATTTTATTACTAAGTTTTTTTTTGCTAAGTCTATTGCTTTCAGTTTGTTGAAATTTTTATATTTAATCTTTGTCACATGATGATATGGATCCCGCACATGATAGAGGCCATGAGGATGCTCCTCCCACCCATTCTTCAGCAAGGGTAAACCTTATTGAAATTGTACAAATTAGATAGTTGAAAAATGTTATATTATTACGTTATTTTATTTACGGTTTTGGAGTTTTTATGATAGTTTTACTGATATTCCTGTCACAATTTGATGTTCAGGATAGGGGAAAAGCACCTGCAGTAAGTATAGAGGCAATAGCTATCCCTTTTGATGATGATATCGCCTAAATGCCTAATGTAACAATTATGTTGAGGAAAAAATTTAAGAAAATCAATTTAGAAATAATGAGAATTTTGGATGAAGCAAATATTCCAACCGAGGAGATGATGAAGAGGCTATTTGAATTGAAAGTGTAAGCACGTCGTTATGAAGTAAGCAGTAATAAATTTTTAGTTATAACAAAAGTTCAATAAAGGTTTATATTTTATACTCTTTTATGTTGTGAAGTAAAATATGTAATATGTGTTCTTGTTACAAGAATTTTTGGCAACTAATCTAGAACCTGGTCAAGGACAACGCGGTGAGGCTGGTACTAGCAGAGGTCCAGCCGTCTCAGGTAAAATAATCCTTTAGTTGACAAGTTACAAGGAATTTTTTTTTGGAACATTCAAAAACTTCTTAAGTTAACTCTTACTTTTATTATTTCAGAATGTCTTTGCTAACAATGTATTGTTGAGGTCATCAAGTGCAGGAGACTCCTCCTAGGAGGTTGATGGATGTCCATCCGAGATGTTTGAGTGAAATGTCAGCAACAAGGGATATGCAAACATCGACGCCTTCACGGTCTATGCCAGCTGGTAAATCCTTGTTTTGCTATATTTGGTTTTGTGTTAATTATGATTTGATAATTTGTACTTTAATCTTGGGTGCATCACATAGTGGATTATTTTTTTGGAGTAGGAGGTACACCAGCGGCACCGTCTGGTACACCAGATACAGATCAAAGTACATGTATTGGTGATAATTCACCATCATTTCCTGGATCTACCTGTGTTTCTAGCACGGGAGTTATGCAGACGTCATTGTTGATTGACGATAATGAATCAATGCCTTTAAAATGTCCTAAGCTTCTAGGTACTTTAAATAATTATTTTTTATATTGTAATATGCATTTACCTATTCATAACAAGTTTTGGATTGATTATCCCATGACATTTTTTGCAAGAAATGATTCATTTTATAGGAAGCTTTATGACCTCGCATTGCATATATTTGGGCCCACCATACGTACAAGGTGGAACATCATAAGTGAACTAACTTTATCCCACTATTTTTTTTCATATCATTAATTGGTATAGTATTTTTCCTTTCATTCGGGTCTTTTCTTTTACTATATCTAACAATTTTGTATTTTTCTTAAAAGGTGGAACTTGCAAGACAAAAAATTAAAAGATGAGCTCATTAAAGATTTAGAGCATGAGTTTGGTAATAATATTTTTGACAAGAAAATTTTAGAAAGAGTTTGTAAACATCTTAAGACTATGAGGGACTCATATAGAAAGAGTCTCGTCTAGAACCCAAAGTACGAGTGTCCTCCTTTTATTCTAGTGAGGGATTGGAATGAGTTCATTTTGGATGCAAAGGAGAAAGGAGATGCTCAAAGAGGAATTACACCAGCAAATGAGAGAAGAAGGTATGCAATAGTATTAACTACTAGTACAATGTAATAATGCACTAATTAGTGATCTTTATATCTATATCATCTAACATATTTCAAACTTTTCATAGGTTGCAGGACACATCAAAGGAAACAAAGGCTAGGTTGCAAAAGATTGGGCAGCACAGACTTGGCTCTGGTGGATATTAAAAAATTAAAGCACGAATTGTAAGTAGTAGTAAATGAATTGTAGAGAAAAATAATTTATAAAATATAAATAATTTTGTTTAATCAAAAAATGCAGGGCTCTAAATTTAATTTAGAGGCCACGACAGAACACAAAAAAATTGCCTTCAAGGAAGGCTATCAAGCCGTGGCTGAACGCCTACAACAAGCTTCCACTGGCCCAACCGAAGAGTCTCCCACATCATGTGCACAGGTAAATATGCCAAAAAATATATTAGAAATTGAATACTTGAGCAACAATCTATTTGATAATAATGTGCATAACATTGCAATGCAACCTCTTAATCATGACAGAGATCATACGCCGCATGATGAAGCCCCTGATGTGCATCGTACTGTCGATGGAGGTGCTCATTTTCTATTTAAAACTAATTATGTAATTATTAATACAATTTAAAATCTTAAATTAAACTTGGTGTAACCTTTTTGTGTATATTTTAGAGGATACAGAATCATGTCATGCTGAACGAGTGCCGGAGGATGTTCAGACTGATCAACATGTAGATCATGTGGCACATTCAGGTAAAGAAAATCTATTTATGTTTTGTTCTTTTAAATTAATTTTTTAATTTATAGTTCTTTTACTTCAATAAATACTTGTAATTCACTAATATAAAATGGTGTGAATTTAACTCATGAAGTAGTTGTTATTGTAGCGGACCCCCCTTTGGCGCATCGGCCTCGTGTTCCTGAACAGATGAGGAGGAGACATGCATTGGAATTAGAATTAGTAGAGGAGGGGAATGATGAGGACATTGATCTTCCTCTTAGAAATTACATGATTAAAAAAAATAGCAAGAAACCCAAAAAGAAATGATTATAATTAACATTTTTTGCTAATGAAAGAACATTGTCTTAATGGATGTAATTTTGTACTAGTAATGTTGATGAATGATGTGTTAATGAATTCTTCATGAATGTTGTGTGTTAATGAATTTTATGTGTTAATGAATTATTCATGAATGTTGTGTGTTAATGAATTTTATGTGTTAATGAATGTTATCATGTGATTATAATGATTGAATGTTATATTTCAAAAATGGATGAATGAATGAATGAATGAATGTTATTAAATGTTAATGGGGAATTTAGAGTGATGTTAGGGGGGTGGGGGGGGGGGGAGGGGCCAAATGAGCTTCCACCTTCATGTGGTTGGCCTTGTTTAGTAGAGAATATTAAACTATTCTCGAAACCAAGTGAAGCTCAAACTTTAAAGATAAGCTTAGAGTATATAGTGACAACCAATTAGCAAGTTGAAATGAAGTTCTTCATTACAGGTACCTTTTTAGTTTTTAAAGCACAATGTCATGTTTTAATATTGTGTAGTTTTTTTCTTATGTCAAAGTATTCTTTTACTATAAGAACATAATTTATGACCATTTTAGTAACTATTCTAACATCGCTTTATGAAAAATCCTATTTTGGCAAAGATGGCAATAAGTGGTGCTATCTATTCCTTGGGAGATTGGATTGCACAAGTTTGTATCTCAAAATCATTTGCATGTGGCAGAAATGCATACTTACAACCATTTCATTCTACATTTAAAAACATTGATGACACTCTAGACACAAAATAATGCTCATGTTGTTGACTTGACAGTGCTATGAAGGCAAACCAATTTTTGAATTTGATCAAACCCGGATGTTTAGATCTAGTCTCCTTGGATTTAGTCTTCATGGTTCTTTGTCTCATTATTACTATCATCCTAGTGAGGTAACACCTTTGCCTTCTTTCTTAGTCTCTTACAGTTCATACTTGTTTAATTTGAATAATTTTTGAGTTCCTTGCAAAAAGGGTATGACAAACAAATATGGTTATACAGGCTCTATTTCCTTTCTAGGATTGGTGGGTGGTGCCTACAAAAGTGGCCTTTGATCAAACTATCAAAATTAATGCCATATATTGCTTACATTTGATTAATTTTCCATATTAATTACAACTCTCTTCAGTTGTATTAGAAACTTTTGCCTTAAGCATGTGTGATGCAAACCTGTAACACCTCTTTTTTCCATATGTAATCATGATGCTCTATTTCTTGGTAGTTGTGACTCTTAATGATTAAACCATCTCTTGATCATGTTATTGCACTTGATATATGACTATTTCATGTAGGTGCCTTGGTTTTGGGGCCAAGCTTTTGGGGCTCGACAATATCATATGTTAGGATTGTATCTGTAACGAGCATGGATTGTAATATTTGGAGTTGCAATTCTTCTCTTACAAATGTATATATTTGCAACCCCTATCCTGAAGATTCTTGGGCAGCCAGATGACATTGCTGAATTATGTAATTTTTGAATTAAATTCATTCACTCATATTTCATGAGTAGTAGTTCACAAGAACCTATCTTTTTCATGGGAATGATTGGTACACTTAACACTCATTGCACCTAGGTGATACTCTTAGAGGTGAAACATTGGGCTTTCCCAGGAGGTTACCCATCCTACTATTGCTCCAAAACAAGCGTGCTTAACCATGGAGTTTCCCTAAGATTAATCCCACTTAACTTGCTATCCCATTTGCAAAACTTTCAGTTAGTGTTGTGTCTTATAAACGATTTATTATAGAGCCCCTTTAGCTTATTAATTGACATGTAAGAAATATTTTTCATAAAAATTCAATTTTTAATATTTCTATTACGATTCAACTGTATAATTTATGATTCAAACTCATTGATTCATTTTTCATATGTAATTTACAAATCAAACTCAAATAATTTTTTTAAAAATCTACTGCAGCCTCTGTTTGTGTCACTCTTTTGCAGAAGTTCCAAGCATGAAATGCTTATCTTAGTCTACTTATTTTCATCTTTCTTGTGCAATGTTTATCTTTTACGTCCAAATTTTATAATAAATTCGTGTACAATTTCAAGTAGTTTAGGGTTTTTCTTTGTAGGGCCTTGTTCCACAAAGGGAAACTAAATACAATGACTATCTGAACCAATGATCTAGATAGATACATCTCAAGCTTTTGACTTATAAATAAACTTTAACTTTTCTTTCTATACCTAAATTCTAGCATAACCCACTTTTCAATGGGTGACTTCTAGTCATAACTAGAATGGAGTTCAAAATAGAACCTTTCCATTTCATTGACCCATTGAATCAGAATGTAACCATTAGGTGTGCCTTATGTATGATAAAATTTTGGATGTTGAGTATATCAAATTATGCTCCGATTGAGATAAGATCATGCTGTCAAATAACTTGTATGTCTTAAAATCTACCTTGTATTTATTGTTAATTAATATGTTTTCTTGTGAATGCAGTGTGAGGGTAGCCAATGAGCTGGGTGCAGGAAATGGACAAGGAGCCAAATTTGTAGTTATTGTTTCTGCAATTACTTCATCCATGATTTGGAAATGGCCCACAATATTGCAATTGAGGGTAGTTTTGTAACATAGAGGTAAGTCTAATGATTAAGGTGAGGCTTTCCCCAAGAATTAGAGCTCATTACACTTGGATATTGACTAATAGGTGTTAGAAATAGGAAATACTGAGAGGGGGGGGGGGGGGGGTGAATCAGTATTTCACAAACTTTTTCTTTTGACCAATTATGGATATAACAGATTACTTTAGTGCATACAAATATTATCAAGCTGATTAACAAACATAGCAGTAAATAGAAAGAACTCATAACACATGATATGTTCTCGAGGAAACCTTGGCCAAGGGAAAACCCCAGTGGGGATGGTACCCACAAAGATCACTAATCAAAAGTATCTTGTTAGGGATATTGGACCCTGTTAAGAGTCAATTTACAATATATAGTAGATCTGTCCTGGTTAAAGGACTTTAGGCCTTGTTAGAAGCCTTAACCCTGTTAGGAGTTAGATTACAAAACCTGATCACCAGCTAAGCTCACTGCCCAAACAGGTAATACAAAATGTTTCTGACTATAGTATGGTACTACTTACAACTTCGCATCAATAGCCTTTGTTGCTATCACAATATATAACTATCACAAGTTATCCTTTTCTTTCTTTTTACACATCACACACTTTTTCATTACATTTCAAGTATGCCTAATATATGAGTTATTAGAGCTAATAACTTTATATGGTCGGCTTCCAAAATATTTATCCAAGAGTAAACATCTAGGATGTCATCCCTTCATAATGTTAAGTCATATTTTGACAAGCAAAAATAATCCCTTAACTCTTTTGCTAATACTGTCTCCAAAACTGTTCTGTCTGCAAAAATTGTCTTTGGTAAACTTCAAATAACTTCATCTGTATTGCTCCAAACTTTATGCACACTGAGATGGGGTATCCTCATACTCTGTAGAAGCTTTAGTTAACTACGCAAACAAAAATATTGCTCCAGTGGATGTCACCAACTAAATCTTCATCGGGTGCTCTGTCAGGATCACTGTATCCATACTTAGATAATTTCTTCCTTCAACTTGCCATACTTTCATTCCAGATTCTGCACTCTCAATAGAGATCATATGTTGCAATAATGAAAACATCTATGCATCCACATTAGCCAAATTGCCAACAATCTCCCCCTTTGTCATTGGTGGCAACATATGGGAAAATTGGCTAAGTGTGCAAACAAAACTTCAAAGTATTTACACAAAATTGTGGCCAAATGTTATACAAAACATATACAATATTGTACTCCATAGAATAGCTCCCCCTATGAGTATCCTTCCTCAACATATTTTCAATTTTCTGCTATCTCTCCCCCTTTGACAACAATGACAAAGATAGGGTGTACAAAAATTTTAAAAAAAAGTTGATACCTTGTTATCAGCTATTGCAAAGCCGGTAGGCTTGCAACACAGTCACCAAACTCTGACTTCCATGATTCAAAATCTTTCTCCCATATCTTCTTGATGGATTCAGCAACATTGAGTAGAGTACTCAATCCGTATGCTGCTGTCTGACAAGCTTGTAGGGAATTAAAGCTAAACTTCTGAAAGGATGTCTTTGCTGAAAGACACTGCTCAATTTGGTCTTCAACAATTGAGGTCTTGATTGAGATATGCTCTCTCAAGATGTTAATCCTGATCATCTTTCTGTTCTTCTCCTCTGCTAACATTCTGATTTCATCATTTAACTTCCTTATGTTCTTCTCTACAGAACTTATCTTTACATTTGGGCTTGTCAAGGTGTTTGTTTCAGCTGTAATTGCATCTATCTTCTCTCTGATCTTCTTATCTTCTTTAGCTATTAGGATTTCTAATTTTGTGCATTGTATATACAAACTCTTTCCAGTCTCAAAATGTTTCCTCAAATTCTTTATGCATACATCCAAATTACCAATATCATTTTGAATATTTACTCTTAAATTTTGTTGCATTTCTGCTTCAAAGGCTTCCTGAACTTTTATTCTAGCAATATCCTTTAAGTTAGAAAATTCAGAGTCAAAAGAGTTTATTACTATTTTAGCTTTCTCAAGTGGATCCGATTCAAATACCTTAGTGCTGATCACACTCTCAAGTTTCTCTGTTAAAACTCTAACTTTTCCTTCAAGGTCCTTCACCTTCTTATTCTTTCCAATAATTTTATTAAGAGATGTGATGAACTCAAGCTGATCATCATCTTCAACCTCTTTTCCAAGGTCTTCAAAAATAGAACCAATTTGTCTCTTCTTACTGTCAGGTGCACTAGGGGTAGTGACCTTTGTCAAAATTTGTTTACCTTTAACTGTCTGCTCTGCTGGAACTGATTCTGTTATAGCTGGTGCTTCCACTGCCTCTGTATCCTTTTCTGATTCTGTAATCTTCTCTTGCTCTTCTAAAGCCAAATTGTCAACAATGTTTCATAGATCATGAAATACTGCATCATCTGACTCTAGTGTCACTTTGGTTCCTTCAATGTCCATTGATTCTTTGCCAATATTGATATGTGAAGAAGATGGGACTTCTTCAATACCAACTTCCTCTACATGCGGTTCCTCTGATTGCTTCTGTTGAGGATCTGATTCAACATGCTTTTCTGCAACTATATCTGCAAGAACTTGCATTACTACTTGCTCAGTCTCTTTTTGTACTTCCTCCTTTTTGCCTCCCATTATAAGGATTGTTCTTCTCTTAGTTTTCAATAAAGTTCCAAGAGACTTCAAGAATCTCTTCAAATGATCTTCATCCTCAACTTTACAGAACTGTCTGATTACATGTTCTCTCATCTTTATGTCCTCTTCTTGTGCTCTTTATTTTCTATTCACAAGTCTATTATATAAATCTTCTGGGATCTTACCATGAATAGTGCTAAGTTTTTTATCTATCAAAATCATATGTGTAATCATTGCATTTTCAAAATTCAATCTGTCAAATGATCCATATAGATCATAGAATTTATTTACCTTAGTGAATTCTCCATGCTTCAATATATCTTCATTAACTCTTTCAATTCTTGGTTTCCAAGTTTTCTTCTTGATTGAAACTTCATCATCATCTTTAATTTCTGCTACTTTTCTAGGTACAGGTGGTACAATCACTTTTTGTCTCTTGCCGGGTCCTGTTGCACTCACTTTTACTCTTTTGCTAGGAATAGGAGAAAAAGATTTATCTCCTTCATCTTTTTCAGGTACTTCAACTTTTACCTTTACTGCAATAGGATCAACAGGGTCTGCACTAGATGCCACAGGTGGAATTACAAGATTTTCACTTTGCTTCAAGGCTTCTGTAGTCTTCTTAGCTATGTCAAACTCATGACTTGACATACATGATTCTTTTAGTATTTTCTTCATAGTAGATTCAACTCTCCTACTAGATTGCTTCTTTTCTCTCAAACTTATTGTAGAGTTGAAATTCTCTTCATAGGTTCCAAACCTATTTGCATGACCATCCAACTCACACTTTAACAGTCTTTCACATATCCTACGGTTTCTGCTTCAGATACTTCATAGCCAAGAGGGTCTATGAATTCCATTCTAGGCTCAATTGCTTCAATGTAGGTGAAATCAATGTCTACCATAACATAAATGTCATCTTTATGCTTTTCAACTAAGGATTGAGGAATCCTTGATTTGTTCTTAACAATATTCTGAAAAGTCTTCAATACAAGCTTCACACTATCATTGACTTTACCAATTAGGTGCTTCATGTAGACTGAGTTTATTCTTTCCATTGTTTTCACATTTTCACTCCAATCAACTGTGTAAGGAAATCTTCTCAAAAGATGGAAAAACATATAGGTTATCAGAGATGAAAACCTAAACTGTGTGTACTTAGCCTTCTTAATCTTTTCTAAGTTCTCAAATAACTGAATTTTCAAAATTTCACATAGGTCTACTTGTTTCTTCTCAATACACATAAGATAAGCTACATGAACCATTCTTGCAGCCATGTCATCTTCCCTTGAACTACCACAAAATTTAGTTGTTAGGATCTTGCAAAGGTACATAACATCATCTTGCTTAATCTTACTTATCGCAATTCCTCTACTATTATAACTAGATCCAGTGTTGTCTAAAACAATCTTTCTCATGTTCTTTTCATTTAGTGGAATCTCTCCAACTTTTGATAATCTAGTAACATCATGAATTAGGTCGGCAGTTATATCAATAACTCTATCCTCCATCCAAAATTTCCCATTGTGGATTCTACTTAAAATGATCTTGGTACATTCCTCATCATTAAATTCATACTTCATGGAATAATTGATAATTTCATTGTTCTCTAGGTGCCCATAAGCTAGTTTAACTGACATGTCTTGATTATACAATTTCCTATAATCATCACTAAAATCTGCATCTCCCAAAGTTTCAAACTTGCAACCTAAATATCCTTTAACATTCTCAATGTGTAATACTCCATCTAGTACGGATGATAGTGCTAGTCTATCATCAATTTCAACTGGTTCTACTGGTTCTTTCTTAATCTTAGGTCTATTCTTATCCTTAACATTATGAACCATAGAAATATCCATCTTATCAACTGATTAAAGATCAAAAAATACCTCAACTTTGCAAATCTAGGGTTTCGGTATGATCGTCGCTGCAAACTACTTCCAAACTTCTTCAAATCATCCTCAACTCACTTTTTCTTCTTTCAAATCTCTTTTCAATCACTTTGTAATCATGATAACTTTGATTTTGACCTTATAACACTTCACATTAACTCGATCTGACATCGCATTCATTCATTTTGCTGCTAAAACCTCAAAAAGTTGATTCTGCAAACCTGCAACCATAAAACTTTTTGCGACCTCACAAAACATGATATTTTATTTTGCGCACTTAACCATAGCATTAGTGCAACATAAAAAACCTATATCTAACTGCGCAAAACTTAACTCATTCAAATTCCTAATCTACACTAATCCTAAGTCCTAAACTACGGAAACTTACATAATTTAAGTACTTAAAGAAGGGTCAGGTAAAGATTCATCCTTACCATTAGTTACATTACCTTCCTGACTACTTTCAGTGCTGAATATACCTCCTTGATCTGTGCCTTTATCAAATTTTACTTCATCTTTATTGCTACAACAACCTTTCTCTTTGTTTCCTACATTTTCATTCCTTCTTGCATTGTTCCTAGGGTTAGGGTTATGATGATAAGCTCCATTGTTCATTCTGCAAACTCTTGCTGAGTGTCCAAACTTGTTGCATATCTGACAAATGATTCCATTGTTTCCAAATCTCTATCCTTGTTGGTTAATCTGTGACCTGCAATTTCTAGCAATATGTCCTACTTTGTTGCATCTAAAACATACTACCACTTTTCTTTGATTCATTTCTTCAATAGATTTCTTATCTGCATTGTTAGTATTCCCAATCATTCTATCATAATTATTCAAAATTACTTTAGGTCTTCTACATTCGTTAGCTCTATTTCCAAAACTATGACAATTATAACAATGTCCATTAAGAGGTTTAAATTGCTTACCTGTGCAATCTCTCTTCATGTGCCCAATAGTATTACAAGCAAAACATCTACCTTTGAATTCTCTTTGCATACCTTTAGATGATTCTTCCTGCTTTGATTCTTCTTGCTTTGATTCTTCTTTCTCTCTAGGTGGTTCTTCTTTAGGTGGATCTTCCAATGCGTTCTCATCTAGCTTCATTTCCTCCACACTTTCAGATGTCTTCAGATCTGGCTTCTTACTTTCATGGTTTATTCTAAACATACTAAATCCAAATCCAGTCCTATCAAAGAATGGTTCTTCAAAAGAAATTTGTTTTTCAGTCTTATTACTATTTGAATATAGCCTTTCAAGTTGTTGTTTAGATTGAGTTAATTCACCTTTCATAATTTTATTATACTTCTCAAGTTCCAAATACTGCACTTTTACTTTTTCAGATTCAGATGTTTCCTTTTCAAGTCTTGATCTCAGATCTTCATTCTCAATTTTCAATTTTTCATTATCAGATCTCAAATTTCCATCTTTCATACTAAGCTTCAGATTTACTATCTTCAGCTCATGCTTAAGGATCTCATTTTCTTTTTCTAATTCATCACAATCTTCAACAAGCATATCAAATTTCTTTTCAGATTTCAAATCTTCAATCTTACCTTTTAATTTGTCAATAGCATTCTTTGCATCTTCATATTTTCTTCTTAAGGAGTTTCTTTCATCAGTAAGCATATCAATCTATTCAAGAGCTTCGTCAAGATTCTTCTGAAGTTGATCCATATCCATAGAGATCTTACTCAAGCTGCTAAGCTTTCCTTGAATGTTCCTTCTCCGAGTAACTGCGCTCTAATACCAATTGTTAGAAATAGGAAATATTGAGAGGGGGGGGTGAATCAGTATTTCACAAAATTTTTCTTTTGCCCACTTATGGATATAACAGATTACTTTAGTGCATACAAAGATTATCAAGCTGATTAACAAACATAGCAGTAAATAGAAAGAACTCATAACACATGATATGTTCTCGAGGAAACCCTGGCCAAGGGAAAACCCCGGTGGGGATGGTACCCACAAAGATCACTAATCAAAAGTATCTTGTTAGGGATATTGGACCCTGTTAAGAGTCAATTTACAATATATAGTAGATCTATCCTAGTTAAAGGACTTTAGGCCTTGTTAGAAGCCTTAACCCTATTAGGAGTTAGATTACAAAACCTGATCACCAGCTGAGCTCACTGCCCAAACAGGTAATACAAAATGTTTATGACTATAGTATGGTACTGCTTACAACTTCACATCAATAGCCTTTGCTGCTATCACAATATACAACTATCACAAGTTATCCTTTTCTTTCTTTTTACACATCACACACTTTTTCATTACATTTCAAGTATGCCTAATATATGAGTTATTAGAGCTAATAACTTTATATGGTCGGCTTCCAAAATCTTTATCCAAGAGTAAACATCTAGGATGTCATCCCTTCATAATTTTAAGTCATTATTTTGACAAGCAAAAATAATCCCTTAACTCTTTCGCTAATACTGTCTCCAAAACTGTTCTGTCTACAAAAATTGTCTTCGATAAACTTCGAATAAGTTCATCCGTACTACTCCAAACTTTATGCGCACTGAGATGGGGTATCCTCATACTCTGTAGAAGCTTCAGTTAACTACGCAAACAAAAATATTGCTCCAGTGGACGTCGCCAACTAAATCTTCATCGGGTGCTCTATCAGGATCACTGTATCCATACTTAGACAATTTCTTCCTTCAACTTGCCATACTTGCATTCCAGATTCTGCGCTCTCAATAAAGATCATATGTTGCCATAATGACAACATCTATGCATCCACATTAGCCAAATTGCCAACAATAGGTTCACTTGGATATTTGATCTTATTGTACAAAGAATTTAAGGCAGCAAGGTTCACATCAGACTATTATGTCTTGCTCTCATTAATAAAATGAATATTGCATATGTAAATGGCCTAACCATGGCATCAAATTTGTAATATTTTCTTCTTTTTTCAACAAGCAGAGTTTATGTGAAGTTTCTTGTATAAGATTTTGATGCTGCAATCATTTAATTGAGTATTATGTCCATTTAAAGAATAGAAAATCAGAACGATTATTGTTTATCAGTTTGATAAAAAAGGGTTATTTTATATTAACAGAGATATAGGCATAGATATTAGTAGCTTTCTATGGTAGCATCATCAGGTTTTAATAGATTCTTAGTTGAGTAACTAATCAGACTATTTTTGTTGTGTATGATATTATTTAGTTGAAGCCCACCTAGGCCACGTAATGTGGGTTAGTGTCATAGAACTATGTTTAATAGAAACTGAGAATGGTAAGACTTAAATACTTAGTAATAGATAAAACCATTAGTCATCTAACACAAGGCGAGGCTATTATGTTTCCTTTCTTAACAGTCAAAGATAGAATAATAATATAGTTACACTAGTTATTTGTCATTGAGAAAATTGGGTAATTAAAACATACCCTTTTTGCTATGTATGCTATTATTTAGTTGAAGCCAACCTAGGCCACATAATGCAGGTCAATGTCACAAAACTCTATGTAATAGAAACTGAGAACGGTAAGGCATAAGCACTTATTTAGTAATTGATAAAACCATTGGTCATTTAACACAAGACTACGCTATTCCGTTTCCTTTCTGAAAAGTCAGAGATAGAATTATACTATAGTTACAATGGTTATCTGTCATTGTGAAAAACAGGTAAGTTTGAACCCTAGATGAATGAAGCATTTTTCAATTGGGTCAGTTACAGTTCAATTGTTGATCAAAATATAGAAAATATAATGTAACATATGACAAAAGAGTACATTTTTTAAGATCTAAGTAAATCCTCAGCCCTCAAACCATAGATAGGTCAAAAACCAAGTGAAATAAACACTAAGACATTGCAATGAGGTAGAGAAAATGAATAACAAGTTGGAAGAAAAATTCAAGTGTTTATGACATATGTTAATATTTAATTGATGTAAAATGAAAAAGAAAGATTTGTGGCTCTTGAATATATTAGTACCAGAAAACCAACTCCATTCACATAACAACACCAAAACTTAGTTCCTTTTTGCTCGTAATTAAAGGTAAAGTGCTCTCAATTTTGATAAACTTTAGCAAACCCAATCTCATTAGGGAACCCTCCATTATTTCAAAATTCTAGTACAACCATAAGGAATGGAATACACAAACAAGCCCACTTTTGAATATTGAACATCTCAAATTCCAAAGAATTGATTCAAATTCACACAATCCTAACTCCTCTTCTCTTACAATGGAAATTAGATTTGTTCTCATCAAACTTCTTCACTGTTTTTAATTACTTCAGTATTCGCAATAAACCAAGGCCAACAACAGTTCCTGTATTAACAACCAAACAAATATTTAGTTCATCAAAGGAAAATATTGAAATACTTGATCTGTTTGGCTTTTTATACTTTTTGTTTCCCTTTATTAACAGTACATATTAATGCACAACATGTCCAGAGCAAGAAAATCATGCATAGACTGACCTATACAGTATTTGATCACTTCATACTTGCCAGCTTCTAGTTGCATCTTTAAAGCATGAATCTCCTAGCACTCAAGCTGGAATGTTGACTAATGGGTAAGTTTCAAGGATCAAGGTCATAACTTGTAGGTCTGTAACAATTGTTTTGGCAACTTATTTTATAGTAAGAACAATGCACCAAGATAAGAAGGTACAATTTGTGAAAGTAGGTCCCTTGCAAAAATAAGGGGATATCATTTCATATGTAGTGTGTTGGTGATAGTGAAGTGATATTCCTTCAAACATTATTTGTGCATTACTAATTAATGTTTATGTCTTATTTGTATCTATTTATTATTGACATTCTTCTTGATGAATTGGTTTCTAGGTTGGGAGTCCACTGACAGATCCATATCTTGCATTTGCAGCTAGTATGAATGGCTTAGTGGGGCCTCTCCATGGTTTAGCAAATCAGGTATAAAATATATGCCTGCTATTGCAATGAATATTGATGAAAATAAGATCATTTTTATATACTTAAGTGGTGAGGGATAAAAATATGTTCCATATTTGTTGAAATTGGAAGGGAAGCAACAAAATTCTTACTGCCTAGTTCATTTCACAGGTTTTGGAGGTTCATTTGTCCCTATTAGACTCTCTTTGATTTTTGATGTGCATCCATTTTTAAGGAGTGGAACCTAGTAATGTCCTTTTTCAGGTACATTTATTTGGGTGCATATTTCTTAATTGCATTCCAACTTTTTTGGATTGCTTTTCAAATTTCATAGCAAAAGGCCCAAAGAAGTAACACTAGTGTATGCCCAATCATTCTGGATAAAACAATCTACAACACCATTGACACCTCTAGCCGTTCCATGCATCATTTTTTTTCTATGCTCTGACTCAATAATGTTATATGTTGTCAAAACAATATCATAATCAGAAAATTCTGTAATATCTTTACATCTATTAGCACTGTGATAAACCAGAACTTTAGTGCTTCCTTCACTTGTGAACCTTGCAATCTCATTTCTCCATTGGATAGCTGCTACCATTAGACAAACAAAAAGTGTGGTTTTAATTTGAGGCAGAACCTTAGATTTGCTACTAGACCCCACTTCAATGTTTGACACCTTAGATGAGTTTGCAATAAGAGGTGCCTTCAGTTGCAGGTCACGATTTGTCAAGAGTCCATGCTGATGTTACTATGAACTACAATCATCTCATCAAAGGGATTACAATATATTATACATTCCATGGAAAATTTCAAAGCACAGAAGACACACCTTTCTTGCCTTCAAAGCATCTTTTATGTTTTCTTTATCCTCCTGGTACTGCCAAACATACATTAGATTCAAAGTAAGATTTCATCAAAGGAATGAAAAATACATTGCATTGAAAAACAATGATTTACATTCCTGGTAGTAGAAATACAATTAATGTCTGCAATAAAATCATTGAACAATTTCTAACTTTCATGCCTTCTTTTTCATCTCTTGTACAACATCTTCAAACAAATCCTTAGGTGGTGAACCAGATGTGTTTGAAGCCATGGCTAGATAAGCAGGATGGTTCTTGATCTACAACAAAACAGATCAAAGATCTTATGTAGAAACACATAATCTCAGAATGACATTGAATGAAACTCCCCTGGGAGTAATGATAAAACAAAACATTAATTTTTTAAACAAGTATTCAAAACAAAACCCGAACATTTAATACCATGGCACAATAATCAAGCCAGTGTGTCGTTGCTGTAAGAAGTCCAGTGGCCTTATGATCCTCCATTAAAATTTGAAATTCATCCCGATTTTGACGTTCCTTTCATCGCAATTGTTCCTGAATTTATAAATATTCAAATCATACAAATGTGCAAAAATAAGAAAGTAAAAACTATGGAAGCAATCCATCAAAGAAGTAAATAGAAATTCAGTCATAACAAGGCATAGCACAATAGGAAAATGTACTCCAGATTTGAGAAAAGTAAAGTAAAAAGAGAATACGTTTGGAAGGTTTTTTTTTTTTTTTTCCAAAAGTAATAATTTAAACCTTCACAGAATAAAGCAGAGATCCATGAAATCATCTACCAACCTTTTCCTCTTTTTTGCTTCTTTCTCTTTTTTTTTCCCTTGCCCGCTCAAGCACTTCAAACACAAGCTGTAAGGAAAACAAAATGTTCATATTCATTTTCGGAGGCCCAATTTGCTTTCTGAATACAACATTCATCCCAGTATTCTTTCAAGAGGTCTTTTCAACAAGAAGATGAAATGTTGACATCTGAAGGATTTAATAAATCAGATCTTGGCAAATTTAGACAGGAAACAGGATATGATCAACAAAGGAAAGGAAAGTAATAAGGTTGTTTATTGTTAGATACTTTTTCTCCATCTCATTTGCATTCCTTTTCCTTAACCTTATCTTGAAGGTGTTTAACGTACTCATCAAATATCTCTTGACGAAAGCTTTCACCACTAATTGCCTTGAATAATCATATCCAAAATATATTTATAACTAATTATAGTGAAAGGAACATAACAACTGTCTTTTATTTTTTTGATCGATATAACAACAGTCTTTTATTACTTACAATAGATTAATTCTTAATAGTGGCTCTTTTACCTGTACGCTTGGGCATCTTTGAGCAAAGGTATGCAATCCTCCCATTTTGAGGAAGCAGCAATTTCCTGAAATGGAAAAATAATATAATTAATCCATCAAGAGGTAGATAGGAATTAAGTCATAATAAGGACTTTTAAATGTAGGGGGCAATATGAAAATGTACCCTAGATGTAAAAAAAGCAAAGTAAAAAGAAAATTCAATAGAATAATTTTTTTCCAAAATGAAGAAGAATTCAAACCTTCACAGAATAAGCAAGCCCGTGAAAAGAAAAAACAATAAATTAGTCCATCAAGAAGTAGATAGAAATTCAGTCATGATAATGATTTTTAATGTACAACACAATATGAAAATGTACTCCACATGTAAGAAGTAAAGTAGAAATAGAATTCATTAGAGGGATTTTTTTCCAAAAGGAAGAATTTAAACCTTCACAGAATAAAGCAAATCCTTGAAATCGTCTGCCAACCTTTGCCTCTTTTTTGATTTTTTTGCTTCTTTCTCTTGCTCTGCCTTTGCTAGTTCAAGTACTTCTTCAAACACAAGCTACAAGGAAAACACAAGATGCCAATAAGACCAAAAAAATCACATATCCCAAAATAATTTGCATTACTTTCAACGTTTGCATTTCTTTGAGTTTAACTTAACAAAAATTCACTATCTACAAATGAGAACAAAATGTTATTGATTTCCGATAGTGATTCACTTTCAAAAACTACTTGCCAGCACAAGTCAGTCAAAACAAAATATAGCTGGTGCAATGATCTGATCAATTAGAAACCACTCATATGGCACAAAAGGATAAGGTCCATGTTTGTGTCATTAGAATTTGATATGAGCATAACAATATGTGACACTGCATAACACCAATGTCACATTTTTCATTTTAAAATTGTAAATACTTTTCTTGTAAATATATCTGTAGCTAAGACCAAAAATCTAGATATGGTAGTAGAACAAACCTTAAGATTTGTTTTAGATGCAGCAACCAGATCATATACTTCACCAATGGAGGCTTTGAACTTGTCAAGAGTCCATGCTGATGTTACTGTGAACTGCAATCATTGCATCAAAGGGATTACAATATATTATACATTCCATGGAAAATCTCAAAGCACAGAAAACACACCTTTCCTGCCTTCAAAGCATCTTTTATGTTTGCTTGGTCCTCCTGGTACTGCCAAACATACATCAGATTCAAAGTAAGATTTCATCAAAGGAATGAAAAATACATTGCATTGAAAAACAATGATTTACATTCCTGGTAGTAGAAATACAATTAATGTCTGCAATAAAATCATTGAACAATTTCTAACTTTCATGCCTTCTTTTTCATCTCTTGTACAACATCTTCAAACAAATCCTTACCTTCTTTTTCATCTTTTGTACAACATCTTCAAATAAATCCTTAGGTGGTGAACCAGATGTGTTTGAAGCCATGGCTAGATAAGCAGGATGGTTCTTGATCTACAACAAAACAGATCAAAGATCTTATGTAGAAACACATAATCTCAAAATGACATTGAATGAAACTCCCCTGGGAGTAGTGATAAAATAAAACATTAATTTTTTAAACAAGTATTCAAAACAAAACCCAAACATTTAATACCATGGCACAATAATCAAGCCAGTGTGTCTTTGCTGTAAGAAGTCCAGTGGCCTTATGATCCTCCATTAAAATTCAAAATTCATCCCGATTTTGACGTTCCTTTCGTCGCAATTGTTCCTGAATTTATAAATATTCAAATCATACAAATGTGCAAAAATAAGAAAGTAAAAACTATGGAAGCATGACTACTCTCATTGTAGATGCCTTTTGAGTCTTTTGTTCTTCTTCCTTCTCCAAGCCATGTATATACTCCTACCATATCAAAAACCCATAGTAATGGCAAAGAGAACAAAACAAAATGGCTAGAAAAATAAAGAACATGGAATTCAATATCACCTAGAAAATCTCCAACTGATCCATTTTATCCAGTCTTGAGCATCTCTCATCATCCTCCAGCCTATCTTGAACTTCCCTCCATTGAGTATTCGCCTAACAATTAGACATTGAGTACATTTATTTGGGTGCATATTTCTTAATTGCATTCCAACTTTTTTGGATTGCTTTTCAGATTTCATAGCAAAAGGCCCACAAAAGTAACACTGGTTATGCCCAATCATTCTGGATAAAACAATCTACAACACCATTGACACCTCTAGCCTTTCCATGCATCATTTTTTTTCTATGCTCTGACTCAATAATGTTATATGTTGTCAAAACAATATCATAATCAAAAAATTCTGTAATATATTTACATCTATTAGCACCGTGATAAACTAGAACTTTAGTGCTTCCTTCACTTGTGAACCTTGCAATCTCATTTCTCCATTGGATAACTGCTACCATTGGACAAACAACAAGTGTGGTTTTAATCTGAGGTAGAACCTTAGATTTTCTACTGGACCCCACTTCAATGTTTGACACCTTAGATCATGAGTTTGCAGTAAGAGGTGCCTTCAGTCGCAGGTCACGATTACATAGAAAAAGGGATATTGCCTGAATTTTTTTTCGCATTCCCATTTCATCTGCAAGCATGCCACCTTTAAATTCATATTATTCTTACTTTAGACTCCAAGCTAGCCACTCCTTTTGGAAAGGTAATAATGGCATTGACATCTCAAGAGGTGGTTCCTGCTCTTCCATGGGACCCTTCTTTTGAGAAAATACATCTAAGTCAAGCTCCCCATCATGTGCTCAGGATTCCTAGTCTTCAAGGCCTTTCCCCCAAACCTGCCAATTCAAATCATCAGCAATGCCATCTTCTAAATGTCACATTTCTGATCACATTTTTTTATAACCAAAAGTTAGTATTGGTCACTTTTTCGACCCTTACACATTACTATGTTTGACGAGAATGCTATGCATTCAACGACCACTTCGACGAACTTTGGTGGATATTTCGACTAACCAATGGTGTCAATTTCAACCTTTACACCAGTATAATCGATGAGAATGCTATGCATTCGACATCTAATTCTTCCAGTTCCAAGGGATTGATTCAGTGGATAATTCAACCACTTGTAGGGTCAAAATTTGGACTATTATTTGTCCTGTAGATTAATCGATGAAAAAAGATTGACGAAAATTTTAGTCATCTGTTCGACCAATTTGTGTAGAAAATTTGACTATTTCTCGTCGAAAAATAGGATAAAATTTACTATTGATAGTCCTCAAGGATCTTGTGTATCATATCGTAGAAGATGGCTGTCATTTCTCTCTAATAAGTGGCACCTGTATTCTTTAGCCCAAATGACATCATGTTGTAGTAGAAGGTACCCCATGGTGTCGTGAAGGCTATTTTGTGTTGATCTTCTTCTGATATACAGATGTGATTGTACCTTGAGAAGCCATCCATGAGTGACAACATCTTATAGCCCGTTGTGAGATCTACTATCATGTCGATGTTGGGTAGCAGGAAATCATCTTTTGGACATGCTTTGTTTAGATCCCTGAAGTCTATGCATATTCTTATCTCTCCTGAAGGCTTAGTGACATGAACCATGTTGGAGATCCACTCTGCATAGTCTATAGCTCTGATGATTTTGGCTTGTAGGATCTTTTCTAGTTCTTCTTTTACCAAAAGGGCTATCTTAGGATGCATTTTGCGTAGCTTCTACTTTATTGGCTTGACATTAGGGCCCACTACAAGATTATGAATAACTAGATTTGGATCAAGCCCAGACGTGTGCATATGACCATGCAAAATTGGTGGTGTAATCTTGGAGAAGTGAAGTGAAAGCCATTTCTTCACCCTCGGTTAAAGATGTTGCGATGTAGGTGATATTGGGGCATTCTTCTATGCCCAAGTTCACTGGCTTTGTTTCCTCAATGATGATGGGTGATTTCTCGGGTATGTAATCCTAGATGGGAGGAAGAGGCAAGTCTTCATCTTCTAGCACCTCAAAGAGGTTTTCACTAGAAGATACACCCTTTATTTAACTTTTTAGAATCAGAATGTGCCCCAGAGGGTTTTTCACATAAAGACTCATTCTTTTCTTTTTCTTTTTCAATTTTGCAGCTAAAGCTTGCCTCTTCCCCGAAATATCCTTTAGAGTCGAGCTTGCAAACATGAGTTGATTCTTGGTGTTGATATGTTTGTTGGCCTGATGCTCCCATGAACCTTAGGAGCACTTCCATGCTTTGGAACTCATTGATATGTGTGATGCTTGGTTGGTCCTAGTCTATGAGTTTGGGATGGATGAATGGAAGTTCAATGACATTAATGGTGAGTTGATGGAGGACAGAAGTGCCTAGGAGGGTATCATCGTCAAAAATGTCATCGTAGGATTTCTTTTCTTCCTCTTCAGGGATGTCTTCAATCTCCATGAGGTCATCCTGGATATTCAAGAGGAGAATGTTGGGAAAGTTGGTGCCCCCAATAATGGTATTGGGTTATTGTATACGCAGGAGAGGGGTATTAAAGCCAAGACCTTGATGATTTGGATTTTTTGAGGCTATGATTAGATCTTTGTTGCCACTTTCTTGTGGTCCTAGACCATTGCCTTGGTATTTCCATTTCTCTATAGCATACTTGTGTGATGCTAGATATTTTTATTTGAAGTAACTAAGGAGCTCAGTGTTAGGAGGTGGGGGATCTCTATACAACCACCGATTGATGTCAAGGTCCATCTCAAGGCTATCTATATTTCCATGGGAAACATGTCAATGGTCCCAATTGCTTAATTTGATGATTGGCTTGAGCAGGTTTGCTTAGGTGATAAAAGAAAACCTAACCTATTAAAAACAAGCATAGACATTCAAACATTAGTTTAAGAAAATATTCCTAACATATAGTAAAATAAATTTGCAAAGACACTTTAGATAGAGCTCAATGGGAGCACCCTGTCACCATTCGATTTTCTCTCGATTTAGGGATGTGGGTGTGCTCTCAAAATACATGGATCTTGTCCCTAATGTAGATTAAGAAGGTTTGGGATGAATTAGGGACCATGAGAACCCCATAATGGCATAGAATCAGGTATAGAACACCTGATTTTCCCCTAGAGCCTCAAGGAGCCTAATAGAGCTAAAATGCAAATTAAGCTACAAATGCTTATTCTAAGATTGATTTTAGACCAAATGAAGTGTGATGTGATGAAATGCTATGCAAAGAAAAAAGGAGGCTAAGATTAATCCACATTAGCTAAGTTAGGATGTGATTTAGGAAAGCTTAGAAATGATTTAAAACTAAGAATTAGGATTTAAGATATGCTTATCTAGAAATGATTTATCATTATAACATTACTATGTAAATGAAAGGTGAATTGGTATTTTGGTCCCACCGAGCTTGCCAAAATGTGATCAAAGAAAACCTAACCTATTCAGAACAAGTGTAGACATTCAAACATCAGTTTAAGAACATATTCCTAACATATAGTAAAAGCAATTTGCAAAGACACTTCAGATAGAGCTCAACGGGAGCACCCTGTCACCGTTTGATTTGATCTTGATTTAGGGATGTGGGTGTGCTCTAAAAACAAATGGATCTTGTCCCTAATGTAGATTATGAAGGTTTGGGATGAATTGGGGACCATGATAACCCCATAATGGCACAAAATTAGGTATAGAACACCTGATTTGCCCCTAGAGCCTCAAGGAGCCTAATAGAGCTAAAATGCATATTAAGCTACAAATGATAATTATTCTAAGATTGATTTTAGACCAAATGAAGTGTGATGTGATGAAATTCTATGAAAAGAAAAAAGGAGGCTAAGATTAATCCATATTAGCTAAGCTAGGATGTGAGTTAGGAAAGCTTAGAAATGAGTTAAAACTAACAATTAGGATTTAAGCTATGCTTATCTAGAAATGATTTATCATTATAAAATTACTATGTAAATGAAAATGTGAATTGGTATTTTTCTCTAGGAAGTGAGGGTATTTATAGGATTTTGGGAAGGGCTTGGGTTAGGAAGTGGAGTTAGGGTTAGAGTCAGGATTTTGGGTAGATTCTGAGGTATGGTTAGGGGTAAGGATAGATGGATGAGGGTTAAGGGTTGCTCACACATGTGTGAGAAACACTAGGGAAGTGTGCCTAGGGGACCAAGGTGAAAGAGGAGACATGGGTCTCATTATGAGGTTGTAAGAGGCCTTAATGAGGGTGTAAGAGTCCATTAATGAGTTTGTAAGGCTCATTAATGAAGGGGTTTGACCAAAAGTCAAAGGAGTGTGGTTTAGACTAAAAAGGGTAGGAATCACCTTCTAATCAGGTTTAGGAAATTTTAGGAGGGTTTAGGGTTCTCTAGAAAATTCTAGGGTTTTAGGCTTTAAATAAATGTTTAATTTATTTAGGGATTGTGACTTTATTTATCAAATGATGATTCAATAAATAGGAGGAACCTCATTTAAATTTGATTTAAATACTTTTGGCTAGGGTTTCTTAATTAAATATCTTTAATTAAAATAGGAGATGAGATTATGACAATAAAAACTAATTAATTAATTAATTAATGATGATGTCATTAGGGGTTTTTGAAAAATAAAATATTTTTATTTTGGCAAAGGATTTTTAGGTGTCTACAATACAGATGCTTCCTTGGATGGTTTGGGAGAAGTACTCATGCAGGCTGGTCAGGCCATAGCATATGAGTCTAGGAGAATTAATACTCATGAGATTAACTACCCTACCCATGACCTTGAGCTTGCGGCAGTGGTGCACACTTTAGTGAGATAGAGACACTTCCTCTTAGGACATTGGTTCGAGCTTCATATAGATCACTAAAGTTTGAAATATATATTCACTCAGTCAAACCATAATGATCGACAGAGGAGATGGATGGAGTTCCTTTGTGAGTATGATTTTAATGTTCACTACATCAAGGGAAAAGAGAATGTAGTCACAGATGCACTGAGTAGGAAATACCATGAGGTATATTCTGTCCATAGGCACATGTTTGAAGGATCACATATTGTATCACTTTCTTGAGGATGAGTGGTATGTAAAGGTTTTTCATGTGGTTCAATCTTAGAAGGCCCTATAGGGGAAGTATGTTGATTATTCATTAGAGTTTGATGGACTATTGTGCCATAGAGGACACATCTATGTACCTTCTTGATGCAGGGGCATCCAAGGTTAAGGTAGGGACATTTTGTGTCCTCGGTAAACTGCATGGAGTGTTTGTGTTTTGGCCGGTTTTACTCAATTGTAGCCTTGATCGATGGTCTCGGTCATGGAAGGAAGCTCGGTCACTGAAGGAACTTAGTAGTCTCTGGCGCTCGGTGAAATTGTTGCTCGGTCATGCCTGCAGTGCTCGGTTGATACTGGTGCTTGGCGATGCCTAGCATGCTCGGTGATTTACTGTCGCTCAATAGTTCTGACTTACCAACTCGAGTTTTGTGTGATTTGTTGAGCCAACTTGGTGAATTAATTGTTGGTAGCCATTGTCTTGGGCTGACATGCAAAATTAAATGTTTGTATACATTTGTAAGCTAACTTGTATGACATTTAATAATTTGTTTTGGAGAGTTAAGGGTTTCATCCAGCCGACTTGTGGCTGATGATTAGTATTTAAGGAGGGCTTGGGTAGATGTTTAGGGAGAGAGATTTTGGGAGATCAGAACTTGGAGACTTAGCAGATCTGGAATTTAGATGTGAAGCCTGAGAGAGAAGTTGTGGAAAAGTTCTTGATGTTCTTTCATATTAGATTGTAATCTGATAGTCCTTTGTAGCAGAGCTAGGGGTTTATATACTTGGAGACAAGGAGATTTCTTGGAGGCTTGCGAGCTCAAGTTTAGATCTGCCTTAGGGTTTCCATTAGCTTTTGATTGTCTTCAAAGCTAGACTAGCTGAGATTGTATTAGATCTGGTTGTGGATCTTGTAGATGTTTTCTGATTGTAATTGGCCCTAACCCGGAAGGCCTTACAACCAGGCATGTTAATGAAAATTAGTGTTAAACAATTACTTTATGTTGCATTGTTGAGTAATCCACTATGTAATTCTTTTGGCTACAAGGTTTGGACTGTCCTTCATTGGATCCACCATCCTTGACTGCATAAGGTGGTATCAGAGTGAAAGGTTTGTTCCTATTGGAGCGAAAGTTTGACCTAGCAAGGATGATCTTGCAAAGTTGATCTTATTGGAGTAGAGATTGTACACAATCTGGATTGCAGATCCAAAGCACTTAACTTGTGAAATTGTGCCCTAGTTGTTTGCAAGATTGCAGGTTGAGATCTAACTTGTTGCAACTTGGAAATTGTCACAAGGTGGTCGATGAGGGTTTGTTGCAGAGGGTTTCTCTTATCTTTAAAGATTCCTCTAAGAAGATTGGACCCTAGAGTTATTTTAGATCTTTGTGATACTGTTGAATCCTGGATCATAGAGAAGGTGAAATCAGATTTTAGATCTGAGATGGAACTGATGAAGAATGAAATGGTCACCGAGGTCAAGAGAATTATTGCTGGTATACCTCAGAATGTTGGTACTGAGGATGGCTATGAAGAAGCTGTTGAAGAATTTGAAATTACTGGATCTAGTGGTGATGATCAGAGGAATAGATCTGGTGAAGACATAACTGCTTGGTTGCCTAGACCTGCTACTCAGTTTAGTAATTACCAAATGGAAGTTTCTACTTTCTCTGGTACTTTGAAACCCGACAATCTGATTGATTGGATTGGTGAACTTGAAGATTTCTTTAAGCTGGAAGAAATTGAAGATCCTCTTCAGGTGAGATTAGCACAGACAAAGTTGAAAGGACATGCTGCTCTTTGGTGGAAAGAACTACAGAGAGACCGAGAAGATGAAGGTGAAACAAAGATCAATCAGTGGAGATTGATGGCGACTAAGTTGAAAGCTAAGTTCATACCGGCTGACTATGAGCTTGACTTGTTTAAGAAGTTGCAGAATTTGAAACAGAAGGATTTTTCTATTGAAGATTATATCGAGGAGTTCTAAAAACTTACTATTCGGTCTGGACACCAAGAGCTTGGTAAGGAAAAGGTAGCTCGGTATGTGAATGGTCTGAGATTCAATATTTAGGATGAGCTTGGTATGCTGAAGATTGATTCTGTTGAAGATGCTTATCAATATGCGCTGAAGATAAGTTGAAGAGGAAACAACCTAACAAATCCCGAGGGAAAGAAAAGATTGATCACTTGGTGAAGGATAATCCGACTGATGCAGAAGATGAACAGAAACCTGTAGAGCCAAAGAAGAATACATGTAGAGTTATCTTTAAGGGTACTTGCTATAACTATGGAGAGGAAGGAAATTGTTCTTTTGAGTGCACACAGAAGAAGGTTGACCAATGAACTGTTGTGATGAATGAGAATATTCAGAATGAACCTGAATCAAAGAACTTGCTGCTTCAAAAAACATTGCTCAGTACAAAGGATGAACCTTGTCAGAGGAGTAACTTGTTTAGGACCCGATGCAAGACTGAAGGTAAAATCTGTGATGTTATTGTTGATAGTGGTAGTACTGATAACCTTGTTGCTGAGGACCTGGTTCAGAAACTTGGTTCAAGTAGAATGAAACATCCTTATCCTTAATAGGCTTGGCTAGTTGCAAGATGTTCATGCTTTGGAAGTTAGAGAACAATGCTTCATTGATGTTCAGGTTAGCCAGTACAAGGATCTTGTGCTTTATGACATTGTGAAGATGAATAGTTGTGATATATTGCTTGGTAGACCTTGGCAATATGATTGCAGAGCTATTTATGACTGTGTAAGAAATGTGTTTACTGTTGAGAAGAATGGCAGGAAGTTTTCACTGGTGCCTTTGATGGATGCAACACTCGGTAGGAGAAGCCTGAGTATTGGTAGCCGAGTTGAGATTGTAGATCCAGAGAAAATGAATGATCAGTATGAAGAACTGACCTGTACATTATCGAGAAAAGACTTGAAGAGGTAGAGGAAGCTAAAGTGGAAGACTTTGCAAGCAGAAAAGGTGGAGGACTTGTATGTGAAGAACCAGTTTGGGATATATGTGTTGAATCTTGGAAGATGTTCTTCTCACATATGAACATCTTTTGGAACCTGGGGTGTCTAATGTAGGGGCATCCAAGGTTAAGGCAGGGGCATTCTATGTCCTTGATAAACTGCATGGAGTGTTTGTGTTTTGTTTGATTTTACTCGGTTGTAGCCTTGACCGATGGTCTCAGTCATGGAAGGAAGCTCGGTCACTGAAGGAACTCAGTAGTCTCTGGTGCTCAGTGAAATTGTTGCTTGATCATGCTTGCGGTGCTCGGTTGATACTGGTGCTTGACGATGCCTGCCATGCTCGGTGATTTTACTGTCGCTTGGTAGTTCTAACTTACCAACTGGAGTTTTGTGTGATTTGTTGAGCCGAGTTGGTGAATTAATTTTTGGTAGCTATTGTCTTGGGATGACATGCAGAATTAAATGTTTTTATACATTTGTAAGCTGACTTGTATGGCATTTAATTATTTGTTTTGGGGAGTTAAGGGTTTCATCCAGCTGACTTTTGGCTAATGATTAGTATTTAAGGAGGGCTTGGGTAGATGTTTAGGGAGAGAGATTTTGGGAGATCAAAACTTGGAGACTTAGCAGATCTAGAATTTAGATGTAAAGCTTGAGAGAGAAGTTGTGGAAAAGTTCTTGATGTTCTTGCATATCAGATTGTAATCTGATAGTCCTTTGTAGTAGAGTTAGGGGTTTGCATACTTGGAGACAAGGAGATTGCTTGGAGGCTTGCAAGCTCAAGTTTAGATCTACCTTAGGGTTTCCATTAGCTTCTAATTATCTTTAGAGCTGGACTAGCTGAGATTGTATTAGAACTGGTTGTGGATCTTGCAGAATTGTTTTCTAATTGTAATTGGCCCTAACCCAAAAGGCCTTACAACCGGGCATGTTAATGAAAATCAGTGTTAAACAATTACTTTGTGTTGCATTGTTGAGTAATCCATTGTGTAATTCTTTTGGCTGCAAGGTTTGGACTGTCCTTCATTGGATCCACCATCCTTGATTGCATAACTTCTTCTAGGGGATTGAGAGATTTTATTGTGTTAGACGCTCATAGGGTACATTATGCACCACATCCTAGGATCAGGAAAATGCATGAAGATTTGAGATAGTTGTATCACTGGCTAGACATGAGGCATCACATTGCAGAATTAGTAGCCCGATGCATTGAGTGTTAGAGATTTAAGGTGGAACACCACTATCTAGGTGGATTTCTTCAGATCCATGAGATACTTGAGTGGAAGTGGGTGTTAGGAATAACAGTCCACCAATACAATTGAGAGGGGGGGGGGGGGTGAATTAGTTGTAGGATAGATTATTAAACTTTAAAATTTGAATGGAAACAACACTAAGTAGAATGATAATACAATGAATGCCAACACAATAAAAAAATATTTGTTGTCGAGGAAACCCTATTAAAGTTAAAACCTCAGTGGGAATTAACACCCTATAAAGATGTATTGAGAGTATAGTATCCCTCTTAAAAGATCTAGCCCTGTTAGGATTTGAATAAAATATTACAGTACATGGTCCTTGTTAGAGGACATACCATGTTAGGAGTCAAAGAAAAGAGTAGGCTCACTACCTAGGCTCATTGCCCAAAGAAGGTTATGACCACCTTCATAACTCACTGTTCGCAACACTTCTATATATACGAGAAATACACAATCCTTGTGAACTATCTGATAGAAAATAACTTTGCTTGATTAGTTCTAATGAAGTATATTTTAATTTCTACTCTACATCCAAAAGATACAAGCTTGTAACTTCCACAATCCTCTTTCATATTCCATCCATGCTATATTTATTTTCAAAAGAAAAGATCTTACAGATATACCCTATTACAAAATAAATGATCAGGTTGGTCAGTTAGGCTTTCCTAATATACAAATAATCTTATAATCCCTTCCTAAGATACACACAATATCTAAAAAAAGTATACAACAATTATAATTCAATAATTAAGATCCAATATCCATAATCCATGCTTGCAATCCATAATACATGCTACAAGTTTGAAGTCAGCCCCAGATAGGTCTCCTCCAAAACACTCACCATAGATGACATCATCATGCATCCCATGAATTGCTAAGATCAACAAACATTCCTCAGTGTGTCATCTGACATACCTTAAGCTCGCATACACTGGATCCACATCGCTTGTGAGATATAATCAAAACTCAGAGACTTCCTCTGTCAACTTCCACTATCACAGTCCAATAACCAGTCTTCACCAAATATTCTATAATTCAACCAATATACAATATTACATCATGCAATCTTAGATATAAGAACACAACACCTTCCTATACACATATCTATGTTTGCACATTCTGAATCATCTGTACAATATCCGTACACTGTAATAACCAATCTGTTTTCTTTATAGAAACATATGTTGGCATCGATGAGAAAACAAGAATGAAAACAATATTAATAATGTAGTGATTAAACATATTAAATTCATTAGCAATATCCAACAATCTCCCCCTTTGGAATTGATGGAAACATATGGGAAAATCCATCAACCCAAAATCCATCAACCCAAGAATACTTTCTTAGTACAACTTTCTCAATGAACTCTTCCCCATAGCAGCTTTCTGTTGGCATGTAATGTTTTGGAGTACTAGGAATCACTTAAGGGTTGTCATTTATGGAAACACTTATGTTAGAAGTGATCGCATGTTGTGAAGATTTCCACCAGAGTTTCAGTCATGAAAATGACTAAGTACAAAATCAGGATGACAGGGTACAGTGGCATAATTTTGGTCAGCGATGAAGATATATAAGGTATTATGGCTTGCAAAGTTAATTAGAGGTATTTTGGGATGTTCACTTGCTTCAGTTAAGATCACATAAGTTTTGGTTACCAGATTTGTGAGATACAGTGTTCAGAAGATATATAAAGGCAATAAAACAGTGTAACAAGGTATATGATCAGTTGCAAAGAGTAAGGAAGGAAAAATGAATATGGTAACATGCTAAGAAAGGTGAATAAATTATATTTCCAAATCTTTGGTATTTTAAGAGCATCGACTCCATAGATAACTTTTGCATGAGTTATTATTATGTTTTGCATGATAATTGTGAAGTCGACTGGAAGGCTGATTTTGTATAAGTATGGAGTGTTTTTGTAAAAGCGAAGCATTGAATGGTAATGATAATAGAGTAAGTTTGTGAATAGAAGGGAAGAGATTAGATTCAAGATCAGTAAGAGGCCGAGCTACAATTGGAACTATCTAAGAAAGATAAGTGCTTGTATCATTCCCCCTTTGAGAACTATTTTGAGACAAGTATTGGTTGTAAGAGCAGTGTGCTCACCACCTTTAACCAGGTGTTTTGTATACCCCTAACAGGGTTTTTTATTCCTCTAACAAGGAAATGTACTATGTAACAATCAGCTCCTAATAGGGCTAGATCTCCTAACAGGGATATTATATTTTAGTGCATATTTGTGGGTACCATCGCCACCGGGGTTTTCCCTTTGGCTAGGGTTTCCTCGAGAACAAATCATGGTGTAATGAATGTGTTATGCTTGTATGCTCTTTTCATTTCTACATTACTTTGGATTGTTTATAATTGTTTAAAGTTGAAAAGATCAAAGTTCTGTAATACTGATTCACCCCCCCCCCCCTCTTAGTATTACCTAATCCTAACAATTGGTATTATAGCTATTGGCCCTTTGAGAGAAAGCTTAACTACTTAAGGGAGATCAAAATGGATTTGGAAGATTTACAAGAGAACTTTGAAGCTGCACTTGAAGATCTGGATAAGATGAAAATTGAGAATGGTGAACTAAAATTCAAATTAAAAAGAGCAGAAGGTTTCATGAGGAAACTTAAAGAACAACTTGAGATTGTAAAAAATTAGAGATAATATCTTATGGAGAAGATCAAAGAAGGTTCAAACAATGATACATCAGACAAAGTAAAGATATTGGAGAAAGAAAAAGAACAAATCAATCTTTTGATGATCAAAGAAAGTCAACATGAAAAGGATGAAAGAAACAAAGTTGAAGAGTCACTAAAAGAAGCTAACTTGCAGATAGGACAAATGAAGACCGAACTTGACCACTACAAGGATAAATATCAGGAACTGGATAAATACAATCAGATAATTAAAGGTGAACTCACTCAAGCCAAACTACACATTGAGAAGTTACACATGAGCAATGACAAGAGTGATGAACAAAGAGAAAGACAAAAGTCTCAAGGTGATATGAGTGGATTCAATGAAGCAGAAAGTTCAAAAACTCAAGAAGAACCTAAAGAAGCCAAGAATGAGGAAAGACCTATCATTGAAGAAAGGCCTACAAATGAAGAACCTAGAAAATAGTTCAGACCCTTCAGAGGTAGATGCTTCAGATGCAACAAAGTTGGACACATGAAAAGAGATTGCAGAAGTAAAGGTAAATCTAAGCCCTTTTCTAGCTACTGTTTTAATTTCTATGAGTATGGACACAAGAAGGCAGATTGTAGAAAACCCGATCGGTCCAGGTATAATCAAGACTATGTCAGAGAAGAATCTGAAGCCAAGGTTACATGTTAGAAATGCAATAACTTTGGGCACACAGCAAGGTACTATAAGCTACAAACTAATCAAGAAAGAATAAGACCACCTATTTGTTACAAATGTAACAATCCAGGTCACATTGTGAAGTTTTGCAAATATAATGGAGATAACAATAGAAGAGGACCAAGGAGATCTAGTGAACTAGAAGGACCACCACCTGTGGTTATAAGGAAGAACATTGATGATAGTGGTAAAAGCCTAAATGATTACATGAATGAATACAAAAAATCAGAGGATGAAAAGATATGGCAAGTAAAAGTTCTAAATAAGGCAATGGTTCAGGGAGAGATAGATGATGATGTTGTGTCTTTGCATGATGATTTATTTGAGGTATGAACCTAGAAGGCCTCATGGCCTTATGGGGAGCATTGGATGTAGATAAAAAAAATTATCCAGCCCCTGTATAAGTGGAGTAAGCTCATGCAAGCTTAGATTTGATGTGTACAGATGCTATGGAGTCTGTGGATGAGATCACGGCACTTGAAGATTCATCTTCTATGTTCATGAGTTTTGCATTGACTGGACGACATGCAAAGTTGAGCTACCTATGTTTAATGCACACACTCAACTTGCAATGGATAAAATACTTGAAAGATTTCATTCCTACACCATTTGTTGATCACCGACTAAGGAGAGTAGAAGTGTGAAAGTAGAGCAGTGATCTAGCAGAGAGATTTGTGTTCACATGAAGCCAAACATCAGATTCAAGCACATTTAAGGTATTTAAACTTAATCTTTTTGGAAAATCATGGATGCACTAGTAGTTTATGATGTTGTAGACAGACCTAGATACAAATTCAAAAGGCATCCATTCAAATCCTAAGGATGATTCGGAAGGGGCATTTTCTCAAACACCCGTAGGTGTGTTACACATAGAGGATATTAGGGCATACATACACTGCAAATATGAGATTATTGGGGAGGTTAACATCTTATATGAATTGAACAGTATGTTATAAGTAAATGGGTCTTTGCCAGAAGAATTTAAACACTTAAAAGATCTATCAATACTCAAGTTAACCAGACTCATAGAGTTCACAAAAGTTAAATGGTTCAAAATCATTCTAAGAAAAGTTCATGATCAGTTCTTATGGATAGGTGATCGACCTATTAAGATATGTGCTCATTTGATCCATGATATCACATGCCTTGACAATGAAGGATCCCTACCTGTTAGTGAGAAAAACCTAAGAAAAGAAGTTAAAATCCTAACACACTCCAAATGGGATAAGAGGGCAATGAAACTAAATGATGTTTATTTACAAGATGTCAAATTGGTAGCAATGCTAATAGGCTACAAGTTATTTTACAACTCTAGACTTAATTATGTATCAGCTGGAGTTATAATGATGGCATACAAAATGGTAAGAGAGAATAAGAAGTACAATCTTTGTGAAATTCTAGCCCAAAAAATCATTGAGAATGTAAAAGATATAAAGAAGTACAAATCTAAAGATTTTAGGTTTGGTTCATTGCTAGTTCACATATACATTCATGTCATTCACAACTTTCCCGATATGCATCCTAGAGCATGGAAAGATAATGAACCCACTAGTCTACAAATCTCAGAATACTACAAAAGATAGAAAAAGGATTAGGTTGATGGAGAATTGTTTGGCATGATTAAGATTATGCAGAGGCAAATGAAAGAAAGGTATAGGATTCCAAAAAATTTGGTAGAAAAATATGAGGACACTATCTATTTCATGGTTAAAACTGATTGTGTTTGCTTTGAGGCAGTTGAGCCAAGAACCAAGTGGTGCTATCCTATGGGATACGAGGTAACTGCTAAAATACTAACTATGCAAATAGAGCATGTACTAGCAACAAAGAAGGATCCTACCCAAGAAAGATGGGGTACATATAGAGAAAAATATGAGAAAGTCAGAGAAGAGTAAGAAAAGATGACAAGGAAAAGAAAGGTCAGCAAGATTGTTGAGGAAATTACTGTGAAGGTAGGAATCACAAAGAAGCGGTATTTAGACTTGAAAAACCAAATGGAGGCATCTTCCAACATTGCCACAGATGCACCCATTCCATCGAAGACAGAAAAGGCAGCAGTTCCTACTGATAGCATTGTGGACTTGTCAGTCTCTTAAGAGGAAGAAGCACAAGAAGTTGTGCTTGCAGTCGTTCCTAGAAGATCTACAAGGATAGGTAAGAAGGTTAGTCCAAGAGAAAATGAAATAGAGGTAAAGAGGAAGAAGAAGGAAGAGAAGGTAATGGAGAAAGAGGATGAGAAAATGGTTGAAAAGAATCCACAATCCTTGTGGAAACCAGACATGAAATCACTACAGAAAAGGGTTATCAAAGATGGAAATATGATATCAATAAACAAATACTATGAAAGATATAGCCCAGAGGACCAAGCAATCATTGAGGACACTATCATTGAGCACATGCTAGTTTTTAAGAAGATTTTGTTGGAAGTTGAAGCAAGTGTCCCCAAAGACCTGTACAACAAATTGGAAATTAGGAAATAGTTAGCACACTTGGAAGATGAGAACATAAGAAACAAGACAATTGATGATATGTTTCCGGTTGTGTCTATTTAGGAAAGAGAAAGAATCATAAAGGTACTGAAACCTCTACTAAGAACAAAGACCAGACTAGTCAAGATTATGGCTAGAAAATATGATGAGGTGATTGAAGATACTCAAAAGGCATTAGACCAAGTTCTAATGTATGACATGCCTAAAAAGGTGTCACCTCCTAAGACTCCTAAACCTATATCCTTGGGCTTAGGAGAGAGCTCAAAGGCAATAGATGAAAGTGCTCAAGTTAGCATGCAACTGGACTTCTTTGTCATTGGTGTGCCTATTAGCCTTGACACTTCACAGGATGTAAATGATCCATTTATGGACAAGCACTACTACATTTGACCTCATTTTTCTACCAACATTTTTGACCATCAATTAAAAAGGTTTAGGTTGGTTGGATTTGTTAGGGATTTTTCTTGTAGGATCAAAATTGGCAAGGGTATGGGCTTGATTCTCAGTTTAAAGGGACTCCAAGTTTGCAAGAAAAGCCTAATTGATGAGGATTGGATAAGATCCTCCTTCTGCTTCGAGCTCCACAGGACTTAGGTGAGTATTACCTATGAATAAGTTACTATATTTCAAGTAAGCTTTTGATTAGTGGATTAGGTCTTCACTGTCATGCTATCTAGGCTTCAGATTACTTAAACAAAAGATCACTCTGTAGATAACTGAGAACCATTCTGATATAGAAGATAACACTAGAAACTATGAATGTGATAGCATTGACAATGGAATAAGGAAGTGAATCCTTCTTCTTTTTATGAGTGCAACTCAAGGAAGGTTAACCTCTAATTCTCTCTTTAAGGAATCAACAAACTGAACTATATTACCTGGATACAGTCCTTTCACAATATGCATGAACTTAAAAACATAAAAGAACTGGTAATGTTTATTTGTTTGATGACTTAAAGATAACTACATCACAAACAACCAACCGGTGCCTATTCTTGGGCAATGAGTCAAAAGATATAATTCATAGGTTATAAATCAAACAAAATACTACAAAATGCCTAATAGATTGTATGCAATCCAGACATAATGCCTTACAAACTATCTTCTCACTTTCATATTGTTGCATCAAATCCTTCAATAATGCCTGCTCTCTAAAACCATTTATGAAATTTAATTCTCTCCTTGAGAGAAACTCACAAATAATTAAACAAACTACCTTGTAGTTGGTATTTTTTCATATGCCTTACAAATAAAACATACAAGAGCATCAACATAATGCAAAGAGACATAACAACAAAGAATAGGGACTGCATTGTATTTTATTAAAATATTCTTGCTTCAATACATTAATAACATAAAACTCAAAGCATAGACAAGGTTGGGAAATTTGTTTTGCAGAAATACATTCAGAAAACCATTTGGAAGCTTGCTGTAAAATCTTCTGAGTGAGAGGGTAGAACTAGTTTTTTGCATAAAATCTACTCATCTACTGGAAATCTGATTTCTTTGTCCTTTACACTTCCTTGAAATATGATTTAGTCCTCTGTACCTCTTATCCTTTCATCCACTGAAAATCTGATTCATTCCCTCTGCCGGATCTGCAAAATCAATCAATTTTGGAAAAAAAAATCTCCCCAAAATCTGATCACGGATTTAAAAGCCTTTACTGCTCTCAGCAACTTGATCTGATCTGATTCTAATTGCCATCATTGCATCCGTCATCTTCTAGCATTTTTGAAAACATATTATACTACCATATTCTGATAAAAAATGAATCTCCTAGGTATTTTCCCATGAGCAGCTTTGTCATTGAAATATTTCAAAATTATCCAATGTTTCAGCTTTATGATTTTTTAAATCTTTTCAAACCTTTAAAATCTGCACATGCCACCAGAACTTGCCACTTGTCACCATTTCATTGGATGCTTGGACAAACTCACCTTTAACCCCAGTCCATCTAGAGATCTGGAGACTACATTAATCTCTAAGTCTCTGAATTATTTCCTTGACCATGGTTTCTTTTAGAGAATTAGAGAATGCCTTTAGTCTTTAAATCTCTGAATCTTCATCTGGAGACTTGGAGACTAAGTCTCTAAGTCTCTAGATCATTTCCTCTTCTTTTGTTTCTTTATGAGATTTGGAAACTGCCTTTAGTCTCTAGGTCTCTGAATCTGCGTCTGGAGACTTGGAGACTAAGTCTCTAAGTCTCTAGATCATTTCCTTTTTTTATGTTTCCTTATGAGATTTGGAGACTGCCTTTAGTCTCTAGTTCTCTGAATCCGTATTTGGAGACTTGGAGACTAAGTATCTAAGTCTCTAAATCATTTTCTCTCTTTATGTTTCCTTATGAGATTTGGAGACTAACTCATCTAGAGACTTGGAGACTAAGTCTCTAAGTCTCATAATCATTTGGAGACTTGGAGACTAATCTTATCTAGAGACTTGGAGACTAAGTCTCTAAGTCTCTAAATGAGTTCTTTCCTTTGTGAGACTTGGAGACTAAGTGACATGTGTCCCTTTCTACAAAATTTCTTCTAGGCCCACTGGCATGGAAATTGAGGCGGCTACACAAGCCTAGGCAAGCATAGCTTCCAACACTTTGATTTATTTCATATGTTTGGAGCATTCCATATAAACATTTCAAAATTTGAAATTGGGAGCAATGTGGAACTAAAGTTTATGAAGCATTGTTGATTTTTTATTGCTACTAGTACTTAGAGGACCATAACTTTTGATTTTCAAACTGAGTTTTTCTAAATTTTTTGTTGTACAATGCACACATGGTCATCTCAAACATATGTAACATTTAGCCCGACCTAGTTCGTATTTTTTGAGTTATGATAAAAAATGTGACTGGTTGTTTCAAAGGGAATGCACACATTGTCTCACCATTTTGGCTGATATGCTGGTCATAAAATGTGCCCCTTCAACAACATACTTTGGACTGGAAAGCACCCCATCTCTTTTGTGGTTTGCACCAATAAAATCCATGCACAAAATGTTATTTTGGGTGCCCAGTATTTTCACCTCTGGCAACTTCATTTACCTGGCATGTTTTCTTTATTTCATAGACTAATGCATGGGCTTCCAGCACTTACGCAAAACACACCCCCCTTTACAAGAAATGAACCAGTACCCTTGACATAGAAGCCATAACCATGGCATCACCTCATCTTTCAATCAAAATCATTGGTATCCTGTATTAATCCCACTTCAAACTTCTACTGTAGTCTTTGATTTTGCAAGACATATGAGAGCCATTCTTAGCAGTTGTCCCATTGTAGTCATCATCCTCCGAACTACAAAATTCTAGAGTGAACTGGTATCTCCTTTTCACCAATCTCATAAAATACTTTTTTAGTGTTGTAGTCGTTTAATTCGTTACCAACCTCCACATTTGCCATATGCACAAATAGCTTTGTTGAGACTTCCATGAACCAGAATCTTGGGCATCGATTCACATGCCCAAAAAATCAAATGATGAATTATCATCAAACACCAAAGTCAGCCCATTAGTAACATTTTGAAACAGAACAGTGAAATAAGTAGAAAATGGGTTTGGAATTGGCCTGGGACAGTGATCAAATGAATTGGTAGAGACTTGAAAATCATCAAAAACTTAGTCTCCTAGGTCTATAGTATGAAACATCTCTCAATTATGTCAGACCTCACATAGGACACAAATTACAAAGTCTTGAAGTAGGCTACTTAGAAATCTAAACAATGCACACTTACACAATATTGACAATCTGCAAATGGAATGGCTTTGGCAAAGTGACTAAATGGGCACATGGGGAGCTAAAAATTAGCATGATGAATCACTCTCATGCCTAAAATATGATGCCACAACTGAAACATCATGAACAATCACAAGGTAAAAGATACAAACCTCCAAAGTGAGCTACTCAGTGAAATTTAGGAAACACACTAAATGTAGACTTTCTGGAACACTTTAAAATGACCACTTCTAAAACATGTCAGAACTGAAAAGTGAGACCTAGAACCTATTACATATGTCAAATGATAGGTGATGAACACTCTATCCAAGTTACTTTTGGTGAAATTCAATAGCCTTTACGTTCAATGCCTTCAAACTCGGTCTCTTTCAAAAACTTTCAAAGCATAATTCTGACACCTAGACAACTTTGCAAAATATGGAGTCAAAACATACTCAGATTTTTTGAGCTCCAACAAGATTATAGAAGGAAAAATTCCTTTTTTTTTAAATCCATGCCCATGTTGGTTGAAATTTTGACTAATACCATGTAGGTCAAAATTTTGACCAGTACGGGCATAACTTTAAAAAGAAAAAAGATTTCTTATCTCATTTCATTGTTTGGTTTTCACTTGGAGCGTGTGAAGGAGCTGGAGCCTGCGATTGTTTGAACTATAATTTGGTGAGATTTTTAGGAGGACCACCTACCTATGAGGGTTGCCACTATGATTTGGTGTGAAAGGAGGATTGCCTGCTTGCAAGGGTTTCCACTGTGGTTTGGTGTAAAAGGAGGACTGCCTACCTACGAGGGTTACCACTGTGATTTGGTGTAAAAGGAGGACCACCTAAATGCAAGGGTTTCCACTATGATTTGGTGTAAAAGGAGGACCACCTGTAAGGATTTACTTACTCTGCATTTGTCTGGCATTGTTTTATTGGTTACCTACTTAGGGCCCGTGAGCAATGTGCCAGGGCATCATGTATTGGGTATTTGCTAGGTTGTCTGTTGTGAAGGGAATGTAGAGACTAAACACCCCTGCAAGTCCATTTGATGCATTCACGATTCTTGATGTTCACTTGATTAGTTTTATCTTTGTTTTACACAGTTAGGTGCAGAATGAACAAATAGTTGACTATCATCACAAACACGATCATGTAACTACATTGATTAGATTTCATTTGCCTTGAGTATGTTTTTACTTATATATCATGCCTTGTCAATTTGCGAAGTGAGTGGATAGATTGAACATCTCTGCAAGTTTAACCTTTGATGCATCCACGGTTTTGAAGTTCATTTGTTAGTTCTACAAACATTTTATTGAAACTTTTGTGCTGTGCCCTTGAGATACTAAACTCTCTGTCAGACTAGCCCGAAAACTCCTCAGTCGGCTTTGTGATGGAGAGTGTACCTTGACTTGCGATTTCTCCATTGGTCTCTAATGCCATTGGGTGAGAAGCAAGCCAAGGAAATGAATTTTAATAACCTAAGTGCTCAGATTTGGGGGAAGTAGCTACATTGCTTCAAGATTGATTCCCTAGTTAGATATATGCTATGTGTTTAACCAAAAAAGTAAGAAAATGCTTGCAGCAGCGTCCTAGGAATAATCTGGATTCAAGGCTTAGTTAAATTCTAAAGCCTCAGGAACATTGAAGAATTCTAAATGACAATAACCATTGTAAGGACCCACTGTTAGACCATTCCAGATGATCCTAATCTAACTTGATCAACTAGATTAGAGTGTCTCTGTGATAGTCGATAGTGCTGGAGTAGAGTGGTTAAAGTTAGTTAGAAGATTTATATGTTCTAAGGAGAGTAGAAATGAGATAAGATCCAAGATCATGCAAAAAAAAGAGCTAAAATGAACTTTATGATAATCAAGATTGATATACATGAGAGTGTGCTTCAAGCTCCAGTTCCTTTCCACATCAATTTTTGGCTTGTTTGAGAAACCATACAACACAGGACCACCTTGTTGCTCATTAGCTGTTACCTGAAAATGAGTAAGTTTAATTACTATTCTAGGCCTACCACCTCCTAACTAAAAAATGACAAGTTTTTATTACCATGCTTTCAAGCTTAACTTTTTCCAAACACCAAAAATTTCAAAAAAAACATCAGCCAACTCGAGATATGAAAACATGTCTAAATTCATTAAAAAAATTCATATTACATCTCATTAAATAATGTTGAAGTCAGATTGGGCAATAAAAGTGAAAATATTACGCCTTCCAAACATGCACAAAACTATTCAAAACTCCAATGAAATGTAACACCATATCCTAGCAATCATTTGAATCGATATCAACCATAAAAATAAACGTTTGTCAACAATATAGTTAGACTGTACCCTCACAAGCAGTGACTGGCAGATTTCAAATGAATTTACATTTTCATTGCTTGAACATAGTTTACATTCACTATTATGATATGGAATCAATCATTGGTACAGGGGAACCTAGATAGTACAGGGCCCTCACCATTTGAAATTTTTTTGTGTAATGCTCTTAGTGAGCTTTGTAAAAACAATAAGGGTCGAAGGACCAGTTTGAGTGAATGGCAATGTTAGTTGGGGTTTAGAGGTCCTAGAAGTCCTTTTGGATAGGCCTCAAGGCTAGCTAGTTACTTTTGGCATGATGCCATACTATAAGGATAGGGGTCTTTTAAAGCCTTTTCAAAGTCATTTGAAGTTAGAAATAAGGATTCAATACCTAGGAGTCACCTAGGAAGGGTCCTTAGCCTTAGGAAGCTAAGAAATAGCAAGTTTGACAAAAGTTGTAAAAAGTTGTAAAAGTTGCAAAGTGCAACTTTACAATTTTGCAAATGTTGCTCACCCATCTCCTAAAATGGTGGAAATAGACCTATAGTCTGATAGAAGACCTAATGAAGGAGCCTACAAACCTAGGAGATCATATATAAGCCTAATAAAACCTAAAATTTCCATAAGTGTGGATTGTGTCTACAGACGGTGTGCTAATGAAACTAGTCTGTATGTGAAGAAGAAGAACAATGAATTAATGGAAGCTTTTGTGTGCTAAATTTGTGACTGTAACAATTTGGCATTGTATTTTGGTTTATTTAGAGTAGTTTTGATTCACTAGATTAGGTGTGCGTGTCTAACCACCTTAAACACAATCAAATGATAATATATTTTTACTAGATTCTAGATATAAGTAGTAGACTCATGTCCAGATGTGACGCATATTTTTTTGTAATTTTTTTCCTAGTAAATAATTAATTATGATTTTTCTTCTATAGCTTTCCCAAAGTATAAAAACTCTCGTGTCTGACCACCTTAACTTAGTCTAAACTTAATCAAATTGATTTTTTTTTTCTTTTTGCCTTATAGTAGGTGAAGCATAGAATGTGACACATGTTTCAGATTTAAAAAATGTTATACCATTTGAAAGTTATAGATATTTTTCAATCAGTCTACCAATCAGGATTTCTTTTTCACATCACCACTTTTTGGCATACCATGATCCTGCACATACCCTTAATGTACACTTCATCTTCTAGTATTCCATTTAGAAAAACATATTTCACATCCATTTGATAAACTTTAAATCCTTTGTAGGTAGTGCATAAGCTAGGAATATTTTGACTTCTTCCAATCTAGTAATAGGTGCAAACGTCTCTCCATAATCTAGTCCTTCTTCTTGTGCATAACCTTTACATACTAGTCTTGTTTGGTTTCTAATCACTTCACCACTCTCATTTAGTTTATTTCAGAAAACCCATTTAGTACCAATAACATTTTTGTCTTTTGACTTACTTTGCTACCTTTTGGCTAACTTTGTTGTCAGGGCTAAAGACATTGTGACTTGGCATGGTGGCAAGGATCTTACTGTTGATTTGAAGGCCAAGTTGGCTTTCAACAGGATTCGCAGCAAAAGAGCTGATTTGGAGTATCTCAAAAAGTTATGATGAAAAAACACATTTTTTAATATGGTTAAAAGGATTACAGAAAGCTTTGCCTTTCCTAAGATAACTAAGTGTAGACATGAGTATATCAGTGCAAATTTTAAAGTTTCCTTCGTCATCTACCTTTGTTTGCCTTCTGCTTCTTTTGGTGAGGTCTCCTTCTCTGAAATTAATGGTGGTGGGCTTAATCACAAGGAGCTAAAGGATTGCATGAAATGGAAGAATATGATGGAGGTCTGGGAAAAACTTAGAAAGGGTGGTCTCACTACGTACATGACATGCCTCCATGATTTCAAAGATGAAGCTACAATAGCATTTTCCAAGTCTTGGAAGGATGGTATTGTGACCATTAGTGGAATAACTATGAATATCACTAAAGAACTTATCGTGTAGGTGTCTGGACTGAGCCTTCAGGGTATGAAATTTTATAGAGACAAGAAAGTCTCTCTTAAGGCTATTTAGCACTTCCCCAAAGACAAGGTTGAGGTGGAGAGCTTGGTGAAAGTCTCCAGTGGCTAATATGATGTTGATACCTTCAAGGAGATCTGGGAAAAGGTTATGACTGCTGTCATGGAGTACATCACTCTAGATGGTAGGTACAAGCATGCTCACTCTTACCATTTTGTGCTACTTTGTCATTTGAGACACAAGATTAGGGTTTCCCTACATTTTTTCCTTCGTCAGTCTCTTTGCCTCAATATTATTGGCCATAGGAAGAAAGAGAACAAGCCCATTCTGCATGATGGTCTTATTCTCCTCATTATGGAACATATCAAGCAAATGGCCATTAGTAGCTTTGTTATCTCCTCACCTTAAGCTTCCATCTCGGTCAAGGCTTTGGCTAAATGTATTAGGGATGGGGTTTGTAAAGAGGAGAAGCTTGTTGGTAAAAAATTAAAACTGGAAAAGAAAGCCAGTATGGAGACTGATTATGTTGCTGAAAGTGTCGAGGGCTATGCCACCCTAATTAATTTGTCTAGGGAAGATAGTAAAGCCTCTCTGTTGGTTTTGACCAGTGCCTCTAGTGATAATGAGAACAAGGAGGATGAGGCTAGTGAAGCCATGGACATTGAGAATAACCCTGGGGCCAATGATAAAGATGAGGATGATAATAAAGAGGAGGATGTGGACGGTTAGCCAGTCCCTATTTTGGTTAATTATGACACCTCTAAGGAACATGATGTTCCTATTTCCCCCAAGCTGGAAGTGGTTATGGAAGTTCAATCGGATAAGTTGGAGGATTCCCTTGCTGTCGAGAAGGGAAATGTTCCCTCCTCTTCTCGGAACATCCCATTTGTCAAAACTATCGATATGAAAGAATGGAATGTTTAACTTCTTAAAGAAGACATGGATGATAAAATTGATCCTCTTTCAGTGTCCTCCATATTGCGAAGGCGATGTCCATGTATTCCTTTCACCTATATTAAAAGTCTTAATCTAAAATTTCACTCTCTCTCAACTAAGGTGGATTCCCTGCAAGATAACTTGGTGACTTGTTCGAAGGGGTTTAGTGGTAATAAGGAAAACACTGGGGAGAAGAACATGCAAGATATGCAAGTTAAAATTTATAACCTAGAGAATGCGTTGACGAAGCATATGTTGGATAACAACCTGTTCATGGGGTCAGCTATGGAATGTTGCATGTCAATCAAAGTGGAGCTGGATGCTAATTCTCCTACCAAGAATCCTGAAGATGACAATGAGGATGTGGGTGTCAAGGGTCCTGGCAAACGCACTCGATCAACTAAAAGGAAAAAGATCTAAGACAAGATCCTCGAGCTTTCTAACTTCAATGCGGCCATCAAGAAGATTTTGGAGGTGAAGAAAGAAGCAGAGGAAACTCACATGGAGTTTTCCTAGGTTCTCCTACCCCCTATCTTAGTGCTTCTTTGTTTTTAGGTTTTCTTGGCTACTGGTGGGTTCTCTAGTTTCTAGGTTTTTGCTTTTTTTGTTGGTTCTGTGTTTGGTGGATTGGTTCCTAATCCTATTTATTTTCAAAAAACTTAATGTTGTAATATTTTGTGCTTAAATTGTAAGGGGTTTTAGGTCCCCCTAAAACCTATTTTTTCTTGCAGTCAAAAACTTTTTTTTCTTTTGGTCTAAGTACTAATAACCATGTTTTGTTCTTCTCAATCTGTATAATATCTTTCTTCATTGCTTACAACTAGTCCTCTTTTAATACATCTTTCACCATTCTCACCTCTATATCTGATAGTAAACATGTACTATCTCTAGCTCTTAATTGACTTATTTTTAATACTCCTTCATTCCTATCTTTAATTATATCTGACAACCTATAGTTTCCTCTCACGATTCTTAGTGTTATAGGCTTTGTATTCTGAATCCGTTCATTTTTTTCACTAGTTTCACCTTACTATTATGTTCTCATTTGATGTTATGTTGTTGGTTAAGCATTATTGGTTCCTATACTTGTTTTATCTATTTCTATTTCAGATTTAAAATAGATCAATTCACTATATCCTTCCATTTTCTTTCCACTGTCTTTCTCATTTTGTTCTAAGAATTCATCAATCTTTACATTAGCTCTTTCTATCATTTTATTTGTCCTTTTGTTCAAACACGTGTAGGCCTTTCTCTTGGTAAAATATCCTAGAAATATTCCTTCATCACTTTTGGTATCAAATTTTCATTTCATGTCATCTTTCTTGATATAAAATTTTCTTCCAAATATTTTGAAATAGCTTACATTAGGTGTTCGTCCATTCTAGAGTTCATATGGTGTCCCGTTTGTTCCTTTCTTGAGTTGTGCATGGTTCAATGTATATACCACAGTGCTAACACCTTCTCTCCAAAGTTTCTATGCAACTTCTTTATAATTCAACAAAGTTTAGGCACGTTCAATAATAGATCTTTTTCAAGTCTTTCTACAATACCATTCTGTTGAGGTGTTCCCAGTGTAGTTAATTATCTTTTAATTCCATGTTCATCAAAATACTTGTTAAATTCATTTGAAGTAAATTCACCAACTCTATCTCATCTAAGACATTTTAGAGATTTTCCAGTTTCCTTTTCAACTCTTCGTTTATACATTTTTAACATATGAAAAGCTTCTTATTTTACTTTTAAAAACATGATAGATGTCATTCTTGAGTAGTCATTAACAAATAGCAAAAACTTGAACTAGTCATCTTCCCTAGTTGACATTCTTTACATACAAAATTCTCCAGTTTGCTTAGTATCGATATTCCTTTGATGCTTTTCTTTTTGCTAAATCTTATCAAATTATCGAAATTCACATGACAAAGTATTTTATGCCATAACCAGCTTTCTTTTATTTTAGCAATTAAGCAATGACCAAATGTAGCATTGAACTTGAAAAGATTATCTTTTGTCTATTCACTATTAGCAATCAATCCACGAGTCTTTTCTGATATCTTGCAATTTCCATTACTAAACTCAAAATTGAATCCTTTGTTGCTCAATTGTGATACACTTAACAAATTGTACTTTAATCCATTGTCCCAATAGACATCTTCACAATTTATATAGTCAGTTAAAATAATAGAACCTTTACCCTCTAATTACACAAGGAGAACCATTTCAAAATCCGACTGAACCTCTATCACAATGTTCTAATTTTATGAATATGTTCTTATTTACACTCATATGATGTTTGCAGCCACTGTCAATTATCCAATCATTGTTATAGTTCATGCTTGAGATAAAAGCTCATTCTTCACCGGTTTGAGCATTGTTAGTAGAGGGATCTTTATTTACAATAATAAATACTATTTCATCATCTTCATCTTCAACTACATAACACATCTTCTTGTTCTTCTAATTGTAGTATTTGTATTTCTTATATTTATCCTTCTTTTTCATTATCATATTCCTTTTTTAGTTTGTTGGGACATCTGTGTGAAAAGTGACCAATTTGTTTGCAATTCCAGCATGCAATAGGTTTTTTTTCCATTTATATATTTCATTTCCTTTGGGAAACCTCTTGGCTATTAAAGCTTCAAGTTCCTCCAACTCTTGTTCTTCAGTAGCTAAAATTTCATAGTATGAGTCATAAAAACTTTTCCTTTTCTAGATGATCCACTATTTGTTGAGGCTTGAAAAGAAACTTCAATAGCTGTAGGTTGATTATTATCAAAATTACTCAATTCAAATGCAGCCAACTTTCCTAATAATGAGTCTAATGTAACTTTGGCTGGATCAATAGATCTTAATTCTTGAATAACATAAACTCCAATTGCATACCTCGGTGTAAGTATTCTTAGAATTTTAATTACAACATTGTCATATTATAGATTTCCTCTAGCTCCTCTAATAGCAACAAAAATCTCCTTTATCCTTATATTGTACTATGTGATGTTTTCTTCATCTTGCATCTTTATTTCATCATACTTTCCTTTCACACTATCACCTTTAGCTTTCAGAACATGTGCATCACCTCCATAGACATTCTTCAATTTATTCCACATATTATTTTTATTATCCATGTGTTGTATATCAACATATTCAACATCAGTTAGGGAACTTTCAATCTCTATCATTATTGAGTTGTGTATCAATATTTCCTTTTTCTCATCCATAGTAAGTATTCAAGTAGGTGGTGTGTATTGTGCGATAAGATAGCTGACTATTTTCTTTGATAATTCTGATAAATGTATCTTTAATTATCCTTAGTGAACTTAGGTGCTTCTTTCCTATACATCTTTGGATCTTTTCCTTAACCAATTAAACTTTCTAAATCAAGGAACTTAGCTCTAATACCAGTTGTAGGTATAGGATTGATTATTGAGAGAGGGGGAATCAGTTATCACCAACTTGAACTTAATTTCACAGTCTCAATACTTCTTTAACCGATTTACTGATTAAGATATGTCGTAACCTATAACATAATTATCAGTTAACTTAACATTAAGTATTCATGAAACATATGAAATCATCCATGCAACAATAACACAAGTATTTATATTCTAGAAACCTGATTAGGGTGAAAACCATGGAGTGAGAACAATGCTCACAAAAATTTGTACTCTTCTATAATACGCTCTCTTAAGAGCTTTCCCTGTTAAAGGCTCACCTCATAAGGGTTACAAAAGCACTATTAAATGCTACTCAGTTAAGCAATTTCCCTGAGACCTATTAGAGTCTTTACCCTATTAGGAGTAACCTGGTTAGAGTATTTTAAACATTCTTTTGTGAATGCCACATGGTTAGAGTATTTTACAATAGACCTGTTAGGGAAACCCTATAAGGGATTTTACTATCACAATTGTTAGAGAGTGACAGACAATAAATGATCTATATTTCATACTATCCTTGCTAATTCAGATCAAATGAAGTACAATAACATACCAATTCAATTGTTTTTTCTTCTTTGTATCCTTCTCTGTATCCTTCTTTGATCCACTGATATCCACAATCTTCTTCTTCTCCAACATGATACTAGATTCCTTCTTCCTTATTCCTTAAGTATGTTCCTGAATCATAAACCCTAAGTTTCAATCCAACGATCTATATCTTTCAAATCTAATCTAACCATCCATATTTATTTTCTTTATATCCTTGTCATCTTGCTAAAATGATAAACCATTTTCTTCATGTAGAAAATTCATTGATACAATTTACCTTGATTTTTGTGTCATCATATTTTTCTTTAGATTATTCTTGAGTCGTCCCTTCTTCTCAATTCATCATTTGTTCTTTACTAGTCTTTAAATTTTCATTATCTTCGAATCTTCCTTCGTATCGATAAGACCTTATTTAGCATGTTGTGATATTGCTATTAGGATTCAACTGTGTAGTTTTTTTAGTCAAACTCATTGACCCATGATTCATGAGTAGTGGTTCAACACGAACCCATCTCTCATGAGAATGAATGGAACACTTAGCACTCATTGGATCTAGGTGATGCTCACAAAGGTGAAGCACCGAGACTTCCCGAGAGGTCACCCATCCTAGTACTACTCTAGCTCGAGTGCACCTAACTACAGAGTTTCCTCCATGATTAAACCCACCCTGCTTGCATCCTCATTTGCAAAACCTTCACCAAGTGTTGTGCCTTATGAACCATTCATTACAAAGCCCCTTAAGCTCATCAATTGATAAGTATGATATAAGACAATAGTTTACTGGTAAGTACCTTAATCAAATTACCTTCACCTTTACTCATAACTGATTAATATATTTATTAATAGAATCCTTCAGCTTAACTTCTTATCATACTATGATAAACAATGAAATCATTCATCTATCCACTATTGTTAGTCTTAATAGTTACCTGATAAGAACCTTACTTATTCTAATAGATATGGTAACAAGTCAAAACATAATGCCAAATAGTTTGACATAAATGAGAAAAATATAACCGATTATCATGTATACCAATCTTGTCCTTTACCAATACCAACCTCCTTCAACATATTATGCCAATAGCTATGCAATTAAATGCCAACACATTTATATTACTATGTTGTTCCCTTTAGTCCATAAGGCTTTAAGAGATGGAAGAGATTTTGGCCTATGAAGAGGGTTTCAAACACTTTCCCAACTAATCCTTAGTATAATGAAGAGTGCAAGGCCATTTAAAGATCCTATGAAGGGAATGAGGTAAACACAAAAAATATGAAAAAATGCATAAACTTGATAAAATCTAAAAGGAAAACTATGCGACTTCAAGAAGGAAGAAATTAATTTCTTTAGGCAAATACAATCCTAAAGGATTTTTGTGGGAACTATAGAACAATGAAACCAATTAGAAGATAATATCACATATACTGATTCGTTAGATTGCACAAAGCTCCTTTATGAACATAGAGAAGAGAAATAATGTTGTCCCATAATTGAAACTACAACTAAGTTATTATAAGTTAATGATATGACGCATGGTATTAAAAATTTAACAAGTGGTAAATATCAAGGCATTGAAGGTGATGCCAAGGTAAGGTAGATGCGAATAGAATTAGAGTTAATTAAGACTGCTTAAGCCTACTAACAATCCTTGCGAAGAGTTACACACGGAAGAAATATGATAAACCATATGAAAGAAGTTAAAACCCAATGCATATGAGACAAGAACTAGCAACAACACTGGTGCAATTATTATAAAATCATCAACATGCCCAGCTGCGAGGCCTTCCAGGTTTTTGCCTTATTACGATGAAATTAAGCATCCATATTTGATACACCCACACTACAATGTATCTACTATCTCTACTTTCTATCCTACTGTCAAATCTTTCTCCCTAACATCTTTGCAAGCTCCAAAAATAAAGCCAGCAAAGCCACAAGTCAGCCAGTCAGGCATTTAATTACATTATAGGTCCACTTAGGAAGATAAACCAAAACTAAAGCAAGAAAGAACAAAACATGATGCCCCAACACATTTAGGTCCACACATGATCCAAGAACATATCCTGAACTTTGCAAGATCTAATTCTCCTGCACGTTTCATTTGAAACTAGCAGTAAATTGGTACCCAAGGAAAATGGCTATAACTTTCAGGTAAAAGTGAATTAGGATGTGCACTCTAAGGAGGATGCTCTAGATTAGGTCCATAGCACTACGTTAATAGTGCAATGCATGAAACGAAGAACAACATCGGCAACAATCAAACAACAGACAGGAATAGAAAATATTTTTGGTGATGGAAGATTGCTCAAGACTCAAGATGCTCCAACATCAGACACCTGGGGTTAATAAAGAACTGATGTCCACATTAGGGACTACTCCAATTCTAATATAAATCATAAAGATCCAACTTAGCTTGTGTTATCCAAGAACTATCTTCAACCGGCTTTTCTTTCCATTGAACTAAGTATTCCAAGTAGTTTTTTCCTTTGGTGCTCTTGCTTACTCTACTATTCAAGATCTTCACAATGTTGTGTTTCTTCTTCTTAGGATAATCCAAATTATCTTTTATCTCATCAGTTGATTCAAAGTACTCAAAGATATCGACAATGTTGAATATAGGTGATATATCCATGTCCTCTGGTAATTCTACTACATAAGCATTTCCACTATCAAATTTTTTTAGAATCTTACAAGGTATGAAATGTGCCATCTTTGAAAATCTGTCAACCACTACCAAAATAGAATCATTACCTTTTTGAGTTCTAGGCAATCCAAGAAAAAATTCCATACTCACATCTTCCCATGGTCTATCAGGTACAGGCAAAGGTGTATACAATCCCAAATTCTGCAACATCTAACCATTCTCTGTACATATCTATAAATCTACAGCCAAAAGTATCTCTCTGAAATCAAATTCACAGTCTTGTCAATCTCAAAATGTCCAGCAAGTCCACCACTATGTTTCTCTTTTATTATGTTTTCTCTCATAGATCCTCTCGATATGCACAACTGAACTCCTTTAAACAACATGTCTTCTTGAATGAAATAATCAGTCCGCTTATCATTCACTATTTGTTCTTTACAAGCTTTCCAAGGTTTTGCAAAATCAAGGTCAGTCTCATACAAAAATTTCAAATCATCAAAACCAAGTACCTCAACTCTCATTTCTGTTAGCAAACTTCTTCGGCTCAAGGGATTAGCAACCTTATTCAACTATCCACTTTTATGTTTCAATGAAAAGAAAAAATTCTGCAAGAACTCAACCTATTTCATATGTCTCTGATTCAATTTATTTTGACTTCCCAAATACAACAAAGCTTTATGGTCAGTATACAACACAAAATCTTTAGGCATCAAATAATGTCTCCATTTCTTCAAAGCTTGAACAATAGCATAGAATTCCTAATCATAAAATGAATATTTTCTCTTAGCATCATTCAACTTCTCACTAAAGAAAGCTACTGGTCTTCCTTCTTGACTCAAAATAGATCCAATTGCACTACCACTAGCATCACATTCAACTTGAAAAACTTTACTAAAATAAGGCAGATAAAGTGTAGGTAATTCTACAATTCTTTGTTTCAAAGTCTCAAAACTTCTTTGTGCTCCATGTGTCTATTTGAAATCCTTTTTATCTCCTCTCATAGTTTTAGTTATAGCATTACAAATATAACTGAAATTTTTAATAAACTTCCTTTAAAAACTTGCCAATCCATGAATTGATCTTACCTCTCCAAAATTCTCTGGTGTAGGCCAATCAAGTATAGCTCTCACTTTCTCAAGGTCCATATTCAATCTATCAATTGAAATTGCAAAACCAAGGTACACAATCTCCTCTTTCATAAATGAACATTTCTTGAAGTTAATCAACAACTTTTCTTCCTTCAATCTCTGCAATACTCATCTGATATGTTCAAGATTTTCTTCTTTACTCTTACTAAATATCAAAATGTCATCAAGATATACAATTACAAACTTACCCAAGAATCTTTTCAAAACTTCATTCATCAACCTCATGAAAGTACTAGGTGCATTAGTCAAACCAAAAGGCGTAACCAACCATTCATACAAACCTTCATTAGTCTTAAAATCAGTTTTCCATTCATCCGCTTCTCTAATTATAATCTGATGATATCCATTTTTCAAATCAATATTTGTGAAAAACTTTTCTCCACTCAAATTATCCATTATGTCATCCATTCTAGGGAAAGGGAATCTATACTTTACTATTATCTTGTTTATAGCTCTAGAATCAACGCACATTCTCCATTCTCCATTTTTTTTAGGTGCTAACACAGTAGGTACTGCACAAGGATTTAGACTTTCTCTAATCAAACCTTTCTCTAGCAATTCTTGTACTTGTCTATTCAATTTAGTCTTTTCATCAGGTGTCAATCAATGTGATGCTTTATTAGGCAAAGTAGCTCCAGGTATCAAATCCATGCAATGACTTATACTTCTCATAGGTGGTAAACCATTAGGTACATTATCAAAAATGATGTCATGAAATTTATTCAACAAAGCTTTAACTTCTAGTGTATGTTCTAATTCATCTTTTTTCATAGTTTTCCTTGGAATTAAAGCAAAGAAAACATTTTGTTCTTTCATTTCTCTTATAAATCTTTTACCATCAACCAAACATACTCTAACTATAGTACAGTGACTATCCTCAAACTTTTCTATCAAAGGAAACAATATTTGTTTCTTTCCATCCATCCAAATAATATATTGATTTAATCTACCATCATGCAAAGCTTTCCTAAGAGGTTTAGGGTTTGGGGTTTGGGGGTTAGGGTTTTAGGGTTTAGGGTTTAGGGGTTAAGGGTTTGGGGTTTGGGGTTTCAGGTTTAAGGGTTTAGGGCTTAGGGTTTAGGTTTCGGTTTGGGTTTTGGGTTTTGAGTTTTGGTTTCAGGGTTGAGGGTTTTCGGTTTTCAGTGTTTGGGGTTTCGGGTTTGGGGTGGGGGTTCAGGGTTCAGGGTTTAGGGTTTCGGGTTTAGGGGTTTAAAAAATGTTGGGGTTTAAAATTTTTTTAGGGGTTTAAAAAATTTAGGGGTTTAAAATTTTTTTTAGGGGTTTAAAAAATTTAGGGGTTTAGGGTTTAAGGGTTTAGGGTTTAGGGGTTAGGGTTTCAGGGTTCAGGGTTCAGGGTTCAGGGTTCAGGGTTCAGGGTTTAAAGGTTCAGGGTTTAAGGGTTTGGGGTTCAGTGTTCAGGGTTGAGGGTTGAGGGTTGGGGGTTCGGGGT